>CM063448.1:10587500-11212500 GCA_032191425.1 Lymantria dispar
ATCTTGACAATATTTACTTTAATACTGTTCATTATAAATTAAAGTTCAATGATCTCATGTTTTTTTTAATGAATAAAATGAGGTTGCAATTTATCATATAACGATTTTAAGCATGCATGATGATACGAGTCAGGGTTTCTTTGAACCTTTTATTTATTTTCTTTTATATTTTGTGATACACACTTCATTTTGATATAATATGTTTTTAAATGTTAAAGATCGTGTCTAACCTTGGCTTATTTTTTTTAAATACTAGACTGTTTACTTGCGCAACGAAAGTTCGCAGGTCTGTATAAAAATTAAGACACTGTATTTAAATCATCACAGATATTATTACACAAGTTTCTATCAAACTTGGTTTTTTTTTATATGTGGTCTATGCTTGACGAATTTTGTTTCAGTCGTGTGGTCTATTCGTATGTGTTTACTGTGTATAATTTATGTCAACCAGTTACGTTTTTAATTAATATACTTGTCGACCTGAATATTTAGAGAACAATCTACCTTTAGATATGTAACAGTCAATGATCTATTACCTCTATTATTCTACCTTTATGGTAGAAGTCTACTCTATTCTCTGTAGGGAATATTAAATAGTCTTCACTACAAATTAAACGACTAGCTTCCCCATTTTGTCAATTTGAACATTGCGATCTATTTTGCCTCTAAATGTGATTTTGAACAAACAGCTCACCACATCTTTTAAGAGTGTATTTTCTGGCGTAACAAATGGGAACTCACGTTAAACAGTCTGCAAGTTACATCTGGGGTGGAATACTATACGGACCTTGTAGCAACTTGCGAAAATTTTCGTGCGCTCAGGCGTTTTTGCCACATTTACTATTGCAACCCATTCTAAAGCTCACATATATAACCTTAAGCTCTGTTAAATCTGTGGTGCTGTACTCCTGTACCGCACGTAGTTGTATATCCTCATATCTACTGGCTTATTAGCCAATCCTGCATCATGTGTCCCGCTTTGCATAGGAGGGATGTGACCTTTCCAAATCCTCCTTTTTTCATTTCTAATGAAATTTTTTGCGGGTACCAAGATTTTCTGAGGGTCAAACCTTGACGTCTTATATGGAGACCATTGCGAATCATGGCTTAGAGGAGTTACAGTGGTGGAAATGTGTAGTGGGGTTAATTACCACCACAATTTTGTAATTAAGAATGAAAATATCCCAAAACAGATCAACATCAGTTAAGGTAGGAAATATTGTAATAAAATAAAAGTTCGTGAAAATTTTCAACATTTCATCATAATCACAACTCATACACGTCCCATTGCTGGACTCGAGCCTCCACAACGGAAGAATCATGCTGGTCAGATGTCAGATGGGTTGGTATAGGATTGTATGTCAAGATTTTCTTCTCCTGCAATGCTGTTTTCTGTTTCGTTATCTCTCAATCATCTTTTACGACAACCACGAGTAAGAAAGGGGATGGTGAAATGTATTCTTATTCCGTCACCACACGGAAATCTTTCAACATTTATTGGTTGAATAATTTATTTCCAACATTATTACATATTCTGCAGACATAATAAATCAAGGGCATTCAAGTTTAGTAAATATTGTGTAGTGCCGTTATTTTTATACGTAAATTTATTTAAAACGTATTCCGCCGCCACAACTCACACATATTTAGTACTTAAACGCGAATAAAGTTTGTTATAGAAAATTTCTCAAGATAGCAGTATTCTAAATTGCTTTAGAAATATTTTACTAAATTTAAATACAAGATTATGCCAAGTGTAACCATATAAGTATAAACGTGGCATTTATAATTATTTAAATGGATATCCATTCCAAATCGATTCATTAAGCTTCATTTAAGATCCCTTTTATAATTTTATTTCATTCGCCGATAACATTAAAAAACCGGCCAAGTGCAAGTCGGAGTCGCGCACGTAGGGTTCCGTACCATTATCTATAAAAAGGGCAAAAAACCATGTTTGTTGTATGGGAGCCCCCGTAAATGTTTATTCTGTTTTTAGTATTTGTTGCTATACCGGCAACAGAAATACATAATTTGTAAAAATTTCAACTGTCTAGCTATCGCGGTTCTGGAGATACAGTCTAGTGACAGACAGACGGACGGACAGACATCCAAGTCTTAGTAATAGGGTCCCGTTTATACCCTTTGGGTATAGAACCCTAAAAATGTACATCATTAAAAATGTGTATAGAGGTATTTTAAATTTTGTATATTTAATATACATAGTTGCAACTCATTTCGCACTTCATTTCCATGGAATAGGAGAAGAATTATTTACGAAAGTAGACAACAAGGAACATTTGAAATAAAACCGTATATGAAACTATAGCGAGCGATTCGAGACGGGTACAATATGTGATTCCCGAAGGTATTCGGGAATGGAAGAGAAAAATTTATAAAACTTTAATAATACCTAATGTGTCGATAGACATGTTAGACTACTAAAGCGAAAGATGAGAGACGACTGTATGTGGCGGAGATGCGAATGCTGACATGGTTAAGTAGTGTGACGAACAAATAAATTTAGGAACGATGAACGAAGAGATGTTTGAATGGACGGGTGGATGGATTGACAGATAAGAAATGGATAAAATAAGGTAAGTTATAAATATTAATGTGGAAGGCCATGAAGTAATAATGTACTTGTTAGTCAATTAACATAAATTCTTGTTTAATGGACTTTCAATCATGAGTTGTAGAGTTTAAACATGGATGACAAAATATTATTGAATTTACTACCAATAAATTTTGTAATTGTACTACCAACCTAGGTGGCAATAGGTTTACCTTATAGTTCGTGAAGTTAAAATGCTTTTGTTGGTATGTAATTATGTTACACCTTTGCCTGTCTATCTGGAGATAAAAACATCAACTTATTAAATCGAGTTTTTTTATCTCTTTCATATTATTTACTATAATCGTTTTTACAACACCTACCCTCAAGCTTTTTCTTTTAATTATATATTTCGCCACCCGCAGAATAAATCATTACAGTTTATTAATTAACCTTTCGTTACACTATCTTTAAAACAAGTTATACTTTAAATTTTTTCGGGCTTATTTTTGTTGGCAATTTTATATGATAAAACTTAAAATGTAAAAGAAATCACCCAATAAATTATTATAAAGAATAAAATAAAACACATGCCGTTCCGTTACTTATGCATTAAAAATAAACAGTTTGGTGAAATTTCGTATGCAAGGAGACACAGAACGGTATTTTATAAAGATTTTGTTATTCAGTAATGTACATGATGCATTCTTAATGTTTTTAAGCGAATTGTATTTTTCGTCGTATTTAGATTTAAATATTTATTTAAATAATAGTTTAAAAAAACTAAACTGTCTCGGATAAGATAGCCGGTTTTCAGGTAAGCTTTCCGAAAATTTACGGAGATATAGGTGAACGACGCGCCTGGTAGTTTTCCTTCTTGGTCATGGCGGCAAGATACTACCATATAGCCGCTATATAAAAAATTGGAAATTCAGAAAATTCTAGTAAGGATAAATTTAAAATATTGATTTGTCATTAGCCCTCAATGAGTATGCCAAATTTCAAGCCAATCCGATATTTTGCAGGTGGTTAAAATTATGTTCAAAGTTTCTGTTACATAGGCACACCCTAACATACGTATGAAGCTAATAAAATCGTGTTAAAATATTATAACGTAAATAGAAGAAAAGCCAACTAATTGAAATCAATACGTGGCTGCATATATGACGTAGTGGTTAAGATACCGGCCTACTATAACAAGTGCCACAGGTTCAATCAGGACTACTTATTCTTCATGCGGTGTGTTGCTCTGATTCTGGATATAATATAATTTCATTAAATGTTAAAATCGGCCAGTCGTTTAGAAGATTACCCGGAACAAACAAAGGGACACACCACATTTTTTTTAAATAATTTTCAGGCATAGGTACGTGTAAATAACTGTATGAGCATGAAAAAATCTACTATTTTGACATTACAAACAGACACTTTATTTTTATTTATTTTTATAAATGTCTAATACTCCTGTAAACACGTGGGTGTCGTAAAAGACGAATAAGAGCCCTAGATTGACCCGGACCAACTCCATCTGGTACCATTTGGGTCAACGATTATATTCCCAAGGAGGGTTGACGTCAGGCAGGCGGCCGGTCATAAAAGTCATTGTCAAAACTTTTTGCAATATGTCAAAACAGATGACATATTGCGTCGACCCCAAGTAATTGGGATAAGAGCAAGATGATGATGACTCCTGTAAACATTAGAAATTATTATATATATACATTACGTTCAATATAAGACTTGCTCTCGGATGATATAAGATATAACTACTTCTTATATCATGTCAGAAACAGATAATACATGGACCGGTTGATACCGACCAACGAGTTTATAGCACTTAATTTCGAATCCTAGCACTAGTATCGTTTGGTTTGAAATCCATTAGTATATATTCACTGTATATATTCACTGTATGTTCTTATGTTTAATTGTGGTTATACTCTCAAATAATAAATACAACAGAATATTTGCTAACGGTTGCTATTTAAATTATCTTCATTTCATTACAATACGTCCTACCGTTGGGTTCGGATATCTTACATTATGAGAGGGAAATTTACGTACTATACAACGCTGATCAGATGTGTTGGCATAGGGTTTTGCGCCGAGATTTTCTTTTCTCACATAAACGTTATAAGCATATTATATCCCTTAATTGTCGTGTATGATACCCACGGGCAAGAGAGAGCGGATGGTCAATTGTATTCTTACTTCGTCATCACAAGAACATTTCAATACAGCTATTTAAATACACAATATTATTTAGTTGCACTTATTTTCAATTACCAATCTAAGATGACGGTTATATACGAAGGGTTTCTTCTATCAAATTACATGTAAGTAGTTCATGGCTACACGTGCAATATAATTCTTTTTTAGCATGTTAAATATAAAATAACAAAATTCTAGTAATTCTAGTAGTCATGTAAACAATAATATCAAATTGTTTTAAAAGTAAATAATTAAATAACAGAAGTAATAAACTATGTATTTTGTCTATTAATATAATAGAATACGTTGTCCTATTAGGCTCGAGCCTCCTGCACAATAGGAGGGAAATTGAACTACTATACCGCGCTGGTCAGACGTGTTGCTATAGAGTTTTGTTTCTAGTTTTCCTTCTCTTTCATAGATATTATACGCATATTATATCCCTTAGTCGTCTTTTACGAGGTTTATTTAGACTATTTTATTTATTTAGACAGGTTATATAGGGTTTTATTTTGAGTTTTTCTTCTCTTGAATAGATGTTGTATGCTTATATGCCTTAGTCGTCTTTTCTACACCCACGGGCAAGATAAAAGGTGATAAATTATATTCTTACTCCGTCACCACACGGAAAATATAATATACATTACATATCATGCATAAAATCAATTTAATCCCAAAATTATTAGATCTACAAATTCGTTCCCGCCGTTTTTCTATAAGGTGTTAGCGACAAGTAGGCGTAAAGTACATACATTATAGACGAATTAAAATACTCTTTAGTATCTTGTGAACATAATTTGATTGCACAAGTAGTGATTTGTGTTTATATCATAATCTTTGAATATATTTGTTTAAACTGTATAAAGTAAAGGCCACAAATATTCTACATTAAATTTTCGTTCTAACAAACATATTTATACAATTGATTGATTAACTAAAAACACCGACAAAACAACATTTTCTATAAATAAAACTTAGCTACATCGATTTTTTGGCCCCGAAACCTTCTAGTAAGCCAAATTTCATCAAAATCGTTGGAGCTGTTTCCTAGATCCTGAATATATATTCATATATATTCATATATATATATATATATATATATATATATATATATATCTTTACCAATAAATAAAATTGGAGTGTCTGTTTGTAATGTCAAAATAATAGGCTTTTTTCATGCTCACACAGTTATTTGCACGACACCTATGCCTAAAATAGCAATTAAAAAATTTTTGTCTGTCTGTCTATCTGTCTATCTGTCTGTTTGTTCCGGGTAATCTTCAAAACGGCTGGACCGATTTCAAAAACTCTTTCACCAATGGAAAGCTATAATATCAGGGCGTAAACTAGGCTATATTTTATCCCGGTATTCCCACGGAAACGGGAACTACGCGGGTAAAACGACTATAACCTATAACCGAAGCGAAGCGAGGGCGGGTTGCTAGTATATATCAGGGATGTTATGGATATGATATTTCGGTTCCGGATACGGATACGGATACGGATATAGGAATAGAATTATATCGGTTACGGTTACGGATATGTAATTATTTCGGATTATCCGTTAGTTTCGGATAGTTTCGGTTACGGATATTAGATTGAAGTAAAATATAAACAAAATTACTATGAAATTCAGGAGTAGTAGGACCACACTGTCGACAGTTATCTGTCTACAGCCGCGGGCCGGTCCGTCCGGGGCAGTACCATGCTCTCGCAGAAAATCGATGTCTGAGTAGTAGCAATTTGTTACTGCGCTTCATTCGGTGAGCGAGAGAGCCGGAAGCCCAACTTTCTGAGGGTGATTGCGTGTAGAGGGTTTTGGTGGTGCCCTTGGTATCACCGAGCCTCAATGCACGCATTCACACTCCCTTCGCTTTCTTCGCGGTAGGCAACGGCCTTGTAAAGGTCCATGAGCGGCAGCAACACTTACCATCAGGTGTACTGTTTGCTCGTTTACCACCGTTTGCAATAAAAAAAAAATAATTTAGTTTTATTTAGTATAACAAATAATAAACAAACTACAAAATAGGGATGATCGATATACATTAGCTAAAAATATCGGTGTTTTAACTTCGATAACATCGATACATCGAAGAAAAAAGAAATAAAACATTGAATAGTCAATAATTGACTGCACAGATGGTGTAGTGGTTAAAATAGCGACCTACATTGCCAGTGTCGGGGGTTCGAATCCCACGCGGGACAACACTTTGTGCGATCCACAAATTGTTGTTCTGAGTCTGGATGTAATTTGTGTCCGTTAATTGTATGTTTGTAAAGTCCCCCGCAATACAAGGATTATTTCCTTAGTGCAGGGTGTTGTCTTAAAAAATAAAATAAATAAATAAATTTATAAATTTATAAATTCTTTAGAGTGTCATTAGAAACACCTGTTGAAATTAATTTTTGCAGTGTGCCTAAACGACACTAAGACTGCTGATTTTTCCCCTTATTTTTATTTCAAACATTTTTATTTTTAATAGAAACACATTTCATAAAAAATAACATTAAACTTTCATTTGATTGTTACCAAAAAGATCGATGTTTTCTTTTGTTTCGTGTAAAAATAAGTAAAACTCCATTTTATAAATGATACAAATTTTAGACAGTTTTATTTGTATGTTGTCAAAAATATACGAGTAGATGTTTACTTTTGTTTCAAAATACAAATAAAACCACATTTCATAAAAATGTTTTGATTGTTTTATTGGTTGGTTACCAAATATGTCAATGTTTACTTATGTTACATATAAAAGTGGTCGTAGATGGCTCCTGCTCCGATACCATGATCATTAATGCTGGTATACCACAAGGCTCGCTGCTCTCCCCGACGTTGTTTATCCTGCATATTAACGACATGCTCTCTATCGAGAGTATGCGTTGCTATGCGGATGACAGCACGGGTGACGAGCGGTACACCGAGCAACGGAATATCCCTGGGAGTACACAGGTAAGAAGGGTTCAACTTGTGTCTGAAGACGAGCGCTCTCTGGGGTGGGCCTCGGAATGGGGTGAACGTAACAAGTTTGCGCATTCACTGCAAAGAAGGACCCATTTGTCATGGCGCTTCAGTTCCAAGGAGTAACTCTTCCAATTTCTGAGAGTATTAGGATTCTCGCCGTCGAAATATCGAGCAGAGTCTAGTTTAGGAGTCATTTGAAGGACAAAGCCAAATTGGCAAGCAAAAAGTTGGGCGTCCTGAACAGAGCCAGGCGGTACTTCACATCGAGACAGCGTCTTGTGCTAAACAAAGCACAAGTTCGTCCTCATGTAGAGTACTGCTCACATCTCTGGGCAGGTGCGCCCAAATATCAGCTCGACCCGCTGACTCCCTGCAAAGGCGTGCTGTTCGAATCGTCGGGGATCCCAATCTTACGGACGGATTGGAGCCGCCGGAGCAGCGGAGGCACTTTGGGTGACTTTGTGTACTCCACCAACTTTTTTACGGAGAGTGCTCCGAGGAACTGTTTGACTTGGTACTACCGTCACTATTCTACCGACGTACCACTCGACATCGTAGCAGGGTTCATCTATTTCACCTGGAAACGCTATGGACTTAAAAACTGTACGTTGCCAGGATCATTTCTCCCACGTACGTGCAAGCTTTGGAATAAACTACCTGCTGCTGTGTTTCCCGAGCGCTATGACATGTCTTTCTTTAAACGAGGCTTAAGAAGAATATTTTCTCCACGGTAGGCAACGGCCTGGCTGTGCCCCTGGTATTTTAAAGGTCTATGTGCGCCAGAATCACTTACCATCAGGTGTGCTGCTTGCTCGTTTGTCATCGTTGGCAATAAAATAAATAAATATACAAAAACTCATTTCCTAAAAATATTGGCGTGTTTATCTATTTGTTACCAAAACATCAAACATTTCTTTTATTTCATATAAAAATAAATAAAATCACACTTCATTAGAAAATTACACAGTTTTATTTATTTTGTTACCAAAATATCGATGATTTTAATACATCGATGTTTTGCAATCGATATATGTCGTGCATTGATGCTTTCGATTCGATGTTGACATCCATATAAACATCGACGTTTTTCTAATATCGATCGTCCCTACTACAAGATTCACAAGGAGTGCAAGCGCGGCGAAACAAAACCTGTGAAAACATGTTTTATTTAGACTCCACCCTTATTCGAAATTATCCGAAACTTTTGAATCGGTTACGGTTACGGATATATATTTATTTCGGATATCCGATAGTTTCGGTTACGGTTACGGAGCTCCATAACATCCCTAGTATATATATATACTAAAAACCCGCCCTCGCTTCGCTTATAGTCGTTTTACCTGCGTAATTCCCGTTCCCGTGGGAATACCGGGATAAAATATAGCCTAGTTTGCGCGCTGATATTATAGCTTTCCATTGGTGAAAGAATTTTTGAAATCGGTCCAGCCGTTTTGAAGATTACCCGGAACAAACAGACAGGCAGACAACAAAATTTTAAATGATTTTTAGGCATGTGTATAGTGCAAATAACCGTGTGAGCATGAAAAAAGTCTATTATTTTGACATCACAAACAGACACTTCAATTTTATTTATTGGTATAGATATATACAAGAATTGCTCGTTTAAAGATATAAGATAAACAGCAAAATCTAGTTTTTAGAGCGGAGTGTCTTTAAAACATATTGTAGTTTATTTAGTTTGACGAGTAAAATAAATCCAAGTACCGCCCACAATAAAGTTCGACTTTTGCAAAAAAAATATAAACTAGGCGAGAAACTTACCCGCTGATATCAGCTCACTTTTTATTTTATGGACCGTGCAGAACTGGGTCTATCAACTTCTATATAAGTATATAAACTTTTAGGTCCCTACAAATGCCTATATAATAAATACAATGACTATTTTACTTGGCCATTTAATTGCTGATCGTATACTAAGTTGTATTTGCAGCATTAACACTTGGTATTTCCATACATTGAATCACATTTAAAATGGCGAAAGCACCTTTCTCTGGCCCCGTGGTGACGTAGAAACGGATATTTGTCAGCTAATCTCGAATGTCGTAAGTTGGACTGTCCATTAAATAAGCACGAAGTTATATTCTGAAAGCATTGGCTGGGCATAGAAATGAGATACGTTCTGTTTATTACAAGCTATGCCAGCTATAATGGTTGTAGAATATTTATAATCCTCAATTTATTAGAATATTACTTACAATGTAAAATCTTTTAGATTTTTCTTTCATCCTCTGAAGATTTTTCTGCCTTCAGTGACAATTACCAACTAGTCATTGTAAAATATAGGGGAAAAAAAGTAAAACTCTGATAATCCGTCCTGTAGTGGTTTTCCGTGTAATCATGAATTAAGAATACAATTCACCTCTCCCTATCTTGCCCGTGGATGTCGTAAAAGACGATTAAGGGATACAATGTGCACATAACATCTATGCCAGATAAGGATAACTTGAAACGAGACCGTATATCAACATGTCTGACTTACATGGCATAGTAGCTCTATTTCCCTACTAATAGGGAGGAGGCTCAAGCCCAACAGTGGGACAGATACGAGCTGAGACAAATCCGTCCTGAATTTTCAAGTGGACCGTGTATGGACCACGAGCTATCGAAAAGGAAGGAACGAGCCAGGAGAGTCAAGTAGGTAACTCGAGCCAATTTAGCTTATAAAGCGAAGATATTACTTGTATAAGAGTGATGGCTATGCTACTGAAGTTTTCCTCTGCGAAATATTCACGCCATATTTCAAAATATAAGACGCCTTTTTAATATGTCCCCGCTTAATATATCCGGGGCGATGCAAAGGCGATATGTGGCTGTTTGACCTACAGTATTTTTTTTCCATCACCGACCACTGGTACTAATGCCTTAACATCCGTGGCCAACCCGGCGGATTGCCGTTTCGGGCACTGTACCCATCGACGCCCCAGCAACAACAAGTGTTTCCAGGGCGTCGCCCTCACGCACCAGGCTCTCTACGGATGGCGGACTATATAATTATAATTTAACAAACCTGTACAATTATTATTTATTTTGCAATAAAATTTAGATAATATTAAATTAAAACTAAGATTTTTAAAATACTTGAACGCCATAGTTCAAAATATGACAGACTTACTTATTTTCCGTCGGGCCGACCACTGATGACAAGTCACCCTGCACCGGTGGCCGGCCCAACGACGAAGGCGACGTGTCACGGGTCTGTGCGCGTCGCGCCTCCGTTGCCCCGGACGGAATCGGGCGACGGCTACACTGACCGTAGCCCAACCCACCCAAAAAAATCCTACTTATTTTGAACACATTTACGCCAATCATTCGCAATTGAATAATTCTTGTTTTATCATCATTGATTTGCCTGTCAGAAAGGTTATCTAGGTCAATTAATCACGTGCACTGTAATCACGTGTTAATTGTTCTGTTAAACTAAAAGCTATTTAACCGTTTATTCTATGTGTTTATGTGATAACAATAATTTTGATACTAAATATAAATTTTTTAAAGCATTATTTACTGTTTACTCAGTTTACAATTCCATGTGATCTCAAGTTCACAGATAGATCATATTACTGTCTTTTAAAAAAAAGAGAAATTAATTTAGGGTTGAATAACCTATTTGCCGAGGAGGGTAACTTTACGCTACAAACAATAAGAGATCATCATCATTTCAGTTCAAATACCCACTGTAGGGCTCGAGCCTCCTCCACAATAGAAGGGAAATTAATTTTACTATAGCATGCTGGTCAGACAGGTTGGTATAGGGTTTTATTTCGAGTTTTCCCTCCCTTGCATAGATGTTATATGCGTATTATATGACTTAGTCGTCTTTTACGACATCTACGGGTAAGGTTAGGAGTGGTGAATGGTATTCTTACTCCATCACCACACGAAAAAGAGCGTAGCATCCATATAAATGTTGTAAAATCAGAGAATTTATCTCCTTTAAGAATTTCCGTTGCATGCGCGCTGCACTGTCTCTAACCCTCTCATTCCCAAACTAACGAAGTATCGAGGGGCAGTTAGTAGAGAATAAAGTTCCCGATATATTTCTTTATTTCTATACATTTTATGTGCACGATTGGTGGGAAGAACGGAATATTTAATTGTTAATAATATTAAATATTTTGCTCGTACTTTGTGGTTAAATAACTGTATTGTGGTGTTATTTTATGATGTGGTCATTGGCATTTTCGCTTTACTGCATAATATAATTCTATGCTATCTAATATAATTCTGCATGATAATATAATTCTATGATGGCTCAATGGTTTGACTTAAGGCTGATAATATTTAAGTTTTTAATTTAAACTCTAATCTCTAATAAGATATCAGACTTTTTTTTATATTAGGTACCATCCTGTGTTTTATTATATATTATCCAGTAGCGGAATTTCAAGTATGGTACGAATATTCATTTTTAAATAACTATAATCAATTCGTTATTTGAACTCATGCTGAGCTCGAGCCATCTCGAGCCTTTGATGTGATATCTTGCAGTAACAACGGTAGAAAATAAATAAATTTTTACGCGTATTTAATCGCGTTTGTACTTGAGTTTTGATAGCCCGATTGTCACTTTTCAGCGTTCATAGTCATTGGCGGAACGCCCGTAAAATCCGACAAAATTGTTTTGTTTATAATGGTAGAAATATTCGAAATAAAACTTGTAGGAACTCGTTGCAAAGAACGTGGTATATTAGATCAAATCCCTGATAATGTAAAGTCCATACACATGTGAAGAGAATGAATTACACATGAGAGAATGTGCATGAATTTGACATACTATACGATGTTAGTCAGTCGAGTTGACAGATACAACAGATACATGCCTCGAAACAAAACATAGGGTTTTGTTTCGAGATATCTGCCATCCTTATCATATTTTCACATCACACTGGCAATTTCAATTTGTTTAACTTTATCTACACGCCCATGTGACAACAGTTCATAAAGTATTTGTCATTCATTAAAGAGAGAAAATGTGACAAGTGTTTGCATGTAGTTTCACCGTTAAGAAAACAATTGAGTGGAGTGACTAATTACAAATAATATTAATACAATGTAAACAGCCAACAACTTTGTGTTGCTATCGTTAAAAAGAAAATTATATTATCATGATAAATAATCATAGTCTCAGCTTATATATATTCCACTATTGGAATCATACTTCTTTCACATTGGAATGGAAATTCACTTTAATATATAACGCTGGTCAGATGAGTAGATTTTATTACGATTTTTCTTTCACTTGCAGCTATGTTATCTGCTTGCGCATACCTGTCGTTTACGATCATTTATGATAAAAAGGAGTACTGACTATTGTATTTTTACCTCGTCAGCACATAGATATAATATGATTCAAATTATTTATATACCCTATAAAGATGCGATGATATTTTCCCACTTATAAACATTTCTTTTTATAATTTTCTTTTTGTAAGTAGAAATGTTTTCCGTGTGGTGACGGAGTAAGAATACAATTCACCACTCCCTATAATGGCCGTGGATGTCGTAAGAGACGACTAAGGGATATAATATCACATAACATCTGTGCCTGAGAAGCAAAACTCGAAATGAAACCCTATACCAACATGTCTGACCAGCATGGTATAGTAGGTCAAATTCCCTCCCATTGTGGAGGAGGTGAGCCCAACAGTGGGATGTATATGGGCTGCAACGAAGTAGAAACATTTGTCATACTATTTTATATGATTATTCTTATAATAGCCACTAGATTTGCTGTCTGGTGGTCTACGAATACCAATCTTAACATTATTCGTGGGTGTCGTAAAATACGACTAACAGCTTTAATTCGACATGGGTCAACTTCATCTGATGCCGTCCGGTTAAACGTTCCCATCGAGGGTTGATGTCAGGCAGGTGGGTAGTTAAATGATTTCCAAAACTTTCGCAACATGTACGATGAAAAAAGAATACATACTATGTCGGCCCCAAAATAATTGAGGAAAGAGGAGGATGATGATTGAGATGATTCTCATAATAAGGTTTGGACCACAAAACAACATTTCAGATACCTCACTTTCTCCAACTTATAATATATTTAATTTCGGGCTATATTTTCAAATAGTATTAATACTTTTTAATGAGAAACATACCTCTAATCGCCAGCAAACGCAGCAATTATGATACAACTCTGTATCCAACAGACAGCAACTAAACATCGATAAGGCTTTGCATGGCCAACGATAAAGATTTTTTTTTTAACTAATGAAAAAAGAGACATTAAAAACAATTATTTAGCCGCTTGTTATAATATCTTTATCACCGTTACGCGTTCGGCTTATATACAAAGAAGCCTTGGTTGAGACGTCCTTGAACTCAAAAAAATATTATTGCAGTTCAAAAGTAGATATAATGTGCTTTTAAATTGATACTATCATATCATAGGGTATAAATTAAAGGTGGATTTTAAAAATATGCTAATATGATTGCCAAAAATAGTGTGTGTAGAACATGCTTCTTGGAAAAAAATGTTTTATGTGAAAGCATTAAAACTATTCTAAAATGCTTTCATTCGCGTTATAAATCATGAACAATTAATGATTTCTGATGTTTAGTTGAGTATTATAAATATCAAATAACACTATTTTTAAACATGTAAGTACTCTCTCTATCGTGGCAGCCCATATATTGTTTCTGGGTGCCGTAAAATACGACAAAAGAACTTTATATCGATGCTGTCTAGTCAACAATTACATTATCAAGGCGGTTTAACTTTTGCAATATGTACTATGGAAGAGGAATACGAGGTGTTGCATCGTTCCCAAGTAATTAGGATAAGAGCAAGATAATAATGATTATATCCGTAACTATGAACGCTGAAAAATGTCCGGAAAAATATTTAAACCAAAATATGTACTTTGCACCATTAATAGAAGATTTATTACACGTATAACTGTAACTTAGCAACTGTATGCTTATCGACTTACATTCTTAGTTATAGCGAGAGAATGAACCACTTTTTGAAGTGAAACTTCTTTAGAATCGTTGTGATTTCAAACTATGAAACGAAAAAGCGAGTCCCAGGGACACACGTAAATGTATAGGATTCAGCCGGCGAGGGAATGAGATAGAACACATTACACGTCTCCTCTTTGTGCGATACTTCGTAACGTCTCCACAATCGCCTAATAAGAATTGTTTCTTATTTTTTTTGATTATTTTTTTATATTGACAAAAACACGTGGCACCAAAGACGTTTCACTTCTGACATGCGTACTTTGTACGCACGTTCTTTTTTCATTAAAACATTCATGATCATCACTTCAGCTCATATAAGTACCACTACTGGGATTGAGCCTTCTCCATAACAGGAGGGGAATCGACTTACAATATTACACTGATCAGACGGATTGCTATAGAATTTTGTTTCGAGTTTTCTTCTCTGGCACACATTTTATATGCATGTCATATCTCACAGTCATCTTTTACACACCCACGGATAAAATAAGGGGTGGTAAATTATATTCTTACTCCGTCACGACACGGAAAATTTATTTTAATATATTTAGTAATTTTTCGTTCTTAATTAATATTCTTCATCATCATCATCATTTCAGCCTATCGCCGTCCACTGCTGGACGTGGGCCTCCCTTATGTTACGTCACAAAGTGCGGTTCTGTGCCGCCTGCATCCAACGACGCCCAGCAACTTCACCACGTCGTCGGTCCACCTAGTGGAGGGGCGTCCTACACTGCGTCGTCCGATACGTGGTCGCCACTCGAGAATCTTTCTTCCCCAGCGGTTGTTGGTTCATCGAGTGATGTGGCCTGCCCATTGTCACTTCAGTGTGCTAATTCTTCATGCTATGTCGGTTACACCCGTTCTTCTGCGGATTTCCGTATTCCGGATTCTATCTCGCAGAGAAATCCCGAGCATAGCCCGCTCCATAGCACACTGAGCGACTTTGATATTATGGGTATTATGGAAATAATATTATGGGTACTATTTTAAAATGACAAAAGGCTTTAAGAATACATACATAGATTCGTCAGTTTTACTTAGCATTCCTTTGATAAATCAATCATTCTTATTCACGTACTAACAAAACCTTGCTAAATGCAACTTTATTGCTTTATTCAAATGCGATTGGTGTGCCGCATGACGTTGTTAGCTCGGGACTTTACAAGTCAATTTTACTTAGGCCATAAAATATGTACATAGTAATTATTGTGCTTATTAAGATTCTGCGAAAAGAACACTATAAATTTACGTAATCTTGCATATAACATATATGCAAGGGAAGGAAACTTGAAACATAACCCTATACCAACCTATCTGACCAGCATGGTATAGTAAGGTCATTTGCACTCCTATTGTAGAAAAGGGCAAATCGAGCTTAGCAGTGGGATGTATATGAGTCGAGATGATGATACATTTTAGTGTGAATAGCAATGAGCTCAAAATTCCTTTTCCATCATCATCATCATCGCAGCCCACATATATCCCACTGCTGGGCATGGGCCTCCTCCACAATGGGAGGGAATTTGACCTACTATACCATGCTGGTAAGACATGTTGGCATAGGGTTTCATTTCTAAGGCAGAAGGATAAAGTGTAATTAATCAAACTAAGTTAACGTCAACTCTCACTAATCATGATAATCACAGATCATGCTAAACTAGATGGAATTAGGCTTCTGAATTTACTTTTACGACACGCATAGATAGTTTTGATACTAACGTTACCACAAACGTCATATTTTTTTAGTTAGGTTATTCAAGAAATTGGTGAGGGTACCCGAAAGGGTATTCCGTCGGGCCGACCACTGACGACAAGTCACCCTGCTCCGGTGGTCGGCCCATCGACGAGTGCGACGTAGGTACGGATGGGTTATGGGCCCGCGTGCCGTCCTTTCGTCGCCCCAGACGGAATGGACCGCGTGTGCGCTTACCATAGCCCACCCATAATAAAAAAAAAAATTCTTATTCAAGAAATAACAAAATGCTTTATTGAAAACAATATTAAAACTAAATTAGATAATTGCTTATAATTGACGATATTATCTAGTAATTAGTGTGAACAAAAAGTAAGTTTTGCTATAATCTATACAAATTCTAAAGTTCAGGTGTATAATTTCGTTAACAGTCCTATTTGTGTATAAATTAGTAATATTTGGAAAAACCTTGAGAGAATATGATTGTTTATGTGTATTATATAATTTGGTATCTTTATCTTGTCATATAAATGTCTCTTTTGTGCACAGGCCTCCTTGAAGACAATTAATTTGTTATACTAATGAAACGGTTGGTAGAGATTTATTTAGGTAGATTTGCTTTATATTGCAGTGGTATTATATAAAGGATTTGACATGGAAAATACTTCCTTTTAGCGCCTATTGTAAGCTATAATAATATCCAATTATGTCTGAATAGGTAATATGATTTATGTAATCTCTCTCTTATCGGTATGATGAAGAAGTAAGGATACAATTCACCACCTCCTTTTCACCTTTGGATGTCGTAAAAGTCGGTTAAGGGATAAAAAATGCATATAACATCTCTGCATGAGAAGGAAAACTGCCAACAAAACTACGTATCAACACATTTGACCAGCGGGGTATAGTAGATCAATTTCCCTCCTATTATAGGCTCGAGCCCAACAGTGGGACGTATATGAGCCAAATTGATGATAAAATTATAAATCTAACTCAATTTTTTTATATAAATATATTTATATAAGCTGTTAACAAATGAAAGATATACGTAATTTAATTTATAACTACAGAAAAATGTTCACATCTATACCAATAAATAAAATTGGAGTGTCTGTTTGTAATGTCAAAATAATAGGCTTTTTTCATGCTCACACGGTTATTTGCACGACACCTATGCCTAAAATAGCAATTAAAAAATTTTTTTCTGTCTGTCTGTCTGTTTGGCCCGGGTAATCTTCGAAACGGCTGGACCGATTTCAAAAATTCTTTCACCAATGGAAAGCTATAATATCAAGGCGTAAACTAGGCTATATTTTATCCCAGTATTCCCACTGGAACGGGAACTACGCGGGTAAAACGACTATAACCTATAACCGAAGCGAAGCGAGGACGGATTGCTAGTTTATAATATAAATGATATGAGTAAAATAACAGTTATAAAGTGAATTAATTCAACATTTTTTTTGAAAGAATAAATAGTATATTGTAGAAAATAATATAATACGTAATACGTATTCGTAGGTTACATAATGGCCAAATTTGTTTCGCTTTACTTAAAATGAAATCATTAATGTAATATTTTGTACAAGCAGTACATATATAATTAGAAAACAAAAATCGCAATATACATAACCACAAAATTATATGATAATTCGTGATTTTTGTAATTGATACGCAGAGTTTTTTTTTTGGCGGGCTGTGGTCATACACACACCGTCCATTTTCCAACTGGGCGACGCACGGACGACGCGCAGTCCCATAACCCACTGTATTCCCAAAGGCAAAGGGCCTTTAGGCCGACCAATGTTACCGTTATACGCAGAGTTGTAATATAGTCTTAGAGTAAATCCATATGACGGTATAAAACTATTTCGTAATTTATCAAACGTGGTTAAAAACTTATACTGTTGTATGGTAAAAGCTACTAGCACCAACTCTTACCTTTACTCATAGGTGTCGTAAAAAGCGATTGTTTTTTCATTTTCATTATTTCAGCTCGCACACATCCTTCTGTTGAGCTCGAGTCTCCTCCACCAAGGACGACACCAAGTAATTGAGTGGAGGTTGATCACTTATACTCTTATATTTATCTTGATCATCATCATCCTGCTCTTATCTCAATTACTTGGTGTCAACGTAATCTGTACTCATCTTCAATCTTACATTTTGCAAACGATTGAGCAAGTTTTATTATCACGTTGTGGTATGAATGTTGATGTAGACAAGGATTGAGAAAGGTATGTTAAGTTGGTTTGGACATGTAGAGAGAATGAATGAAAGGAGATTAAGAAGAAGAATTTATAAGGCGAATTTGAGCGGAAGTGTTAGAAGGGGAAGACCAAGGCGGACGTTCCACGATCAAATCGGGGACGTTCTTAAGAAAGGTCAGGTTAGAAGTACCCTAAACTGAAGAATATGCATGAAAAGATTAATGAATGTAGAGGAGGCGAAAGTAGTACGTCAAGATCGTAGCAAGTGGAGGGAAGTGGTCTCTGCCTACCCCTATGGGAAAAAGGCGTGAATATATGTATGTATGTATTTATTATCAGCAGCCTGTCTGACGTCAACCCTCCTTGGGAATATAATTGTTAATCAGACGGCATCAAATGGATTTGGTCCAGGTATATATTTAGCGCTTAGTCGTCTTTTTCGACTCTCACGAGCAATTTAAAAATTTACAGTATTTGTGACCACCAACCACACGGATATCATACCTTTATATTGTGCTTTACTAAGTCTCTCAAATACAGTTTTAAATGAACCAGCTTTTGAGTTTCGAAATAATTCGAACTCTGAACTTCACAATAAGCAGTCGCAATTTATGCCACTAGACCAACAACTGGGTTATTAGTATTAAACTGCATTTTTTTTCTTTTTCTTAAGAAAACACCCACACTAAGGAAATAAGCTTTACAAACATATGTATACCTAATTAACGGACAGAAATTACATCCAGACCTAGAACAGCAATTTGTGGATAGCACAAGTGTTGGCCTGCATAGGATTTGAACCTGTGACACTGGTACTGTAGATCGGTCTCATAACCACTACATCATCGGTGTAGTAAACAGTTTCAAAACAATTCGAACTCTAGATCTCACAATAAGCAGTTACAATTTTATGCTACTAGATCAACGACGTTGTGGGTTGGTAATATAACGCTATTTAAAATATGCAGCTGAA
This sequence comes from Lymantria dispar, assembly GCA_032191425.1. Lineage (NCBI taxonomy): Eukaryota > Metazoa > Arthropoda > Insecta > Lepidoptera > Erebidae > Lymantria > Lymantria dispar. The sequence continues at coordinate 10,607,100 of CM063448.1, forward strand.
TTATAATTCAGCTGCATATTTTAAATAGCGTTATATTGTTTTATAAAACACAATACAGATTAAGCAAATGCAATGTGCATACATATAATTATATATAAAATGTAAATGTATATAAATACATAAGGAAGAAAACTTCAATCACAATAAACAGTTTCTAGCTATTGTGATATATTCTTTCCTATTCCCACGTTTTAATGGAAACTAATAAAATAGTTATTGTATATTGACTGTTCCTGTCTCGATATGCTTCGTTGTTGATTGTGATAAAAGTTATAAAGTTAATTTGCATAGAATATTAGGAGAAGCCTGAAAGTGGCAAGAATGATAGAGCAGATTAGGAGAACAAATTATTTTAGTATGGACAAGTGATGAGGAGAGATGAAAGGCGTGTGACAAGGAGGGTCTTCAATACGATTGTATATGGATGTATCAATCATGAGAGACGGCTGGGTTGTGTGAATGAGGATATGCGATGAAAGGAGAGAATGCAGACCCTTCAGGATTCTGTGGCAGTTAAAGAAGTGTTCTACCGACCACACCTAGCGTGGGATAAAGGCAGGCTAATGATGATGTATAGCTGATTTAATTAACCCCTCCGTCCGCCCGTCTATCGAAGGTAACACCAGATTGGTATCCGTAGGTCAGGCAATTAAATTCTACTATTAGAATAAGGCATGGGGTGATTATACCGTAATCACTGCGTTTGGTAAAATAATCTCAAATATCTGAGAACGGCTGAAAACCGGCTGAGCTGGTTTTTTACAATACCGCCAAGAAAAGGCTATGGGAGACCTATAAACTACCAGCGATATTTCGCCGAGATTACGGTTAACCACAGTTGAACTGAGGAAAGCTGCAACGACGAAGGCGACGTGTCACGGGTGGGTTACAGGTGTGCGTGCTTACGCCCCTCTGTTGCCGCGGACGGAGTGGAGCGAGGAGCGCCAACGGCCGAGGAGCCCGACCGTAACCCACCCCAAAAAAAAGGTATAGATTCTTCTGAGCTGAGCATGGCTCACCCACAAAAAAAGGTATAGATTATTTATCATACACAGAGCCGTAAGCCATAATGTATTTGCTAGATATGTATACGCAACAATAAACTTGTATGTCAATGGATTATTTCCAGGCTTAATTCAGCAGCTCTGAATTTTGTTGATAAAACTAGTTCTCAAAATTTAAACTCATCTACTTCATCACCTGCAAGCATAAGACACGACATAAACAAGCGGTTGATGACTGAACTAGTAAAGTATTTTTTATTCTAAACTTTTAATCCAAATTGACTAGGGATGTTAGCCTCAGATGGCTGTTAAATCCTTAAGCCGTGAGTGCAAAGGATTTTCAACCCAAAACATTTATGCAACAGGACTCCAGGGTCTTCCTGTAAGCAATATGGGAGTTCCCATATTAAATGAATGAATGACGTAACCTATTACAGCCTACCTATTATACACTCTATTCTGCATTGTCTTTAACAGTTGTAGTTAATACACGATAAAGACCATTACCATTAATTTAGCACGCTAAATGTCAAAATCTCATTACAAATGTAATATTTTATAAATCATACGATGGCAACAATCGTTTTAATATTATACGATCAGTGTAAAACTTTTAGTTGATCTACGCCATCTATCGAAAAAGATCTGAACTTATATCGATGAATATTTGAATAAGTTATCATTTCTTAAAACAACATGTGTGAAATAAATTAACATCTTAATTTTCTTATTGAACCACTTTTATTTTTAGAATATCTATAACGCCAAAACGCTCACGTGCTAAAATCGATTGCGTTGACATGGGTTTCGAGCATATCCGAGGCTCATCATCAGGGCGAGAGAGCAGCGGCGTTCGCGAAGCCTTGGTGTACACTTTTATATATAGTATATAGTCTAACTTTTTATTAGCTGCAGTAAAATGACGTTTTGTGGGTTGCCGGTTTTTGAAGAAAAATAAATAGGGATGTAGCTAAATGAGTGAATCATAAATGAATAATCAGTTTGGTTTTTTTTTGAGATTTAATATTAAGTTGTAATGTATTTTTTTAACCTATTATTATTACTATACTAGAGGATTGATCTTTTTTAGTGGAAGTATAGGGAGGTACATTCAAAATGAAACAAAAACGTCATAATAATGTTATTTAATTAATCTTTTTCGAAATCACTGTCGCTGTCGCTTTCGGTCACACTAATAACATATCTATCTGTCACTTCATCTATAATATGATCGAGGTGGCACATTTTATCTTCCTCTTTAATAGTGTGAGACACACAGTCACTCCACTTAGCCGATGTCACTTTCTTGATTCCTTCTTGGAATAAAGTTTTCACTTCTTGCATTTTATACGTCTTATTATTGTTTGCGACGTGACTCTTTACCTGCGCCCATACCAACTCAATGGGGTTCAATTCACAGTGATAAGGGGGCAGTCTTAAAAGTGTGATACCTTTTTGTGCAGCCATCTCGTCTACGGCATATTTCTCAGTATGATTTTGTTGTTTCACAATATCTATGAGAGTGGCCTTGACCATATTTGGTTCAAACGCAATATTTTTAGTAGTCAGCCACTCTTGAATTCGTGCTTTCGTCCACGACATCTTCGGGATTGTTTCGATCTTCCGAGAGTGATAGGGCGCATTGTCCATTACGACTACTGCATTCGGCTTGAGTTTAGGTAGAATACCGCCGAACCAATCCTCGAAACACTCCGCGTTCATTTCATCATGGTAGTCTTCTGTACCTTTCTTTGCTTCAAACATAAGAAGTCTGTCGACCAGGAAGCCTTCTTCTCCGCCTATGTGACTAATTATGAGTCGTTTGCCCTTTCCTGTGGAATTTCCCGTAAAAATCCCGTAGTCAGGCCGTCTAAAAATGCCTGTCGAGAAGATTTAATACTTCCGTCAATCCAGGTTTTTTTTGTAGTATGACCTGAAAAAAACAAAAAAGAATCATAAGTTTCAACATCAAAACAAAAAGGGAACAAATAGAAGAAACTAAGAGTTGACACGTACCAGCGTTGACCCAGGTCTCGTCTTGATAATATATGTATTTTCCCTCCCTACGATATTGTTTAATTAAACGCAGGTAGCGCTGGCGCCATGATATGATATCTTGTCTATCAATAAGCACACTCTTGCGTGATCGAGTAGCGAATTCGAAATTAAGATGCTTCATAATTTTTCTCAATGTCTCTTTCGAGAAGTTGGGCAATCCTGGGTCATCATTTACAACTTGCAGCACCTAAAAATTATTAAAGTTATTACCTAATTGGTTAAGATTACACATGGGATGGGAGAAAACATACATAACGTATAATAAAAAGATGAGTGACGACATGTGTAAACTAACTCTTGCGATGGTGGGTATTTCATTTCTATGAAAGAACTGATGTACAATTCGTCTAACAGCAGTGAATGTGAAATCATCAAGTTTATCTTTAAATGTAAGTTTTGGGCCCGATTTTTCGGGAGGTTTTGGTGATTCGCTGTCGTTCTCCTTGTGCTCCTTTAAAACGGAATAAACTGTGCGGACGGATATTCCCAAGACTTCAGCCACCTTGTTAACGCATTCACTTGTTTTTGGAACTTCAATGTTTGATTCTGAAGATTTCACTTTAAACACATATTTGTAAACGTTTTGGACCCAAAGTTTTTCAGTTGCACTTAGAGCTACACGTGGCCTTTTTTTCTTAGGAGATAAAAATGTGTCTCCATCTTGCGATGTGCTCGGCAGAGCATCCATGTCTTCAATGTATCAAACAAAAAAAAACTAACACGATTAACGAAAACAGGTAATGAAAAACAAACACAACGTAACATAAGTTTAACAATAATGATAACAAAAACAACGCGCAGTGGGCAAATCAAAGTTATTCATGCACTCAAAACAGAAGTATGTAGCCGAATGAGCGAATGACAACCGAAACAAAATGGCGGTCAAGCGTCATCGTAGCACCGTAACCAAAAACCAGTACTACCAACTTGAGAGAGCGTTTTCTTGAGTGTTACCTTGTATATGTCTAAAAGGATCAACGTTTATACAGCCTTTTATTTACATTAATATTAAATAGAATTTAGTATGATCATTATGAGTCAGCTATTGAACGATTAGATATTCTGTAAACTTTTGTGAACTGAATCACATCCCTATTGAGATTAGGCTGTCAACATTATTTTACGGAATGACATTTAGAAACGTCATTGTACTGCAGCTAATAAAAAGTTAGACTTTAGTATCATCTAGGACCTATCTGCTCTGCTAGAGATAAAATCATTGCAGTTATAGTCTCTCTATATTCTAAGGTCTAAAATAGATAAATAGACATTTACAAATTCTATAAAACATATTTCTTTCCTTTTTAAAAATGTCAAAATCGATTAATCTTCTGTAGTTTCCATTTAAGGAACAGTAAAAACGTTTTAATATGTGATCAATTTTAACCAATTTATACCTTATTATTTAAAAAAAAATACTGTTTAACATCCCAGCCCACAGAAGTCCCACTGTTGGACGCGGAGATCCGAGCCAATGGGAAGGAAAATGATCTACTATACCGCACTGATCAGACGTGTTGGTATAGGGTTTTATGTCAAGTTTTCCTTCTCTTGTATAGTTTGCCATATGCATATCATAAACCTTAGTCGTCTTTTACAACATGCACAGTCAAGAGCGAGGGTGATGAATTGCATTGATGCTCCGTCACCACAAGGGGGGTTGATAATTTCAAGCCAGCTTCATTTCAGGTATTAAACGTATTTAATCCCTTAAATACGTTTAATACCTGAAATGAAGCTATTATTATTACTTAATTTATATGTTAAATGAAAAAATTTACCACTTCATTCCTAGTTCCTTCCTTCCTACTTCTTTCAATTAAACGCTTCTTTGCTAATTCGTTCGTAATGAAATTTATTTATAGTATTATTTTCTATTTTTAAGTATCTATCCTCCTGAAACGGATGTAGAACAATATTTTGTGTAATAATATCAAATATCCATACTAATATTATAAATGCGAAAGTAAGGATGTTTGTTTGTTTCTTTGTTTGTTTGTAACGCTTTCACGCTTAAACCACCGAACCGATTTCAAAAATTCTTTCACCAATGGAAAGCTATAATATCAGGGAGTAACATAGGCTATATTTTATCCCGGTATTCCCACAGGAACGGGAACTACGCCGCGGGTGAAGCGACTGAAACCGAAGCGAAGCGAGGGCGGGTTGCTAGTCTTTTATATTTTGTAATAACAATGACAAGAAAATATCAAATAACCTGCGTTTCGATCTATAACAAAAACCGCGCACAGATCATTTGTGACAATAGTTTTCGTCTAGAATTAATATTCAAGTACATACCGACCATTACGTAATCTCTTATTGGTATTTTTTTTACTCGTATTGTTGTTGACGGATACTTTTGTGACACACAGCTAGATCAAACAATAAACAATGTTTAAATTTATTTCAGACTAGCAACCCGCCCTCGCTTCGCTTCGGTTATAGGTTATAGTCATTTTATCCGCGTAGTTCCCGTTCCCGTGGGAATACCGCGATAAAATATAGCCTAGTTTACGCCCTGATGAATGAATATGAGAACACATATCGTATAATATTCGTTCCTATTACGTAGGAGATGTACTTATCTGGCTCGAAAAATACATCGAATGAAAATATCATTCATGACAGTAAAATTTAAGAGATATTTCAGTCGTCGTACCCGCGTAGTTCCCGTTCCCGTGGGAATACCGGGATAAAATATAGCCTAGTTTACGCCCTGATATTATGGCTTTCCATTGGTGAAAGAATTTTTGAAATCGGTACAGCCGTTTTGAAGATTACCCGGAACAAACAGACCGACAGACAGACAAAAATTTTTAATTGCTATTTTAGGCATAGGTGTCGTGCAAATAACCGTGTGAGCATGAAAAAGCCTATTATTTTGACATTACAAACAGACACTCCAATTTTATTTATTGGTATACATATATATACAGTATGTGTAGTACGTGCCGAGCATCGTGGGTTTGATTCATACGTAGGACTATAATTTAATTTACACCATAAATAAATTTTCTAAGCCGCTATGCAAGCAATGAGTGTTCGTTTTTTTTTATGAATTCCACTGCAAAATAAGGGCCTTTTTTTGGGTGGTGGTGACAGCGCACTCGCCTTCCGTGCCATCCGGGGTGACGAAAAGACGGAGCGCCATAACCCACCGTATTCACTCTCCTTCGCCATTGGGTCGGCTACCAGTACCGAGTTCCTTATCGCCCGTGGCCAGACCGGCGGGATACCCTTTCGGGTACTCTTCCTACAATATAGGCCTATAGGAATATTCTTATTGTGGGTTGTTGATAAAAAAGTTGTTTAGTCACAAATGTTAAGGATTCCAAACAACACATGTCTCTACGGTTAATTAATTATTAAGTTTTTTGTTTTTAGGGATAGGCTATATATGGTCATATCCCATTCTATACAGGGCGACGAAAGGGACGCCGCGCTACCTATCATGCCATACATGCAGTTCTCAACCGTCATATAGTTGGGCTATCGGTAAAGTAAAAAACTCATGGTAAGACAGAAAACTATTAGACAAGTTTGCAACTATTAGACGCCGTCTTAAGTCTGAACCTAACGCAAAGTTACACTGCGAAAATATATGCAATTTAGAGGCGTCCAAATGCTAATGCTAAAATGAATCTTCGATATATTGACTAAAGAATATTATTTTGACCTACTATGTATGTAAAACTATGTGACGTTTAAAATTATTGGATATATTAATAAGCTTATGATTACATAATTTTTGTAGCCTAGATTTATAATTTGATTTAAACTACTTTCTATTTCAACAGTTGCAATACCTCCTATGGACGTGGCAATGTGAAGGTAACACTAAAATTTAAATTTATTAGCATTTTAAGCAAATTGTTGTATATATTTTGTTTTTCAACTCAGCCCAAACACGTCCCTTATGGGGCTCGGGCCTTCTTCACAGTGGGAGGGAAATTTACTTACTATACCACGCTGGTCAAACGTATTGGTATAGGGTTTGTTTCGAGATTTCCTTCTCTTATATTTTGTATTTATAAAAAAAATGCGTCTGTAGATGTAATGAAGTAAGCATCGTAAAAGTTTTTTTTTTTTTTGAAAATTCTTAACACTAACCTTCTAACTCGAAACTACTCTGTTAGAATATTTATATGTATGTGTTTATACGTAAGTTCTTATACATAGAGAAATCTCAGAGTTTGATTATTCGCTTACCATTCTGTTGACCGAGACGTGAAATTATAAGCATTATTTTTCATGTAGTGACGGAGTAAGAATATAATTCACCACCATCTTTCTTGCCCTCGGATATCGTAAATGACGACTAAGAGATTATATTTGCAGATAACACTTGGACAATAGAAGAAGGAGGCTCGAGCGTGGGACATAATGTGCTGCCATGATGATGATGATGAAAGCATTATTATGCAGCTTTAGCAAACGGCTTTAATTTTTTTTATTAAATTAAGTATCGGTATTATTATTAAATTTAGCTATAATTATTTCCCATGTTTACGCGAGTATTACACATTTTAAATAAAACTTCTTTACGAATTTTATCGCGTTAGTTGCCGCGTGTGACCATAAACGCTGCAAAGTGTTCGAAACGTCGGGCAATCAAATACAAACGCGATAAAATCCGTAAAGTAGTTTTATTTAAAATTAGCTATCATCATGTCAGCTGATATACTTCCCATTGTTGGGCTCGAGCCTCCTCCACAATAAGAGGGCAACCGAGCTTACTATTCCATCCTAGTCAGACAGGTTGGTATAGGGTTTTGTTTCGAGTTTTCCTTCTCTTGCATAGATGTTACATGCGTATTATGTATTATATCCCTTAGTCGAATTTTACGACATCCACGGGCAAGATAGGGAGTGGTGAATTGTAGTCTTACTCCGTCACCACACGGATAAAATTAGTTAACTATAGTTTTTTTACATGTATAATAGGTTTATACTTTTTACATATCATCATTTCCGTATGGTGACGGAATCAGAATACTTTTTCCCTACTCACCACTCCTATATGGTCCGTGGATGTCGTAAAAGAAAACTCGAAATATGACTCTAATTTCAGACTTTGAACTTACTTGAATACGCAGATGGTGCAATGGTTTGCTAAGCTAAGAAAATTCTTTATAAAATACACAATTTTTTATTCTGAGGCTGGGTATGATTCGTGTTAATTTCACTTTTGTGAAATCCCACACGATGACGATCTTAAGCAATTCCTGATTGCCAGATTTAGATAAAAAACTTATTAAAAACCTGTGATGAATTATAGGTACAATGTAATAATATTGGAAACCAAAAAAATATTACTAAAAAAAATCGATTTAATAAACTACAAGTAAAAAAGGTCAATCAATAATCTAAAGTTCCATATAATGAGATGTTTTACATGTACCCTACTCATGTATATATGTAAAGAACACGTGGAATACTTACATCTACACTACGTCCGTATTTTTATATTAAGACGTTATTTTATTATATTAAATTATTTGCTCATAATTTTGTTTATAGCTGTTAGGCTTTACTTATATCCCGATAAAGAACAGAATTAAAGAGAAAATGCAGAGTGGACTCTAGAACTTCAATTTAAAATTTTCTGCAGAAATCTGTATATTGATTGATATGTGTTTTGGTTTTTGGACGAGACATTCTTTTCTAAGGATCTGTTCAAACTTAATTGCGGCTTAAAAGCAAAACCATTATAAGCGTCGCACATTGAAAATTATTATTAATAACCCAAGCTGTGCTTAGGATTTTCTTTTTTGTTATTGCTGTTGGTAGAAAATGTACAAAGAGCACACGTGGTAAGCGAGCACAATGGTAAATGACGCTCATGGATCTTTGCTAGGCTACTGCCTACCGTGAAGAAAATGAAGGGAGTGTGAATGCGTGCAATGAAGCTCGGTGATACTTATGGTAATACCAAAGCTCACCGCACGCAAACATTCTCAGAAAAGAATGCTTCCAGCTCTCTCACTCACGAAGTGCAGTAATAAATGACTACTACACAGACGTCCATTTTGTGCAAGAGTGTGGCACTACCCCGGACGGATCCAACAACTTTTTGATCACCCGCCTACCTGACGTCAAGCCTTTTTTTTTAGAGGTAGGCCATGGTCGGCTTTCGCGCCCAACAGTGGGACATCATGAGCTAAAATGATGATGAATTATAAAATTGCTTATGTTAGACTTATGACGTTCCATGGAAGTATTTATAAAGCATTTACATAATGATTTCTGATGTTTACGCGAGTATTAAAATTAACTTTAATTTAGCATCATGTTACCTGAGTTTTCTTGCCGGATCTTTCTCAGTGTAACCGTGTTCCGATCCGGTGGTAGTATACTAGATTATTAGTTAGTTTTTTTAAATATAATTACTATTAATTTTAATGTTTAATTATTACTAACCATAAACAATATAATTTTTTCAAATTTTGTATCAAAATGTGGGTCAATATTTAATAACTAATTTCTGTATCGGGTAGATAATTATAAAATTTTCTGCAGTAACGATGACTTGTTGGACGTGAGACATCTTAGTCCACCCGTGATCATAAACGCTGTAAAGTGTTCGAAACGTCGGGTAATCAAAAATCAAATACAAACGCGATAAAATCCGTAAAGTAGTTTTATTTAAAAGCATTTACATGTTCAAGCAAAGCACCTGCAATATACACGATAGAAACACTTGTATCCATATTATTATTGTAAGGTTGAAGAGTTTTTTTTTGTTTGGACGCGCTAATCATAGATATTACTACTTTGAATGCCGAATAATCTTATTGTATAAGATAACTTATTTATCGAGAAAGCTTATTTCATCACAACACACTAATATTATAAATTTTCCGAGTTCACCGAGTAAGAACACAGCCACCCCCTCTCCTGCCTGTGGGTGTTGTAAAAGATAACTAAGGGACGCAATATGCACATAAATAGATATTATCTTATATCTTTAAACGAGCAATATATATACATATATACGGAAACGAGTCCAACGATTTTCATGATATTTATCATACTAGAGGTTTCGCGGCCAAAAAATCGATCTAGCCAGATTTTATTTACAGAAAATGTTGTTTTATCGGTGTATTTAGCTAATCAATACAGGGACATAAAATTTCAATAGAATCGGAATTCAATTTTCGCCGTCGCCATCAAGAGTGACAATAGCTCAATTGGGAAGTTGTACAGTCGCATTCAAACAGCGTGAGATCAAATCTCGGTGCTCTTTTTGTATTTTTTGATATTTTTTCATTATGTCATCATTTTTATTTTTTATTCATATCATCATCATCTTGCTCTTATCCCAATTACTTGGGGTCGACGCAATATGTCATCTGTTTTGACATATTGCAAAAAGTTTCGGCAATGACTTTTATGACCGGCCGCCTGCCTGACGTCAACCCTCCTTGGGAATGTAGTCGTTGACCCAAATGGTACCAGATGGAGTTGGTCCGGGTCAATCTAGGGCTCTTAGTCGTCTTTTACGACACCCACGAGCAAAGCAAGGGTTGGTAGTATTCGAAGCCGCTACCACACAGCAATTATTTTTTATTTATTATTTTTTATTCATATATATATCTAAATAAGTTCGGCAAAAATACAAAGAAAAAATATACCGAGCGAAGCTCGATCAACCAGATATTGTGCATATTAAGAATGAACACTCGAAATAAAACGCTATACCAACCAGTTTGATTAGCGCGATACCGATATAGTAGGTCAATATTCTTCTTATTAAATTATGATGTTGAATATTTAATGATTTCTGATGTTTACGGGAGTATTATACACATTTTAAATGACCACCTAGCCTACCCGTGACCATGAACGCTGCAAAGTGTTTGAAACGTCAGGCAATCAAAAATCAAACACAAACGCAATAAAATCCGTAAAGTAGTTTTATTTAAAATGTTGAATATTATAAAGGCGAAAGAGTTTAAGTGTGTATATAGTTATGTTAACTTTTCACACTCTAACGGCTGAATCAATTTTGTTAAAATTTTGCATGGAGATAGCTGATCGATTAACACAGAATACTTTTTATCCCGGTAATGTGTTTCTTTGGGGTATACATAGTTCAACTTTTACTCAATCCAACAAAATCCATTGAACGGATTTGATTAAAATTCATCTTTGGTAAGTTACATTTTACGCGAGGGTGGCCGGGTCAGACACTAATAACACACACTACTGGGCTCCACCTTCTTCACAGCAGCAGAGAAATTTACTTTCTGTACCACACCAGACAAATAGAATGGTATAAAGTTTAATTGCCAGTTCTCCTTCTCTTAGATTATACAATTATGAAAAAATACTAGTTCAACTGTGTATCCGTGTGTATTATTTTCAAATAGACTCACCATGACAAACAGTATTAGCCAACTAAGCTATGAATATTAAGATAACATACGTACTATTTTTGTAAATAAAGAAACTCATTATACAAGTCAGACAAAAAGTTGTTTTGTTGAAGAATAATAGATTGAAAAGGTTACTCTGAAAATGTCCGATTTAACTGTGGTACTTTATCACGGAAGTGTGTATTTAAATGTATCAATAAGATGGAAGGCTTTAAGTAATACGCTTTGCTGATTGGCTTCTTTGATATATTTTATCAATCATTGTCTTATTAATACGATTGCAATTTAATAGCAATAGTTATTGCTTAACAATTCTGTCCGTGTGGTGAGGGAGTAAGAATACAATTGACCACCCCCTCTCTCGGTATCGTAAAAGACGACTAAGAGATACAACATGCATATAACATGTACATACATGTTTAACTTTATTCTATCTGCTCTTAAAAAGGGGTACATAAAATACGCTTCACTTATCAATAAAAATGCTATCGAAATTTCAATCATGTCAGCATATATTATTGCTAGCGCATTCATTATAATAAATCGTAACGATTAAAAACTGACACCTTGTTCTAGGACTTTGAAATCGGAAGAAAGTTTTACATCGGCCATGTTATGAACCAAATACATAAATTTATTATTATGAAAATAAATTACTGTCTACGTCGCTGATTTAGCGGTATAATTAGGCGACTGCTAATTCAAAAATTTCTAGTTCAAAACCTAAAATTGCATTCAAAGAAATGTTGCACTTTTAATTTTCTCTGTAATGACTTCAAAGAAAAAAAACACTCTCTTTTGTACCATTCCTTTCCCATGAGTTTCGTAAAAGAAATCTAAGGGATATAATATGCATATAACACCTATGTAAGAGAAAGGAACTCGGAATAAAACCAACACGATCGACCATCTTGGTATAGTAGGTCAATCTCCCTCGCATTGTAGAGGAGGCTCGAACTCAGGAGTAGGACGTATATAAGCTGAGATGATAATAAATTCAATTAGAAAACGTTGTTTTTAACGTTCAAGTTTTTAGCATCTAACAAATTTAAACAGTTGCTTCTAGAATATGAACATTTTGAAAACATATAATTCAATATAATACGATTAGCCGTAGAATAATAATAAATAGCCTGTTTCTATGCAATATCATCGAACAAGCTGATAGAGGTATCTGCTGTATCGGGATATAGGGCAACTGTTCAAGTATGCTGTAGTTTAACGGTCAGAGATCGTAATTAGAATGTAAGTATATTACACAAAAAACAATATAACATAAAGGTTATAGTGATTTCAAAAATGTTTAAGAGTCTATGCCTTAAATGTAACGTGTTAAGTAGGCATGTACAGACAGGATACATGTAGGCATATAAAGCTTCGACAGTATGAATAGGTATGAATTTCTCAAACGCTTCAATGGTACCATAGGTACAAAGGCGACTCGTTGGCCAATCAACTGATTTAAAGCGAAGTTTGTCTTGCTTATGCGTACATAATCATTGATTTATTCAATTTCTAATGAACATTTAACAAAGTACGAATATGTTGCAGATTAACTATCACTGACTATACATTTCAATCAAATTTACACGAAAAAGCGATGACAAAATTGCAAACTTTACATGTCTCTAATTGATTAACGAATCGATATTTTTCCTTCTAATCTTTTTCATGGGTTCTTACCACCATTGCCTAACTCCCGTTCGATCAGTTGCAACATAACCTGATACACTATGTATATTTAAAACGTAAGAATGATAAATTGAATAGGATGTAAACTATTTAAAAAAATCACAATTTCATTAATTTTATTTTTCTACTCATATCCTTTCTTATTCATGATAATATTAAAAAGTAAGTATCTTTTTTTTTAGGGGTGAGCCATCCAGCCAGCCAGCCAGACACTTAAATTTTGTTTATCTCTTTAGATCGACAATATGATTTATGACGGACTTATATTTCCATTATTTCGTTACTAAATTCTTTAATATTTAAAACTATGTTAAAATTACGTTATTTATACATAATATTACAGATTGAAATAATGGCACTGAATTAATAGAATTAAAATTAATCAATTTTAGTATGCGAATAATTTGCATCACTATTTCAAAGTAATCGCATGAAATATGGACGAGAATTCAGGCTAGATCTTGCTTAATTAAAATGTTCGCTAGACAAGGCTGTCGAGTATCAGCTCGATACATGTATCTAAATATTTTCATCAAATAAAATTATGAAACCATTGATTAATTCTTTGACCGTTTGTTGACTTTAATTGATGACTTTACGCATTGACCTAATAATATTAATTACAAATTCTATGAAATTACATAAAACTGATTAATGTTAGCTTATAGAATCTCTTACATCTGATGCCATCTTAAATAAATCTACATTTTAAACACTTTTTAGCGTTCATAATCAGGGAAAGACAGTAACTGTCCTCCCGTGATTACAAAGGCTGAAAAATGTTCAAAACGGCAATATAAATTCGCAAAATACGTTTAATCGCTTAAACATCAGAAAAGCCTCTCAGAAAAAAAAGAAAAAGGTCTAATGGATGGGCTGGCCACCGAGATCAAGGAATCGGTAACAGTGGCTAATTCAATAACAATGAAGAGAGATTAAATTATGGTAGGTTAAAAGGCCGCACGCCACACTTCTACTGCAATAGACAGATTAGGCGTGAGAAGTTGCGCAATAATGTTGCTAGTCTTTTTATTCAATTTTTTTTAATAATAAGATGATTTCCATTATTTCAAATTCAGAGTGCAAATATGGAAGAATGGTTTATTCGTACACATAATTTCAATACGTTCAATTTGAATTACGTAAGCTAATTTCATGCACACAATGGATTTAAATAACCGAGTTGGTTCATTTAATTAATTCAACTTATGCTTTCTTCGGTAATGTTTATATATTTTTATAACTGACATCTCATAGTTAGCATCAACTATTACCATTATATTACATAGTTACCATATGTAACTCCGTTTCACGGGTAGATTTCCGGTCCTTTGAAAGGCTTACATGGGGATATGGATCCAACACTCAGAGGCCTTTGCAGAAATTTAATCTAAAAATGGAATGGGACGTCTACCGATGATACTCCACGTCTGCACATAATACACGTGGACTGTCAACGGCAGGTGTAAATCTATTGTGTGATGATGGTATCTAATAAGTATATGTTGGAGGTTTAATGGACTGGTTTAACTAAAAACTATTGATTTAAAAACTGTTGCCTGTCTTCAATATCTTTATTGTCTTGAACTTTGGCAGATATATATTATTATTATTGTTCCATTCTCCGAAACTTTAATATAATTTTCATTCGTCGTATCGAATAAACTAATTTAATCGAATGAATGAACTAATTAAATTTATTAAAAAAACTTCGATCTTATTATTACTGCACCTTTGAGATTATTATTCAGCCTTTCCCCTTCCAGTGCTGTATGAAATATAGAATATCATATGGTTTTTTGGCGGGAATCTGAAGTGTCATGTGGTGTTCTAGTATTATATTCAAAATGTCAGTGTTTTAACGTGTTATATTAAATAATTTTGATGGCATTTTATGTAATATATAGTGGCAAAACTGCTGAGGTGTAGTGAATATGATATAAAATTGCTATACATACCTTTTTGTTTCCACCAAAATTCTCAGAAGATACCCTTAACAGTGGCCATTACACTGTTGAGGGCAACATTTTTACTTACTGACAGATCATTATTGACATGAAGAAACTGAGAACTTGAAAAGATAATTATAACTCGACACTGGCAAAAATGGCTCGTATTTGTAGCTGATTGCCAAGACAAAAAAGAAGAAGAAGAAGAATATCATATGGCGGTCATTCATTGAAGAGTTATTATCATATACTGGCGATCGCAGTACGTAATATATTGCCCAGGAGAGAGCTGCAACACATTCTCTTGATAAGCTGATTATTTCAAACTTTCCTTCTCTTTTTTTGTTTGTGTGTGTACAGCTGTTGGCCGCAGATGGCCTTGACAGCTTGACGCGGACTATGGGTGAGCGCTGAGGGCTCTCAACCCGGAGAAAAGTATGCTAAGCGACATCGCCCAAGGGCTCCCCCTGTGGGGAACGGACCTGGGCTTGGGGCGTCGCTGGAGGCAAAGTGGGCGTGCCCACGTTTTTAGTCGTGACTTTGCGCGGCGCGATTTCGCACCTCGACGGCGAGGGCGGAACCGCGAATATTTATTTGTTAAGGCCTCGCGGGCCGTGTAGGCTCTTTGTTGAGCGAGTGTGATATTGTCGTCCTCTTCATCTAGGACGTGACGAGGACCTCGGATGGATGAAATTTTGGAGGGTCTATAGGAAGCCGCCCCAACCACTAGTTGGTTGGGGTGTGTCATGGCAGAACTTTCTTTCCCTTTCACAGATATTGTATACATATTAAAATCCGGTAGTCGCCTTTTACGACAACCACGAGCAAGGTAAAGGTGAATTGTATTCTTAATCCGTTATCATACAGAAAGATACCAAAGCAGCCCTGAACGTTATAACTGATTCGATGATGACACTAATCTACGTGATAAGTCTATTTCGCTCTAGTTACCTACAAAAGTATAATGTTATGTAAATCTCTGTCTGATATAATATGGACGTGAGACAGTGGACTTACGCTTTCTACAATACTTTCACAGCTATTGTCGACCGCGTGGCCTGACGCAACCGCCGAATCGCTACGTCACGGCTACGTCACGCCTATGTGTCATGGTGGCTTCAATTACAATAGAAACAAATCTGAGACTCGATCAAAATGTACGAAATTATATTGTTTTTTTTCTCTTCGATGTATTTATAATTCTACGTACTCGAGTTTTATTACTTTTTTATGATGGACTATGGATATTAACCTCTGTTTGTTATACGCTTGGACAGATAAATGTTGAGTACAGAGACAGCTCAAATGAAACACTTATTTTTCCTTTATGTCACTTAATTAATAGCATATAATTCCTTAAAGACAACCTGCAGTACTAAATAAAATGCCTTGTGTCTCAGATGACTTTACATAACATGTAATTTGATGTAATGGATGCAAATAATAAACCAACCTAATTTTTAATTAATACTGTGATAATCTTAGAATAATAACGTATAGAAGGTAAGTTTGCGCACAAAAAGTGAAGCATTTCAATTGGAGCCCAATAGAGTTTACTCCGGAACCGTTCCGTAATATACAAGTCATTGTACTGCACGTACGTACGCAACTCTTAAAAATAAATAGGTAATTATGACGGTTTGTACATTAAAATGGTGTCATAACACATTTGAAAAACTTAAAAAGGTTATTACCATTACTTTTAAAAGTATTTCGATGATTTATGTTAATAAAAACAAAATTTGATTTCATAATTTGTATAGTAGTGTGCGTATGTGTGTAATCGTCTGCGCGCATATAGTATTTTTAGATTCATATTTCGAACTTTCGAAGTACCGACACTATCCTTCTATGCGTTATTATTCTAAGGTGGTAATGTTATTTATTTTGAACGAATTATAGCGCGTAAATTCCTGCCTCGGTTTTATGTTAGAATAACAGAACACAAAGCATTCATGAGGCCCTTTTTTTTCTGGGGGTGTTCCATGGTCAGCTCACTCGCCGCCCGACTCCGTCCGGGTCGACAGAGCGGCGCTGCGCAGCCCCATGACCCACCCGTGGCATGTTGCCTTCAACGTTAGACCGACTGCTGGTACAGAATTCCTTGTCGTCACCTCGTCAGTATTCGCCCCGACTCAGTGGCCGGCCCGACATCATTCATGAGGCCAACAGGAGTGAAAACTTAAAACTATGAACGAACAGTTCTTATTTTTTGTACATTCATATTAAATGTTTAATATTAAAATTTGTAAATTACAACTTTTTCATTTATCTGGATTCGACATCTAGCGGCACAGTCTGGTTTTGACATATATCGATACAAATATAATGATATTAACGCAGCTACAGATACATATAGTGTTAGCGACTTACATGAATTTACTCCCCATCCAAACCTGTCTATAAAAGATTTCATTACAAAAATTTGTAATCAATAACCAATTTATTTATCAATTCCATGAATTTAATAGAATATTCTGAATTCACGTTAAATAAACGCGTAAATATCTATGATAACTATTAACACAGTTGTGAGAACAACAACATTTTTATTATGTAAATGTTCAACTAGTTTTTATACGGATGAATGACGTTGTGTTATTTGGTAAGACGTTACCACCGAAAGATGTTTCGACGTTCAAAATACAATCGAGTAGTAATAGAATTACATTAAGTTTTACACAACGATATTCATTCACAGCGCGGTGAAATATCGTGAATCGAATGATCCTTCTATAAACTAAAGACATTTCTATATTTTTCTATTCGGTTATATAATTTTTTTAATTTATGAGGAAAGGATTTAAATTTAGAGCAAGTAAACTCAAGATTTCATCATCATCATTATTTCAGCTCATATACATCCCACTGTTGGGCTGGAGCTGCATCCACAATAGGAGAGAAATTTATCTACTATACACGCTAGTCAGACATGTTGGTATAGGGTTTTGTTTCGCGATTTCCTTCTCTTGCATAATGTTATATGCATATTCAATCCCTTAGTCGTCTTCTACGACTGCCACGGGCAAGAGGAGAGTAAGTGAAGAGTATTCTTACTCCATCACCACACGGAAGGATTTAGTGTAATATTATTTATTTACACTCATAAATTAATACATTTCAAAAATTATAAGGCTAAATTTTGTGGCAATATCAAGAGCAAAACGCCAAAAATAAGCTATTTTATGTCCATGTAGTGACGGAGTACGAATACAATTCACCACAAAATTTCTTGTTCACAGATGTCGTAAAACATAAATAAGGGATATGAGACGCAGATAACATCGATGCAAAACAAGAAAAACTTGATATAAAATTCTATAGGTACTGACCCGAATAACCGGTGTGGTATAGGTAAATTTCCCTCCTGTTGTGGAAGCCAAGAAGCTGCTGACAAGCAACAATTGGATGCATATGGACAGAAATAAGAAGTAGTTTTATATCTAAAACTGTTATTAATCGCTCCTAAAAGCCTTGCTTTGTAAATAATATTCGATACTAAAAGCACTGTCACTAAAAAAATATGCAGAAGGTATTGAATTCTACAAACGCGTACAGAATACTGCCTTCGTCACTATCTTTTTCTTTCATATTCTTCTCAATTCATATTAGAATCAGCCTCCTTCTTAATAGAATTGAATTTAGAATTAAGAATAATAATAACTCAGGTAGGTTTGAATAAGGGTTTTTCTTTTGTGTTTATTGTCTGTTTGGTTCATTTTGTCTTTTTTTACAGATACATTGTATTTTTAATCTACAATAAGCATTTTTAGTTAAACTTTAATTTTCATTTTAGATACGGTGTATTTTTTTTTTGCCACAGACTGTGATGAATACATACTGTTCGTACTCGGAGAGGCTCACCTCCCACCGGGCTTTTCGCAAGATGGTCTCATAACTGAGGGTCTTCTCAACCACCTCAGGCAGCACACTCTCTTCTCTAAGCGTTAGACGGTAATATATCGAGTTGATATACTTTGCCGTAATAAAGAATGCAGTTGTGTATGAAATAATTTTGTTTTTTACTCTTTTACTGTTAAACTATAATTAGCAGTGAGCTTGATGACCTTCCAAAATATAAAAATTCTACCGCTTGTCATTTTATATTTTAGGCTCGTCCACTGACTTACATTCTCCAGAAGCTACAAAGCGGTTCTTCACACTGTGTCACGTCATTGTATATAGAGAATTGTGTATAGAAAACGAATGTTGTCTCCATTTTCTCACGGCGAATTTGTAAACACAAGGAAATACGGTCAAAGGTGTATATGAAATTATGAACGAACATAAATATATTATGTTGATACCTGTTTATATCGTGAGATAGCTGATAAAAAGTTATTTGTGAACGTTTTCTTAACAATACAATATGATACAAAGTTGCAATATTTGTGTTACGTTTTTTAGATAAAACCTTACAAATTGAATTAGAATTAATGACTGTATGATTTACCTGCTTATTTGATTCGGTTCACAATACTTAAGCTTATATAAGCCCCACTGCTGGGCTAGAGCCTCCTCCAGAATCGGAGGGAAACCGAGGTTTGAACCTCAGGAAGTTCCGGGAAACGCTTTTAATAGTATTGGGATCCGCAACAAATTTAATTTCGGTTTAATTCTAATTTTAATTTCGGTTTTAATTCTAATTTTCCTTCTTTTTCATTGCTGTTACCTATATATTACATCCCATCATTTACGATACCTACAGGAAAGAGAGGACGTGGTGCATTGTATTCTTACTCCCTGACCGCAAGAAAAATTTAAATTTATTCTTTTAAATATTAATTTTTGCTTTGGCTGCACAAACAGCGTAATGGTTAAACCATTAAGATTTCGTATTAAAAGTCGCAGATTCTGTTCCCACGTAAGACGAGCCTGCCCGTCCACAATATATTATCCGTACTCTAAGTGTATTTTAGGTTTGCTTATTTTTAAAGTTATCCGAGAGACGGCGATATTTCTTTTTTGCACAGCGTGTTGTAAAAAATGAAAATCGTTATTAGTTTTATTGTCTCGTACCTTTGTATCCGGTGATTGATAGAATTATATCACTTTTACATTTCACTATGTAATTTATTACATTGTAAATGTAAATTATGATTATGTAAATCAGCTGTAAGCTTATTACAGTTCTTCGGACGCAGTTCCTTGTTTTCACTGCGACTGACGATCACTTGGTACCAAGACGTCATCATTTCGGCTCATATGCGTCCCACTGCTGGGCTCGAGCCTCCTCCCTAATAGGAGGGAAATTAACCTTACTATACCATGCTGGTCAGGCAGGTTGGTATAGGGTTTTGTTTCGAGTTTTCCATCTCTTGCATAGATGTCATATGCGTAATATATCCCTGAGTCGTCTCTTACGACACCCACGGGTAAGAGAGGGGGTGGTGAATTGTATTCTTACTCCGTCACCACACCAAACCAAGACGTAAATACCTGAATTAGGTATTAAAGCTATGGTTTAACACGAACAACAATCCCATGGCATTAATCCACCTAGTGTTGAAACTAAAAAGTATGTGTATCTTTAGTAACATAGTCGCAAGGAACCTGTCTGTCTGATCCCGTGTTTAATTACCGTTGTCTGCAAGAATACGAAATGACCTTTGGTTAATAAAGAAGATTGCTTTCATATGTTTAATTGTAAAGATAATTTGTTTTTGTTAATTTTGAAGTTAATATAGTGACAATGCGAAAGCGTTTTCGTTACTTAAAGTAATTATATAATAGTATTAGTAACGATTATTTACTTATGTTTGTATTTTTTGTAAATTTTTACATTTTTATAACTTAATTATTTCTTGCGATTACTAAAGTATTGGCCATAATAGATAATTAAATAAAATACCGGTACGTGAATTTAGCGTCTGAAATATCTAGGCAGTTAATGTTATAACAACCATTTCACTTTTTAAAAAAAATAAATTAATGTAGAAAATAAATCGAATTTTTATTTTCACTTAGATACAGCACTAGCGAAAAAGGAAACATTTAGAATAATTGAAAGGTATATTTATACTAATTATATTACTATCTTTGACCTATTAAATACATATATGGTTTTATAAATATGACTTTATATTTTAAATTTACAACTTATGTTTTGTTTTTTTGTTTGTAACTTTAAATAACTTACTTACCTAAATTATAGTTTTCCATTTCAACTAAGCTATTCGTATGAAATGAAAAACTAACTCTGTGTATACATTTTTAATTCACGAACAAATAAAAACCAAGTTTAATAAATATACAGAATTCGTTTATTGAAAATTAGATTAGGTTATACGTATATTTATATTAACCTGGGTTGCCAAAAATAAATCTTCTTAAGTTAACTTCTTAAATCGAAGTGTACATGTATTATAGATCTTGATATTTATAACAAGAATATCATTTTCTGTTTTCTTATTGTAACCGCGGCGAAAAAATAATAATCCATTCATAGATTGACCACATAATATAATACATACTACATTATTGGTTATATGTTTTGCGGTTTCTTTGTTACTGTTTTTCCGTTGCAGACATATACATTTGTCAAATAATTTGCGCATATGGAGCTTATTGATATTGAAAATACAGTATGCTTTTACATAAGGTGACTATCGATCATGAGACCTGAGATTGGACCCTAGTTTGGTTTGGTGTAGTGACGGAGTAAGAATACAATTCAGCACCCCCTCTCATACTCGTGATTGTAATAAAAGGGAAGCAATTGAGGGATTAAATATGCTTATAATATTTATGCAAGATAAGGAAACCTAGAAATAAAACCCTTTTTTTTTTTGTGGGTGGGCTGCGGTCGGCGCGCCTCCGCACCACTCCGTCCGGGGCGGAGGGGCTTAAGCACGCAACTCCCGCAACCCACCCGAAAACCACGTCGCCTTCGTCGTTGGGCCGACCACCGGAGCAGGGTTACTTGACATCAGTGGTCGGCCCGACGGAATGCAGGGGGTTATTCCGTATTGGGGTACCCTCCCATCGACCGACGTCCCCCCCTCGGGGAGGACGTCGGTCTTTCCTCACGCGGTCGGCCTCTCGGCGGGTGACGGACTAATCCCCGGTCACGTCACCTGCGGCCTCGGCTAGGGCGGCATGAGGCGCAGGTAGTTGCGCCTACGCCGCCCCAGTCGCCGGCGGCGGATCTTCTCATCGAGGCTGCGCTCCTCGCGCAGGCGATCCGCCGCCTCCTTCCGCGAGATCACTGTCTCGCAGAAGGGTGCGACCGCGTCCCAATTCCCGACGCTGTCGACCATCGCCTTAGCGATAGCCGGCAGCGTCAGGTCCGTACCGATGATTGCGACGAGTTCACAGCGCTGCACTGCCCAAGCCGCGCAGGTCTCGAGCGTATGGCGCACCGTGTCCTCATCGCAATCGCAGTGGTGGCAGGACGGTGTACTCTCCCTCCTAACGACCCTATGCAGGTATTTGGCGAAGCACCCATGCCCCGTCAAAACCTGCACCAGTCGGAAGGAGAGCACCCCGTGCCGCCTCTCCAACCACTGCATCAGCACCGGCCGGAAGGCCTCCACGGTTCGCACCCCGAACCGAGACCTCTCCAGCCGGACTGCCCAACGGGCAATGACGTCTTGGCGGGCGTCGACGCGCCAGGCGGTGAGCTCCCTTAATGAGATCACACCGCCCCCCGCTCGCACCCCCGTCACCCGCCGATACAATCCGGCGAGCATTTCCGCCTCATGAAATAAAACCCTAGCAATACGTTTAACCAGCGTGGTTGTAGTAAGTGAATTTCTGTCCTATTGTGGAGAAGGCTCGGTCTCAATAGTGGGACGTCATTTCACTTATGATGATGATTGGACAAAAAGTTTACATTGTTAAAGTTTTCTACAGATTACCAGTTTTAATTAATTAAAAATTGACAATAGTAATCTTGAAGTTCGGAGCTATACCTAGTTAATAACAAGACCACACGCAACAGACTTCCCTTTTTATTGTGTTTTTTTTTATTATATTTGGGTGGCAGATGAGCAATTACCCCAACTGCAATTTTAGTAGCTACTGCTGCTCATGAACCTTTGCAATATTAAAGACCTTTTTTTTTTTTTTTTTTGGGGTGGGTCGCGGTCGGCGCGCCTCCGCACCACTCCGTCCGGGGCGACAGAGGGGCTTAAGCACGCAACTCCCGCAACCCACCCGAAAACCACCTCGCCTTCGTCATTGGGCCGACCACCGGAGCAGGTTTACTTGTCGTCAGTGGTCGGCCCGACGGAATACCCCCTACGCGGGGTACCCTCCCGTCGACCGACGTCCCCCCCTCGGGAAGGACGTCGGTCTTTCCTCAAATATTAAAGACCTGAGCCGACTTTGAGAAAGGTAGTGCTAATACATATTTCCATTGTATAATACGAGTGTGTGATAAAACTCAAAGTAACCTTGAGGAAGAAAGACGTGAGATTATATACAGAAAAACAAGATATCTATATTTTAAAGTCACTGTGACTCTCACAATTTTTGTTTATTGTTACATTATTAAGTTGTAAAAATGACTTATATTGTTTATACATTTATACTCAGTGTTTGAGGAAGTCTAATTATTGTGCTGTAAAATCGATTTTGACTTCAAGATTCATCTGCATACTAAAGACGTACTTATCTACATAGCATTTTTTTTAAGCTGATCTGCATTAATGCAGATCAGCTTAAAAAAAAAAAAAAAAAATATATCGGATCTTCATCATTTTAGTTATTTTAGTATCCTTTATCGTTTTTAACATCATTTGTTATTTTAATATTTTTTTGGAATCATCATGCTGCTCTTACGCCAATTGCTTGGGGTCGACGCAATATATGTACTCCTCATACAATGTACATATTGCAAAAGATATCTGGCAATAGTTCTGTGACCGGCCATGTCATTGAACTCCTCTTAAACGGCTGGACCGATATTGGTGAAATTTTTTATGCGTGTTTAAGGGGATTCGAGAATGATTTAGATTCACAATTGGATCCGGTAGGTGGCGTTTATTTGAACAGAACAACGCATGTCGGGTCAGCTATTGTAATATACATATGTTCTATAATAAAGGGCTGTTGACTTACAATATCTTGCTGGTCAAACAGATTACAGTACAGAGTTATATTTCGTGTTTTACTTCTCTTGCACTGATGTTATGAGCATACCTCTAAGTGGTCGTTTACGACACCCCACGGTCAAGAGAGGGGGTAGTGAATGATATTCATACTTTGTCACCATAGTGGAGTACAATAGTCGAATTTTCTTCTTATTGTAGAATAGGCTAGCACTCACAGTAACGTACATACGTTTTAAATATAAATTAAAATAAATACAATAACTTCACTTTACAACTCGTATCAAATTGTAGAAATATTTAGAATCAGAATTACAAACAAAAAGATAACCCGAAATTCGTGGCAATGACAAAACAAATTATATAATATTACTTAACCAGAGCAAGAAATATTACATCGTACAGAATTTTGTATCGGAGGTAATCTTTAAAATTATGGCGGTAACTGACAAGAAAGTAATAACAGTATTGAACGTTAACCACAATGGGAAATATTGTTGTAATATCTTTTTGAATTCTACATGATGAAATATATGTCAGAGTTCTGATATATAACATATGAAGTAATAAAACTTTTAGTGTGCTTGCATCACAATGCTGTTTGCTTAACTGTAACTACAGTTTTGCTTTGGTAAACTTCGTTTCTGCAATTTTTTTACAATAGCTTTAAGAATTGCATCTAATTTTTCGCACTCTGGATAACGCGTCCCTGCTCTTCACTTGATGCATTTAATAAAAATGAAACAACTTCCCGTGTGATGACGGAGTAAGAATATAATTCGCCACTACATCTTGCCCGTGGATATCGTAAAAGACGACTAATGGGATATGCTATGATATGGGTTTTATTTCGAGTTTTCCTTCTCTTGCACAGCAGATCTTTGCAAGAGAAGGAAAACGCGAAATAAAACCCTATACCAACATGTCTGACCAGCATTGTATAGTAGGTCAAATTCCCTCCCATTGTGGAGGAGGCCCGAACCCTACAGTGAAATGTATGTGGGCTGCGATGATGATGATGAAACAACTTCAATTACACTTCTAAAAAAATAGGTTTAGTTATATAGAGCATACACTGTTTATTAGCAATCATCTAATTGATTCTATATTGTTACAAAAAGAAGATTTAAGAGGTCGATCCAAATTATTTTCATTGACATTGGATCTTGTACTGCAAAGATATACTTGGAAATGCCTCAAAATCCAGTATTAAATTCAGATATTGAAATAGTTTTTGACTTCAAAAAAAACGGTTTTCTTATTGAATTTTCTTTTAAGGCTAAAAAATTGACTGTTAAGATATAATTTTGCCTAAAATTTATATTCACGTACAATGCTACTCGATAATGAATAACTATTCTCTTATATAGAGAAATTACTCTAAATGTTGAAAGTGCTTCTCTGAGATGTGCCACTACCGAAACTACTACAGTAGATTGAAATAAAGCCTTTTTTTTTCATGACTGAACATAATACTTTCCTGGCCATGAAAGCTGAAAATTGATCGAAACAATGGATAATTAAAAATCAAATACAAACACAATTCGTGAAAGCTATTTTCTATTTCGAATGTCTGATACTCCTGTTAACATTCGAAACCATTATACTCCATTAGTCATTCCAAATAACTTAGTGTAACCTTTTAAAATAAGTACATTTATTTTATTATAATGTTGCACATTATTCCGTTGAAAGTTTTACATTAAAATTATCTAGATCCATAATTTATAAAGCTTACTATTACTACGGAGTTGAACATAATTTGCCGTTTCCTTGTTTCTACAATAATATACCATAAAGTTTACTGTATTTATTTTTATTATTGTCCACTATTAGTGAGCGTAATTATTTGTTTATATTAGATATCTATAGAAGGAAACATGATCTAATAAGAAAGTAAAGCACAAAGTAATGATTAACTTAGAGAATCAATTAAGAGAGCTCTAGTTTTATATCCTTCAGAAAGTTTTGTTTCCGGCTCTCCAGCTTACCGAACGAAGCGCAGTAACAAATTGCCACTACTCAGACGAAGATTTTCTGCAAGAGTATGGGGCTACCACGAACAAATTGGCCCGAGAATGTAGATTGACGACTGATCCTACTGTCCTATCACATAAAAATATATAATTATCCCTTATTCTGCCAAATATAATATGCATGCAAACTCTATTCAAAAGAAGTAAAACTGGGAATGAAACCATTCCAACCATTTCCAATATTGCGGAGCAGGCTTGAATCCAATAGTGGAACGTATAGGAGCTGAGCTGATGATGATAATTTATTTCTGTACAAAAATATTACACCTATATTATATCCACGCTCTTATAAACATATATCTGCTTTGTACATATATAAGTACATAGAAATATGTTTGCATATAAGCACTATTGAAGTAATGTAGGTGATGCGTATTAGAATAGGTGTTTTAAATGAAATATGGCCACTGTCTATACATCTTATTTGTTTTAACGTAATTAAATTACGTATATTATATAGGAAATAGATTACACATACCGTAATGCGTCACTCGAAATTAAATAAATTAATAATACTAATTAAATAAATAAATTATAAAAATCTAATTAAAATTAAATTATCCGTGTGGTGACGGAGTAAGACAACAATTCACCTCTTGCTCGTGGATGGTGTAAAGGCGACTATGAGATATAATATGCACATAACATCTGTGCAAGAGTAAGGGAAACTCGTAATGAAACCCTATACCAACATGTCTGATCAGCATGGTATAGTAGGTCAAATTCTCTCCCATTATGGAGGATGCCCGAGCTCAACAGTGGGACGTATGTGGGCTGCGATGATGATGATGATAAATTAAAATAATATTTCACTCTTTTTTTGGGAATAATCTCATTATATATTTCCATCGTATAACCGCTATAAGCCAAAATCCATAGCGTTAGTAGAAATTTGTATACAAATAACTGCTTTGCGTTGAATGAAATATAATAATTAGCACCGACGAAATTAAATCCATGTTATCTCAAAGTAATCTTCCATATATTTCCCTTGCGTGGGTAAAAGATGATTAGGGGAGATAAACACCGCAAAGACAGCTTTTATTTAATCTGTCATAACATGCCGGGCTGGCAACGGACTTCAACGAAATCGGTAGCAGTGGTCGGCCCAAGATCGAAGTGGAGGGAATATAGTTGGTTATGGGGTCGTGCGCCACCCTTTTGTTACCCGGGACAGAATAGATAACGTGAGTCCAGACCATAGCCCGTTTAAAAAAAAGACTATCATACCACGCGTAGTGCCTAATAGTGTACTCGTATAGGCTTAAAGGCAGTAAAAATAATAAAATAATGAGTTTTCTGCAATTGGCAATCATTCTTGTCAAGAAAATTTATTTCGCATTCTTCACACTGTATTAACACCGATTGTATTAATAATTCAATGATTGTCTTTCGTCATATTTTCCAATATATTTTCTCAAGATAACTGAGATATTTACGTAATTACAGTTGATTCAAGACAAAACAGGCTCGCCTAGATTTCTATCTTGGGCATAACAGACGTGTGTCGCCATATTGACACTATATTCACTAATGAAATAAAGCGTCAACCATTAAATATACATTTTAATGATTTTGCAATGAAATACTTACATATCATCATTATTTCAGCCCAAACTAGTCCCACTGTTGGGTTCGGGCCTCCTCCAAAATGGGAGGAAATTGACCTACCTTAATTGAATTTGATCTGTTTTATTTTATTACAATTCAAACAAATGTAAAGAGAATTATTATATAATTATTTTTTTGCAAAAAAAGAAACCGTCTCCAATAATGTAGACAGTGTATATAAATTTTAGATTTTTGTTGATTTTACAAAAATCGCTTGTCCGTTATAGTACGTTAATTTCCCTTCCATTGCAGCGGAGGACCGAACCCAACAGTGGGACTTATATGGGCTGAGATGATGATGATGATGATTTATAAGCTTGTCAAAGCTACACAAGGATTATTTCATTAATGGAAACTCTAAAGTTAGAAAAGTTTAGTTTAGTTTTAAAGTTAGTTAGTAAGAGTGGTAGGACCACACTGTCGACAGTTATCTGTCTACAGCCGCGGGCCGGTCCGTCCGGGGTAGTACCACACTCTCACAGAAAATCGACGTCTAAGTAGTAGCAATTAGTTACTGCGTTTCGTTCGGTGAGCGAGAGAGCCGGAAGCCCAACTTTCTGAGGGTGTTTGCGTGTGGAGGGTTTTGGTGGTGCCCTTGGTATCACCGAGCCTCAATTCACGCATTCACACTCCCTTAATTTTTCGCGGTAGGCAGCGGCCTTGTAAATGTCCATGAGCGGCAGCAACACTTACCATCAGGTGTACTGTTTGCTCGTTTGCCACCGTTGGCAATAAAAAAAAAATGTTAAGAAAAGCGATTGAATACAGTAATTACCATTAAACACAGCAGATTAAATATTACATTTTAATATAATCAGCTTAACAGGACAAATGGCAAAGCTTCGGTAAAAGTTGTAAAGCAACAAATATATGACCATGGAGTATGACTCATAGAATCTGTTTACCAACAAGTAATTAGTAAACAGTTACTGTAAAATAACTAGTTTGGTTTGGTGATTTCCGTATAGTGACAAAATAAAAATATAATCCATCGTCATCTCTTACTTTATCGCAGCTATAATTATAAATTAAGTAACTAGTTTGGACATATGATATCAAGAGAATGGATTTACCTACCAATATTTTACGTTCTTTCCTTAAAAAGTGGCTGACTAACCAGGGAAGTTTTCATCAGATCAGTAATCATCAATTCATCACCAACCTGTTCTTATCCCAATTACTCGGGGACGACGTACTCTATCGTACATATTCCAAAAGCTATGGACCATAGTTTTATGACCAGCTACCTGTCTGACATCAACCATCCTTGAGTGTGTAATTTTTGACTAGACGGCATCAGATAAGTTGTCCAAACTCGATGTATATCTCTTAGT
Organism: Lymantria dispar; assembly: GCA_032191425.1. NCBI lineage: Eukaryota > Metazoa > Arthropoda > Insecta > Lepidoptera > Erebidae > Lymantria > Lymantria dispar. The sequence continues at coordinate 10,636,218 of CM063448.1, forward strand.
CATCTTGTACGATACTCACGAGCAATATTAATATCGCCACCATTTACTTTCCCGTCTTTCTAATGAGAGCGATAATAACCAGCTGAAGAATCAACAGGGGAGGTGTCGACAAGATTCTCTTCAGAGCAAAAATGTTATTATCAATATCAACTACGATTATCAACTCGTCTTCCAAGATTGATGATTATGCCATTATGCCCCTTATGCAGAGGTAATATTCTACAATATTCATTGATAACCTGATAGATTATAATTCATAATCGCGTAAAATTTTTACTTATTGTCGTCAGCGTGTACGAAAGGGTCGTACGAAATCGTTTCTATATCACGTTCCCTGCGCCATCATTTTCAAAGAACTTTCAGCTGGTGCTTTGGAGACTTAAAAGATCTCATAACTAACCTACCCTTTGTTGAGTTTGAGACCTAATCAGTCTCCTAAAAATACGATTTTGAAAATAGTTTATATACTACTGTGAAAATAATTACACTACTGTGCGTTAGGGACCTAATCCATCTCTAATTGTCTTTTTTAAGTCCTTTAATTCACCTTTATGTAGGCAGCCAATATGTATATTTGTCTTACTCATACTTAAAGCACTTTACACGTTAGCGCCTCCCGCAAGGAGTGAAAAAGCACGATTAGGTATAGTCAACGCAACGCTACGAACGTGATACGAATGAATGGATGCGTGCGTGTAGGTAAGGTCTCATTTACGGAGACGCGGCGCGTTGCGCGTCGCGATGGGCTGCGCGGCCTGCACTAAATTCAAATGTAGGGCGTTGGATGATTGTGTTTACGGAGAAGCGATTTTACACGCGTTTGCTTGAAATGAAGCGTTTTTTACGGCCGAGTCCGCGGATGGCACCGTCACGTCTCACGCGGCGTTTATCGCGGCGGCGCACGCGGCGGCGCACGCGGCGGCGCACGCGGCGGCGATTCTCAATGAAGCGATGCCTGTGGCGGAACCTTTTGCCAGTCTCATTTGGTAATCGTGCAACACAGACGTAGTCACCGTCGCAATGGAGTATGATATGATTGACTTTTTTTTAGAAGAAAATTGTATATTATAAAGTGAATTATTTATTATAAGAAGTGGCCCAGTGTTTACAGCAGCAGAACATGAGAAGTTTGGGGAATATGCAACTCTTTATAAGTCAATAAGAGAAAGAGGTTATGATGTATTTCATGGTTATACACGGATGTCTAGTACAACTTTTGATTACATAGTAAACAAAATACAACACCGCATCCAATTCTAAGAATAATGACTTCATAACAAATAGCCAATTAAAGAAATTAATTTAGTTGTAACATGATTTTAATTAAACACAATAAAGTCATATCTAAGCTTGTTAATAGTGGCCTGCCCATTATCTATCATTTAAATGCAAAAAAATATTTATGTATAAGACATACAAAAATATAAGTATTCTAAATTGAAATAATAATATATGCGGATGTATACGTATCAAAAATAATAATGATTGTCGAGAAATCTGCCAAATCCTGCCACTTTTTTTAATTCGTTAGCTTAATCTGCCACAACTAAAATTTTGGTGCAAAATCTGCCCAAATGGCAGAAATCTGCCACAAATGGTCGCACTGCTAAGAACCCCGCGTGCGCCGCAGCGGTGCCCACCGCGTGCTCGGCTACACGCTTGAGAATACGACGCGGGCGCAGCGGCGGGCATCGCCACTCTTCCCGCCTCGCGTCTCTATAAACAACATCGCATATTGCTATAAGTTTGTGTTTACGCGTGCGATGATACGTGCCGCTTCACGCGGCGCCGCTACGTAAACAATAAAAACGTCCGACGCGCCGCGAGACGCCACGCCACACGCGACGCGCGACGCCCCGCGTCTCCGTAAATGAGGCCTAAGTGTAAGTAAGCGGGAGCCCGTTCGCTTTCGAAGGTTCTGCCTGCACACACTATAAATAGGCCATGTATTTCATATACACAACTAGGGTCGTAAACCGCCAATGAATCGCAACTATTAAACATTAAAATGTGTTTTGTTTAATAAGGACATTAGCTCCTGCAACACAGTATGCAACTGGCATAGGACCCAGTTTCCCATTCCTAGTATATTGCTGCATTGTTATTACAGTAAAAAAAATTGCTATTATTAAAATAACTGCTACTGTACTACATCCAATGGGTGTGGATGATTGAAGTCGCTCGATATTCGCCCAGTGTCAGTGTACCGCTTAAAAGATAGAGAATGGTCGCTCTATAGGTTATCCAGAGATTCATGCTGACTATTACCACCTCTTAAGGTGGCGGCGTAGTAGTATGCCATAAAACTATGTCCTCGAATATAAAAAAATAACTATATGACACGTAAACAATATATTTAACGAGTCCACATATAATTAATGACGTACCATAACAATTGTTGTGGGTTCAGTTCCTACGCAAAACAATCCATAAATAATTATTTTGAAGATACCTACTAGGCCATGTCCGTTAATTGTGAGGTACCCACGACGAAGAGTATTTATTTTTTAATTCAAGGCATTGTCTTAAATAAAGTATAAAAAAAAATTGTGTTATCATTAATCGGTACAAGATCAGTGTTATTTGCTGTCCTGTAAGTCTTCTTCTTCTTCTCAACCCACGTATGTCCCACTGTTGAGCTTGGGCCTCCTCCACAATGATAAGGAAATTAGCCTACTGTACCACGCTGGTCAGACATGTTGCACAGGATTTAATGTCGAATTTTCCTTCACTTGCATAGATATCATCTGCATATTATATCCTTTAGTCGTCTTTTACCACTCCCACGGGCAAGAGAGTGGGTGGCAAATTGCATTCTTACCCCGTCATCACACGGAAAGTTACTATTACGTGGAACTAAAAAGGTGGGTAATTGTCTTAGAAATAAAGGGCATAAAAGAAAGGAAAGTAAAACATGTACAGAACTAACATACACAATCGATTAGTCTCACTGGGCTAACGTCGCTAACATTGTTCGTTGATTTAGCAATAGTATCGCATTGCTACACGGAGTCATTCCGTTAATGACCCCCATTAAGATATGTATTGGAATAATAGGAAGGTTTCTTGCGACATTGAAGCGGTGAGAGAAAATAATCTTTCACTTTTCGTTGCAATTTCGTCCTCAAGTACTTGAAGACTTCTCTATTTAAAACGCAATAAAAATGCCATATCTATACTAATTTTATAAAGATTTGTTTGTATGTATTGAATAAACTCCGAAACTACTGGATCGATTTCAAAAATTCTTTCACCAATGGAAAGCTATAATATTCGGGAGTAACATAGGCTATATTTTATCCCGTTATTCCCACGGGAACGGCAACTATGCGAGTAAGACGACTGAAATATCTCTTAAATTTTACTGTCATCAATTATATTTTCATTCGATGTATTTTTCGAGCCAGATAAGTACATCTCCTACGTAGGAACGAATATTATACGATATGTGTTCTCATATTTAAAAAGAACTAGAAAGAAAATAGTAGCGATAACGTAATACATATTCATTATCATCATCACAACTCAAATACATCCCACAGCTGAGCTGGAACATCCTCCAAAATGCGAGGGAAATTCACCTTTTTTATTTATTTTTTTAATTGTGAAATTGACCTACTATACTATTTTGCTCAGGCGGGTTGGTTGGTATTGGATTTTATTTCCAATATTTCTCCTCTTATATAGACGTTATCTGCAAATTATAATCTTTTAGTCGTAAAAGACGACACCCGACACCTACGAACAAAAAAAGGAGTGTGAAATGTATTCTTATTCTATCACGACACAGAAAATGCATATACAGATTATTTGTATTATTTGATTAGTTGGTTCTTTTATAAAGAACATTGAAGCAAGGGGTGACGATATTTTCTTGATTCGTCACTACTCTCTTTATTATATCATCATCATCACAGCCCATATACGTCCCACTGTTGGGCTCGGGTTGCCTCCACATAGGAAGGAAATTGATCTACTATTCCACGCTGTTCAGACGTGTTGGAAAAGGGTTTTATTTAGAGTTTTCTTCTCTTGCATCTACCTTATCTGCATATATCCCTTAGTCATCTGTTACGACACCCATAGGCAAGACGTAGTGAATTGTATTCTTACTGCATCACCATACGGACAACATACTTTATTATATAGTCCTACTAGCAGACCCGGCCACGCGTTGCTGTGGCTAATGTTTTTGTTATATTACATTTTATTAAACTATTTAAGTGGAACTGTAGGAGAACATCTGTCATGGAGGTCGTCATATTTTTTTACAAATGGCATCTATGTAAAAAAGCAAGTTAAAATTGTATATGACACGTTTGTAGATTTGACATAGCAGCGCCATCTATTAATTAATTACTTATTATTTTGGATTTAACAGATAATTGTGAATGTCAAATAATAGACAAATAATTTGCAATAAAATATTTTTGCGACTATAACATAAGATGTAAGCTATCCTATCTTTCAAGTTGGATCTAACTGCACACGGTGTGCAAATTTGATTAAAATCGGTTAAGTAGTTTAGGAATCCATCGCGGACAAATAATGTGACACGTAATTTATATATATTAAGATAATCATATTCCATTCTCATTGTATGCAAACTACAATTAAATTGACAACAAATATAAAAATAGTAACTGACAATTCCACGAAATCATTCAGCTATGCTTATTATACAGTATAATTGCTGTATACCATGAGTAATTCGATTTGTTGTTAGATATTATAGTTACTCACACTTTCTCCATCAACATAGCGTTTAATCATATAACTAAATTCATAAAAGTCTGCGTAATTCGCACAATTCCATGTTAATCGACCAGTCCATAAAAATCAATGCCATCTGATGTAATAATACTTACTTCCGACTTTTATTCAACTCGTTTTTGAATCGTAATACTTTTCCATCAAGATCACCTTACCTTATATAAAGTTTATAGATACTTGTGTATAAATATATGTCTATTTTATTAATTTTAACCCCCAACGCAAAAAGAAGGGTGTTTTAAATTTGAAGTCGTTTTCTGTGTCTGTGTGTGGGTGTGTCTGTGTGTCTGTCTGTCACATCATAGTTATCAAATGGATGGACCGATTGCGATGTGGTTTTTTTTTCATTTTAAAGTTCTACTTAGCTATATTTAGACAATATCGATCCAGCAGCGTAGGAGTATCAGCTCTTTACAAAATGATGTAATGACTACCCGATTAAATGCTTCACGCGTGCCAGTATAATCGTTAAATTACAATTAATTGATAATTCCTGTTGAAGAAAATGTAATACTTATTTTTATTATTTTAGTTTGTATCAATACTATTAATGGTTACCTTTTTTTTTTTTGTGGGTGGGCTGCGGTCGGCGTGCCTCCGCACCACTCCAGAGACAGAGGGGCTTAAGCACGCAACTCCCGCAACCCACCCGAAAACCACGTCGCCTTCGTCGTTGGGCCGACCACCGGAGCAGAGTTAACTTGTCATCAGTGGTCGTGAACGTCGGTCTTTCCTCACGCGGTCGGCCTCTCGGCGGGTGACGGACTAATCCCCGGTCACGTCATCCCGGATTAATGGTTACCTAAGGCTATAAAAATAACAGACAATATTGATGTTATATTTATCTGTGTGGTTATAGAATAAGAATAAAATTAATCACCCATCCATCTCTTACTACCCATACATATCCATCCCATACCAAAATACTAGACTTTTTTCAAGCTCACACGATTATTTGTACGACACTTATGCCTAAAAACTAGTTTAAATTTTTTTGTCTGTCTGTTTATCTGTCTGTCTGTTTGTTTGAGGTAATCTTCAAAACGACTGAACCGATTTTGATAATATTTTACTACCAAGTATATAAGGAGTAACTTAGGCTATATTTAATCCCGGTATTCCCACGGGAACGGGAACTATGCAGGTAGGTGAATGAAACCGAAGCGAAGCGAAGGCGGGTTGCTAGTATCACATAAAGTATGATTAATTATCATTATCATATCAGCTCACGTATATGGCATTGCTGGGCTCGAGCTTACTCCATAATAGGCGGGAAATCGACCTACCCAACACGCAGGTCAAATCAGTTGGTACAAAGTTTCATTTTAAGTTTACCTTCCCTCGGAAGTTGTTATTTACATATTATATCCTTTAGTCATCCTTTACGATGCCCGTGGACAAGACAAGGGGTAGTTAATTATATTCTTACTCATCACACGAAAAAGGTAAGGTGCTATATAAAATTTTAATTTCATTTAACCTCAAATGAAATTAAAAAAAAATCTCAATATTGGGTCGGTTATATTGACCTGAATTGATTGTTACCTATAATTTATTGATGAAAATGGACTTCATTATTAATGCAATCATTATTGATGTCGCGAAACAACATTATTATTTGTAGTGGCTACGAATACTGCCACTTACATTGATATTTGGTGCCGTAAAAGATGGTCAGCTCCATCTGATGCCGTCTGGTTAACAATTACATTTCCAAGGAAGGTTAACGTCAAGCAGACGACTGGTTGTAACACTATTATCGATAATATGTATTTGCGATATGTTAATTTTCTGTATCGGGTAGATAATTATAAATCTCTGTAATAACGATGATAATATGTTGGAATTGAGACATCTTAGTCCGCCCGTGACTATGAACGCTGCAAAGTGTTCGAAACGTCGGGCAATCAAAAATCAAATACAAACGCGATAAAATCGGTAGTTTTATGTACAACTAGCAACTCGCCCTCGCTTCGCTTCTGTTTCAGTCGCCTTACCCGCGTAGTGCTCGTTCCCGTGCGAATACCGGGATAAAACATAGCTTATGTTATTCCCTGATGTTATACCTTTCCATTGGTGAAAGAATTTTTGAAATAGGTTTGGTGGTTTAAGTGTGAAAGCATAACAAACAAACAAACATCCTTACTTTCGCATTTATAATATTAAGGATGTGTAATAGCGAGTATTAACATCAGGAATCATTATATAACATCTATGTAAGAGAAGAAATACTATACCTACCAATGTGTCTGACAAGCATGCAAAGTCAATTTCCCTCCTACAGTGGAGGAGTGGAGGAGGCTCGACCCCAGCAGTGGGGACGTACATGAGCCGAGAGAATGATGATGATGAGTAATAGCACTGAATAGGTAAGAAATCCTTGCAAGTTCATCATCATCATCTCATCCTATAAATATACCACTGTTGGGCTCAGGCCTCCTCCATAAAGGGAGGGGAATTGATCTAAAATTCCACGCTGGTCCGACGTGTTGGAATAAGGTTTTGTTTCGAGTTTTCCTTCTCTTGCACAGATGTTATATGCTTATTATATACCTTACTCGTCTTTTACAACATCCACGAGCAAGATAGGGAGTGGTGCATTGTATTCTTACTCCGTCACCACACAGATAATTGACCTTAAAAGTTAATCTTCTAGAATAGCTTAGAAATGCGTCTCAAATTGTATTACGAAAGATATTTACAATTGGTTTGATATGTTGTAATGTATTCTCACATTCAATTCTTCACATTTGATGACGTGTTCTAATTTATCCTTAAGGTCACTACCTAAAAAGTGAAAATTTACCCCATCAGTATATTTAAACGCCTACTTAATGATCGTTGAACTCAGCATATCACATAAAACTGAATGTAAATGACCATTTATGACACTACATAACACCATTAAGGCGAATGGTGTAACAACTGCAATTATGGTTTGAATGTCAAATATATCAAATTGTATTACTCGTATTCTTAAAATGGCAAATGATTTCAATACGTTGAATAAAAAAATTAAATATTTGAAACTAGTGCAACAATAAGGCCGACGCATTACCAAATACTTGGCATAGGGTTTTGCCGGCGAAGTATAATACAATTTACTACTCCCTATCTTGCCCGTGGATGTGTTAAGAACCGACTAAAGGATATAATGCGCATATAAAATCAATGCAAGAGAAGGAAAACTCGAAATAAAAACCTATACCAACCTGTCTGACCAGCATTATATAGGAAGATGAATTTCTCTCCTATTGTGGAAGGAGGCTCATCTAGCAGTAGGAAATGAGATTATTACGAAATACTATAACTATATCCAATTACTCGAGCAAATACAAAAAATACTGCATCTAGAGCTTTGCCTGATAGGCGAAAATAAACTCAGCCCATCACCTTAGCTCATATATATATATGTCTCAATATTGGGTTCAAGTCTCCTACACAATAGAACCTACTGACCTACCACACCACGCTGGTCAGACGGCTTGTCAAAAGGCTTTATGCCGAGTTTTCCTTTTCTTGTATAAATGTCATACACATATTTAAACCCTTAGACTTCATTTGCGACACCCACGGGCATGATAGGGGGTGCTGAATAGTATTCTTACTCCATCACCATATTACATATCAAAAAGTTGTCCTGCTCCCTTAATTCATCAAGCAATATATATATGTATATCTATAAGTACTAGACTTTATGTATTCTTACTGCATTACCACACGGAATCTTGCACAATCTGCACCTGATGCCGCCCTAGCCGAGGTCGCGCGTGGACGGGCCGGGGATTAGACCGTCACCCGCAGAGAGACCGACCGCGTGAGGGTGATACTCCGACAACACAGTATTGTTGCCGGAGCGTCGAATGGGACGATACCCGAAAGGGCAAGCCACCAGGCCGGCCACGGATATCAAGCACCGATTCCTTGTGGTCCAACTAGTAGTCGGCCCAGTGGCGATGGGGAGGGAATACGGTAGGTTATAGGCCGCACGCCGTCCATCTGTCGCCCCGGGCGGATTGGGCGGGATGTGTCCAGACCATAACCTACCACAAAAAAGGGGTTACCAACTTGGTTTTATAAAAGTACCAGAATTAAAATTAAATAGGGATGACGTCATTTTCAAAATTGTTAATTGTTATATTTTATTTGTGTGACTTAGTTGTTAACCGCAGATGGCTGTGACAAATTTACCCGGACTGTTGGGTGAGCGCTGAGGACTCTCAACCCCTTTATTAATTATTATAATTTATGGCTATTTATACACATTTATTTCCCTATTGCCGAACTTGAAAATTCAGAATTAATAACACACATTGTTATGTCTTCAAACATCTTTATAACATGTTTTATATTGAAATAAAAGTACTACAACAATCCAACTACTAATGACTAACGTTACCAAGTAGTTATATCATGTTTTCTAAACACTGATTGGAATTCTGCACCAAATGTACAATCAATTAATTATATGCGCTATAAAAACAGATTCAATATTCGTAGAATAATTTAGGAGTTATCTTTATAGAAAAGGAAACCGATTTAAACAAAGCAATAAAAATATTAGTGATGATGCAGATAGTGTTATGGCTTTAGTTTAGATTCAATTCCCACATTAGACAATTCTTCTTGTTATCCACGAATGATTTTCTTGTACATGAATAGGTATGGAACAGTTTCTATGCATTAACCATTGAATTGAAAAACCATTTACAATAAATTCATTTATTCCTAAGTACCAGTGTGGTATATTCAAATAATATCAAACAAATATATTTTTTTTTATTACAAAAGATATACGAAAGGCCTTTGCGAGGACTTTAACTTGCTTGATTAATTAATGAAAGTAATAAAATATTATGTATTTGTAGTCCTTGTCAAAGAGAATTTGACCAGTATATCACTTAAGTTAACCGTACGATCCGCTTACTGGCTGTCTATCAAACTGTACAAAAATGTCCTGTTTTTGCAAACAAATCATAAATGCATAGATTATTTCATCCATTCCTTTAGGTAAGTAGGTAAACTTTACTCTGTAAGTCTTAGCAAATTAAGTTAAATTTAATTTACTTATTAGCCTCATAGCTAGATTGTAATTATTATGAGGTAACTGTTAAGTTATATCATAATTAGAAAAAAAAAATTGGGTTCCATAGGTTTACCTGTTCCTGCAAGACCTTTTACTTGTCCTTGATTTTAATTTCATATTTAACTATTTCTGCAAGCGTAGAAAATACGTTCACATTATAAATATTTCTACTACTGATAAGTAAATTATAATTTGACATACGAGTATGTACCTTATAACAATAATAAATTGGCATAAGATTAGTTTATTTTAGTTTAAAGGTCTACCTTTACAAAATGATACCGCTGCGTATTTATTAAACACAGTTTACTAACCTGATATAAAATATGTTTACAAAATGCGTTACTGTTTGTTTAAACTCTACATACATACACAAATAGAATAACTCATTCTAGAACAATCTTAAAATATTTCAAAACTAAATGGAGTGATAACCGTGTAAAATTTATTTATCTTAACATTATTAAATAGTATATTTCGCTCATTATACCTTCACTTGGGAGCCAATTATCGTTCCAAGAAATAGATTACAAAATTGAGGAAATCGAATTTGAACTTTAATACAGATGGGCGTAGTGGTTAAGATACCGACCTATAATGGCAGTGTCGCAGGTTCGAATCCCACGCAAGACAACACTGTACCATCCACAAATTGTTGTTCTGAGTCTGAATGTAAATTGTGTCCGTTAGTTATATATTTGTAAAGTCCCCTGTTGGAATATTTACTTAGTGTTGTCTATATCTTTATAAAAAAAATCATCTTCATCTCAGCCCATTTAAGTCCCACTGTTTGGCTTAAGTCTCTTCCATAGTGGAAAAGAAATTGAACTACATTACCATGCAGGTCAACGTGAGGAATATGCTACGCGGATAATATCTACGCAAAGGAACGGAAACTCGACTTCAAACAAACCCTATACCAAGACCTCTGATCAGCGTGCTATGTCGTAAGTCAACTTTCCTCCAATTGTAGGGAGACCAGAGCCCAACAGTGGCACGGGTTGAGAAGATCATGGTGATGCTTATGACTTAAAAAGATATTTTACTTGCTTACTTACTTCTTTAACTCGTGATTCTTTATTTTAGACATTTTTTTTTTACTGTAACTGACGTTTTTATCATCAACCTGTCACTAGTTAATTATATACATATTTGTTTGGCATGATATAATTAAAAATTTGTCACGGCTCGAATAATCACCCGCCGAGAGGCCGACCGCGTGAGGAAAGACCGACGTCCTCTCCGAGGGGGGGACGTCGGTCGATGAGAGGGTACCCCAAGTAGGGGGTATTCCGTCGGGTCGACCACTGATGTCAAGTAACCCTGCTCCGGTGGTCGGCCCAACGACGAAGGTGTCGTGCATCATCGGTGGGTTGCGGGTGTGCGTGCTTACGCCCCTCTGTCGCCCCGGACGGAGTGGTGCGAGGAGCGCGCCGACCGCAACCCACCCCAAAAAAAGAAAGAACGGCTCGAATAATATAAATATACAAATAAACAAAATTAAAGTATCTGTTTGAAATGTCAAAATAGTAGAATTTTTCACGCTCATGTGGTTATTTACACAATATCACTTTGTTTTGGGGTAAGCTATGGTCAGCGGAGAAACCGCCCGCTAAAAAAATCTGATTGCGAGTTGGCAGAATTTACAATCTTCTGTAAATAATCTGGAATTTCTCTTCACAATTCCATTTGGCTAAAACAAGAACGAATCAATGATTTTCGTAAGCGATGAAATACACAACATCATATAGTACTTAGTGACCGCACGAAACCGGACCAAGTAGTGTGTATCTATCCTTCATATATTCAAATGTCCTTCATATATTCCAACCTGTTATGTTTCGCTTTAAACGTATTTATCATACCAATAAATGAAATTGGAGTGTCTGTTTGTAATGTCAAAATAATAGGCTTTTTTCATGCTCACACGGTTATTTGCACGACACCTATGCCTAAAATAGCAATTAAAAAATTTTTGTCTGTCTGTCTGTCTGTTTGTTCCGGGTAATCTTCAAAACGGCTGGACCGATTTCAAAAATTCTTTCACCAATGGAAAGCTATAATATCAGCGCGTAAACTAGGCTATATTTTATCCCGATATTCCCACGGAAACGGGAACTACGCGGGTAAAACGACTAAAACCGAAGCAAAGTGAGGGCGGGTTGCTAGTGTTTCGATAAAAACACAAAATAATACTTTGACGCAGCAGTATTGGTAACCAATTAAGTTAAAAAAAACATATCAATGTTATGCAATATAAGTGAATAAAAGCAATCAGTTTTTTTTTTTGTAAAGCAACCATAAAGTCACTCCAATTTTCTGCCCATATAACTTTTTATTACAAAGCAACCTCAAACATTATAACACGCTTTGTGGTTTCATAAACAATTATCTCGAAACTGTTTATATTTGCTAGCGTCAACAAAAGTAGGTTATCTTAAAATATTTTTATTTATAATACCTAATCATCATAATTATTTATTGACTAGCAATCCGCCCTCGCTTTGCTTCGATTTCTGTCGCTTTATCCCCGTTGTTCCCGTTCCCGTGGGAATACCAGGATAAAATATAGCCTAGTTTACTCCCTGATATTATAGCTTTCCATTGCTGAAAGAATTTTTGAAATCGGTCCAGCCGTTTTGAAGATTATCCGGAACAAACAGGCAGACAGACAAAAAATATATAAAGTGATTTTTAGGCATATGTATAGTGCAAATAACCATGTGAGCATGAAAAAGGCCTATTATTTTGACATTACAAACAGACACTCCAATTTTATTTATTGGTATAGATTTTAATTCATAATCATCCTGACCTTTATATGGGGGTAAGATTTATATGGGATATTTTATGAAATCTTATGCCACTTGTAAAGATAATAAACTAAAATAGCCATCCCAGAATTAATTAATCGGGAATTATTGATGACTAGCAACCTGCCCTCGCTTCGTTTCGGTTTTAGTCGTTTTACCCGCGTAGTTCCCGTTCCCATGGGAATACCGGGATAAAATATAGCCTAGTTTATGCCCTGATATTATAGCTTTCCATTGGTGAAAGAATTTTTGAAATCGGTCCAGCCGTTTTGAAGATTACCCGGAACAAACAGACAGACAGACAAACAGACAAAAAATTTTTAATTGCTATTTTAGGCATAGGTGTCGTGCAAATAACCGTGTGAGCGTGAAAAAAGCCTATTATTTTTGACATTACAAACAGACACTCCAATTTTATTTATTGGTATAGCTATAGATTGATATCTTACTTAAGAATTTTCTCCTAAAAAAAAACAACTTCTGAAAAGCGAAATTTAAGGATCGACCTGGGGTTGCCTGAATTAAATGAGTGCTCGTTTTACCAATTGAGCTATTTTTATTCTTGACAGCAGTGGTTAAATGCATCTTCCTTTTGCAATTATATTTTGTTCATTGCATGAAATCGCTGTTAAAAACAAGTTTAGAATAAAGCCTAACCAAATCCATAAATCCCTCTCGAAACCGCCTGCAAGCTAAATGTAATTGAAATCGTTAAAACCGTTGCCGAGATTCTGAACATATAGGAATCTACAAGAATTGTTCGTCACATGAGATGATATAATTTTTAATTCCTTATATCGAAGGTACCGGATGGACCGATTTAGATGCGGTTTTATTGTTTGATAGTTGGTTAATATCAGTCCAGCAGTGTAAGAGTAACAGCTCTTTTCCAAAGTCATGTAATGGCGTATGATTACTCGATTAGATGCTTAATGCATGCCAGTACAGTCGTTAAATGACAATTAATTAATAATTCCTGCTGAAAGACGATGTTACTTTTTGTAGTATTTTAGTTTGTGTCGGGAGTTATTCAAAATCTTCCATTTTACTTATACCTAATTATTACGTATATAATTTTTGCAATCATGGTTTTTAGTCTTGAAAGTGAACTAAAAAGCGAAATCCAATCACTATTTTAAATAACTTATCCACGAAGAATAATTTATTGCGTCAACAAAGTTTAACTTTGACCATAAGATTATTACGCAAGTAACCAGAGGCAATCTGCTTTAACTAATAAACGGCAGTTATAAGCAATTAATTAGTCTTCCAAAATCATTAGCAAGTACTTATTGCTTAAATTGCTCAGAAACACGATATTTTAAATTAATTTTCAAAGACATTAACTGCTAGTAATGACAAAATTATCATACGGTCTTCAGATCGGATAAGTCAACGTCTTTTACTGTGCAATTAAGAAGAGCAGCATAACAAACTCATTAGGTGATCGTATCAAGATCCGTGACCTACATTACAGTCTGTGTAATATTGGCCTTAGCACCGTTCAATAGCCAATAGTTAATATTGAGCACTGGTGTTATAGCGTGTGATGATGGAGTATGAATACAATTCACCTTGCCTGTGAGCGTCGTAAAAGACGAATAAGGGATTACATATGCATATAAGAAGAAATAAGGAAGACTCTTAATAAAACCCTATACCTAACCATCTGCCCAGCATATTATAATAGATACCGGAAAGGGTAACCCGCTGAGCTGACCACGAACGTCAAAGAAATCGATACAAGTGGCTGGCCCAATGGTGAAGAGCAGGGAATACAGTTGGTTATGGGGCCGGGCTGCATTATTTCATTGCCTCGGATGGAAGGGACGCTTTGGGTGTTAATCTTAGGACACCCTAAAAAAATGCCATAGTTGGTCTCTTTCTCTCTCCTGTTAAGGGCCCCAGTAGTAGGACGAATGTATTTGAGCTGTGATGATGTGACCATGATTGGTATTATGATAATATACATGTGACATAACGGGTTAAATGCCGTTTCCATAGGTCTCGTAAGAATCGACCGCATAACAACAAGCGAAAGCCTAACAAACTGTACTAACCTGTCTGGTTGGAATGATGTAGTAATTATTGTCCTTATTTGGAGAAGGCATATGCGCAACGTTGGGACGTATAAGGTTTGAGGATACAAGAAAATTATTTTAGCATTATTTTAGTGTCACATTATTATCATGTATCTTCGTATTCACGGGATCATCCTAGAAAATATACTCGGTCCTTGGAAAGGCTTACATTGGGGTATGTATCCAACACGCAGAGGCCTTTGGGGAAATTTAATCTAAAAATGGGAAGGGACGTCTACCAATGACACATCACGTTTGCACATAACATTCGTGGACTGCCAACGGTAAGTGTAAAACTTATTACCGTTATTGATAACAGAGACATTTGTTACAATTAAGAATTGTCACATATGGATCCGAACAAATAAGTACCACTGTCAAACCAAATCTAACCTAACCTTGGAAGTATTCCAGTATTTATTAGCCTGTAAGGGACGATGGTTTCCGTGTCAAACCAAAGACAACGAAGCAGTTACCCGCTTAAAAGGCAAACGAAGAACACACGATCGTTTACAATTAGGCAGGGTATGATCTAACCATAACAGTAAAAAAGCACAAAAGACCATAGTTACTAATTTTCTTACTTTTCTCCTAAATTTTGTTGAATTTTATGGATCTTCATCTTCTTCCAATAACCTTGCAGTAATAGAGGTAGCCATAAAATCTATACCTGATAATGACGTCACTGGTAATGCTATTTTGAGATTATTAGAAAAAAGAACATAATAAAGTTAATAGCAATTTAATTTCTACGTTGTTTAAAATGCGAAAAAAGAAGTGTAATACCAACTCTTCTTAAATCTGTATAAAAAAAAGAGATAGTAAGATCTGACCAAGTTTTGACCAAGTTTGACCAGGACCAATATTTGTACGAAAATACGTTATTTGCTAAACTACAAAACAACTTCTTTCTAACTACGCCGACGGTAATAAGTTCATTAGTAGAAATTTTAAATTCTTAAATAAAATTAAACGGTGTTATTATACTACTTATTTTAAATACCTTCCGGATTTTTTTTCTACACTAGAAGTCAGAGAATGCATTACTTTATTCAATCTTCATTTTTAAGGTCACTCACTGGCCGAACAAAGTCGTTGAATTTTTATTTTTCTCAAAATATTAATCGCTAAGATTGGTGTGACCAGTGTGTTTGGTCAATTATTACGAGTTGTTGACGATTAATGAAAGTGGGTTAAGCCATACCACAGGTTACCGGTTTCATCGCTAAAATGTATTTACACAATTTATTCACGAGGCGGAACTGATTTCTTTTATAAAAAAAATGGCCGATGTGTGTTTAAGAGAATTAATATCGGTTTGACCGAGCTTGGCTCGGTATATTTTTTTTTTTCTTCATTTTTGGAAATTGTATATTTGACGAACATATTTCAGATAGGTATATATCTATTAATAAAAAATTAAAATTCATGTTTCAATAATGAAAATATAAAAAAATACAATAGTAATAACACAGATCCGATCTCAGACTGTTTTAATGCTACTGGACAACTTCCCAACTGAGCTACTGTCTCTCTTGACGGCGACGGCTAAATTTACATTCCTATTCTAATGAAATTTTATTGATTAGCTGAAAACACCGATAAGATGACATTTTCTATAAATGAAATTTAGCTAGATCAATATATCACCCCTGAAACCTCTTGCATACCAAATTTCATGGAAATCGTTGGTGCCGTTACCGACATTCTAAAAATATAGAATTACATTTAGAAAAATAAAAGTGTACAACAATTGCTTGTTTAAAGATACCTATAAGACTATAAGATAAGATTGTAAATTAACTTTTTTCATATTTCGATGTAAATATCTTTTCCTTGATAATGTGAATGATTAAAAAGAAGTGGCGTGGGTGTGGGTACGGTTTTTTGTACTCTCATGAGTCAGGTAAAGACGAATAATATGTTTTACTTGGGAACTAGTAAGTAACATGAAACACCTAAATTGCCTCAATTGCGTCAATAATAAGAAGATTATTATTTCATTTCTTTATAACCTACAAGTACTTATCACCAGCAAGATCTTCAAGAAGTATTAACTTATACAATCTATGAAATAAAAGGTCTAATTTACTTTTGCGATGTAAAAATTTATTTATAATTAAAAAAATATTTATAGTTTCGAAATTGCCACCGCTTGTTAATATAGCCTTGGCCTACAAAGGTATATTAAGTATATTGCATCGAATTTATTAGTTAGGACTCATCTAGAACGAAAGAAGAAAAAAACAGGTTGTGCACCTGTTCAAAATTTTAAGCTTTATTTTTCCAAAACGGTAAACAAACCCAAATCGGCACGGTTAAAGATCATATGTTAGTAATGATTATAATAGTAATTAAATATAACTAGACACCTATTGGCTTCAATAATTCAAAGCGATCATTTGATCTCAGAACGTTTTAATGGCTCCACCCACGACCTCGTTAACCAATTGCTTCGCTCAGAGGTCAAGTCCGGTGAACTCTCAATAATTCGTCTCCCACTGAAGTCACATGATCGCAAACTACTCACATCCTAGCTCGCAAATACACTTCCTTATTTAGATGAAAATAAAGGGGGGCTAGTGTACTTGCAAACTAGTGAATCTGCAACGTAAAGCCTGGGCTTAGAATATATCATTATATTTTTATTATCTATGGTAATCTATTCCAATATATAAAGCTGAAGAGTTTGGTTATTTAAAGGCGCTAATCTCGGGAACAACTGGTGCGATTTGAAAAAGTCTTTCAGTGCTAGATAGCCTATTTATCGATAAAGGCTATATATAGGCTATATATTATCACGCTAAGACTAATAGGAATGGAGCATCAATGAAGAATGTTTCAAAATTGGGCTTATTTTTTGAGAGCTTCCGCTGAATCCACCGCGTAAACGGTTAAAGTTTCGCAAAAATCATATTTGACAGAATCATATTAAAATTATTTTCACTTTCTACATAAACAAAGTCGCGGGTAAAGTTAGCGTTAGCGCAAAGTAACTATTTCACGAGTCACGAACAGAAGCTAGTTTATGTGTAAATAAATTCGGAACTTTATATAAATAGTAACTACCATCAGTCTTATGGAATATAGCAACATAATATTCGAAGATCGATGGTCAACTAATAATGTAGTCTTTGTTGATTAAATGAATATTACAATTCTCATAAATGATAATGTAGTTGGGGACAAAGTATATCCTTTGTATGATGATGAGAATTGCCAATCTTACTTTTCGCAAATGCAGCAATCATCAAGATAGCAAACTTAAACAAATATTAATTGAAATCTACATAATTTTTCTGACCTTAATATACGAATGTAGTTGTAGTCCATATAGGCCCCACTGTTGGGCTAATCTCCAATCCAAAGGAAATCTAATTAATATATCACGCTGATCAGGTGAGTCTGCATATATTGATTTCCAGTTGATTTTACAAGAGACTAATCTTCGCGGCGAAATTATCTGAATAACATATCCCTTAGTTACGATATTCAAAGACAGGAAATAGGAGTTATTAATCGTATTCATATTACGTCACCACAGAGAGTACTGAAGACTGAAACTATATTAGGATAGGTATTACATTTAGACATAATGTAATTATTACACAGAAATATTGCAGTAAGTATATCCGTGTGGTGATGGATTAAGAATACTGTTCACCACCCCCATTTTTTTCTTATTTTCCTTTTTTTGGGGGTGGGTTACGGTCGGCGCACTCCTCCCACCACTCCGTCCGGGGCGACAGAAGGGCGTAAGCACGCACTCCTGGAACTCACCGGCGACACGTCGCCTTCATCGTTGGTCCGACCACCGGAGCAGGGTGACTTGTCGTCATTAGTCGGCCCGACGGAATACCCCCTGAGGAGTACCCTCTCCTCGACCGATGTTCCCCCTCGGGGAGGACGCCGGTCTTTCCTCGCGCGGTCGGCCTCTCGGCAGATGACGGACTAATTCCCCAGTCACTTGCTTCACCCCCTTACTTGCCCGTAGGACTTGACTAAGGTATCAAATATGCCTATAACATCTATATAAGAGAAAGAAAACATTAAAAATAAAACTCTTTCCTTAACCCCTCTAACCAGTCTGGTATAGTAGGTTAATTTCCTCTTTACTGTGGAGGAGACTCGAGCTCAACAGCGGGATATCAATGGACTGAGATGATGATTTGAACATCGTTGAAATTAATAATAATTTTCGATGTTATAACTTGTTTGCTATTTATTATTCAATTTGCAGACGAGATCACAATCGATTCTTATAAAGAACATCGTAGCATTCTTTATGCATTACAAAGACAAAGTAGTAGTAGATCACTATTGCAAATATAAGTAATGTTATAATTAAATTAAAATATAATAATAATCATGTTAACAAATTGACATAAAAATGTTTTTACCGATTTTATCGCGTTTGTATTTGATTTTTTATTTCCCGCCGTTGCGAACACTTTTCGGCATTCATAGTCACAGAAGAACTAATGTGTCTCACGTCCAATAAGTCATCGTTATTACATAGATTTATATCTAACAAAATTATCGGGAGTACTCCGAGACTGTTTGACTTGGTACCACCGTCACCGTTTTACCAACGTACCACTCGAAACCACAGCAGGGTTCATCCATTTCACCTGGAAAGGATATGGTCTTCAACTGTACGTTTCCAGCGATCATTTCTCCCACGTACGTGCAAGCTCTGGTATAAACTACCTGCTGCTGTATTTCCCGAGCGCTATGACATGTCCTTCTTTAAACGAGGTTTAAGAAGAGCATTTACTTCACGGTAAGCAACGGCCTGACTGTGCCCCTAGTATTGCAAAGGTCCATGTGCGGAGGTATCACTTACTATCAGGTGTGCTGCCTGCTCGTTTGCCACCATCGGCAATAAAAAAAATTAGATATTAAATCTTGACCCAAAATTGATATTTTATTGATTAGATATATATCTAATCAATACAATCGATTAGACGAAGAATCAACAAGGAATTAGTATAGCGACAAGGTTGATTCATTCATCTTTAATAGTTAAAGCAAACTATTCACATAGTTACCGCGCTAGACCTCCGGTTCTTTATTATACTGGGTTCTGTTTCGCCATTTCATTAGAAATTGATGCGGGAACGTGAGGAATGAAGAGATTTCTTTTTATTATTACACTTTATACTTGTATTTTACTTTATAACACATTAATGTTTTTTATGCTTAACCCGCCATCTTTTACACAGTAATTATTGTCACAGTCTAAACACTGTCATAGCCTAATTTTATCTTTACAGTATAACAATATATGTTAACAGAAATCCTGAAAATGTTGTCATAGTTAATAATCACTACAGGTATTGTTTAATATTACTTGAGTTACAGCGAATACAGGCTCTAACGTTAAAAACCAAGCCTCTAAATGATTATTGTGGCATTCAATATCAATAAAAAGCCGAGCATTATGCAGCCGATTATAATTGATTACGTGGGCAGTCGCCAAATACTGAGTATCCGAAACGGATCATCCTGTCTTGTAAATGGCTCATCAGTCCTAACATAACCGACCATAAACAACACAGTAAAATACTGCACTCATTGGTATTTATTGACGAATTCCAATATCGACTATCTCGTAAAACGAATAATCGCTTGAATTAGCCGAGTCATTTATCTACCGGTTCTTCGTTTATTCGAGTCCAATTTATGCTCGTTGAACGAGTTACCGAAATTTTTAAGTAGCGCCTTCCTTTTCGAAGAACTTTTTGATAGCAGTCACATGACAACTGCAAAATTACCACTTGCTGACATACATCCATATTGAATCTGAACAATCGTTTATTTTAATGTGTGATCCGGTGTGGTAGCTATACCGTGGGCATCGTAAAAGATGATCAAAAATTTAAAGAGTAGAGTACATCTATACAAGAAATCTTAATAAAACTTCTATCAACACTCACATCCGCGTTTAGCGACGTAGACGCGAGTATCTGCGCCTGATGCCGCCCTAGCCCAAACCGCAGGTGGACGGACTGGGAATCTGGGATTAGCTTGCCTGGCGTATTAATTGGCCTTCTATTGCGGATGAGGCTAGAGCCCAGCAGTGAGCGATTTGATGAACGATAATCAAACATTGAAGGCAATTACAAAGGACATTTATGATTTTTTAATCTTTTGGATGAGACCATTATTGCATGTTTAGGGTTTCGTACCCAAAGAGTAAAAACGGGACCCTAATACTAAAACTTCGCTGTATGTCCGTCCGTCTGTCTTTCACCAGGCTGTATCTCAAGAACCGCGATAGCTAGACAGTTGAAATTAAAAAAAAATATGTATTTGTGTTACCGCTGTAACAACAAATACTAAAAACAAAATAAAATAAATATTTAAGGGGGCTTCCATACAATAAACGCGATTTTTTTGCCCTTGTTATATATAATGGTACGAAAACCTTCGTGAGCGACTACGATTCGCACTTATTATTTTCTCAAATCGGCTATATATATTTTATGGAATGGAGTAACTAAAAATTTTGAAGTCAGTTTCCTAAATTGTGATTGTAAATCCAATTATTAAGCTTTAAGTAGATAATTTAAATAATAACGTATGTACCCATATTTATTATACATATTTATAAATCACCTAATACACAGGACTTAAGTACTTATTTGACTTGTTCAATTATAGATGGCAACAATATATTAGAGGACTTCAAAATTTAACTTGCTCAATTAATAAAGGCAATAATATATTAAAGGACCTAAAAATTTGACTTACTCAACTAAGGAAGGCAACAATATATTAAAGGAGTTATAAATTTGACTTGCTCAATTTATAGTGGCAACGATATATTAAAGGACTTAAAAACTTGAATTGCTCAATGAAAAATACCAAGATTTAATTTTTTAAGGTAATATTTTTCTATATTTATGCATAATCGTTAACATCATTACAGCTCACGTACGTCCTACTGCTGGGCTCGAGCTAAATTTAATTTAACAATTTGTGATACTGCTTAAAAATAGCGGTTGACGTGTATGTATAGGTATTAGGGATGTTACGGAGCTTTGACTCCGGTTCCGAAGAGTCGGCACTGCCGATTGTTTTTACATCTCCGATTTCGATTTCGGTACCGACATTTTTAAGGCAATAAGCATAAGGTCGCTGGCAGCGGCGGGCAGACGGACGACCGCGGCCAACATTTTTATACAAGTTTGATTGTTGCGCGGGGTAGCCTCCTTCATGTACTTTCTGCGCTTACCTTTTCACTCGTTTCTTTGGAAATTGGTTGGTAATGGTAATACGTATTTTGTTTTGAGCGTTCGCATTTGATTCATTATACAAGTCTTTTATGACTTTAAATTAAAGAGACTGAATAATGTTTGTGAGACATACCCTTGAAACATTACTCATCTGCCTCTGCCTCCGATAACAACTCCGATTCCGAATCCGATTCTGACAAGTCAAATTTAAAACTCCGATTCTGACTTCGGTTTCTATAAAATCACATCCGTTACATCTCTAGCGTGTATGTACACACAGCAATTTTAAATATAAAGATACGCATAATATTAAATTAATTTAAGCAATGCATAAAAAAAAATATATTTTCTGACATCATCAATTTAATCAAAAGACATGAAAGTCAATATCCATATGCCTATAATTTCCGTAATCGAAATAAAAAATATTAAACAAATCGTTTCCTTATTATCGTTAACACCTAAAGATATAACGACATTTAGTAAAAATATCTATAAAAAGATTTTTGTGGTTATTCATTATGTTTTATCATCGTCATTAAGATTTTTTTGTAATTGTGCGATCAATTTTAATAGCTATAATATCGAATACATGGTAACAGCGTCTCAAAATAACAGCTAAACGCTAAGTTAAGGAATATTTAAACTTTTTTGCGGCTATTTACAATTTGGATACAGGATTTATATTCATGCTGTTTATAAATCAATTATATTCTGAGTTGTAAAGGAGTAATCCTCCGTGTGGTGATGGAGTAAGAATACAATTTACCATTTACATTTAACGCCTAAATAAAATTCCGTAAAACACAAGAGCAGAACTAATATGGTTTTAAATTCAAGCACTATATCAGATTTATTTATTTATCTCTAACTTTCGTGTAGTGACGGAGTAAGATTACAATTCATCGACTCCTATCTTGCCCGTAGTTATCGTAAAAAACGACAAAGGGTCACAATATGCGTATAAGATCTATGGAAGAGAGTTTCCATTTTTTAAAATAAAACTCTATACCAACCCGTCTGACCAGCATGTATGTAAATTTTCTCCTATTGTGGAGGAAGTTTAGCCCCATAATGGGCGTATATGAGCTGAAATTAATAATGATGGTGATGATAATAAATAGAGTAAGAATAAAGCTGAAAGATAACAAATATCGGTTACATTGCTGGAGTAGATACAGGTATGGTAAAAACATAAAAATTCACCCATTTCTTTCCACTGCTGGATATAGGCCTCCATAGGGAGGGAGCAATATATAGATATTAGGGAATAATGCCATAAGGGCCACATTTAGTCGGCACGCCGACTACGTTAACGATTGCAGTCAGTGTCGTTTCTCAAGAGAGTTGCAAAAAGAAGGAAACAAAAACACTTCTTTTCATTATTAACTGCCACCCACTCTCTTCATGAGATGACATTTTTACCCGATTGAGGGACTCAATAGTTACCGATAGACAGTCACAGTAGTTTACATATTTCCAAAGCGCGATAGCTCTTGCCTGCTCTCCTGGTGATCTCCGTAGCCGATTTTAACAACTCCCATGAAAAAGAGTGGCGAATTCTATTTTTATACAGTCGCCAAACGAGGAACCACCATATTCTGCCCTAAAATGAGTATAATCGATCTTTAAAATCTATGAATGCTACCATTTATTAAATTCGTAACATAAATGTATCCGGTGACTGATACTATACCTATATTCACCTTTATATTCACGTCAGCTGACTGTTATAACTGGCTATGGACACCGTACCACTCAAACCATTTTTACTTGTTAACTTGAAAACATTCTCTTCAATAAATTTGCCTTCTAATCTACATAAAATATAAAATTACCACATATGTGGGCAACCGAAAAAAGATTATCAATTGTTGAATTTGAAACTACATTATTTGGACAAAAATACATCGTAAAAATACATAATTTAAAAAAATATGTTATGTACCAAACAATTTATTTTATCTGCCTCTGTCTACTCCATTCACTTGAAATAAGCATAAGTCTATTAAAAAAAATATTGTACATTTAATTATGTTACCGAAAAATATGTAACTATTTACATTTTATAATCCACCTATTGCCGTTTAACTACGCAACTAATAAAATATTTTACGAGCTTCTAATTACACGTAATAGCGAATGAATTTTCCTTGTGGTGGCGGAGTAAGAATACAATTTAACACCTTTATCGTCCTTGTGGGCGTCGTAAGAGACAATTAAGGCATAGTATGCATAACATATATGCAAAAAAAAGAAAACTCGTACATAAAACCTTATACCGATCCAGCAGGGTGGTATAGAAGATGAATTGCCCTGCTATTAGCCATTTTTCCCTGCCATATCCTGAGTTGTAATGATGATGACAATGTATTTTAATAATATATTTTACAGTCTCATTCCTTTGTCCCTAATGGGGTAAACAGAGGAGCATACATGCAGATAATACCATGTTTCTATCTATACTGTTTAGTGGTAATAATAATTAATGTAATTCATATAAGTAATGCTGTGGTGAATCTATTGTCGTCTACCGGATCCCATAGAAATAGAATCTGAATGACTTCAATCGATATACAGTTGAAGTCATTGTTGATTATAAATAATACGTCGACGTAAATTTTTCTGATAATCTACTATTCAACTTTGAAAAGTCGCAATTCTGAGCATTTTAAACGGTATTCATCATCTTTTTTTTTGTGTGTGTACAGCTGTTGGCCGCAGATGGCCTTAACAGCTTAACGCGGACTATGGGTGAGCGCTGAGGGCTCTCAACCCAGGGTGTTCATCATCATAGTCATCTCAGCTTTTATACGCCCTACTGTTGGGTTCGCACCTCCACCAAAGAATGAAAATTGACTTACTTGCTATACTATGGTTAAACGGATTAGTATTGTTTCGTGTTTTCTTTCTCGTGCATAAATGTTATATGAGTATTATATGACCCCTGAAGTCAAGGAACTCTGCGCCGGTGGTCGACCCAACGACGAAGGCGACGTGGTATACGGGTGGGTTACGAGTGTGCATGCTTACGCCCCTCTGTCGCCCCGAACGGAGTGGAGCGAGGAGTGCGCCGACCGTAATCCACACCCAAAAAAAAATATATGAGTATTATATCCCATACTTATCTTTTACGATACCCACGAGCAAGAAAGGCGGTGATGAATTGTATTATTCCGTTACCATACGGAAGGTTTAAACGTGAACGCCATTGAATTACTGAAATTTTCTAATTCATTTTTCCTTTTGATTATAAACTAAAGAATAAATCCTTATGTCAGGACTTTACAAATATACAGTTAATAGACACAAATGACATCCAAAACAATTATTTGTGTATTGCGTAAAGTATTGTTTTATGTGGTGATCTCACCCATGATGGTTGGCGTGCGAGGTCGCTACTTAGATTACAATGTCATTTATGCAATAATTGACTGCATAGTATAAATACATTATTTTACTACTAAAATTTCATTTATGTATTTCATTTAAGTGTTTATATAAAAATCCATCATCATCGCCACCATCGAGCATCCCTGTCTCTTCCAGTGGGTGTCGTAAAAGACGACGAGATGTTTTACCTACGCAGACAACATCTATGCAGGAGGCAAACTCGACATAAAACCCTATGCCTACGCGTCTGACCAGCGCGGTACAGTAGGTAAATTTTCCTCCTGTTGCGGAGGAGGCCTGATCCCAATTGTGGGACTTATGTGAGCTGAGACAAAATGATTTATATATTCATTTTAGTCGCCGAGATCCAGTAATCGATACCGGTGTTCAGCCTCTATGGCGATGTGCAGATAATGGTAATAGTACGGCCGCACCTTACCCGGACGGTACAGACAGAATGCTTCCAGAACATGGTCTATTAAAACAAAAATATTATTTCAATAACTACGTAGGTACCTAAACTTTAAAACCACGTTACTATTATAACTCTTCGTGTAAGAATACAATTCATCATACCCTATCTTACCCGTGGGTGACGTAAACGACGACTAATGGTTTATATACGTATATAAAATCTATGTAAAAAAATAAAAAAAAAATTAAAATTAAACGGTTTTATTGTAAAGAAACAGTACAAATAAATTCGTGGTGCACTACAAAACAAACATTTTTATCGACGATTGTAGATATTTGACGTGCCCCGGGATTTTATTTTCACTGTTGCTTTACAATAAAATCGTTTAATTTAAAAATTATTTTTTTCCTTTTTTATTTTCAAGTTTTTAGTTTTTATATTGATTTTATATAGAGCACTGTATTCTACTTTTCAAGCCCTTTCATTTAATACCCATACTAATGGGATTGAAAAACAAATAGGTTGTCCACCATTTTGTAACGGCGGCCATCTTGAATTTAGAAAAATATATATTTATTTTTTTTTATTGCAAACGGTGACAAACGAGCAAACAGTACACCTGATGGTAAGTGTTGCTGCCGCTCATGGACCTTTACAAGGCCGTTGCCTACCGCGAAGAAAGTGAAGGGAGTGTGAATGCGTGCATTGAGGCTCGGTGATACCAAGGGCACCACCAAAACCCTCCGCACGCAAACACCCTCAGAAAGTTGGGCTTACGGCTCTCTCGCTCACCGAACGAAGCGCAGTAACAAATCGCTACTACTCAGACGTCGATTTTCTGCGAGTGTGGTACTGCCCCGGACGGACCGGCCCGCGGCTGTAGACAGATAACTGTCGACAGTGTGGTCCTACCACTCTTATTGACTATACATAATTGTATTGTCACAAAAACAAATGGCGTATACCAAATTTCAGATCAATCGGTTGACAGGAAGAGGGTGAAATTTCAATTACTAAATTTGACCCAACAAAGAAAAAAATAAACAAACAAACGTGGTAAGCTAAATAAAACCGTTTAAAAAGGAAAACTCATTAAAATAAACTCTATATCAATCCGTTTGAGAAGCGGGCTATAGTAGGTCAATTTTACCTTCTATTATGGAGGAGGCTTGAACCCATTAGTGACACGTATATGAGCTAAAATGATAACAATCATTTTAACTCTAAAGAACTAATACCAACGCTATTCCTATTACCGTTATAATTCACGATAGAAAGAATTTTATCAACAAACGAAGACTAAATAAACATAATAAATGTTTCAAATATTTCGCGTATAATATCAAGTTATCTACATATAAACAAGGTTAAATTACTTAATTCCAGATTTCCAAATACGGTGTAGCGGTAATATATTTAGTAACACGTATTATCAATTAAATATGTGCACGTGAATTTTATTTTATAAAGCCTTTCCCTTATACGAGTATAAACTTGTAAATGGTACTCAATAGAACGGTTTTCTTTTCATAAGAAATTCTGATATTTACGTGACTATTACGCATCTGAAATAAAATATTTTTACGGATTTTATCGTACGCGAACACTGAAAAATATTCCAAAGGTTGGAAAGAAAAAATTAAATACAAACTTTATTATAATTTTTAACAAAAAAAACCCGACTTCAAAGAGTAAACTAATTAAAATTGCCTATAAAATTTTAAGAATTCCACAAATTTCTCAAGGATACCATCATCAGATCCTGACCTGATGACTATGGGACCACCTGGGAAGTATACCCTATCAAACAATAAAAGAATTTTGCAAATCGGTACAGGCGTCTTTGAGTAATCGGTGAACATACATAAAAAAAAAATATTCTGACGAATTGAGAACCTCCTCCTTTTTTGAAGTCGGTTAATAAATGCTAAAGAGTGTGGAGTGATTATATGAATATCTTGTATTCTGTTATATATAACTAGCTGAATAAAAAATCATGTCACCCACTGATGACTGTTGTTTTTGTAAATAGTATAATTCATTTTTTTTTTTTCATTTCGGCTCATATACGTCCCACTGCTGGGCTCGAGCCACCTCCACAATAGCAGGAAAATTCACCTTATACCATGCTGCTCAGACAGGTTGGCATAGGGTTTCTTTTCCAATTTTCCTTCTCTCGCATTGATATTATATGCGTAATATATTCCTTAGTCGTCTTTTACGACATCCACGGGCAAGATAGGGAGTGGTGAATTGTATTCTTACTCCGTCACCACACAAATAGTAGTAGTAGTACAAATATCAAAATAACACGTAGTTTGTAATTAAGTTATATTTTTAGTTTCTAACTAGAACGAAGCCTTAAGCTCATGCTTAATGTATTATCTTTTTAATTTTTGTAATTCATAAAGAAAAGGTTACTTTTCCTTATTTGTCCATGGAAATCGTACGAGTATAAACCAATTGATGGCCCACCAGCTACCACTTCCAAATACGAACGTCAACTCGCCTGGCAAACGTAGCAATTATAGAACTCCTCAGGAAAAAAAGAAGTGATATAAATGTCAAATAACAATACAAAGCTTTTGTATTAAATAATAGGATTAACATATTTATTGCATATTTATATATACAGCCTTGCTCTAACCCTATTTGTTTACATTCATAAAAGGACACCCAATAGAATTCCAACAATGCGTTCTACAAGAGAGGTATTCTTTTGTCATAGATTGTTTAAATAACACTTGTGTTTACACGTATAACGATAATGTAAATATACATTTTCTATTATTTTAATTTAGTTAATAACGTAAGCCAACTTCTATTAAAATTATTCGTATTATAATGGATTTAGATAATAATCATTAGCATCATCACGGCTCATATACGTCCCAGTGCTTAAGCCTCCTCCACAATAGAAAGGAAATTGGTCTTACTATAACATGCTGGTCAGACAGGTTGGTATAGGGTTTTATTTCGAATTTTCCTTCTCTTGCATAGATGTTATATGCGTATTATATCCCCTAGCCGTCTTTTACAACTCCCACGGGAAGGAAAAAGGGTCATAATTGGTATTCTTATTCCGTGACCACACGGAAAATCTTAATAGTATCAATAAAATATATTAATCAACTATTTTAAAAGTATTTTTCTGAAGTTATACTTCTTTTCGCGCGTTAGGGAAAAATTATGAAATCAAATTTATACGATGCGAGCGCACATATTCACGGAAAATCGACACCCTGAAGTTAGCTAGTCAACATTTTTTAAAATGCGCGCGCACACCGTCGCAAAATTCAACTAGAATGCTTTATAATAATACTTTCAATGTATTAAATACATCCTTTTTACTATTATTAGTGTGAATTTTCTACAAACGTAGAATGACACGAATGATAAAATTTTGGAAAGATTTTATCTTGCTACACCAAAGAAGTGTAAGTTTTTACGTGCGTAAAAAAGTACACGCATATATTTTTTTTAATATGGTAACAGAATACAATGGATGTTATGTGTAAATTATAATCTAGAAGTAATACTTGAAATAATTGTTTTATTAGTTATTCTATTTATAGAGAAATTTAGCCTACAAAATATAACACTGCAATACATAGGAACTGAGCGGCGAGCGAATGTTGCCAAATCAAGCAAAAATGCTACCAAGAGACTTAGTTAAGAGCGTTTTCGGTAATAAGCGGCCGTAAACCCAAAAATGTGGTTTTTTGAGGACTGGTTACTCGTTCATGATAATAGCTTACTAAAAATCTATATAACCACTACATTAAACACATCTTTATATTGTGTTTGTATAGAATTATAACTGAATATTGTAACTATTTTATTAAAAGGCAAGGGTATTTTGAACTTAAGTTCATGAGATTTTACGAAAACGCTGAGTTTTGAAGTTCAGGTACGAATAAACCATAAGTCATGGTAGCTCGAAAAAATTGTAGATGTTAGGAAAATTACTGTTCTTGTGTATGTACAAAATGAAATTCAAGATTTCTTCCTTTTAAAACTAAAAAAAAAATATATCCTTAAGATTAATTTGACGAAAATGGCTCCTGTAAAACATTTAATTTTGTGAATAATACTAACCTTGGAACATTTAAAAAAATATCCACTATTTGTTCGACTATTGTAGAAGCAGTAAAAAAAAACCAAATTGAAATACGAATAGTCACCCTCGTAATTAAATTTTAAATATTACTATAAATTGAACGGCATAATTGTTCATAAGCCAGTCGCGCGTTGGCGTTCAACGGAGCAGGGTCATGTCGCTCTGGCTCTCGTTGGCCAGTGCAAAAAACGGCAATACGAACTTGAGCGTATACTGCGACTGATCTGTTTTGATTCGTAAGTATTTATTACTACCTAATTCTGTTAATTACTTTCATGCGATCTCTATTAAGAATAATATAGAATCTTTTTACGTTTTAGGTGATTGGTCGAAAAAGCAGATTGTATCTTGGGAACAAAATCGGTTACAAGGCAAGGAAAAAGAGAATACACGACAAAACTGTAAGGTACTTAAAGTTTCAAAAGAGTAAACGAAAAGAAAAGTGAGCCGTCACTCAGGACGCCTGGCAGATGTGAAACATCAAAATTATTTTGAAGACGTTAACGCAAAGCGTGGCGTTAACGCCGCTTTTAATGCCACGCGACGATCAGGTTCACCCTCGCCTATCGATGTTTCACATCGAAAATCCGAACGGAACATTTATACAGCCTCATCTTCTGAAGATTATCAGCTAACTCAAATTTAATGTTTAATAATTACTAACAATACACAATATAATTTTTTCATAGAGAATCATTTTCTTCTTGTACTAGCAATAAATATGTAGTAAAATGTGGGTCAAAATTTAATAACTAATTTCTGTAATGGGTAGATTTAAATCTCTGACTGGACTTGTTAGACATCCATGGCCATGGCGACTAGGGCCATACTCGACTACTGCACGGCAGCCACGGAGGCAGCGTGCCTCTTGGCTGGAACTCCCTGGTGGGACCTGCAGGTGGAGGTACTCGCCGAGCTTTACCGCCGAGTATCAGAGACGCGAGCCACATATAGTCTCAATCAAGGTGATTGCCGCCTGGCGGGTTGACGCCCGCCGAGACGCCATTGCTCGTTGGGCAGTCGGACTGGAGAAGCCTCAGTACGGTATCAGGACCGTCGAGTCCTTCCAGCTGGTGCTTGCTAATGGGGTGGTTGGGTCGGCAGCACGGGGTACTTGCCTTCCGACTGGTGCAGGTATTGATGGGTCACGATAGCCAAGTACCTGCGCAAGCTCGTTAGGAGGGAGAGCACACCATCCTGCCACCACTGCTATTGCGACGTGAGCACGGCGCAGCACACGCTCGAGGTGTGTGCCTCGTGGGCAGAGCAGCGCCGTGAACTCGTTGCAATCATCGGTGCCGACCGGACGCTGCCGACCGGACGCTGCCGACCATCACTAGGGAGATGCTCAGCAGAGTCAGGAACTGGGACGCGGTCACCGCCTTCTGTGAGGCCGTCATCTCACGAAAGGAGGCGGCGGCTCGTGTGTGATCGATCTTTGGTGACACGTTCCGCCGCCGGCGACTCGGGCGGCGCAGGTGCGAGTATCCGCGCCTGATGCCGCCTTAGGCAAGTCCGCGGGTGACCAGACCGGGGACTTTAGTGCGTCACCCACAGAGAGCCTGACCGCGTGACGGCGACCGACGTCCCGGGATAGGGACGTCGAGAGGTGAGGGAGGGAAACAATTTATAATTCTGCGTAAAATTATAAAAAAAACAAATTATTTTTTTTAAATTATTACACAATACTGTGATAATTAAAAAAAAAAATAAGTTGTCGAGTCTCGAACCCGAGACCAGAGTTCCCGCCGGCGAGTGCGTTACCACGAGACCACCGCTTGTGACTGCGAATTTTTCTGTGCCATTTTGACTGCGAATTTTTCTAGTACATAAATTACCCATCCAATTTTGACCCTTAATCTTTTTAACGAGGGCCCAGTTGACCCTAAACATCTGGTAGTTGTGATACCCTCGGGCCGCCTCTACCACCCCACCAAAAATCATGGAAATCCCCGACCTACACGTCTGAGGGTCTCCTTGTAAGTTATACTCTGTGACTATATTTTACTATTTCCTATACTTTGCATATTAAAAATACAATTTTAACCGTTTTACTGTTGAGTTTTGGTTTTTAATTAAAAATTTTAAAATTTACATTATGTTGATTTTTGAAAATCTACTTCTCCGAAGAATATATTACAGATTGATTATAAGCGCCAAGGCTCAAGACTGGTCATTCTATAAACTCTACGCGTGTGTAGTGTATTAGTGTGCGTCGATATCGGAACGTAGCAAAATGCCAAAATGCGAGAAGTGCCGATTACCGATAACCCTCTTAATGCGTTGCTAAATAAAGATTGTTGCCATAAAAACCGTCGTAATAACAAGTTCATATTAAATTGTCATTATTTTAAAATAAAACGTAATCATTTCATCTCAACACATATAACTCCCACTGCTGGGCTCGACCCTCCTCTATAAAAGAAATGAAATTGATCTACTACACCACGCTAGTCAAACGTATTGGTGGGTTTTATTTCGAAACTTCCTTCTCTTGCATCGATATTATCTGCATATTTTATACATTTTACGATCTCCGCAAGCAATATACAGAATAATTAATTATATTCTTACTCCATCATCGTCATCTCAGCCCATATACGTCCCACTGCTGGGCTCATGTTGCCTCTAAATTTAGGAGGATTTAATATACCTACCATACCATGTTGGTCAGACGTGTAGAAATAGGGGTTTGTTTCAAGTTTTCCTTCTATAGCATAGATTTTATATACATATCATATACCTAGTCGTCTTTTACCACTCCCACAGACTAGTTAGAAGATGGTGATTTATATTCTTACCACACTAAAAAATAGAATAAATATTTTTTAATCTATACCAATAAATAAAATTGGAGTGTCTGTTTGTAATGTCAAAATAAGGGGCTTTTTTGCTCACACGGTTATTTGCACGACACCTATGCCTAAAATAGCAATTAAAAAAATTTTGTCTGTCTGTCTGTCTGTCCGTCTGTTTGTTCCGGGTAATCTTCAAAACGGCTGAACCGATTTCAAAAATTCTTTCACCAATGGAAAGCTATAATATCAGGGCGTAAACTAGGCTATATTTTATCCCGGTGTTCCCACGGGAACGGGGACTACGCGGGTAAAACGACTATAACCTATAACCGAAGCGAAGCGTGGGCGGATTGCTAAAAAATAAAAAGGTATACTCAATAAACAAGTAATTAATCTACGTTAGCGATATTGCGGAGACAGTTTTAATAAACAAGCAGATCGGCTATTAAATAACTCTGCCAATTCAATAATGACTTGTGATTCATTGACGGGTACGTATTAAAATAGAAATAGAAAGTTTGTATCTGTAACGTGAGACCAATTTATACTGTTCCGGAGCTAAAGCGATTTTTGAGGTGCTACTAAATGCTTTATAGCAATTTTTATAGCTATACTCTTAGAATAATAACGTATAGAAGGTAAGTTCGTGCACAAAAAGTGAAGCATTTCAATTGGAGCCTAATGGAGCTTACGCCGGAACCGTTCCGTAATGTACAAGTCATTGTACTGCACGTACGTACACAACTCTTAAAAAATAAATAGGTAATTATGACGGTTTGTGCATTCAAATGGTGTCATAACACATTTGAAAAACTTAAAAAGGTTTTTAACATTACTTTTAAAAGTATTTCGATGATTTATGTTAATAAAAACAAAATTTGATTTCATAATTTGTATAGTGGTGTGCCGCACCGCCTCACAGGAAGCTGCGACCGCGTCCCAGTTTCTGATGCTGCCGAGCATCTCCCTAACGATGGTCGGCAGCGTCAGGTCGGCACCGATGATTGCGACGAATTCACGACGCTGCTCTGCCCAAGCGGTACAGACCTCTAGTCAAAAGGCTTAAAGGTTATGATTTAGTTTATTTTATTTGAACAGAACAACGTCTGTTAGGCCAGCTAGTATATATATATACTAGCAACCCGCCCTCGCTTCGCTTCAGTTTCAGTCGTCTTTCCTGAATAGTTCCCGTTCCCGTGGGAATGACGGGATAAAATATAACCTAGTTTACGCCCTGATGTTATAGCTTTCCGTTGGTGAAAAATTTTGAAATCGGTCCAGCCGTTTTGAAGATTACCGGAAACAAACAGACAGACAGACAAAAAAAATATAAAGTGTATTTTAGGCATATGTATAGTGCAAATAACCGTGTGAGCATGAAAAAAGCCTATTATTTTGACATTACAAACAGACACTCCAATTTTATTTATTGGTATAGATATAGATGTAGTATGAAAAAGAAAATGCATGAGCAGATTAATTAATGTGGAGGAGGTGAAAGTGGTATGGTCAAAAGATTGTAGCAAGTGGAGGGACCTGGTGCCTGCCTAGCTGCTCAAACCCTATCAGAAAGAGGCATGAAATATGTATGTAACATAAATCTATATAGAGTTTTTCATTTTTATTTTCTTTGTATGATAATATAATAGTAACCTTTACCACCAAATTAACGTAAAAATTTTATATTCTTACATTCATAAATATAGTTTATACAATACCAAAATAAAAAGAATATGAACGCATAACGTGTGCGAGAGACATTGGCAGTCATTTTAGTTACTGCTTAACATAATAATAACCATAACTAACGCAAATATACAACGCCATTTATAATTCAACGTTAGCATAACAATATGGATCAACTAGATTTAAAAATATTTATGTATATGCAAATATTACATTATACCTACATATGTTACAATACATACGCCTAAGCCATTGGATTTGTAACATTTACCAAGAAAACCCAGTTTATATACACCTCATATGAAACAAAGACTTTTAGTAAATGCGGGTGCAATAATTACTTAATTTAACCTAAGCCGGTACAATTTGAGGGTTAACGACTTTAAACAGTGATTTCATTAAATTATTGTTTATAATTTACAATTTCCGAAAACAATACTTAATAGAAATTAATTATTTTTATATTTATTTGTATATCCGATTTATATTATGCCGATTTTAATTTCAATTCACCTATTTCTAAATTTATAAGTTTAGCATCATGACATGGTGCAATTTAATTATACTTATCATCATTATCACCGTACTGTTATATCAATTACTTAGGTTTAACTCAATATGTATTTTTATTTCATAGTACATATTGCGAAAATGATTGCCAATAGTTTTATGACCGGACGCCTGCCTAACATCGACTCTCCTTAGAGATATTATTGTTGACGAGACGGCATCAGATGTCTTTGGCTCAAGTCGATGAAAAACTTTTAGTTATCTTTTACAACACCCACGAGTAAATGTAATAATAATGTAATAAATGTGTAAAAATGTAAGGGTTAGTAGAATTCGTCGCCGCGACCACACAGCTCTACTTCTTATGTGCAATATAAAAATATTAAGTATTGCAAGAATTTTAGATAACATATTCAATATGTATCCTTTCGCTGTTCCTCCGTCATCATCATCATCATCATTATCACCCTGATCTTATCACAATTACTTGGGGTTGATTCAATATGTACATTTCTTTCATAGTACGCAATACAAATTTTTTGGCAATCGTTTTATGACCGTCCTGACGCCAAACCTCCTTGGGAGTGTAGTTGTTGACCTAACAACATCAGATAGAGATGGTCCTAGTCTATGTAAAGCTCTTAGCCATCTTTTACGACACCCACGAACAAAGTAATGATTGATAATATTCGTAGCCGCTACCATAGAACACTTTTCCTCTTTATTGACTCGAAATAAGATTCAAAATACCCCGTTTGGTTACGAAGTAATAATACAATTCGCTACCGCTATATTGCCCGTGGGTGTCGTAAAAGATGACTAAGGGATAAATATGCATACAAAATCTATATAAGAGAAGGAAAAATCATAATGGAACTTTATACCAAAACGTTTGTCCAGCGTGGTATAGTAGATGTCTTTCTCTCCTAATCTCGAAGCTCGAGCTCAACAATGGGACGCATATGAGTTAAAATAATGAGTATGAGTAAAGTTTTGATATTTATTGTTTTTCTTTCTGAAATAAAGACATAAATCTTGTTTATCACACTGTATATCACGCGTGATGCAATTATTAATAACGACTTTGAACTATGGAAATAAGTTATTACATGATTGATAAACAATGATATAACGTTATCAGTATACAAGACTCATAAAGGGAATTTTATTATCTTCTTAATTCATTTGGTTGTTATATATTACGGATTATTTAAATTAAAATAGTGGTCGGCGTGTGGTCGAAATTCGGCCATAATTCATTTTAATTAATTTTTCTGCTACACAATTTTCTTTAATTTTATTTATGTATAATTGTAAATTGAGCAAGCTGTATTTCACTAATCTATACCAATAAATAAAATTGGAGTGTCTGTTTGTAATGTCAAAATAATAGGCTTTTTTCATGCTCACACGATTATTTGCACGACACCTATGCCTAAAATAGCAATTAAAAAATTTTTGTCTGTCTGTCTGTTTGTTCCGGGTAATCTTCAAAACGGCTGGACCGATTTCAAAAATTCTCTCACCAATGGAAAGCTATAATATCAGGGTATAAACTAGGCTATATTTTATCCCGGTACTCCCACGGGAACTACGCGGGTAAAACGACTATAACCTATAACCGAAGCGAAGCGAGGGCGGGTTGCTAGTAACTAATATATAAGCACAAATCTTTAGTAGACATTGTCATCATAATTATGATTGTTTGACATTCAGTTCGCCCAGAGATTTTAACCGTAAACAAAAGTCTATAAGCGTTGCTACGCAATACAGTCACACAGACGTGCGTGTGTGTGTGTGTATGTAGCGATTGCGTTGTAGTGTGCGTAATGCCTTTTTTAATAAATTTAATGCATTTCTAATCCATTATTATATAAAATTTTAGTTTTCTGCACTTCTCCTCATTATATACTTCAACTGTGCCAAATTTCAAATACTTGTCTATTCACGTAATTTTCGTAAAAAGGGGTACAAAGTTTTTGCTTCACGCATTTATATATAGATACCAAAACCTTAGCATGTGTCATCTTAGCTCATAAACGTCCCACTGCTGGGCACGAGCCTCCTTCACAAAAGGAGAATTGACCTACTTATACCATGCTACTCAGACAGATTGGTATAGGTTTTCCTTCCCTTGCATAAATGTGATATGCGTATTATATTCCTTAGTCGTGTTTGACGTCGTCATTACACGGACAGTACGTATAATAGCTCTTAGTGATATTTTATAACAACTAGGAACAATATAAGAGTTGGTAATTTTCGTGGCGGCTACCACCACGGCTATGACAATTATTCAAATACTGGCAATTATAAAGGCAATAATTCCCTGCAGACTTCAATACGCGCTATTATAAAGCCAATAATTCCCTGCAGACTTCAATTCGCGCTTCAATATGCGCCTGATACCGCCCTAGCCGAGGGCGCGGGTGACTGGACCGGGTTAGTCCATATCCCGCCGAGATACCAACCGCGTGAGGAAAAACCGACGTCTTCCCCGAGGGGGGGGGACGTAGGTCGAGGAGAGGGTACTACTCAACGGGTATTCCGTCGGACCGACCACTGACGACAAGTCACCCTGCTCCGATGGTCGGTCCAACGACGAAGGCGACATGTCGCGGGTGGGTTACGGGTGTGTGTGCTAACGCCCCTCTGTCGCCCCGGACGGAGTGGAGCGAGGAGCGCGCCGACCGTAAAGCACCCCAAAAAAAAAAACTTCAATACTAAATAATTCAATACTAAGTATTTATTAAATCAATTTGAAAATAAAATAAATACACAATTTTATCAAATAAATCGCCAGCAACGTTCCAGAAAAGTATATGAAATAAAATGTTCTCGAAATCTTTATATAATTTTTAACGCTTATAAACACAGTTGCTTTTTATTAACAAATCGTGATAACTACGTAAAGAAAACTCAACAATGAATAATTCTAAACAGACCTTATTATTCACGGAAATTGTATTTATTTTCAATCTGGAATTATAATTCTTTATAGTAAGCTCTGTTTAACATAATCGAGCACTTGAAAATAATCACAAAGGTTAAAATTATTAAGCTAAATAATATTTTATAAACCTAATATACAGTCCGTTTGAACGGAGTAAGAATACAATTCACTACCTCCTCTCTTGTCCGTGGGTGTCGTAAAAGACGACTAAAGGATAAAATATGCATATAACATCTATGCAAGAGATGGAAAACTTGGAACAAAATCCTATATTAACACATCTGACCTGCGTGTTATAGTAAGGTTAATTTCCCTCCTGTTGTGAAGGAGGCTCGAGCCTAACAGTGGGACGTATATGCGCCGAAAAAAAATATAAGTCAGTATGTACAGAGTAGGAATACAATTCACCTCCTTTCCTGCCCATAGGTATCGTAAAAGACGACAAAGGATATATTATGCACATAATAAAAAGAGAATGAAAACTTGACATAAAACCTTATGCCTACTTTTAACCAGTGTGGTATACAAGATCAAATGACTCCCCTATTGCAGAGGAGGCCTTAACAGTGGAAATTATGTGAGCTGATGATAATGATGATGAAGATGAAACATAATATAGTTCACATTAAGTAGAAAATTATGGAAAACTTTCGTTTGTCTTATCAATATTATTGTTTACTTTTAAACGGGAAGTTTATCTCAAACAGACTTGTATAGTGCAATAAAATGACCCTTGATTCAATCCTTATTCTCTTCGAACCGATTAAATGATTTAACATCGTTATACCGTTGATAATATAACTATGCGTCAAGGATACAGATTCCAAGACCAGTCCAATAGAAGAATAAAATATAAAAAAGATTATTTACTTTTTTATTTTCAAATGTTTCTCGTAGTATTATGATGATAACTCTGAGCGCATTCATTATTGTTCGGATTATGATTATAAACTAAAGCATCAATAGAAAAATAATAAATATTATGATCTATTCGGAACGGTAAAGCGTATTCATTATTGATGAGTGTTCATTGAATAGGTAGAATATTGGATTGATATCATTTAAAAAAATCAATTGAAGCGATATAATATTTACTTTTGTTGTAAATGTAGACGTCATCCATCCATCGGACTTTCGATATCCACAGGTGCACATACGCCGCGCCTTTTTTAGGCTTGCTATGGTCTAAAGGCACCCGTGCGTTCAATCCGAGGGATAGAAGAGCGCCCGAAAGCTCCATAACCCACTATGTTCTCACCCCAACGTCACTGGGATAATCACTGGTACCGGTTCCTTAAAATTCGTAGCCGGCCTGGGGATTACCCTTCTGATACCATCCCCACCAAAGCCCCACTGTTGATTGTTGCTAGAGCTTGGTCCTCACGCGTCAGCCTCTGTGCAGGTGGTAGACTAATCCCCGATCCATCCACCCGCAACATTGACCTCCTTACAGAATAATAATTTCATGATTGTCATGCTTGCTTCAGGTTGAGTTGACGATAATAGTGTTATAAGTTCAACAGGAGAATTGTCCAAGCCACTGTCAGGACGATCCCTCAGCCGACTTTTACAACTCCCACGAGCAATTGAGAGGTATCATCAAATTATGCATTTAAACCTTATTCCAACAGCGTAAAATAGTATGCCAATTTCCCTCCCATTGTAGAGGAGCCCAAAAATGGGACTTACATAAGCTGGGCTGATAAATATGAAATAATATAAAAGTAGTAAGAAAAACATAAATGTATGTACAAGACAAACTAAAAGAAGGAGGTATGCAAATGACAAGCCGAGGATTATTTACACAACTGCACGGCATATTTTCAACTAAAAATTATTTGACGTTTGAGACTATATAATCTGTATTAGTTCCACTAATTGGATACTCCGTAAAATATATACTCTGTAATGAATCGCTATTAATGAAAGTATATTCGTAAATTAACTTACTTAAAATAATTGAAATAGGAACATCTACTAAGATTTATAATAATAAGCATTTTTATTTATTCAATGGCTGTGATCCGTTGAAAGAGAAAACGAATATAAGGTTGTATATATAAAAATATTTCGTCCGTTTCGCGTCAGGCAGGTTTTAAGCCATTCGCCCAAGTAAGTTAACAGAGTGTAAACAGTTCGCAATAGGTTCGTGCGTTGCGCGATATCTACAACAAACTGCACCTGTCATAAATTGCGCTAAACCTTGTAATATAGTCGATTATCACCCTAATTATTTTGCCTAATTCCATTTCCATTGTACAAGAGGTCAAGAATTATATATAAACGTAAATGGCAATGTAAAATTTCAATTTTATAGTTAATTTCGTCATGAAATTCAATTGAAATGTTCATACTCGAAGCAATATCTATATCAAGGATATCTACCGAGGCTTGCACGGTTCGACCGTCTCATTTCTTATCGTTATATATTCAACTTTAATATTAAAATAAACATTTTTCATTGTTACTACCTATGTTTAAAATTCTTCAAAAATATATATTAATGACATTTATAATTCGTTACGTTCAATTATAATTCATCATACCTGATTCCTGTGCATTTTGTAGATGGTGTATATGATGTAAATGTGCGTAATAATGGTGGTGATGGAGAATGCATTCCAAATCTGTGCAATTCAACATTTTCACGGAGCACGGGCCGCGCCGCAGCCGTCTACTTGCTCACGCCTGTTGCACACTTTCACAAAATAATTCCACTAACACTAAGACACGTATCGATGTCACATCACGTTATCTTCTCAAACTTCGACACTGATCACACTTATGGGATCTATTCCATCATATGCGAGGGCACTGCCAGTCACGGCATGAACAAATTATCGAAGCATCACGTGTAGTTTGTTTATGTTTCCAATTCACAAGTTATCGCATACACATCACTGATTAAAATTCCACAGGTTGAAAAAAGCGGAAAGTATAATCGATAAGTCGGCGGATTCGATAACTACGCGAGTTTGTATTGCAATAAGCGATTGCGTGCGCGCAACACTTGCGGCGTGCGATTGTATACTGAATGCGGTATTCGAGCGGCTGCCACCTCTCCCGAGCTCCCGGCCTCGACCGTACTGGGTGAACCCTGGGCTATCATATCATATCACTCATTGTCCACCGGAAAATATTCCAATGTTCAATGTACAATTCACAATTATTATCATCTCTACAACGTCTATTTAGAAACAAAACAATAAAATTAATAAAACTTAAGCGAAAAATTTTATCAATATTTATTTCTTAAGGTGAAAATAAAAATAATTTATAAATCATTTATTATTATCAATGTTATTAATTCTGGTGATCATGTAAATTATTTTAGCGATAAAAAAATATACAAGCATTAAGGTCATTATCATCTCGGCTTATAATATGTCCCACTGCTGGGCTCCAGCCTCCTCCAATAAAAGGGAAATTGCCCTACTACATCACGCTGGTCATATATGTTGGGATAGGGTTTAATTTCAAATTTTCCTTCTCTTTCATAGATGTTATATGACTTATATGCATATTAATCCCTTAGTCGTCTTTTACAACACCCACGGGCAAGAGAGGGGGGTTGTTAATTGTATTCTTCCTCCGTCACTACACGAAACACGTGTGACTAAAATTTTTTTTTTTTTTTTTAAGACAACACCCTGCACTAAGGAAATAATCCTTGTATTGCGGGGGACTTTAGAAACATATAATTAACGGACACAAATTACATCCAGACTCAGAACAACAATTTGTGGATTGCACAAAGTGTTGTCCCGCGTGGTATTCGAACCCCCGACACTGGCAATGTAGGTCGCTATCTTAACCACTACGCCATCTGTGCAGTCAAAATTTAAAGTTCTTTGCACGTATACAAAGTTAATATAATACTTAACCAGCCAAATAGCATATAACATTTATATGGTGGAATTATCTGTAGTTATGGATAATTATTTTGTATGTAGAGCACAGTAGCGACATTTTATAAGGTATAATAGTCCTCCAATGTCAAAGTAGATTAACATATAATAGTCTAGCTGAGATTTGCGGAAAAAAAGAAAAAAATTAACAAGCGAAATATCCGCAGTGCAGGTGCCAAGGTTGAAGGACTTGATCGCCGTGAGCATTTGCAGCCACAGACTTTCAAGTGCCGATATATGAACAAATATATAAGCGATATTGTACGCACTGCGAAGATTACATTGGATGCATTATTTGCTATTTTTAAGCATATTCTTCTTTTGGCGCTTTAGGAGAAATGTCAGTGAATTTTTACGAGGCGCGCGCACAACGTCACGAAAAACCAACACCACGAAGTTAGCTAGTCAACATTTTTAAGGATGCGCGCTCACGCTGTCCTAAATGTCAGCTAAATAATGAGTTATAATAAAACTTTCAATGTATTAAATACCTTTTTTCTGTTATTAGTGTCGTTTTTCGCGAAAAAGCTGTGTGGTGGCGGCTTCGAATACTACCAACCCTTGCTTTGCTCGTGGGTGTCGTAAAAGACGACTAAGAGCCCTAGATTGACCCGGACCAACTCCATCTGGTACCATTTGGGTCAACGATTACATTCCCAAGGAGGGTTGACGTCAGGCAGGCGGCCGGTCATAAAAGTCATTGCCGAAACTTTTTGCAATATGTCAAAACAGATGACATATTGCGTCGACCCCAAGTAATTGGGATAAGAGCAGGATGATGATGAGTGTCGTTTTTCGCGAAAGAGAAAATTTTAGAAAGATTTATATATTATTACGCCAAAGTAGTATAACTTTTTACGTGCGTACACATACATACGTACATACATATTTTTATTGTAAAACATTCCTATCACTTGTTCCAATGTTGTTGTTTACAAGAAGATCTTTGCCACTGACCTCAATAATCTTATCATAAGTCATTACAAGAAATACATGTTGTTTTTATATATAACTAGCAACCCGCCCTCGCTTCGCTTCGGTTTTAGTCGTTTTACCCGCGTAGTTCCCGTTCCCGTGGGAATACCGGGATAAATTATAGCCTAGTTTACGTCCTGATATTATAGCTTTCCATTGGTGAAAGAATTTTTGAAATCGGTCCAGCCGTTTTGAAGATTACCCGGAACAAACAGACAGATAGACAGACAGACAGACAGACAAAAATTTTTTAATCTGTATTTTAGGCATAGGTGTCGTACAAATAACCGTGTGAGCATGAAAAAAGCCTATTATTTTGACATTACAAACAGACACTCCAATTTTATTTATTGGTATAGATTGTTGTATGCAACTTGCGTAGTTTTTGCCGTCATGTGAGTATAAAACTTTTCCCAGGAACAATATAAAATTAGTATTCAGAAATAATGATAACATTAAAGGAACCTCCAATTAAAGATTTATTAATATACACTCATTTGCAAAAAAAACGGGCGGTTTTGATTTTCATTCATATTTAAAAAGATACAATACCAAAAAGGTTTCAATCGTTTGTACACGTTACTGGCCGGTTTTAAAAATGCTGTGGTATTTAAAAAAGTACGTTCTAAATTCAATTTTTCATTTGATGTTCATTTTTACAGAAAACCCCTTTTTATCCTACATTTTTGGCGCGAAGTTCCAGAAGTTAACATCGACTTTCATAACTTTTATTCAATTTTTATCGATTAATTTCATATCCTTGACTGTCAAAGCTTTATTTAATGCTGTTTGGCTGTATCAAAAATGGTAGATAAAGTGGTAAAAGCTACCAAAATTATCGCGCTGCTTGAAGAGGGTTGCAGCCAATGTTTCGTGGCTAGGAGGCTAAATGTTAGTCGCTCGACAGTCCAAAGGACCTGGC
Organism: Lymantria dispar; assembly: GCA_032191425.1. NCBI lineage: Eukaryota > Metazoa > Arthropoda > Insecta > Lepidoptera > Erebidae > Lymantria > Lymantria dispar. The sequence goes on from CM063448.1 coordinate 10,679,892, forward strand.
AGCGATATCAGGAGACTGGTTCCGTCGAGAGAAGGCCTGGTTCTGGAAGAAAACCATGTACCCAACCACGGGATGATCGTTTTCTTGTGAGTCGCGCATTGAGAAATCGCAAATCTTCGTATGTGGATCTTAAGAACAACCTCCAAGAAGTAAGAAATGTGCATATTAGTCTATGGACGGTCAGGAGGAGGCTTCTCGCTGCCAATATACGCAGTCACCGCCCGGCCCGCGGCCCCAAATTACTCCGTGAGCACAGAGTTCACAGGCTTAGGTTCGCTAGAAATTGTGAATCATGGACTCAAGACGATTGGAATAGGGTTTTGTTCTCTGATGAAGCCAGGATATCTCTGTTCGGTGAAGATCGACGTCGGCGAGTGCTAAGAAGACAAGGAGAACGCTTTGCAGAGGCATGTTTCGAAGAAATCACACCTTATGGTGGGGGCTCTGTTATGTTTTGGGCAGGAATAAATTCAATGGATCGTACAGAGTTAGTCTTCATTGAAAACGGCTCACTGACTGGGCATCGATACATAACGGAAGTTCTAATTTCTCATGCACAACCCGCATTGGCCGCTCTAGGTGAAGACTCGATTTTTATGGACGACAATGCTCGCGCCCACCGATCCCGCGATGTTAATGCGTATGTGCAAGAGGTCGGCATTCGTCGTTTGGATTGGCCAGCTCGAAGTCCCGACCTCAATCCCATAGAGCATGTCTGGGACGTTCTGAAACGGCGTGTGAGATCAGTACACCCGGCTCCGCAGACCATCAGAGAGCTGAAGAATGTGATTACTGCGGAGTGGGAACGTATTCCGCAAGCAAGTATCCGGGATATACTCGCTAGCATGCCCAGACGAATTCAAGCTGTGATTTTAGCTAGAGGGGGTCACACTCGATACTAAACATTTATCTGCTTTTACTTTATTAAAGAAAAACAAACAAAAAAACTTTTTTATTTTTACTTCATGAGCATATGCACTACTAGCGAATATACACTACTAGCGAGGTTTAGCATTATTTCCCATAAATTGTATCTAAATTTTATGAAATACTGATGAAAACGATTATTTTCTTATTAATTTAGCAAATTGTGTGGATAAAACTACCTATAATTATCAAACAAAGAAATATTAACATTTGAAATGGTTCATTGCTTAGGTGCCCGTTTTTTTTGCAAATGAGTTTATTAGTAACTAGAGAATACACGTTACGTTCTAACTTCATCATCGTCATCATCACCTCAGTCCACCTGCGTCCCACTGTTGGGCTCGAGCTTCCTCCACAATGGGAGGGGATTTGACCTACTATACAATGCTGATCAGACGTGGTGTTATAGGGTTTCATTTCAAGTTTGCCTACTCTTCCACAGATCTTATGTGCAAATTATATCCCTTAGTCTTCTTTTATGACATCCACGGGCAAGATAATAAGGAAGAAGTGGATTGTTGTATAGGTCGAAACTTATCAATATGCAAAATTTAAATCAATATAATATTAGGACATATTTATTACATAAACGTAATATTAAATTTATAAGATAATTAAGTGATTAAATAAATGATGTGAATATATTTTTAAGTAAAAATATCTGATAAGGTCCTGTTCTAAATTAGGAAACAATGTGTCACTTTCCCTTAGTTTTTCTTACCTACCTTCTTAGAAGTCACAAAACTAAGTGATCACAAAGAGACTGGCCAGCAACAACCTTTTAGAAATCTTATAATGGCATCATTATAACATCGTTCCTTTTTAGGAAGAACGTATGACTGACGGGGTCCACTCTGATAGAGTAATAAATGTCTGAAAAATATAAACTTTAAGCTCTAGATCGGAATATAAAACCACTTATAGCACCGTTTCAGAGGTCAGTTATACACTAGGTCATTTATAAATTAAAATTAAATTAAAATTGTAAAACCGGTTTAAATCATGCGTTTTATTTACACGACTGAATCCTGTCCGCATGATTTCAAATCACGATCTCTTGATAAATAAAACTATTATAGTTCATATCCGGTTCATCGTAAGTGTGTTAGATATAATCAAGTACATTCAATACAGACTGAATCCGTAATGGTATATTACGCAATTATAATGAAGGGTAAATTATTATAAATTAAATATTAGTTAGGAACTAGTATACTTCCCTGGTCAAACAGCATAAGGTTTCATTAAAATTTTCCTCATTTTACAGTGATATTTAAAATTTGTTTAATTCGTAATTGTTTTTGATGTTTACGCGAGTATAAAGGCTAAAAAAAAAAAGAAAACCGTAAAAATAGTTTCATCCTTTAGTCGTCTTTTACGACACGGGAAAGGAATGGCTCATGAATTGTATTGGTGCGCCATCAACACACACAATGCAATATTAGTAATATTAGTAATATTACATTACTGGTAGCCCGCACAATTGGCAGTGAGTGTTAAATACGGCAGATTACGGCACAAGACGCTCCTCTTTCCTTGTACAGGATGTGGTCATTGCCTGTCAGTGATATATTTGTTCTAGATTCCAAATACTATAGTATCTTGCAAAATCCTCATTAATAACGAGGACATTGTAATCGATATCATCTATTATTATTATAAATTCAAAATAGAGAAATCTATACATAATATTGTTTGAACGTAAATAATCTTCGAAACTTTTAGGTATTTATTTTATTATTTAGCTTTATGTTAGACAAAAACATTTTATCCATCCTTCACGCTATTCGTTTCCATTGAACATACACTACGTGGGTAGTTTATGCCATAATCGCAATGCCTGACTTCCCCTTTACCAGACAGATTTGATTTTGTAATAACTGACTAGCCGTAACCGATGCTATTCTGTATAAATAAAAAAATGTTCCGTGTGGCGACGGAGTAAGAATACATTTCACCACTCTCTATCTTGCCCGTGGATGTCGTAAAAGACGACTAAGGGATACAATATACACATAACATCTATGCAAGAGAAGGAACAGTCGAAATTAAACCCTATACCAACATGTCTGACACGCATGGTTATAGTAGGTCAAATGTCCTCCCATTGTGAAGGAGGCCCGAGCCCAACAGTGGGACGTAAGTGGGCTGCGATGATAATGATGATGCTAAAGAAACTACCATGTAATATTAGTAATATTACATTGTAGCTTGCCCTTTCTTATTTACTTTACTTATTTTTTCTTGAAGAAGGACACACGTATAACCCATCAGAGATAAGCCTCTTACTGTGGCTGAACTATAGGATGTCAGATTTTAAAAGGAAGATGAAATAACGATCACTTAATCGTCAAATACTTATTCAAAGCTCTAAACTTAAGATAAACAGTAGTAAACTAATGGCAGATAAACGAGACAGTCAAAATATAGCTAGACTCATTAGGTGCCTGCTGATTTCAATTCAAAAAATACTCGACGTACTGATTATGGCGGCCTCTTAGTGATATCGATGTATATCTATGGATGAACGAGCTATTGATGGATAGTTTCAGCTATCCGTTCATCAGCCTGTCGATGTCCCTTGTAGTACATAAGCCTCCCCACGAGGGGAGAATTATGGCTTAATAAATTGGCGATAACAGCTGGTCTCAAAATTTCTCGGGAAACGGCTACTTCTCTTTCAACTCTTTCTCCTCTTTCAATATTTAAAACTGCTGTTATCGAATTTGTACATCAAACTCTTACTCCATACAAAAAACTAAAGATTATGTACAATATACACATAATTCTTCTATACGTGTTCGTGTGGATATTTGTATTTCAGGTTCAATGATGGTTTAAATCTGCATTTGGACCCGGTTGGTGGCACTGCAACAGATTAAAAATACTTTTACTTCTACTTTTTTAGCATCATCATTATCATCGCAGCCCACTTACGTCCCACTGTTGGGCTCGGGCCTCCTTCACAATGGGAGGACATTTGACCTACTATAACCATGCGGGTCAGACATGTTGGTATAGGGTTTAATTTCGACTGTTCCTTCTCTTGCATAGAAGTTATGTGTATATTATATCCCTTAGTCGTCTTTTACGACATTCACGGGCAAGATAGAGAGTGGTGAAATGTATTCTTACTCCGTCGCCACACGGAACATTTTTTTATTTATACAGAATAGCATCGGTTACAGCTAGTCAGTTATTACAAAATCAAATCTGTCTGGTAAAGGGGAAGTCAGGCATTGCGATTATGGCATAAACTACACACGTAGGGTATGTTCAATGGAAACGAATAGCGTGAAGGATGGATAAAATGTTTTTGTCTAACATAAAGCTAAATAATAAAATAAATACCTAAAAGTTTCGAAGATTATTTACTTTCAAACAATATTATGTATAGATTTCTCTATTTTGAATTTATAATGATAATAGACGATATCGATTACAATGTCCTCGTTATTAATGAGGATTTTGCAAGATACCATAGTATTTGGAATCTAGAACAAATACATCACTGACAGGCAATAGCCACATCCTGTACAAGGAAAGAGGAGCGTCTTGTGGCGTAATCTGCCGTATTTAACACTCACTGCCACCAGTATCGATTTCTTAATGTAAATGGACCGCAATTCCAAAACAATGTACTGGGTTGGGCTTTTAGTAATACCAAAACTGGTTGACATTAAATGATTAGATTATATTAATACTTTTTCGTGTGGTGGCGGAGTGAGGATACAATTTACCACCGCAATCATTCCCGTGGGTATCGTAAAATACGAAGAATTAGTACGCTGAAGTGGCAATGGGCCACATCGCTCGACGAACCGAAAACCGCTGGGGAAGAAAGGTTCTCGAGTGGTGACCACGTATTGGACGACGCAGTGTAGGATCCAATAGTTGGACCGACGACCTGGTGAAAGTTGCTGGACGTCGTTGGATGCAGGCGGCACAAGACTGCACTTTGTTGCGTAACATGAGGGTGGCCTACGTCCAGCAGTTAACGGCGATAGGCTGAAATGATTATGATGATGATATTGTATGCATATAACATGTGTGCAAGAGAAGGCAATTGTAAATAGAATCCTATAGGATTACAGACTATTCGAATTGCTACGTTAATCAGACGGGTTGGAACAATTTCCCTCCTACTGTGGACGAGGCTCAAGCTGAGTAGAAGGATCTACAGCAACTGTGATGATGATAATGATAATGGCTTATCATCATCATCATATCAGCTCATATACGTCCCACTGTTGGGCTCGAGCCTCCTCCACATTAGGAGGGAAATTGACCTTACTCTACCATGCTGGTCGGACAGGTTGGTATAGGGTTTTATTTTGAGTTTTCCTTCTCTTGCATAGATGTTAATTGCATATTATATCCCTCACTCGTCTATTACGATATCCACGGGCAAGATGGGGAGTGAGCTTATATACGTATGCATTTCTTTAAGTCACTCATATTGAGGTGTTTTGCCATCTAACGTATGCCGAGCTGGCTACCTTTTCCAGCATTTACTTTTGTGCTTTTTAAATTCCTTACTTTTTACTATATTTCTTTTGCTAGAATGAATTCGTTTCTTTCTTTCTTTCTATGTGAACTACAATAGAGTTGATTAACCTCAAGTAAGTTATAAGGATAAAGTGAGCTCTTGTTCTCATTTCTTTTTATATTTTAGTTATACTTAAACCAACAGCGTATATGACAAATATTTAAAAGGAGTGTCAAAATATAACAGTACTTACAAATGTCAGCGTCAAGACTAACGCACTTAACACTAGTATGAATATTGAATCGCCATCTTCCGTATAACTGTGGTGGAATAAGCAAAGATGTTGAACCGCGCTATATAGGTACGAAGACAAACAGTAAAATGTAACATGCAACTTTACTTTGCAGATTTATAAAACTAATTTTGAGGCTAATTTTTATAACAAAACTAGCAGTGCCTGCGACTTCGTCCGCGTGGAATAGGGACTTTGGAGGGTATAGTGGTATAGTATACCTTCAAGATTTATATATTTATTTTAAAACTTCTGTAGCCAAACGTTGACAACGTTCAGCACTTGATTCCCGTTGTCGATTAGACGAAGTTCGAGTTGTTTGTGAAGCCAAACGTTGTGTTCGATCAACGTGTGTGTCTTATTTATCTAGTGCCTTATCGTTCGGCGATTTCTCGTTGAGTAGCCAACCTCTGCCTATTTTCATCCTCTATCTCATTGCTGCGCACAAGTCGCAGTCGTTTTGCAGTGTCAGACTGTCGACAAAGTTGAGGTCTCTTTCTAGGCATTTCGCAGTCTACCGCCCCCTCGTCCCTTATGACCGCCCGCCACATCATACATGCGCGCGCAATCTATATATATATATATATATATATGAATTGCTGTTCGTTAGTCTCGCTAAAACTCGAGAACGGCGGGACCGATTTGGCTAATTTTGGTCTTGAATTATTCGTGGAAGTTCAGGGAAGGTTTAATTAAATCCCTAATTTTTTTGTAAATATAATATAGCCTATAGCCTTCGTCGATAAATGGGCTATCCAATGCTGAAAGAATTTTTCAAATCGGACCAGCAGTTCCTGAGATTAGCGCGTTCAAACAAACAAACAAACTCTTCAGCTTTATAATATTAGTATAGATTATTACAAAAGACATTTCCTTTCCTAAATCAATATAGTTCAGATATATAGATCCTCGCATATAGTTCAGATTTTTTTTTTAATAAATTTCACATACAGTCTCAGACCAACCATTTGCAGATAGTACGAATTGCGTATCAAACAAACTGCATTCAGCACAAGAGATATGTTTTCGGATCACTGTTATTAAGTCTTAAACGACTTAATACGAGGCTCGTATCCACAGTTTTCTTATTCTTGTTGCTTAAATGTGAAGGTGGAACTAAGAGCATATTCTGCTCATCACCTCATAAATATATAACAGCCATTAGAGACCACAAGGTCTAATCATAAAAATAAAAGGATATAATTACAATAATTTGATTAGCTAACTTTCAGTATGGTGACGGATTAAGAATACAATTCACCACTCCCTATCTTACCCGTGGATGTCGTAAAAGACGACTAAAGGATAGAATATGCACATAAGATCTGTGCAAGAGAAGGAAAACTCGAAATGAAACCCTATACCAACATGTCTGTCCAGCACGGTATAGTAGGTTGAATTCCCTTCCATTAAGGACGAGGCCCGAGCCCAACAGTGGGACGTATGTGGGCTGTCATGATGATGATTATCTAACATCTAAAGTAGCTCAATAAAGCTAAATAGTTTATTTTTTATGCTGTTGTTGTAGGTGACCCTCGCGGGTGACTGGACCGAGGAATTAGTCCGTCACCCGCAGAAAGGCTGACCGCGCGACGGCGACCGACGTCCCCGAAGGCGAACATCGAGTGGAGAGGGTACCCCGAGATCGGGGTATTCCGTCCACTGAAGACAAGTTACCCTGCACCGATTGTCGGCCCAACAAGAAGACGACGTGACGTGTCACGGGTGGGTCATGGGGCCGCGCGCTGCTCCTCTGTCGTCCCGGAAGGACCGGGCCGGTGGGTGAACACACCATGGCCCAACCCTAAAAAAAAAAAAGGTAAGTAACCCTGTCGTACATAGACCTTTGCAATACCATAGACACAGCTAGGCTGCTGCCTGCCGAAGTTGCTGTTCTTAAAGCTCATTTAAAAAGGGCATGTCATATCGCGCGGCAAGTCACACAAAATATAATAATATTATCCTCATGACGTTATTTTGTCTATCTCAGTTTCATATTAATCATCTTCGCTAAAAGTGCATGTTATAACAAGGCTGACAAAGTTATCATTTGATATTTATATATTATTATTATTAAATGTGGCTTATTACAACTAAAATAAGCAAACAATTTAGAAAAGTCCCAATTTTATCTTCAAATAATGAGTTATCGATTACATTAAATTTTAGTTACTTCAGTTTGAACATGATGTAAATTTTGTTCTGGGTAGATCTCGATAAGATTAAGAGCATAAAAGTAAGAAATTAATAGTTTTGTTAATTGCCTATTATGTTCATTAATTATTACTATGCTACCTACGAACTAATTTTATCCCAAATGAAGGTTATTAAGGACGAAATGAATTCTGATGTTTACACGAGTATAATACTGTACGTATAATACTGTACGTGTATACAATTAAAACTATGTTTGCCGCCCATGAAAAGCAATCTTCTCGTGACCATAAACGCTGATATATGAGAAAGTAAAAATCAAAAACAATAACAAGAAAGTCCCCAAAATAGTTTTATTGAAGAATTTAAATGAAGTTTAGAATTTATAAATATTAATAATTTGAGTGTCTTTGTCATCAAAGTTTATTGTGTCATATTAGAAAAAAAAAATTTAAAAAGTAAGAGTATCGCAGAGAGATCATTGCAGAATGTAAATGGCGAAATTTTCAACTTCATCTGAAGAGTGCATTGTCTGAAGTTAGTCATAGTTCAAGGTGTGAGAGGAAATAAAGCATACACTTTCAACTGTGAACCACGTTTCAACTATACGAGTACTTACTTTTAAACAACGACATTTCGCGAATGACGAAATTAATGTCAGTGAAAGGTTTACATATTATGAATACTAAATACATATATGTATATCTAACGTAATCATATGTCTCGCGAGGGAATTAGATCTACTATAACCACGCTGGTCAGACGAGAAATAGGGTTTTCTTTCGCGTTTTCCTCCTCTGACATAAATTTTATATGCATATTGTACTCCATAATCGTCTTTTACTACATTCACGAGCAAGACTGGTTATCAGGCGGATAATACACGTCTGTATATCTAACTTGCATATGTCTCGTTCTTGACGGGACAGACCCGTTTTGACACTATATGTCCCGACTAGGTACACCAGTCATAACAAAAATGTCCCCTTTTTTGCAAACATACGAAATGATCATTTCGCCTACTTGCTTTTTTACCTACCTATTATACAAGAATTATTTAGCAGCGGTCAAGATACGGCTGTATTTGATGCATTTTTGTTTATTTATATTACAAGCCATTTTGATAAGTAGACAAGTATCAACAAATCTTGTGATATTTTCTACTTGTACTTGAAAACTATTTTAAAACTAATATACTCCATCGACAAATATATAATATAAAAAAAAACCAATGCGTCTTTGACTACAATGTAATAGTGACAGTTATAGGTACAGCAGCGTATTTTCCACTATAGTCCATAAAATATAGCTTGATCTCTGTGACAGATGTCAACGAAACCAACGAAGTAAGTTTGAACGAGCGACATGTTTACAATTTCATTTTGTATCAAATATATTTTCATTCTTTGTGTGCCAGTTTTATTGCAACTGAATTGCAATATATTATAAATATAAAAATATTATTATTCATGCCTAAAATGTACTTCGTAAGTACTGAAATACCTAGTAAACATTTTATACATAAATGACGCTTACGAACGTACAAGGTGATACTGGACGCAAAATAAAAAAGAGATGGGACAGTCGATACACGTAACTCGATAACCGATAAATTATTCATAAAAGAAATAAACCCAATACAGTACCTAAATAAAACTTTCAATACATTTTTTACAATTAAAGCAGACAGTTATATTATAAAATACATAAATTGAATTAATTAAACAATAAAAAACTACTTTTCGTCTCGGAGTAAATGATAATATTATGTACACATTATTGTCAATAAACTAGACATATTTATTTATAAAACAGTCGTAATTGATCGATTGATCTAACGACTGTCCCCATTTGGCAAAAAATTATAAATGTTCTAGCAGGAACGCAGCAGGGATGACAATAATAGTGACCTAGACCTTGATTGTACTCCTTTTATTGTAACAATCAAAAAACAGTTTTTGTTTGAAATAAATTCTAAAAGATTTTCATTGATTGTATTTTAATTATAATAGAAAATCACAATTATAAAAATAAAGAGTTTTATCGATAAAAAAACTACGGACTTTACCGTAAGTTTGACAGCACTAAGGACAACTGTCACAGATTTGTCACACATTTTATGGACTATAGGCTCAATAGGCTGCAGAATATGGTGGCAAATTTATCTCAAATAGTTGATCTATTGCTGAAGATACAATTTAAATCAATCGTAATCGTAATAAAACAAATCGTAACGTTTAAATATCCTTACTAATATTATAAATGCGAAAGTAAGTTTATTTGTTACGCTTTCACGCTTAAACCACTGAATCGATTTCAAAAATTTTTTCACCAATGGAAAGTTATAATATCAGGGAGTAACATAGGCTATATTTTATCCTGGTATGCCTGAAACCGAAGCGACGCGAGGGCAGGTTGCTAGTTATTGATAAAAGAAATGTTATTAATATGATTGAGAACTAGGCTATTGAATTATGGACATTAGTATGGGCGGCAATAATAATGTATTTTTATGTAAATCTGCTACTGCATAGGTACACTTTAAATTCATAATACATGTTTTATATAAACGTTTGTTTCCTTGTGATGATGGAGTAAGAATATATTTCTGCACCGCCTATCTTACTCGTGTCGTGTGTGGGCGTCGTAAAAAACGACTAAAGGACTGATACATAAAACTCTATAGCAACTCAGATGAGTTGACCGGTGTAGTATAAACGGCAATTTCTTTCCCAGCAGTATTATACGAGTTGAAATAATGATGATGATGAATATACTTGTACCTTTGGAAATTCATAATGTTGATTTTTAAGCGGAAGCATTTCTGCACAATTTCAATGTTTGATTCAAGTCTATATTGTTAATATTTTCGTCGTCCTTTTAGTTTTGATAGATATAAGTGAATGTTGCCAACATTTATCTTTCAAGTTTATTTTACTTTTAAAGTTATCTGTAGTAGAGCGATGGCTACATTATTAAAAACTTAGTCCTGGTAATTTAGCTTAAGCGTGATAACATTTTATGTTAGTAACATTTTATGTTAGTAAAAAAAGGCAACGGCCTTGTAAAGGTCCATGAGCGGCAGCAACACTTACCATCAGGTGTACTGTTTGCTCGTTTGCAACCGTTTGCAATAAAAAAAAAACTTCATTAACGTTATCAACAGCAATAGTTTAACGATAACAACTTAAAGTTTGATATACTGTTCTCTGTGGGTTCGATTTTATCTTAAAACCATAATCAAAGTATTGTTAAAGATTTTAATAAAGAGTTAAAAAAATTCAATACTTTTTCATTACATAACTTTATGGTTATAAATTTTTATTTTGTTTCTAGTATTTCCATGTGGTGAAGGGGTAAAAATTCAATTCATCACTCCCTATCTGGCCCGTGAATGAAGTAAAGCAACTAAGGTATATAATATGGATGTCGTAAAAGACAACTAAGTGATTAAATATGCATACAATACCTTCGCAAGAGAAAGAAAACTCGAATTAAAACCCCCGTCTAACCAACGTGGTTATAGTAGGCCAATTTCTTCTTATCCTACAGAGGCTCGAGACCAAGAAAGGGACGTATATGACCTAAAATAATACTCTGCACCAGTGGACGGCCCAACGACAAAGGCGACGTGCTATACGGTCGGGTTACGGGTGTGTGTGCTTACGCCCCTCTGTAGCCCCGGACGGAGTGGAGCGAGGAGTGCGCCGACCGTAACCCATCCCAAAAAAAAAATTACCTAAAATAATAATAAAATTCCACATTGCTAGTTAATATAATATTGTTTAAAGAACAAGAAATAAATGCAATTTGAAATGCACGTGCAGTTATAGATAATATATATAGAGCTATCTCTTTTAACAAACGATATATTGTTTGGTTGGTGGTTCCTTATCACACAGATGTACGTCACACCAATAATACGATACTCTGCTTCCACTACTGAGTTTAATTACTAACATTATTTATATCATCATCTGAAATGAATAATCGGATGAATAATACCATACACCACCCCCTATGTTGCCCTTAAATGTCATAGAAGACGATTAAGGGATTATAAGGATGAGGGGAGTGATGGCTGCTCTAGTGGTTAACTCGTGATCGGGTGCCGCTTGCGGGATCTGGTCCAGCCATAATCTTCTCATTATATTTGTGAATTATATTATATAATATTTCGAATGGCATCACACTGGAACAATAAGCATGTTGTAAGATATAATTTTATTTAAGTGAAATTAGAAAAATAAATAAAAAATAGACAATCCCCCTGAGTTTCTTGGTCGGATCTTCTCAGTGCGGTCGCGTTCCGATCCGGCGGTAATTTTAATTTTAAGAAAAAATGTAAAAAATTGACAATATGTAAGTGCCCCGGGGTTTATACATAATAAATGATTTGAATTTGAATAATATGCAAATAACTTCTATGCAAGATAAGGAAATATCAAAATAAACCCATATGCTAACTTGTCTAACCAGTGTGGCATAGTAGGAAAATTTCCTTTACATTATGAAGGAGTGTTGAGGCCAGCAGTGGTCGTTGTGATAATGTTATATGCGTCAGGAATTCGCTTACGTAAATTTTTATTAAAGAATTTGTTCTAATTTCTCATTATAATTAAAATAAAAACTACTCCTTTTACAGACTAGCTAGCTACCTATAAGTATATTACATATTATTAAAAATCGATACACCTGTTTAGAAGATTTCCCCGAACAAACAGATAGACATTATTTTGTATATAACCATGTGAGCATGATAAAATCTTAGTTTTTTGATATTACCTACAAATAGACTTCAATTTTATTTATTCGTTTAAATATTATATTGAGAATTGCATTTTTTTAAAATCCAAGAAAACGATTCCTGTGACATAGGTATCTCTTTCTTCTATGGAGAAATAGCAACCCGCCCTCGCTTCGCTTCGGTTTCTGTCACTTTAGCCGCGCCGCATAGTTCCCGTTCCCGTGGGAATACAGGGATAAAATATAGCCTAGGTTACTCCCTGATATTATAGCTTTCCATTGGTGAAAGAATTTTTAAAATGGGTTCGGTGGTTTAAGCGTGAAAGCGTAACAAACAAACAAACAAACTTACTTTCACATTTATAATATTAGTAAGGATGTTACTAGCGATAACATACGGCACCGAAACGTGATCTCTAAATGTCGACCTCATAAATAGGCTCAAAGTCGCTCAATGTCGCTCAATGTACCATAGAGAGGGCTATGCTCAGTATTACTACGTGATATAAGCCGGCATACGGCAATCCGTATAAGATCGGATGTAACCGATATAGCCCGCAGGATTAGCACGTTGAAATAGCAATGGGCAGGTCACATAGCTCGTCGAACCGACAAGGATAGTAAAATCACTTTGACTTTCAAAATAATTTTATTTCTCATTTATAACATACTTTTACAATAAAATATAGATAAAATATAAGAACTTATAATATCATTTAAATGTATACATGTACTCGTATAAATCAACTGCATATGTAGCTTAGTGGCTGAGATACCACGAACCGTCCAAATTGTCACGGGTTCGAATCCCACGCAGGAGGTAACTTGTGCGATCCACAAATTATTGTTCTAAGTTTGAGTGTAATTGGTGTGTTGCGAAATGTATAATTTTAAAGTCGTCGCACGCAATAGAAGGATTATTTCCTTAGGTCAGGGAATATGTGGTGTTTAAAAACTGTGTGTGGTGACGGAGTAAGGACACAATTTACCCCCTCTCTTGCCCGTGGGTGTCGTAAAAGACGACTACGGGATATAATGTGCGTATAACAGCTATGCAAAAGAAGGTAAATTCGTTATGAAACCCTATAACAATCCGTTTGACCAGCGTGGTATAGTAGGTCAATTTCTCTCCTATGATGGAGGTAGCACGAGCCTACCAGTGGGATGTTTATACGCTGTGATGATGATGATGAAAATGAAAGAAAAAAATAATACCTATTATTTTCTTGCTAAGTGCTCTTCCAATTTTCTATATTAATAATAACTGAGCAAAACTGGGTTGTGTCGTTAGTATTTTGTGAAATTAATCAATGTCATTCATGAAAACCAATAATTTTAATATAATCACTCAATATTTTTTGCTCAATCTAATTTCTTGACAGGCTCTCAACCGAGTACCGTAATAATGAACGTAAACGACTTTTTCGCTTAAATTAAATGATATATACGGCGCAAAATGAACAGTGCAAAATCTACTTGAGCATGAATTTTTATCATCCTTATTGAGGGGCAGGAAGTAAGAAAAACACTAGAAAGTATCAGGCAACTAGTGATAATCATTTAAAGCTTTCTATAGCCCTTTAAAGATATATAGGTCTAACTACCTGTCAAGCTTCAGTCTAAATACCACTTAATAATTGCTGACGATCCGACGTCCTCATTGTCTCTTATAACTGGTAAGTATATGTGAAATCTAGAGCATAAATAGTCTCTTTGCATCTGATGAAGCGTTCTAAGGGTAAAGTACATTTTATGTACAAACACCCCGACCTCAGGAACTAATCCCTGTATTGCGGGAATCTTTTCATTCATTCATTACAACTCATATACGTCCCACTGCTGGGCTGGAGCCTATTCCACAAAGGAATGGAAATTGACATACCTAATTGGTCAGACGAGTTGGTATAGGGTTTTATTTTATTTATTTATTTATTTATTAATGCTGTGCTGTGTGGTAGCGGCTTCGAATACTACCAACCCTTGCTTTGCTCGTGGGTGTCGTAAAAGACGACTAAGAGCCCTAGATTGACCCGGACCAACTCCATCTGGTACCATTTGGGTCAACGATTACATTCCCAAGGAGGGTTGACGTCAGGCAGGCGGCCGGTCATAAAAGTCATTGCCGAAACTTTTTGCAATATGTCAAAACAGATGACATATTGCGTCGACCCCAAGTAATTGGGATAAGAGCAAGATGATGATGATGATTTATTTATTTATTCATTCAACTGCTCACTACACTTACAGTTTCCCAAAACGTGTAGCAAGCTATTACAATTTAAATGTAAAATTATATGATTAAAAATGCAGACAAAATTTCAAGAATAAAATCAAATTTAGTGAAAAATATATCAACTTGTGGATAGTGAACAATCAGCGAGTTGAGCAGTGTAGCCTGACTAGTAGGTTCATATTGTGCTGTACACGTACGCACGTGGTGGAGCGAGCAGGGGACGTGAACGAAGCCGTGTATATTGGTTTGGTGCTGATAACGAACAGTGCGATAAAATATGTGAATTTCAACTTTATTATTAAACATTAAGAATTAAAGAAAGTGTGCACTTTCGTCGTAGTGCAAGAGTATCGAGAGAGATTTTGAGTTCTTCTTTCCTTGCATAGATGTTATAATGTATATTATATGCCTTAATCGACTTTTATAACATCCATGGATCAGATAGAGGGCAGTGACTTGTGTTCTTCTGTTATCACACGCAAAAAGGGAGCCTTTATAAATTATAACTAATTACAACTTACACCCAAACTCAGAATAACAATTTGTTGAACGCGCAAAGTATTGTCTTAATGTTAAGTACATTATTTTTCTTAATTTGTACTTTTTTTGCCTTAAAGTACTTAATTTGTACTTTTTTTTTCGTCCGGGGTGACAGAAGGGCGTAAGAACGCACACCCATAACCCACCCGTGACACATCGCCTTCGTCGTTGGACCGACCACCGGAACAGGGTGACTTGACGTCAGTGGTCGATCCGACGGAATACCCTTAGAGGGGTACCCTCTCCTCGACCGACGTCCTCGGGGGGGACGTCGGTCTTTTCTCACGCGGTCGGCCTCTCGGCGGGTGACGGACTAATTCCCCGGTCCAGTCGCAGCGTTTTTAATGCCTCAGGAACTGGCGTCTTGATTTTATAACCCAAACTAACAATATATTCTAAGATTAACCCAGTCAATCATAACAGGATATTCGAGGATACTAACTCTCCATATTAATCATTCTTATTGTGACAGATATTCATGATAGCTATGACGCATGTTTCCTTAACATTTTCATCATTCATTATCGGACTACACGGATTATAAACATTTTTACGTAAGCGATACTTACACTCATGTACCTTTGCAATACTAGAAGCACAGGTAGACCGCTGTCTATCGTGAAGAAAGTGTTCTTCTTAAATGACGTTTAAAGAAGTACATGTCATAGCGCTCGGGAACTACAGCAGTAAGTAGTTCATCCCAAATCCTGCACGCACGTGGGAGAAATGAATATAGTATATTTTTTTTTTCGTTTATTCTTTGGCAATGTATTTATGCATTATACCTCGCCAGTGATAAAACCGTATTTGGTATACCCACTAAAAGCACAGCGGGGAAGCGGAACCAGGGGGGGCAGCACCTGCGCTATAAAGACGTCTTAAAGCGCCACCTCAAAGCCTGCAACATCGCGCTGGAAGGTTTGGGAGGACCTTGCGTCGATGAGACCGGAGTGGCGCAATAATGTCAAAAAAGGTGCAGCATCTTTTGAAGAAGCTCGGCTTAAACACCTGGACTATAAGCGCCACCTGCGGAAGACTCGACCGAAGCCCTCCTACCAATACATATATAACGACCAAGGACAGCTCTACTGCGCACAATGCAACCGAACATTTAAAACCAAGTTCGGCTTTGCAAGCCACCTATGTGCTCACCAAAGAAATATCATCTAGATTGCAGGATCGCCGTCGTCGGACCAGACGAGGAGGACTATATATATATAAAAGCACAGCACGTTACGGGGCGCTGGAGAGATCGTCTGATGATATTCGATAATAGTATCATCATCATTACAGCCTGGGCCGACGTGGGTCTCTCTTATGTCGCACCACAGAGTGCGGTCCTGTGCCGCCTGCTTCCAACGACGCCTAGCAACCCTCACCAAGTCGTCGGTCCACCTAGTGGGGAGACGTCTTACACTGCGTCGTCCGATACGTGGTCGCCATCGAGAAAACCTTTCTTTTTTCCAATTTCAAAAATTCTTTCACCAATGGAAAGTTACAATATCAGGAAGTAACATAGGCTATATTTATCCCGGTATTGCCACGGGAACGGGAACTGCGCGAGTAAGGCGTGTGAAACCAAAGCGAAGCGAGGGCAGATTGTTAGTAGTATATAAGAAGTTTTTAATTATGACATATTACAGTGGCAAGAAAAGTTGCTCAATAGTCTCTCATAATAAAGTAACAGCAAAATTAGCCCCGGGCGGGCTCCTATGCACGGCTAGTATATTTTATTTATCTAAGCTTGTCTAACTAGCTATACCCGTTATTTAACTCGTGTATTTGCCCATTATCATATGTATAAATACATTATTAAATCTTATTTACATATAGGACAGCTATCTATAATTATAATCAAATCAATTTAAATTTTATATTAAATAGAAAACAAATATCTTAATATATATAAATTACGTGTAACGTTGTTTGTCCGCGATGGACTCCTAAACTACTTAACCGATTTTAATCAAATTTTCACACCGTTTGCAGTTTGATCCAACTTGAAAGATAGGATAGCTTACATCTTAATTTATAGTCGCAATATTATTTTATTGCAAATTATTTGTATTACCTATTATTTGACATTCACAATTATCTAACTCCAAACGATTTTAACAGATGGCGCTATCGGTTGACTGGATTGAGCAATTAATTAATAGATGGCGCTGCTATGTCAAACCTACAAACGTGTCATATACGATTTTAACTTGCTTTTATACATAGATGCCATTTGTAAAAAATATAACGACCTCCATGACAGATGTTCTCCTACAATTCCACTTAAATAGTTTTATAAAATGTAATATAACAAAAACATTAGCCACAGCAACGCGTGACCGGGTCTGCTAGTATCTTTATATATATCTTTATATATTTTTTGTGTACGTGTGTATGTCACTGAACTCCTCCTAAACCGCTGGACCGGACCGGCTCCCTTAATTATTCTCCTTTTTTTATGGCAAACGAGCAAAAGCGCACCTGATGGTAAGTGATACTGCCGCTCATGTACCTTTTGCTAGGTTGCCTGTAATAAAGAAAGTGACAGGAATGTGAATGCGTACAATGATGTTCGATGATACTAAAGGCATCTCCAAAACCCACCAGATACAAACACCCTCAGAAAATTTGGCTTTCAGCTCTCTCAGTCACCGAAGTGCAGTAACAAATTGTTACCACTCAGATGTAGATTTTCTTCGCCGGCGACTGGGGCGGCGTAGGCGCAACTACCTGCGCCTCATGCCGCCCTAGCCGAGGCCGCGGGTGACGTGACCGGGGATTAGTCCGTCACCCGCCGAGAGGCCGACCGCGTGAGAAAATACCGACGTCCTCCCCGAGGGGGGGGGGGGGACTAAGACTAAGTACTAAATGTCATTATGTTAATAAAATTCACATTTATCTATAATAAATAGAATAAAATTCCGTTTTAATATCAATATAACCGTTTTTGCTAAATGCATATTTTGTAATATATAAATACTAAAACCAATTTTCAAAATTGCTGTTTGTCTAGCCAGTCTATTTGTTTATTTCATCTAACCTCTGAAATGACTGGATCGATTTTGACGAGACTGACTGCCAAATAGACGATCATCATTCAGTCATCCGTGTGGTGACGGAGTAAGAATACAATTCACCACCCCCTATCTTACCCGTGGGTGATCGTACGAGACGACTAAGGGATATAAAACGCATATAACATCTATGCGAGAGAAGGAAAACTCGAAATAAAACCCTATACCAATACGTCTGACTAGCGTGGTATAGTAAGTCAGTTACCCTCCCATTATGGAGAAGGCCCGAGCCCAACAGTGGGACGTATATGGGCTGAGATGATGATGATGATGATTCAGTCATTCATCATTAATAATAGGGATATAAGAGGGAAGACAGGTTGTTATAGGGTTTTACTTCGAGTTTTCACTTTTCTTGATACATAGACGTTATATGCACATTATAATCTCTTGGTCTTTTATGATATTCACGGACAAGATAGTGGTAGGGAATGCAAGTGGTGAATTGTATCCTTATTCCACACACAGTAAGCTGATATTTTAAGAATTTAGTTAAGTTTTTTACTAAAAAAAAATTTGAATGTAGATATTCTAATTCTTTTTTGTATGCAGTAAAATATTTTTGAATTATAAACCGGTATTAAAATAACAATATGTGACCATATCTATACCAATAAATAAAATTGGAGTGTCTGTTTGTAATGTCAAAATAATTTGCTTTTTTCATGCTCACACGGTCATTTGGACGATACCTAAGCTTAAAAATCACTTTATATTTTTTTGTCTGTCTGTCTGTCTGTCTATCTGTCTGTCTGTCTGTTTGTTCCGGGTAAATCTTCAAAACGGCTGGACCGATTCCAAAAATTCTGTCACCAATGGAAAGCTATAATATCAGGGAGTAAACTAGGCTATATTTTATCCCGGTATTCCCACGGGAACAGAAACTACGGGATAAGGTGACAGAAACCGAAGCGAAGCGAGGGCGGGTTGCTAGTAATGAAATATAATGGAACGGGCGAAACCGCATACGAAACGCTAGTCATATAAACGTAATCTTTTCTACATACCGAGGTAGTAATTCCTACGCATACTCAATTCGCATAAAAGTAGATTGGATTTCTGCGCAACATCGCTACACAGGTCATAAAGTCGTACGTTGGCAATTTCTCGTTTGTAAGACGTGAGATTAATGACCAAGTCTCAGTGTATAATACTACAAATATTCAAAATGATACCCTGGCTTTAATACGAAAGAGAGGTTTGAGGCTAATATACTAGTTAGAAAGAGATGTAGTAATGGAATATAGAGCCTTCGTTATTTTATCGTGTATTAATTGCACATCAAATAATGTACGTACATATATGATGGCGCAGGTGTACCGCTTATGGTGTTTCAATTAAATCACTTTTGACTGGTATAGTCGGTCGTTAACCCGACAATTACATTTCAAATAACAGAGTGGTGTAAGTACTGACTTATCTAACCGAGTGTCCTGTTTCTTTTTTTGTTTTTGGATGGGTTATGGTCACCACCAACGCCGTTTATTGCATCCAGGGTGACAAAAGGGTAGCACGCGGCTCTATAACCTAACTTATTCCCTACTAATCGCCATTGGGACAGCCACTAGTACCGAATCCTTGACGCCGTATACAGCCCGGGGAGTTACCTTTCGGGTACCGTTCCTCCCCGATGCTCCCGCCGGGACGTCGCCCTAACGTGGTGAGGCTATTCTTCGATACAGTCACCCTCGACCTCAGCTATGGCGGCATCAGGAGTTGGTATTAGCGCCTACATCACTGAAGACCGGTAGCGGAACGTCTTGCCGTAGAAGAGTTCCTTTCTGCACGCTCCGCCGCCTCCATCATACCGAGTGTCCTGGGTTTGCAAGATTTCAATTCTTTGTAAGATCCTCAAATGATTGTTTTGAGTTTGAGTGAAATATTTAGCCACACGACTGTTTATATTTAAATTTGTTATTAAAATGATACTACAACTAGTTTTTTATTCTATAACATACAACATTATGTCACAGCAAATTGTAAGATTCTTCAAGTGTTTTCTCATTTAATTCGCTATCAAATTAACAGAAAAATATAAAAATTAAAAAAATTGGCGGAATATATTCTGTCTCTATATTTTAAAGATATTTTCTAAAATATTTAAAATATTAAGTTTCAATTGGATAGCTCTTATATTATAGATTTTATTGATGTCTCAAAACCAACAAATGGGTCATTGACTTACTGATGATTTGTAATTTAAATTAATATTAAGTATTGAAATAGATTCACAAATTATAATACATCTGTTATAACAAATATGTATACAAACATTTGCCGATCGATGACGGAGTAAGAATACAATTCACCACTTCCAATCTTGCCCATAAGTGTCGTAATAATCTACTAAGGGTTTTTTTTTTTTTTTGTGTGTGTACAGCTGTTGGCCGCAGATGGCCTTGACAGCTTGACGCGGACTATGGGTGAGCGCTGAGGGCTCTCAACCCGGAGAAAAGTATGCTAAGCGACATCGCCCAAGGGCTCCCCCTGTGGTGAACGGACCTCGGCTTGGGGCGTCGCTGGAGGCAAAGTGGGCGTGCCCACGTTTTTAGTAGTGACTTTTGCGCGGCACGGTTTCGCACCTCGACGGCGAGGGCGGAACCGCGGATATTTATTTGTTAAGGCCTCGCGGGCCGTGTAGGCTCTTTGTTGAGCGAGTGTGATATTGTCGTCCTCTTCGTCGAGGACGTGACGAGGACGTCGGATGGATCTACTAAGGGTTACGATAAGCCTATAACATCTATGAAACAAAAAACTCGAAATAAAACCCTATACTAACCCGTCTGACCAGCATATAGTAGGTTCATTTTCCCTCCTATCATAGAGCAGTTTCAAGCACAGCATTGAGATGTATGTAAACTAAAATGATGACGAAAATGAAGATTACACTATTGTAGATAGTTATAGAATAATGACAATTGTTCTAACGTCTACGTATGTACGTCAATAACGATTGTTGTAATAACAAATAACAAATTATGTGTTTGAGATAACTACGTATAGATCACTCATTTATTTTTTTTTTCATATCAAACTTGCAATACTTGGCCTGATGACCTTATTATTATGTTCAAGGTTATCAATAAGCGTTTAAAAAAATAATAGTCTTATAAGATTGTGTTTAAGTTCTTGCTTTAGCATATATTAAAATTAATCTGTGTGGTGATGGAGTAAAAATACTACTCCTTATCTTGCCCGCGGGTGTCGTAAAAGACGACTAAGGGATATAACATGTCTCCATACAAGAGAAGGAAAACCCGAAATAAAACCTTTACCAACTCGTCTGATCAGCGTCGTATAGTGCATCAATTTCCCTCCTTTTGTAGAAGAGGCTTGAGCCCAGCAATGGGACTTATATACACTATGATGATGATAATACTAAAATTTTAACAATGCAGAGAAGATTGATCTCGCCCAAATAATACGCAGTTTTATAACGTTCTTAATTTTTTTACTGAAATGTTTTACCGAAATCTCGTTTTATTGTTATGGGTTTAGTCTGGATTAATTAAATGTTTGCCAGTCTCCCGCAATGCGAGTATTTACTTTCTAGAGAGAAATGTGTCTTTTTTTTATCAAATAAACTATGTTACAAAAGTGAACGATTTCTTTACTAAACGCGTGATAGCACTAAAAAATAAAAAAAACAAGCGATCGGCAATGCACGCAGCTTCCGTGACAATAACGACATTATTCAAACATCTTGGGGAGGGCTACTCACATGTTAAATGGTGGACGTCGATACCCTAATGAATGAATTAAAATAAAGTTTATCATAAAGATGCTATTCCTAGCTCGGTGCAGGCTGCGGATGCGGCGGCTGCACGGAGCCGGCTGTGGCTGCACGAAGCCGGCTGTGGCTGCACAACTGGTTTTCTATGTAGTAGTATAGATTTCTGTGGAAAATATGGCGAACGTGGCTGCGGCTGCACGTGCTACCGAGCCTCGGCTGCACGTGCTGCCGAGCCTGGGCTGTAAGTGCTGCTGCGACTTGCAGCCGCAGCCAATCGCAGACCAGTAGTGCTGTGGCTCCAAGTCAGTGGGCACGTAGTTACGTCACTCCAACCTGTTGAGACAAGTCCCAAGTAGTTGCTTCTCGGAGCCAATCTCATCAAACTTAATTTGCAATCCAATTAGCGCTCATATTGAACAGAATCCTAGAATTTTTATTGGCTCTCTGATAGCCACCTGCTGCCTGCCGCAGCACGTGCAGCCAGCCTCGGAATCATTACCGGCTGCGAATGCAGGTAGCGGCTGCCTGCCATGCGTATGCTACCTACATCCGCAGCTTGCAGCCGAGGTTCGAATGGCACCTTTATTATGAATTAGGCGTACTTCAAACAAATTTGAAGGAAGTGAAATAGTCGTGAAATAGTCGAAATAGTGTGGTGACGGAGTAAGAATACAATTCACCACTCCCTATCTTGCCCGTGGATGTCGTATAAGACGACTATGGGATATAATGTGCACATAACATCTGTCCAAGAGAAGGAAAACTCGAAATGAAACCCTATACCAACATGTCTGACCAGCATGGTATAGTAGGTCAAATTCCCTCCCATTGTGGAGGAGGCCCGAGCCCAACGGTGGGACGTATGTGGGCTGCGATGATGATGATGACGATGATGAAATAGTCGATGAATGCGAGTGGCACGGGACCGCGCTTTTTGGCGAAATATGAATGACGTTTACCTCCAGCAGTGGATGGCAAAGGGCTAAATGATGATTCTGATGATATTACGGTACAGGGTTTGTTATAATGTAAAATTTCACACAATGGATGTAAATAGACAACGCATAATTATAATAATGATTCACTGTTTAATTACACAGTTGGTTTAATGATTTAAACAGTGAGCTTCGGCATAAAGTGCTGTAGGTGCAATCCTAAAAGATATGCCGCTGTAGCAGAAGCATATGCCATCATGGAAATTTAGGTAGAAAGACGGATGTATTTCGGTATTCCAAAGAATTAACACATTGAAATGGCAATGGTCAGGCCACATCGTTTGACGAAGCAACAATAACTGGGAAAAAAATGTTCTCGAGTGGCGATGAAAAATCGAACGATGCAGCGTAGGACAACCCTCTACTATGTGATCTGGTGACATCCTGAAAGTAACAGGGAACCATTGGATGCAAGCGGCACAGGACCTTTCCATGTGGCATTCTCGTGGGGAGGCCTATGTCCAGCAGTGATCGTCTCTGTGCTGATGGATGGATTTCAATTTTGATTTTATTCTACATTCATTATTCTTATTTATTTTTTGTTATAACCGTAACAGTGATCAATATTTTGAAATTTTCAACCGTGTACCCTTTACGCTGGATAAGATACAACATCTGACAAAAAGGGACCGATGGATAGCGACGGCTTAGTAATAAAGTTTCGTCGACTCCCGTTGGGATCGCAAGCCTAAAAATGTACGTAAAAAGAAGGAAGATATACTGTAAGCGCTTGTTTAACGTATGTAAAGTAAAAAACAAAGAAATGAGTTATTAATTGCACGATTCTGAGAAGATCGTGATATGTGGTCCCTATTTATGCATCAAACTCGAGGTTTCTTGGTGGTTGCCTTGCCTTGACAATGTATGAAAGTGTGGTTATTATGTTGTATGCCAAAGTTTAAGGTTTATAATTACAAGGAATATGTTATTAACATTAAAAGCAATGAAAATAACGTGTTTTTTTTTTAAAAGAAAAGCACCTATCCTGTATACTGATTGTCCATTTGTCATAATCTTCACGCTTGACAGGGGTATTCACGATCGCAATTAGTGTTAACTTTTTCAGAAGATCGCTATCTTTCACAATTTAGATCAGAAAACTTTTTCACCTCGAAAGACCACACACACACAAACACAAATTAATGCAACAGAATCTCTTTTTGTATACCAGAGGCCATCTGTGGTTCGATGAATTTATTCTGCGAAACGTTTAACATGAGGTGCCTTAGGCACTCGCAATTACTGCAAGTTAACGATCGACATTTTGATTAAAACTCTTTAAAACTATCATTAAATTAGCTTCAAAGTACTTATTAGAATACAAAATTATCTCATAGTCATTAAAGAACTAAATCACTTCAAGGAGTCAATTGATCACCTTGTTTTTACAATCTTTCGGCACTTGTATTGCGGTGAATTTTACAAACATACATTTAATAAATAGAATAAACGAATAACTTTATATTTTTTTCAATAACTGTATTTATATTTTTTAACTGTATTTTTGACCAGATATGATGTTATTCCTAAAATTATGTTTGCACTTTTTATCTCACAATTATGTATTTAAATTATAGAATTGTAATGGTTCACTACACGCTTTGGGCAACTGTAAGTGTAATGAACAGCTGAATCTATATATTAATACGTGAAGTAAAAACTTTGTACCCCTTTTTACGGAAATTACGTGGATGGACACGTATGAAATTTGGCACAGTTGAAGTATATAATGAGGCGAAATGCATAAAACTGAAATTTCATATAATAATGCATTTTTCATATAATATGCGAAATACATTAAATGCATTAAAAAGGCATTACGCACACTACAACGCAATCGCTACACACACACGCACACATGCGCGCGCTTATATACTTTTGTTTATGGTTAAAATCTCTTGTCACACCGAATGTCAAATAATCATAATTATGATGACAATGTCTAATACGCATTTGTACTTAGTAGGTACTTTATATATTAGAAATATAGTGAAATACAACTTGCTCAATTTACAATTATATATAAATAAAATTAATAGACAATTGTGTAGCAGAAAAATTAATTAAAATGAATTATGGCCGAATTTCGACCACACGGCGACCACTAGTAATAATAAATAAATAAATATGGAAAATCTTGTAACTATGTATTCTAAATATACTTACTTATAACTGTATTTTTACTAATCTGTATTTTTTTATTTGATAAGAAATGCTTATTTATTTGCAAGACTACGGCTCAACAATCCTCCTCTAAAGAAGTGCATTGGTCGCAATCTAATTCTTCTTCTTTCCGGGTCGAAAGGGGTCGAAATCGGTATATAAAAATCGAGAGCGAATAAAGAACTCTTAGTATTTGAGAATGAATAGTATGAAAACTGTTTAAAAAGCAAAGAGTGTATTCAATGTAAGTATTTTATTCATTTATATTACATAATTTCGTTCATTTATATTCTAGGAGTGGTAGGACCACACTGTCGACAGTTATCTGTCTACAGCCGCGGGCCGGTCCGTCCGGGGCAGTACCATGCTCTCGCAGAAAATCGACGTCTGAGTAGTAGCAATTTGTTACTGCGCTTCGTTCGGTGAGCGAGAGAGCCGGAAGCCCAACTTTCTTAGGGTGATTGCGTGTGGAGGGTTTTGGTGGTGCCCTTGGTATCACCGAGTCTCAATGCACGCATTCACACTCCCTTCGCTTTCTTCGCGGTAGGCAACGGCCTTGTAAAGGTCCATGAGCGGCAGCAACACTTACCATCAGGTGTACTGTTTGCTCGTTTGCCACCGTTTGCAATAAAAAAAAAAAAAAAAAAAAAAAAAAAACTAAGCTACTTACTAAACAAAATTACTATTTATTGTATAAGAACAACTTAATTACTACAGCAAAGAGATACGAAAGTATTTTTATTAAAATATTTTATAAACTACAAAAACTTTTGAATATAAGTATATCATTTAAAATTACATCATACTTGTACATACAGATAAATTAAAAATAATGTGTTAAAGAGAAACTGTAATCATCTTTTCTGTACGTCAATCGTTTCTGTGGGTACTAGTGATCCGTCCAATAGCGAAGGGCCGGGAATACGGTAGGTCATAGAGCCGCGCGCCGTCCTTTAGTCATCCCAGACTGAACTGCGTCCAGACCAATAGCCAGAACAGAATAGTTCACGACGCTGCTCCGCCCAAGCCGCACAGACCTCGAGCGTATGCTGCGCCGTGTCCTCGTCGCAATCGCAGTGGTGGCAGGACGGTGTACTCTCCCTCCTAACGACTATGTGCAGGTATTTGGCGAAACATCCATGCCCCGTCAACACCTGCACTAGTCGCAAGGAGAGCATCCCGTGCCGCCGTTTCAACCACTGCATCAGCACCGGCTGGAAGGCCTCCACGATCCCCACCCCGAACCGAGGCCTCTCCAGCCGGACTGCCCAACGGGCAATGACGTTCCGGCGGGTTTCGACGCGCCAGGCGGTGAGCTCCCTCAGAGAGACCACACCGCTCTCCGCTTGCACCCCCGACACCCGCCGATACAAACCGGCAAGCATTACCGCCTCCAGGTCCCACGGGGGAGTCCCGGCCAACAGGCATACTACCTCCGTCGCCACCGTGCGGTATCCGCGTATGGTCCTGACCACCATGGCCATGGCATGTGGTCGCCACAGAAGAGCCCTGAGTCGGACGGTCAGGGACCCCGCCCACACTGATGCGCCGTACAGGGCCATCGACCGGATGACCCCCGCGTACAGCCGTTGACACGTAGCGCTCGGTCCGCCCACGTTCGGCAGAAGCCATGATAAGGCGGACGCCGCGCCGACGAGCCGTGGAGCGAGCCTGCGGAAATGCTCCCGGCACCACCATTTCCCGTCGAGCACCAGGCCCAAGTACCTCATATGGGCCCGGATGTTGATTTCAACCGAATGGACGGTGATCGAGACGCTGATGGGCGGGCTCATACGGCGCCCATGGAACAACAGAATAATTTATGGTCTGGCCACCGACGTCAAGAGTTACTTGACGTCGGTGGCCAGACCATAATTATTCTATACTATTCTATACTAAGTTTAGTACCAGTGGTCAGTTCAATGGCAAAGAGCTCACCCTGGACAAAACAGACGATGTACGACCAGAGCATAAGCCGCCTAAACAAAAACAAGAAAACAAACTGGAATAATTCATCATCATCATCTCAGCCTATATACGACCTACTGTTGGGCCCAGGCCTCCTCCACTATGGGAAGGAAATTGACCTACTATACCGCGCTGGTTAAACATGTTGGCATAGGGTTTTATTTCGAGATTTCCTTCTCTGACTTAGATGTTATATACTTATTATATCCCTTAATCGTCTTTTACGACACTCTCGGTCAAGAGAGGGGGTGGTGAATTGTGTTCTTACTCCGTCACCACACTAAAAATAATATAATAAATATCTATAAAAAGTACATTTAAGAAAAAATATTTTCCAATTAAATGAGCAATATTTATAGTTTAACTTTGTAACACAATGCATTCTACTGTACAATGCAATTTACGTTACATGCTATTCTAGATATCGCACTGAAGAGAAAGGTCCTATACCTCTTCAATAAATCAAGTCGTTTCGCCTCGAACCAAAGTAGTAATCAACAATTGTAAAAATTATATCCAAGCCATTTTAAACCTTATTCCAATGGATCAAGAAAATCGACATATTTGACGTAAGAAATATTAAATTGGTATCACAAAACGGCCTCAAGAAGGTAAAGTCGAGCGATAATTTCTCTAAAAATCTTGCTAAATGGTGACGTGCAAATATGTCCATCGGAAGCAAATAGAAAGTGGATAAGATAACGCAAATATTTTTTATACCGAGATATTTGAGGGAAATGTTTCACATAGTATTTATAAAAGTATATAAGAAATGATATCGTAACATCATTCATACCTTGTTCTGTAATATAATATATAGTTCTACAAATTTACGCCTGCCGTTTTTTGAAATGAAATTCCTTAACGCAGCTTACCAGTCCGATATAGTAGAAACGGTCACGTAATAAAATGCCGTATGCTGTGTGGGTGTGTGTGTGTATCGAGGCTACTATGCGTATGTGCATGGTCGGGTGCGCAATTCTCTCTCTCTCTCTCTCTCCCTCAAGAGAAGAGACAATTGCGCACAGAGTAAGATCTCTCTCTCTCTCTCTGTCCTTGTCTCTTTTTATTTTATAACCTCAACACACTGTTGTGACCCTTGTAAATTTCGTGAAAATGTATTTATTATTTCTATTTTTGTGTTACATAGATTTCGTAAGGTATTTTGTTCCTGAGGGGGTTCCAACTGCACATTTCTTGTTTTTTTTTTTAATTTAAAGCTTTATTGCAAAACTTTTAATTTATGTCTCAAAGCATTGGACATATCTCGATCCCCATAATTCTCGGCGCTTATTACGGTTATTGTAAAAACCCATTTTATGTCATCAGGCACAATGCAGTGCAACCCTTTCCCTTTGTTTCTTTAAAAATCCTCGCTCTTAAAGAATTGAAATCACTCACGACATATTCTTTCATTCATAGAAGCCTCACCATAAACATTTGAAAGAATTCGGCAAGCCTCAGCCAGCGCTGGGACGCGATCGCTGCCTTCTGCAAGCCAGTCATCTCGCGGAAGAAGGAGGCGGATGGCACGCGGGAGGAACGCCTCCACGACGACACGGTCCGCCGCCAGCGACTCGGGCGCAAACACGACGCAGGCACGAGAACCTGCGCCTGATGCCGCACTAGCCGAGGCCGTAGGTGACTGGACCGAGGAGTAGCCTGTTACCCGCAGAGATGCTGACCGCACGACGGCGATCGGCGTCTTGGTCGTCGAGAGGAGAGGGTACCTCGCAGAGTATTCCGCGAGGCCGACCACGAGGGACAAGGAACTCGGTACCGGTGGTCGGCCCTTCTGTCTCTCCGGACGAAGCCAAGCGGCTGGTGCGCTGACTATAGCCCACCGCAAAAAAAGCCTCACCGCATTTTTAAAAAATTAAAACATTTCCAACAAATGACAAGGCTTCGAACATGTTGGTTATTGCTGAGGTCCATGAGTCACCTCAGCAATAGCAGGAGCACACTGAGGCAGTTTCTAACAGTAAATTTCTCCTCTTAAACTTCGATTAAAGAGGGACATATTGTAACGCTCGGAAAAGTAAATTAGAAAGAAAAGTATCTTTATGTTTATTTTCTGTCCGTGTGTATGTGACTGAGCCTCAAAGCAGCTAAACCGATTTTGGTGAATTTCCTAGTATATGTTCGGGTGGATTTGGGAATAATAATTATTAATAAAATAATAATTATTAATTAATAATTATTAAGTTGGACCCGGTAAATACCCCTGTGATCGATTTCAAAGAGAATTTTTTTATATATTTTTTTTAGATTTAAACCATAAAGCGGCTGTTGGGCTAGCTAGTAATTATATAAAAGTATAATAAGTATAAAGTGTATATACAGTATATGAAAAAAACTTCTAGCACAAATATACATGGGCAATTCAAACTCATTATCTTTAATTAATTATATCCTTACTAACTAGCAAACATGGACGTCCTTAATCAAACATTAACATATATTACATTTATTTTTAACTCATTATTTTAAAAAAATGTAGGTCATATAAGATGACTAAGACTACACGACTTAGTGGAACGTGTAAAGTGCAAAGAAGGAAAACTTGGTCCGATTAGCGTGCTTTTTGCATCCATCGGTCGACTAACGTCTGCTAAGATGGGGATGATGCC
This sequence comes from Lymantria dispar, assembly GCA_032191425.1. NCBI lineage: Eukaryota > Metazoa > Arthropoda > Insecta > Lepidoptera > Erebidae > Lymantria > Lymantria dispar. Next base: position 10,709,833 of record CM063448.1, read on the forward strand.
ATAATTACTACAATTGGTAGGCGGATTAACGTAGCTGGTATCATAAGATTCTCAGCTGCTGTTCATTCTCTTGCTAATATCTCAGTGAATTCTTACTGCCAAGGAAAAGAAACTTATTTCTTAACCTATCTAGCTCATGTACGGTCTCTTTCACCTCATATACGTCCCACTGCTGAGTTCCAGCTTCTCCACAGTAGGAGAGAAATTGACTTACTATACCACGCTGTTCAGACCCATAGACGTAGTCTTATTTCGGGTTTCTGTTGCGTTTGCCTCTGTGCAACAATGAATATTATAGACATATCCATAACTCTTACTCCGTCTCCACATGGGCACATATCATCACACACCAACTTATAGATTAAATCATAATATAATGAAATGAAAAAGCTTCCATGTAATTTGATAACCAAACGCATTTTTTTTTGGTCAATGAAAATAAGAAATACTCATGAAGTCTAAGCCGCATTTTGCATTCTGTATAGCTTACTTTCACCGATGCATCGAGTCATATAATAATATATCTCAGTTTAATTAATTAAACGAATTCAACAGACAATTAATATAAAAGCCACTATAATATAGAAATGTTTTATAAAGAAAACAGAAGTTTGTAAACATGTTAAAAAAATGCACGTATCCGTGGAAACTTGGTAAACTGACAATATCACTAACACATGTCCTATTTTCATAGAAAAGCTGCGAAATAAAAATCCATTATATAGGTAAACAACTAGTTAACTCGCGTAATTTGGTCTGTGTCACATAAGAGAGAGGGTTGCAGAGGATGGAGTCATAGGTATCATAATGTGCAGCGCGCAAAACGAAGTTTCTCAAAAGGAATAAATTTTACCCGTTTTGCGATATTTTTCGTTTATGTTCCGCTCCTAGTAGCCGTTGCGCGATGCTACACAATCTTCCTCGATAAATAGGCTATCCGAATATAAAAGACTTTTTCAATTCTAAACAGTTGTTTCCAAGATTAGCGCACTCCACCAAACAAACTCTTCAAATTTATAATATTATAGATTACTTCTACCAGGCTAGTCAAATAGTTTGCTGGACTTCCTTTTCGGTGAGCTCGGAGTTGAATAATCGTAAGCAAATAACATCACTGCATAATAATGTAATCAGTAAAAACCTATGCCAAAATGTCTGATGTGTAATTAGTTAAATAAGAAAACATAAGCAGATTAGTAATAGGTATTTAATTACGTAAATCTATTTATATATTCATATATATTTTTACTATTTGAAGGTGCTTCCGCAAGGTGCCTTCATAGAACCGGTGTGTGTTATCGCAAAGAAATAGATATAGTTAGAGAAATAAGTATATTGGGGCAACTTAGAGGCGTCACAACCAAGTTGATTACCTACTTGCCGTTAATACAATTACTTATTTAATTAATACGTTTATTATTCCAATTATAATAGTTAATGTTTGCAACGAATTAACAAGCGAATACATAACCCATTTTAGCATTGACAATAACAGTACATCTAATATTGTAAACACAATCTTGTCAAACAACGGTACAGTTATATCCTAAAAAAAATGGGATCATGAATAAACATTGTTTACTCATTCATTTTACTCCATCAAAAAGTATAATAATGACATTTAACAAGGACAAAACATTCTTTATTAGACCGAAAAATTGCGGACGAGTACAAAATGGACGCTTTATAATACGTACATATGTACGTAGTAATGTATACATTTGACGTATTGAACTATCTATGGAGGGACTTTTCATCCTAATAGTTAGTTTCTCTTCCCAGTTAATATTTATACGATTATTTATTTTATTGCTTTACATAGGTTTTATATTCTGTATAGCAATAGATTAATTCTAACACGGTCTTTAAAAATTAAAAACCACTTAATAAACTGCAGTCGTCTGCATTCATACATGACCCACTGCTGGGCTCGAGCCTCCTTCCCAATAGAAGGGAAATTGACTTACCATGCTGGTCGAACATGTTGGTATAGGGTTGCATTTCAAATTTTTCTTTTCTTGCATAGATGTTATATGTATATATGTAAATATCCCTAAGTCGTCTTTCACGACACGGACAAGATAGGAAGTAGTGAATTGTATTCTTACTCTGTCACCACATAGAAAACTGCGCTACGCTCTTTAAAATAGAAGTAAATACAAGTAAGGATTTTACGGGCAAATTAAAAACTACCTTTCAGTTATATGACATACTAGCAACCCGCCCTCGCTTCGCTTCGGTTTCAGTCGCTGAAACCCACGTAGTTCCCGTTCCTGTGGGAATACCGGGATAAAATATAGCCTATGTTACTCCCTGATATTATAGCTTTCCATTGGTGAAAGAATTTTTGAAATCGGTTCGGTGGTTTAAGCGTGAAAGCGTTACAAACAAACAAACAAACATCCTTACTTTCGCATTTATAATATTAGTATGGATAATTCAAAACGAACGAACTTTGCTCGTAATAATCTTCTTAATATAAATTAATAATATAAATTACGTGTCACGTTGTTTGTCCGTGATGGGCTCCTAAACTATATTAACCGATTTTAATCAAATTTGCACACCGTGTGCAGTTTGATCCAACTTGAAAGATAGGATTATAGTCACAATATTATTTTATTGCAAATTATTTGTCAATTATTTGGCATTCACAATTATCTGTTAACTCCAAACGATTTTAACAGATGGCGATATCTGTTGACTGAATTCAGTAATTAATTAATAGATGGCGCTGCTATGTCAAACCTACAAACGTGTCATATAGGATTTTAACTTGCTTTTTTACATAGATGCCATTTGTAAAAAAATATGACGACCTCCATGACAGATGTTCTCCTACAGTTCCACTTAAATAGTTTAATAAAATGTACCTAATATAACAAAAACATTAGCCACAGCAACGCGTGGTCGGGTCTGCTAGTTCAATATAAAATAAATCGAGGGGTGAAAAGCTATTTGGTTTAAGCGACTTTTTTGTAACTTTATAGGAGAGCCATTTAAAGTTTAAAATTTTAGAAAAAAAAATCATAACAAAAAACTTCTCGAGCTATTGGAATGCGGTAAATTTAATTAAAATTCAATTAAAAACACCGAATTCTTGATGCTAATACTAAATAAAACGTACCTTTAATTACAAAGATAAATGTCGCTTATTATAAATTGCCTTAAGCCCTCATTTTTCAGCGTATGGAAAGTGTAAAAGAGTTCAGCGTATGAAAAAGAAGTGCTCTGATTTTAATGAATCCGGTATCATTCGACGGAGAAAAGTTCGCTGATTCCGAATATGTATATAACTCAATATCATCCTAAATGTCGCTTAAACTAAATAGCCTTTCACCCCTCGATATGTAATTATTTAGTCTTCAAAGAGACAACCGTTTCATTCTTATATCGAAAACCGATTGATTATCTCTACGATTTTTTGATCGCTGTAATTAACAATTAATTGACTAAATAATCATGACGTGTGGTCTTAACCACGTACGATATAAGAATTTATTATAAAGTATAGCTTACTCAAAACTATTTTTTATGATTACGAATATACGGTTGACTTTCTATTTCTTGGTTTTAATTAACGTCAGTTGATACGATTCGTACATAAGCTTAGTAACCTTGTTCTAGAATCTCTATGGACATCTATTCACCTGTATATAAATCATTTAGTAAAATATAATGTTACAAGTTTATAGATAAGTTTACACTCTCCTTGGCACAATAAATTAATTCCTATGCTCATGTGATATTGATAAAATAAATGACGTAAACATTCAAGATTTCATACTCATTTCATGGGTCCGTCAGCAACTGCGTTTGCGTAGAGTACTTATTTAATGTTATTATTTTCTTTGATGATGATTGTGTGGTGACAGAATAAGAATGCAATTCACCACCTCATTTCTTACCCAAGGGCAACAATTGGGAATCGTAAAAAACGACTACGGCACTATAATAATCATACAACATCTATGCAAGAGAAGAAAAACTCGAAATAAATCCTTGTGCCAACCTGTTTGACCAGCGTGGTATAGTAGGTCAATTTCTCCCCATTGTGGAGGAAGCTCGAGCCCAGCCGTGGGACGTATATGAGCTGTGATGATGACGATGATGATTTTCTTTAAAGGGTGTTCAACGTTGTCTAACAAAGTTAGAAATAATACTATTCCATTACAGAACGCTTAAAGTAAGATGTCCCATGGTTAATAAATTTTGCCCGATTGCCCGTGGAAATACCGTCATATATTAACAAAATCGCTCCAACTATTTTGAAGATTACCCTAAACAAACAGACAAGCAAACAGACAAAAAATTTTTATACCGGTTTTTAGGGATAGGTATCGTGCAAAAAACCATACCAGAATGAAAAAAGCCCAGTATTTTGACATTACAAACAAATACTCTAATTTTATTTATTTGTATATATGTATAGATGTCATGCGAGTCCAATAATGACAATATTATTTGCTGTTATACATTTCCCACTATCTAAATGACCGAATGAACAGCGCTTTGTGTTTGATAAGACTTGTTATTTAGCTGAGAGAATTGCAGTAAAAACATCACAAGATATCACATTCGGTAGCTTTTGTAATAGAGAAGAAATTGACCCTATTCATGAATTATATTTTAATTATCCACTTTATATGTTGATATAAATATTTGTTATTTAACGGCTTACTACAAGCCACAGCCTCCTTCACAGAGGCAGGTAAATTGACTAAATCAAACTAGTCATATTGAATGGTGTAGGGGTTTGTTTCTAGTTCTTCTTTTCGATTCTCTTCGATTTTATTTACCATAGATTGAACCTAGATTGATTTTTCATGTGTTAACGGAGTAAGAATACAATTCACCAACCCCATCTCCCGCCCGTGGATGTCGTAGGAGACAACTAAAAGATTGAATATATACCTAACACCTATGAAAAAGAAGGTAAACTTGAAATGAAACTCTATACCAACATGTCTGACTAGTGTGGTATAGCAGGTCAATTTCCCTCCTATTGTGGATGAAGGTCGAGCCCAACAGTGAGATGAGTATGAGGAAAAATTATGGTGATGAATGATGACAGTTAATAAAGAGAATTAATCTTTAACGAGCTACGGCCTCCACTAGAGTAGTAGGGAAATTGACTATACCACAGGTCAAACGGGATGATATAGCTCTTTATTTTAACTCCTTCTTTCGATTCTGTTTGATTTCATTTGCCACAGATTGATTCTAGAATCCTGTAGAGTACAATTTCCAGTCATAAATTTATAGAAGCAAGTAATGTGTCTCAGATTAACGCCACAAAACCCTTACCAACGATACAATAAACAACACTGCGCTATAAAATTGAAGATTCGTTTTCATATTTTGGTCCCTATGTCCAACAGTAGATTTCAAAATCATGTTACAAAAAAATGTGATACCACAAAATTTCAACGTTGCAAACCTAACCCTCCTCCATAGGCGGGTAAAAATGAATAAAACATTGTGGCGACTTCCATTCGACAAATCGTTCGGCAAGGGCTGAGCACAGTTTATTTACACGAATGACTGACTAACTTTTTGTTACGAAATAACAACTTTTGCAACTGGCACGATTGATACGCACCGCAACTGGTTTGTTGAAATACTTGTATTTCTTTGAATAATCATCCTTTGAATTCCAAGGGTGGAGCGTGCGATAAGCCTCTTAAATTCAATTTGTAATCATCTCATTATCAACTCATCTCAGCTCATATATGTATGTGCCACTACTACGCTGGAGCGTCCTCCATACTAGTTATGAGGTAATTGAGATATAGGTATTTAAACGGAGTAAGAGTACAATTTACCACCCTCCTCTCTTACCCGTGGGTATTGTAAAAGACGACTAAGGGACATCTTGAGCATATAACAACACAAGAGAAGGAATACTCGTAATAAAACCCTATACCAACCCGTCCGACTAGCGTGGTACGTCAGTTTGCCTCCCAATTTGGAAGAGTCTCGAGCCCAGTGGTGGGACGTATATGTCTGGGATGAATGATATGTAGGTAATAAATAGACTTGCTATACCACGCTGGTCAGAGATGAGTAAAGGATTTTATTTCGAGTTTTACTTCTTTTGCATACATTTGCCGTGTGATGACGGAGTAAGAATAAAATTCACCACTCCCTTTCTTGTCCGTGAATGCCGTAAAAGATGACTAAGGGTTTATAATATGTATACAACTTCTATGCAAAAAGAGGGAAACTGAAAAAAAATGCTGTACCAACCCATCTGACCAGGGTGGTATAGTAGAATAATTTCTCTCCCATTGTGATTATGATGCATAGATGTTACATGCATATTAAATTACTTAGTCGTTTTTACGACACCGACGAGCAAGATGGTGGTGAATTTTATTCTTACTCCGTCACCACACGGAAACAATTTGTAACATTACCGTATAAATATGTAACTTCTCATATAGATCCATCGATCGATTTTCCGTGCGTTCAGGCGTTTCTGCCTACCTACTATAGCAATCAATCTTAAGGCTCACATATAGGCCCCGTTAGTTCACCCATATCCCTGGTGCTGTGTGGCTCAAATTCAAATTCAAATCATTTATTATGCATAGACCCCGAGAGGGCACTTACATATTGTCAATTTTACAAAATAAAATTAAATTATCCAATAAAAATAAACTACCACCGGATCGGAACGCGACCGCTACTGAGAAGATCCGCCAAGAAGCTCAGCGGGCTTGTCTATTATTTTATTTTTTTTTCTTCTTACTAGATATAAATTTGTATACATGTTTTGTAAGACCTAGCTCCAGTGTGATGCCCTTCGAACTGCAAGATACTTAATATAATTCAAATGATTATGGCTGGACCAGATCCCACAAGCGGCACCCGATCACGAGTTAACTACTAGAGCAGCCATCACTCCCCTCAACCACTATGGAGGGAAGGGAGAGACCCGCTCCACGCAGCTACCGCAAGTAGATCCTTCAGTGAGCATGACCAAGACCATATGTTACAAACATGTTACAAACGACGAAAATGCAAAATTTCGTTAGGCAAAACACGCTACGCTTTACAATATTAGAGTTATTAAAAAAGAGTTTATTTAAAATAACAAGGAAATTGCATAATGAGGAGCTGCTCACAACCAATCTGTATTATCATCTACATAATCCGAGATTTTATAATAAGCTTTCTTACAAAGTCTATTCTTGATAGCTTTTTTAAACATTCTTGTTGGCAGGTCTCGGATATCTTTAGGTAATCTATTGTAGAAACGTATACATTGCCCCATGAATGATTTGCTAATTTTTTGGAGGCGAGTAGTATGTACAACTAGTTTGTCCTTATTCCGAGTATTCATTTCATGATTGTCACAATATCTTTTGAAGTTAGCGATATTTTTTTTGACATATAATATATTTTCGTATATGTATTGTGATATAACAGTTAGAATATTTATTTCTTTGAATTTCTCTCGAAGTGAGACTCTTGGGCCCATATTATAAATTGCACGGACAGCCCTTTTTTGAAGAACAAAGATTCTATTCAAGTCCGCGGAGCATCCCCACAGTAATATGCCGTAAGACATCAGACTATGGAAATAAGCGAAGTAACCATTCTAGCTGTTTCAATATCGGTTAACATTCTTATTTTTTTTACTGCATAAGCCGCTGAGCTAAGCCTACTCGACAACTTTTCAATATGAGGTCCCCATTGAAGTTTAGCATCTATGGTGATATCTAAAAAAACGGTCGATTCCACAAGGTCCAGAGCCACACCATTCATTTGGACATTGGTTTCCACTTGCCTCACATTGGGAGTAGTAAATTTGATACATTTAGTTTTCTTCTCATTGAGAACCAAATTATTAGTGTTAAACCAATGAACAACGTTAGACAGTGCATTGTTCACATCGTCATAATTGAGCATTTGTCTTTTAATTTTAAATAACAAAGAAGTGTCATCTGCGAACAACACAATGTTTTGATTGTCTCCTATATGGTAGGGTAGGTCATTAATATATACAAGAAACAGAAATGGCCCCAGAATGGATCCCTGTGGAACGCCCATTTTTATGACAGAACCAGACGATTATGCACCATTAACATCAACCCTCTGGATTCTGTTGCTTAAATAGGAAGTTACAAGTTCAAGAGCGTTATTCCTGATCCCATAGTGGTAAAGTTTTCTGATGAGTGTTTCATGTTGTACACAATCAAATGCCTTGGATAAATCACAAAAGACCCCTAAAGCCTCATGTGATTCCTCCCAGGCTGCAAAAATATTTTTCAATAACCCTACACCTGCATCAGTAGTAGAGCAATTCTTAGTAAACCCAAATTGATTTTTATGAAAAATACTATGTCTATTAAAATGAGTCAACATCTGATTAAGCATAATTTTTTCGAATACTTTACTGAGTGTTGGTAGTATGGAAATGGGACGAAAATTGTTAATATCTGTCATACTACCGGATTTAAATAAAGGAATTACTCATTCATTTATTATTCATTCTCTCAATCATTAATCACTCATTCATTAATTACTCATTCAATTCATTGGGATTGTCATGAATAGGCAATAGCGGTACCTTCATACCCAGTTTGTATCTAAAGTGCTCTAAGCGGCTAGCAGTCACGGGAACAAAGCTAATACTTTCTCTTTTAATCCTACTAGTTCTAGGAAATACAACAAGTTGACCACAATGATCTGATTCTAGAGCACTAGCAATAGTGTGAGCTATGGGTTTAACATTTGTAAATATATTATCAATACAAGTTGCACTCCCAGATGTTATCCTAGTAGGCTCCAAAAAGATATTATATAAATTATATGATTTCATTAGAGTTATAAATTTTTGTGTGGTGTTATTGTAGTCTAATAGATTTACATTAAAGTCGCCGCAAATAACAACTGTTTTATTAGAGGTGGAGATTTTGAACAAAATATCCTCCATATATCTTTCAAAATTATCATATGGTGAACATGGAGGTCTGTATACGCATATAATTATGAACTGCTCCGACTCAATACAAGCAATTTCTATAACACGTTCAATAGAGAGTTTCACAATATCATTTCTTTCTTTATATTTAACCTTCTTATTTAAAATTATCAATGAGCCACCTCGGATCATACTGACTCTATTGAACGAGCTAACAACCTGGTGATTGGGAAAATTGAACATTAACTGATCACCTTTGAGTCAGTGTTCAGTAATACAGAGAATATCTATCTGGTAATCATTCAAAAATAATTCAATTTCCAAATCTTTACTTAACATACCCTGAATATTTTGATGTGCCAGGTTGATTGATTTAAAATTATTCTTAACGCTTAAGGTGCTAAGGCAAGAGGAGTTCTCTATTGTCTTAAGAGTTAATTTAAATTAATTTGTAAATTAAAATCACTATTTACAATAGTAGATACATTATTATCTAAATTAGTAATGTCAACAACACATTGCTCAATAGGAGCAAATTTGGTAGCCAAGTTCTTGGCTGATGTAAATAAAATATAAGATAGCGAATCAGCTATCAGCTTTGTATAAAATTTTGAAAGATATGAACTATCTTTTGTCAAAATAAATTTCTTTTTAACAAAATTGTTAATGTCAATTACATGCATTTTGTTGTTAGTAATATAATTGGTAATATTGTGTAATGTCAAATTTGCTGCACTTATCGCAACTGCACATCTTCTTATTTATTGCCTAACTAGTCAATTTTGCTTCATGTCGCCCGCATTGCGTAGGAGGGAAGTGGAATCAATCTCTTCCAATTCCTCCTGTTTAACTTTTTCTAACTAAATTAGTTGCGGGTCCCAAGACAGTTAAAATCATTTCCCGGGACTGCCTGAGGATCAAACCTGGGTGTGATCTATGGAGCCTTTTGTGGATCCTGCCTTACAGGAGTTACAATGGTGGGAATGTGTGGTGGGATTAGTCCCAAAAAAAAAATTGATCCATCGAAGAACTGGATCCGAATATACTCATCTCAATTTTACTACTAACATCATTATTCTGCTCTAGTCTCAATTGTTTAAGGTCGATGCAGTATTTACCCCTCTTCAATGCGCGCCACACACTAGAAGTATGCCCCGCCTGGAGGCCCCAGCGCCACGTCCTGTCAACGGACATGGGAAGAACGGGCCTGTCGTTGTCGATCATCATCTCCAAGATGCTCGGTAGCGACAGCTGTTGGTCGTCGATGGCCTCCTTCTGTGAGCCTGTCATGACAAGGAAGGAGGCCGCGTAGCGGGCACGCGAGGCACTTGCGTCCGCAGACTTGCTCCGCCGGCGGCGACCAGGGAGGAGGAGACGCCGCTATGCACTCCTCCTCCCACCGCCCTGAATAATGATAGCACGTGGCCAGACGGCCAAGCGTTGGGGTGTCGGGGATAGAATGTCATCAGACGATCTCTCCGGCACCTCGTAAAAGCGCGGAAAGGGCCGCTGTGGTTTTGGTGTGTATTTCAGTCACTTCTGTGGCCGGCGAGTCCCACACACACTCCCCCATCTATAACCGGCAGGGGATAGTGCGTAAATGCATTTCTACAACGTGAAAAAAATAGTATTTACCCCTCTCCCATCATACTTATTGGAAAAGTTATTGGCAATAGTTTAATGACCGACCGCCTACCTGACGTCAACCCACCTTCGGAATATAATTGTTGACCAGATGGCATCATGATTTCTGATGTTTACGTGAGTATTACCTAAACATTGTAAATAAAACTATTGATTTTGCCGCGTTTGAATTTGATTTTTGATTGCCCAAGTCCTCCCATTACCATGAATTCTGTTAAATTTACGAAACGTCGCCGTCGGGCAATCAAAGTAGTTTTATTTACAGATGGCATCAGATAAAATTGATACAGCTCGATGTAAAGCTCTTAGTCGAGTAATATGCATAACCGCTACCATACAGCAGATTTTATTACCACCAATCTAATTAATAATTTTCTTATTCATCTTCTCAGATCATATAATTACTTACCACTATGAGACACGGACTTTAGCAAACTACGAGTTGGATTTTGAGCGTATTTCTTTTAATCCCATTAAACAAAGCCTTAGGGTATTGTAATCAGTTTAATAAGGCCAAACATTAGTGAAGACCGTTACTAACATGTATTACAGTTAAGATATACGAATAATTATTGTGAAAATAAATGGCGTTTATTTACTATTGCTATTAATAATACTGATAATCATCATCATCATTTCAGCTCATATACGTCCCACTCTTGGGCTCGAGCTCCCTCCGCATTAGGAGGGCAATTGACCTACTATACCACGTTGGTCAGACGTGTTGGTATACGGTTTCATCTGGAGTTTTCCTTCTCTTGCATAGATGTTGTATGCATATTATATCCCTTAGTCGTCTTTTACGATACCCACGGGCAGGATAGGGGGTGGTGAATTGTATTCTTACTCCGTCCCCACACAGAAATACTGATAATATATGGTATTAATTATTAACAATAATAACATTTCGCTTTTGTCGCGCTGATTTTGAAGCATAAAATATTAAAAATTTTCTTATAATAAAATCATGACAGATATTATAGGGGAAATAATCTTAAAAGAAAACAAAATTAACATCTATTGATACACGGCAAATACAAACGCTTCTAGTAACAAACTGCGCAATATACAGTCTTCATCCAATAAATTAAATACTTTTTGTAGTCCTCAGAATCGACTATTTATAGCGTAGATTTCTTACAAAGCGTTTTAAAGCTCGTCACATACTTTGAAACTATAAAAATGTTTATATCATATAGCGTAATATTTCATAGTCATCATTATCATCACAGCTCATATACGTCCCACTACTGGGCTCGATCGAGGCTCCTCCACAATGGGAGGGAAATCGACCTACTATCCCACGCTGGTCAGGCTGGTTGGCATAGGGTTTTATTTGCAGTTTTCCTTCTGTTGCGTAGTTGTCATCTGCATATGGTAATCCCTTAGTGGTCTTTTACGACACCGACGGGCAAGATAGGGAGTGCTGAATTGTATTCTTACTCCGTCACCACACGGCAAATGTAGTTCACAACATAGCCACATATTTAAGTGCAGCAAAACAAACAATGGGGACAATAAATGTATCCTTACTAATATTATAAATTCGAAAGTAAGTTTATTTGTTTATTTGTTTGTTTGTTACGGTTTCACGCATAAACCACTGAACCGATTTCAAAAATTCTTTCACCAATGGATAGCTATAATATCGGGGAGTAACATAGGCTATACTTTATCCCGGTATTCCCACGGGAACGGGAACTACGGGGGTAAGGCGACTGAAACCGAAGCGAAGCGAGGGCAGGTTGCTAGTATTTTATATATACTCTGCTTTAACTAAGCTGCATGAAGATTTTTATACTAAAGTAAGTACTTTATTAATATGGTATCGTACTAACTAACCTCGCGTCTAATATGTCTTGAATAGATAAAATAAATTTAACTAAATCGTTTTTGACTTGTGGTTTTAGAACACCTTCTGGCCATATTGCATTTAATAAATACTAATTATATACGTTGATACCTCATTGATACCTCCGTTTAGCCTCCTCCAAAGTAGGAGAGAACTCCGCACTGGTCACACCAGTTAGTATTTTTTTTTTAGGCGTGGGCTATGGTAAGCGCACACGCAGTCCATTCCGTCCGGGGCGACTAAAGGACGGCGCGCGGGCCCATAACCTACCCGTACCCACGTCGCCTTCGTCGTTGGGCCGACCACCAGTGCCGAGTTCCTTGTCCTCAGTGGTCAGCCCGACGGAGTACCCTTTCGGGTACTCTCACCTCTCGACGTCCCTGTCCCGGGACGTCGGTCGCCGTCGCGCTGTCAGCCTCTCTACGGGTGCCAGACTAAAGTCCCCGGTCCAGTCACCCGCGGCCTCGGCTAGGGCGGCATCGCGCGCGGCGCAGGCGCGAGTAAAGTGTCACCGAAGAGGAGCTCCTCTCGCGCACGATCCGCCACCTCCTTCTGTGAAATGACGGCCTCACAGAAGATGGTGACCGCGTCCCAGTTCTTGATGCTACCGAGCATCTCCCTAGCGAAAGTCGGCAGCGTCAGGTCGGCAGCGATGATTGCGACGAGTTCACAGTGCTGCTCTGCCCACGCGGCACACACCTCGAGCGTGTGCTGTGCCGTCTCCTCGTCGCAATCGCAGTGGTGGCAGGACGGTGTGCTCTTCCTCCTAACGATCTTGTGCAGGTACTTGGCGAAGCTACCGTGCCTCGTCAATACCTGTACTAGTCGGACGGAAAGCACCCCGTACGTCCGCTCCAACCACTCCATGAGCACCGGCCGGAAGGCCTCGACGGTCCTGACACCGTACCAAGGCCTCTCAAGCCGGACTGCCCAACGGACAATAACGTCTCGGCGGGCGTCGACCCGCCAGGCGGCAATCTCCTTAATGGAGACTATGCCGCCTCCGGCTCGCGGCGCCGACACCCGCAGGTAAAGCTCGGCGAGCATCTACGCCTCCAGGTCCCGCGGGGGAGTTCCGGCCAGGAGACAAAGGGTTTTATTTCAAGATTTCCTTCTCTTTCAAAGATGTTACATGCACATTCCCTTAATGATTTTTAATTACATTACTCATGAGCAATTGCAACATGTAATCACGTCGTGTGCTGACGGAGTAAGAATAAAAACTCTCCCTTTCTTGCCCGTGGATGTCGTAAAAGATAATTAAGGGATATGATATGTAGATAACATCTGTGCCAGAGAAAGAAAACTCGGCATTAAACCCTAAACCAAGACGTCTGACGAGCGTGGTATAGTAGGTTCCCTGCCATTGTGAAAGAGGCCTGAGCCCAACAGTGAGTCTTACGTGGGCAGAGATGATGATGAATAATTTATAAGTAGGTTTCATTACCAACTTATCAATTTTTTTCTTATTTGTAAGCTACTGTATTACTTTTCTACAATCAATCATCCAGTGCACATTTTTTTATTATTGCCGTTGGTGGCAAACGAGCAAGCAGCACACCTGATGGTAAGTGACGCTGCCGCACATGGACCTTTGCAATACCAGGGGCACAGCCAGACCGTTGCCTACCATGAAAAAAAAGCCCTTCTTAAACCTCGTTTAAAGGACATGACATAGCGCTCGGGAAACACAGCAGCAGGTAGTTCATTCCAGAGCCTGCACGTACGTGGGAGAAATGATCGCTGGAAATCTACTTTTTTTATTCTGATTTAACTTAGAGTCTGTAAACAATCCTTAAATGTTTTGCATTTCAAGAAACTGTGATGATAGACCAAATATCAAATATCACTTACTATAAAATATTATCTATATTACTTTTGTAGTGTGCGATAGCCTTAAGTTTCAGTTACCAGAATAGTACGAGTAATGGTCAACTGGATTGACTCACACGTTACATTAAGTCTCTTCTTTTTCAAGTTAAGAATAACCTAAGTGTATAAAGTATTTACACTAGCTACGCATAAGAGTATGAGTCATATGATATTGTATGTTTCTAGATAGATTTATATTTAAAATTTATTGGTATAGACTAGCAACCCGCCCTCGCTTCGCTTCGGTTTTAGTCGTTTTACCCGCATAATTCCTGTTCCCGTAGGAATACCGGGATAAAATATAACCTAGTTTACGCCCTAATATTATAGCTTTCCATTGGTGAAAGAATTTTTGAAATCGGTCCAGCCGTTTTGAAGATTACCCGGAACAAACTGACAGACAGACAAAAATTTTTTTAATCTGTATTTTAGGCATAGGTGTCGTGCGAATAACCGTGTGAGCATGAAAAAAGTCTATTATTATGACATTACAAACGGACACTCCAATTTTATTTATTGGTATAGATTGGTTATGATTCATGGTTATATTAAGGGTTGTGATGTGAGTACACCCTATACTACTGAATTCTAACTGATACAATGTCAGAAGTATTTTAGAAGCGAAAACCTCTTTAGGCAGGTTTGGATGGGGAGTACATTCAGGTAAGTCGTCATAGAAGGATCACCTTTTTTATGTTTAGCGCACACGCCGTCTGTTCCGTCCGGGGTGACAAAAGAGCGGTGCGCGGAATAACCCACCGTAATCCCTCTCCTCCACCATTGGGTCGACCACTGGTACCGAGTTCCTTGTCGTCCGTGGTCAGCCCGACAGAATTCCCTTTCGGATACGTTCCCTTCCTTCAACGCCCTTTTCGGGACGTCGGTCACCCTCACGCGGTCAATCTGTCTGCGGGTGATGGAGTAATCCCCGGTACAGTCACCCGCGGCCACGGCTAGAGCAGCATCAGGCACAGCAGAAGGATCACCTGACGTATTAACGCTAAATCTATATCTAATTTTGGTGTTTTCCTCTATTAGTTATGTTAATGTCACTACATTTGTGCCGATAGATGTCAAAACCAGATAAATATAAAAGTTCTAATGTACAAATTTTACATCAAACAATTAATTTAAATATCCAAAAAGAAAACTATTTGTTCATAGTTTTAAGTTTTCACTTCTTCGGTAGTCCTCATGAATGTTTATTGTTCTTATTTTATTTTTTTTCTATAAATAACTTAGTACATTTAAACCTTTTGTACGATTTTAATGAATATTGTGGATTTATGGCTTACATATTTATAAGTGATAATCAATGAAATAAGGTATAAAATTAAGTAATTAAATTATAAATGGCGTATCTGACAGACTTTAAAGCAGCGCCATATTAAATATGATAGTGTGTAATGTTGTCAATTGTACAACAAAACAAATATGCTGACATATCGACATTACCTCCTCCTTTTTTTTTTGCGACGAGTTCACAGCGCTGCACTGCCCAAGCCGCGCAGGCCTCAGTGTATGGCGCGCCGTGTCCTCGTCGCAATCGCAGTGGTGGCAGGTCGGTATACTCTCCCTCCTTACGACCTTGTGCAGGTATTTGGCGAAGCACCCATGCCCCGTCAAAACCAGCGCCAGTCGGAAGGAGAGCACCCCGTGCCGCCTCTCCAACCACTGCATCAGCACCGGCCGGAAGGCCTCCACGGTTCGCACCCCGAACCGAGGCCTCTCCAGTCGGACTGCCCAACGGGCAATGACGTCCCAGCGGGCGTCAACGCGCCAGGCGGTGAGCTCCCTTAGTGAGACCACACCGCCCTCCACTCGCACTCGCAACACCTGCCGGTACAAGCCGGCGAGCATTTCCGCTTCCAGGCCCCACGGGGGAGTCCCAGACAATAGGCACGCTGCCTCCGTCGCCACCGTGCAGTATCCGCGTATGGCACTGATCGCCGTGACCCACTGTGGTCGCCCCAAGAGGGCCCTCAGACGGACGGTCAGGGACCCCGCCCACACCCGTGCGCCGTACAGGGCCATCGACCGGATGACCCCCGCGTACAGCCGTCGGCACGCAGCGCTCGGTCCGCCCACGTTCGGCATAAGCCACGATAGGGTGGACGCCGCGCCGACGAGTCGTGGAGCGAGCCTGCGGAAATGCTCCCGGAACCACCATTTCCCGTCGAGCACCAGGCCCAAGTACCTCATATATTACCTCCTCCTACCGGGCCCAATTATATTTTCAAACCTTCAAACCAACAGAATCCTATTAAAATATATACACAAAATTATATCCAAAGCCGTAAAGCCGATTAGGAGGAGTTAGATAACAAATACACGTACAAAATACTAAAGAATTGCCATTAAAGAATTCTCTTAACCATAACCACTTCTCTTAACCATATATTATCCTTAAGTCATTTCCTGTGGTTACATTTACAACCATGAATCAGGACAATCTCTACTTTTCTTCTTTTCTCTAACGATGGTGAGTTTAACCGACTATCAAACTTGATCAATAACTTTTGTACGAAGGCATACACATTTTCAAGCACTTTCACTCGACCACTTTCGTTTTCAGTGATTTCTTAAGTGAAAACGCTTGTTTGTACATAAAACTTAGTACTTTATTGTTAATAAATATGATAAGTAAATAATAAACGAAAGTAATTATTGTAAAAATAAACATCATTTTAATATAATACTGAAGAGATGTACGTCATCTCGTCATAAATATGCTTTGATGAGTGCAATAGGCTCAATAAATTGCAAACCGGGCCCGACCGGGCCGGGCCCTTTTAGGCACCCAACGGGCCCGGCCATTCTTCTTTAATTTCATCATTCTTTCAGACTGAAAAATAATTGTTTTGCCTTATGCAAGTTCGAATATACTTCTTGTTTCGTTGTAATATATTTATAAAGCCTACGTAACTTAACCAATTTTACGTAACATTTTGTTAGTTAAGGCTATACAAGTTTGGTTGTTTACAGTTACAATACAGTCTAGCGTATAATATTTCGCTATTTGCTCAATTAGTTATAGTAACACTCACTAGTCTTGATAGGTAACCAAAGTTTAAGAAAAAACATAATACCTACTTTACTTTTAGCAAATAAGAATTTGTTTATACCATGGCTACCAAAGTTTATCTATCTAAACTAAGTTGTTATGACACGTTTAGTACTTTAAGCTGTGTTATTAGTTTCTTATTTTAATTCTATGTTTTCAAATAGACACTATAAGGAGTAAAGAGAAAGACCTGCTTGTTTAAACTTATAAAAATGAATAATTACTAATACTAATGTTACTTTTCTGTTCATAAGTAAAAGTAATCAATTATGTATTAAGTGTAAGTGTGATTTTGAGACTTGACTGAGTCTGATTATTGTGATAACTATCCATAAGCTAGTATGAAATAAATATTAACCTTGAATCATTGTCTTTTTCATTCATATATAGAAAATTTTCATAAAATACTTTAAAGATTTCATCGCTAATACAACCCGGCCGGGTTGGCGAAAATTGCAACCGGGCCCGGCCGGGTTGAGAAATATACTGGGTTGCAATCTCTACTCAATACCCACGTAGGACCATTCTTCGTGCCCGGGGGGATGAAAAGGCGATGCGTAGCCCTACAAACCATCGTATTCCCTCCTCAGCGCCATTGGGGCGATCACTGGTACCAAATTCTTGACGTCTGTGCCAAGATAGGAAGTCGTAAATTGTATTCTTAATCTGTCACTATACGGCAAAACACGCATTATTAGTATTTCCTAATAAAATAATCCTAATGTCTTATTCCGTGTGGTGACGGACTAAGAATACTATTCGCCACCCCTATCTTACCCGAGGATAAAAACAACTAAGGGATGAAATACGCGTATAATATCTATGCAAGAGAAGGGACTCTAAAAAAAACCCTATACCAACAAGTTTGATCAGCGTTGTAAGGTAGGTCAATTGCCCTTTTTTTTTGGGGTGGGCTGCAGTCGGCGCACTCCTCGCACCACTCCGTCCGGGGCGACAGAGGGGCGTAAGCACGCACACCCGCAATCCACCCGAACACCACGTCGCCTTCGTCGTTGTGCCGACCACCGGAGTAGGGTTACTTGTCATCAGTGGTCGGCCCGTGACGCCGTGGTCAATTGCCCTCCCATAGTGGAGGCGGTCCGAGCCCAACAGTGGGACATATATGAGCTGTGATGATGATGATGATGTCAATGAAGATTATTTTATTGGTAAATCCTAATCATCATTGATTAGGATTTACCAATAAAATAATCTCCACTCCTGCGTAATGCGTAAATAATTATCTTAAATTAATACAATAATTTGTGGGAATGTGTTATTTTATTATGTTTATAACATTCTTGGCTATAAAAATATTCATTTATTACATAACAAGAGCTATCTACAAATGAACAAAAACAAATCCTAAGTGGTATTAAGATGAATAATTTACAGACTTAAAAAAAACAGTACCATTTCATTTCGTATAATAAAAAGTATAACGTTATTTTAAACACCGTTTCACTGAATGCAGTATTGTATGTGAAGTGTATTACTGCTACTTTCTATTTTAAACGAAAGTAAAGTTTGTCAAAAATATACAACGTTTTATTAAGTCATAGCTAACAATAATTGTACATTACCCCTTTCAAGTTGCGAACTAATTAACAGTTTCAGACTGAAATGGCAATGAACAGCGTTAATTACTATAATAACGCTTTTTGTTCGCGATTAAAATAAACAGTTTCTCACGAAACGAGTAGTAGAGCATATATCATGATGAATCATATATTTTATTAGTACTAACATTTGCACCGACAGACATTGAAAACACTGTTTGAAATTAAATATTATGACCTTAACGGGCATAACTTAAACGATTGCATAGAGGTATTGGTCATAATTCGCTGCGTAGGTATAAGCGAAATATTGACCTGTGTATTTTCCGGCTGGTGATAGAGTAAGAATGTAATCCACTACCCCCTATTTTTTCCGTGTGTATCGTAAAAGATGACTAATGGATTATAATATCGGGATATAATATGCACGATGCCTGTATTATATGCAGTGGTCAGCCTGATGACGGAGGAGAGGGAATACGACGGGTTATGAGGTCGCGTGCTGACCTATCGTCGCCCTGGACGGGACGGGCGGCGTTTGTCCACCATAGCCTGTCAAAAAAAGGATATTATATGCATAAATATCTTACTCGAAGTAAAACCCTATACCAACCTGTCGGGCTAGTGTGGTATAGTAAGTCAACTTTCCTTCAATAATGGAGGAGGCTCGAGCCAAGCAGTGGGACGTTAGCTGAGGTGACGATGGTGATGAAGAAACTAAAATTTGCAACAGGTTCTAAAGAGACATATTATTGTGTAAAATATTAATACCTTTAGTGTCAAAATATACTTTAGTCCGGTTTGTATTGGATCAAATATTAACCATTCAAAATTCGTTAACTGCAACTGTTACAGAATTTCTCAATTGACATACATTAATTACAAATAGTTTCGTTTCCGCGTGGTGATTTAGTGAGAATACAGTTCACAACCCTGCTCTCCTACCTGTGGGTATCGTAAAAGGCGACTAAGGGATTAAATATACATATAACATCTATATAAGAAGGAAAACTCAAAATATAATCCTATGGCAACCCGTCTGACCAGCATGGTATAGTAGGTCAATTTACGTGTAGGAGCTGAAATGAAAAAAATGAATATATTTATACACACAAATTAAATATACCATTACACAATACGTAATTTTAACAAATCATCGAATATTATTAGTCGTTCGACCTTAACATAAGGAACGCACTGATGGTATTAGGTTAATTACCTTCTGTATACGTAATGATGAACTAACAATACTTACATCATTTTCAACACCTACTTAACGAGTACTTAAATCTTTGTCGTAACTTTCTCATCTAGTCTTAACTAATACTCAAATTGGTAATAGACATTTTTTCCACGATACAATAACTTTATTGTTATTGCTTTTTTTATGATGAGAGAGTAAGAATGCGAATTACTACTACATACTATCGTGTGGTGACGGAGTAAGAATACAATTCACTCTGTATCCTGCCCGTGGATGTCCTACAAGACGACTAAGGGATATAATAAGCATATAACATCTGTGCAAAAGAAGGAAAACTTGCAACAAAACCCTATTCCAACACGTCTGATCAGCATGGAGTAGTAGGCCAATTCCCCTCCTATTATGGAGGAGAACTAAGTCCGACAGTGGGACATGTATAAGCTAAGGTGATGACAATGGCTTCATACTTTCCCGTACATGTAAAAGATGATAGACGTATGTGAACAAATAGACAATATTAATGGCAAAGAAGGATAACTCCATAATTAAACCCAATCTCAACTTATTTTCCTAACCAATGTTATTATAATAGGTATGTCCCGCTCATTTTGCAGGATGTAATGTGTAAGTGTGACAATGGAGTAAGTATTAAATTCTCCACTCCTTACGTTGCACGTAGTTTTATGTCGTTTTAAGAAAGGCATTTATAGCATGGCATTTATAGCATAGCATTTTAGAAACCCATTTTTTTATTGGTAGGTTAATGTCTGAGCATACTACCCAATCTGTCTGTGACGACGGATGAGCGGCATGCGACCCCCATAACCTACCGTATTGCGAAACAACTGCCTCACAAAAAGCGGCAACCACGTTCCAGTTGCTGACCCTGTCGAGCATCGTTCTAGATTTATATTAAACACTAACAGAATCGTCAGGCAATTCCTGTCTAAAAACACAATTACAACTCGGAAACAGTCATAGCTAAAGCTCTCGTGCTTGACTAAAGTTCGTATTAAAATTACCCATTTGAGGAAGAATAATGTTATAAACTCTAAACACAATAAAGAAGAGGCAATATATCTGATAGACAAAGTAAAAACTATCTATTCTAGCACTTTCAACTAGTAGAGGAAAACCAATAATGGCAGTATGAAATAATACTACTGCCACGCGTTTTACCACGTCCCGTGAAGGAGGTCATCTGGTTACGGGAGTAACCAGATGATATAAAATATCTAAAACGTCCAGAAATCATAAAAAAAGAAATCCAAATCCTTAAAAATAGTTTCGTTTCTCTAATATTCGCGTTAATATCAGAAATCATTTAATAATGAAGGTAGTTTACTTTTTATACAAAGCAAGCCCCTACTTAAAACCTTGTTATCAAAACTTAATTCTATATTCCATTACGTAAACATTATGCTCAAAATGTCATTGGGTTTCATTATCATTATTTATCACGATAATTGTTACGTATTCAATAGCCAAAATACAATATCATTGTTAGAAGTGTGAATGATTTTGTCACTAAATTAACAGCTACTTGAAGTTCAAATGGAAGGTCAGGTATACATTAAGGTTGGCCAACCGCATGAGAGCGACGCCCCAGCAATACTGTTTTATTGCCGGGACGGTATCTTGAAGGGTAATCCGTTGGGTCGGCTACGAATGTCAAGGTATCGGTACCATTGGTCGGCCCAATGGTGACGGGGAGGGAACATGGTAGGTTATGAGGTCGCACGCCTTCCATCTGCCGCCCGGGCAGGTTGGGCAGGGTATATCCAGACCATAGACCGCCATAAAAAATATTTACATTAGGGTTTTTTTCAAAATTATATTTTTGTGTAGACGTGTAGTATACGGAGTAAGAATATAGTTAACCACCCTATCTTACCCGTGGGTATAAAAGATGGCTAGAGGATATAATATAACAGATAACATTTGAGCGAGAGAAGGGCATCTCAAAATGACGCCCAAGCTGTCTGAACAGCATGGTATAAGTAGGTGAATTTTATAATTAAAACTACTTAACAGATTTTATCGCGGTAGTATTTGAGTTTTGATTGTCCGACATTTCGAACACTTTGCAGCGTTCATGGTCACGGGCGGGCCACGTATCATATCGGCATATAAGTTCCCCAGGAAAATATTACCACCTTAACCGATTTCTGCAACTCTCAAAAGCAAATGAAAGACCATATTATTTTATTCCTTAGGATTAATCCTTCAGTAATAAAAAACCCTTTTTTTTTTTTTTTTTTTTTTTTTTTTTTTTTTTGTGGGTGGGCCGCGGTCGGCGCGCCTCCGCACCACTCCGTCCGGGGCGACAGAGGGGCTTAAGCACGCAACTCCCGCGACCCACCCGAAAACCACGTCGCCTTCGTCGTTGGGCCGACCACTGGAGCAGCGTTAACTTGTCGTCAGTGGTCGGCCCGACGGAATACCCCCTATTGGGGTACCCTCCCATCGACCGACGTCCCCCCCTCGAGGAGGACGTCGGTCTTTCCTCACGCGGTCGGCCTCTCGGCGGGTGACGGACTAATCCCCGGTCACGTCACCCGCGGCCTCGGCTAGGGCGGCATGAGGCGCAGATAGTTGCGCCTGCGCCGCCCCAGTCGCCGGCGGCGGATCTCCTCATCGAGGCTGCGCTCCACGCGCAGACGATCCGCCGCCTCCTTCTGCGAGATCACTGTCTCGCAGAAGGCTGCGACCGCGTCCCAGTTCCTGACGCTGTCGACCATCGCCCTAGCGATGGCTGGCAGCGTCAGGTCGGCACCGATGATTGCGACGAGTTCACGGCGCTGCACTGCCCAGGCCGCGCAGGCCTCGAGCGTGTGGCGCGCCGTGTCCTCGTCGCAATCGCAGTGGTGGCAGGACGGTGTACTCTCCCTCCTTACGACCCTGTGCAGGTATTTGGCGAAGCTCCCGTGCCCCGTCAACACCTGCACTAGTCGGAAGGAGAGCACCCCGTGCCGCCTCTCCAACCACTGCATCAGCACCGGCCGGAAGGCCTCCACGGTTCGCACCCCGAACCGAGGCCTCTCCAGCCGGACTGCCCAACGGGCAATGACGTCTCGGCGGGCGTCGACGCGCCAGGCGGTGAGATCCCTTAACGAGATCACACCGCCCTCCCCGCGCACCCCCGACACCCGCCGATACAACTCGGCGAGCATTTCCGCCTCCAGGTCCCACGGGGGAGTCCCGGCCAATAGGCACGCTGCCTCCGTCGCAACCGTGCGGTATCCGCGGATGGCCCTGACCGCCATGACCCTCTGTGGTCGCCACAGAAGGGCCCTAAGTCGGACGGTCAAGGACCCCGCCCACACCGGTGCGCCGTACAGGGCCATCGACCGGATGACCCCCGTGTACAGCCGTCGGCACGTAGCGCTCGGTCCGCCCACGTTCGGCATTAGCCACGATAGGGCGGACGCCGCGCCGACGAGCCGCGGAGCGAGCCTGCGGAAATGCTCCCGGAACCACCATTGCCCGTCGAGCACCAGGCCCAAGTACCTCATATGGGCCCGGATGCTGATGTCAACCGATCGGACGGTGATCGAGACGCCGATGGGAGGGCTCATAAGGCGCCCATGGAACAAGAGGGCCTCCGTCTTGTCCAGGGCGACCCTCAACCCCAGCGCCTCGATCCGCCTGACGACCTCTTCGGTGCCATAGGTCGCCAGGCTTACCGCCTCTTCTAGCGTCCCACCGCGGGCTGTGACGAGCGTGTCGTCGGCGTAACAAATCACGCCCAGCCCGGGCGGGAGGCTCCCCCGCAACGCCCAGTCGTAGCCGATGTTCCACAGGGTGGGTCCGAGGACCGACCCCTGTGGGACACCGCACGTCATGGGCGTTCGCACAACGTCCCCTGCTCGGTTGGTACAGAGGACGCTGCGCCCCACCAAATAGTCTGCCACTAGCCGCCTCAGGTAAGCTGGCACTCCGTGATACTGGAGCGCCTCCCTGATGCAGCTGAATGGCAGACTATTGAATGCGTTGGCGATGTCTAGGGACACCGCCAACAGCACTCCCCCACCGGTGACGGCCTCAGTCGCCACGGCCCTCAGGCGCAACAGAGCCGCGATCGTCGAACGACCCCTCCTAAACCCAAACTGGGCGTCCGACAGATCGGGCCCCGTGCCGACGAGGTGCCGCTCGATGCGGGCAGCTACCACCCTCTCCAGTAGCTTGCCCGTGTCATCGAGCAGCACGATAGGCCTGTAGGCCGAAGGCGACCCCGGAGACCGTCCCGGCTTCGGCAGGAGCACCAGCCTTCCCTCCTTCCAGCACCCAGGGAACCGTCCGGACGCTAAACACGCGTCGAACAGCTCCCTGAGGCGGGGACCCAGGTGGTCGAGGACCAGGCCCAACACGCGGTTTGGAACACCGTCGGGCCCGGGGGCGGTGGACTTTGCGCACATGCGCGCCACCGCCACTCCCATCTCGGGTTCCGTGATGGGCGGAACACTGTCGTCGTCGGCCTCCCGGTCAGTGTCTGGCGGAGCCATGACCGGGGGCGTGTGTTCCGCCCGCCGCGGGAACAGGTCCTCGACGACCCGGGTGAGAAGGCTGGGCTGGAGAGTCTCGGTGAGGGGAAGGCCCCGCGCGCGGAGCTTATTCAGCACCGCGCGATAGGGGCGTCCCCAGGGGTCACGATCGAGACCGTCCAGCATCTCCTGCCGACTGACGTCCTTGGCGGAGCGGACGGCCAGCCTGAAGGCCGACCGCGCATTGCGGTAGCCCTCATACAGCAAGGCCTCCCGCTCCGCGTCGCGTTGCCGCCGCCGGCTGCGGGTGTAGGCCCTCCGGGCGCGAATGCACGCGGCCCGGAGATCCGCCAGCTCCCGGGACCACCAGTGGACCGCCCTCCTCGGGGGCGGACGCCGTACCCGGGGCATGGCCGCATCGCAGATCTGCGTCAACGCACTGCGGATGCGGCCAGCCTCGGCGTCCACCCCGTCCGACTGGTTGGCAGAGGACAGCCACGAGTAAACGATGGCTGTCTCCGCCAGCTGGTCCCGGTCTAAGCGACCCACAGCCCATCGCGGGAACGCAGGACGTCCATCCGCCCCGTGACCCCTGCTGGGCGTCGGGATTACCGGGGAGACCTCCATCCGGATATACCGGTGGTCCGACAAGGTCTCCACCTCCTCCACGACGCGCCAGCTCCCCACGCGTGCGGCGACCTCGGGGCTAGCGAACGAAAGGTCCACTATCGACCCGCCCCGTTGTCGCACGCACGTATGCACCGAGCCCCTGTTCAGCAAACAGAGGCCCAGTGCCGCCGCCCACTCCTCGATCGCCCGTCCTCGGTCGTTCGTCCGGGGAGACCCCCACGCCACGGACTTGGCGTTGAAGTCCCCCAAGACGAAGACCTGGCGCGATGCCATTCGCCGTAACGAGGCCTCCATGATGGTGAGGGAGGCCTCGAAATCGGTCACACTCCAGTTAGGGGAGAGATAGACTCCGAGGAGCGTAATCTCCCCCCAGTCCGCCGCGACGTATCCGACGCCCCTGTCCCTAAGGGTCAGAGGCGACGAAGGCCACGACGTGGAGGCGACGATTGCCACGGTGCCATCGGTGCTACCCAACCAGTTAGGCCGGTCGGGCACCACGTACGGCTCCGCGGCTACGGCTACTCCTATCAACCACTCCGCCATGGCTTGCAGGAACACGTCCTGCGCACCGGCGGTGTGGTTGAGGTTGGCCTGGAGGAGACGAATGGATACGGGGTCCATTAACGGTCCGTATCCATCGTCACCTCCTCCGCGCTGACGGGCGATCGGGCCGCGCTCGGAGCGGGGACTGGCCCGGTCGATGGGCCGTCCCGCCCCTTCGGGGCCGATGCCGGGGGTCTGCAGTCCCCAGAGCCCATGCGGTGTTTGGCAGGCCTATTGCCTGCCGCACACGCGGGGCAGTGGGGCACCGCAGAGCACGATGCCGCCTGGTGTCCGGTCTGACCGCAACGGAAACATAGCCCGCTGCAGTCAAAGCAGTTTTTGCATGTCGGTCGGGTATGCCCGACCGCCATGCATTTGTAACACCTCGCGGGCCGGGGCTCTAGCACGGTTACCCGCGCCGAGCTCCAGCCCACGAGGAGCCTGCCTGAGTCGGCCAATTGCTTGACCGACTCCACCGGACACTGCACCCAGGCAGCACCAACGCCGCCCGGACCAGTGCGAATGGTGCCAATCCGGACGGTGTCCGAGGCACATCCGGTACGCGCCATAATGGCCTCCCGGACGTCCTCCACCGTCACGGAATCGTCCAAGCCCGTCAGGCGCATCTCTGCGCACTTGACAGGCCTGGCGATTCGGACACCATCCTCCGGCCCGAACAGCCCCCTCAACATCGTGGCCAAACTATCGGCCGTCTTCGCGCCCTCGGCCCCAGGGAACTCGAGTATTCGAGCCCCTGTCCGGGCCTTGCGGGTCCTCGCCTCGACGCCCCCGATACCGGAGACGTCCAGCTCCCGCCGGGCGCGTTTTAGGACGGCCTCATAGTTGAGGCCCCTCTCAGCCGCCTCAGGCAGCACGGTGATGACCACCGCGGCCGTCTTCGGCGACTTGAGGCCCCTGCGCGACCTTTTCTTCCCCTTTCTGCCGGCTCCCGCCTGGGGAGCGGCGGCCACGGCGGCACTCTTGGCCGCCGCTCTCCGCTTCTGGCCGCGTGCCTTCCTGCTCCGCTCAGCCACCTGCCAGCCCTGTTCGAGCCTGGCAGCAGCGCTGAGCGCAGCAGGAGCGGTCGCGGGTGCGCTGGCCGGCGCCTGCGGTGCAGCCGCTGGCGCCGGCCGCGGCCCGGCCTTGGCGGGAGCCGGCACCTTGCCGGCCTTCTTGGCCCCCTTGGGCCCGGCCGCGGCCGCAGCGTAGCTCACCACGCGGCCACCCTGACAGGGCAGCGGGGTGGGAGCTGACGCTTGCGGCCGCCTCGCCTAATAAAAAACCCTAAAGTAATTTGGGTGCCTGGGTACTAACGATATTAATCGCTAACTATCTATACTATCAATACAATACTAGTTTACCTCGAATGTGATACTTAAGCCTCTGATACGGTCTAGTTAACAATATCATGTGATATATACAAGGTATAGTATACTGTCGGTTCGTTCTTTTATTAATTCCAAACGGCGATCCGTTAAGTGATCCTGCCGTTCATAGACTTTTGCTAGGCCGCTGCCTACCGTAAAAAAAATGGAAGGAGTGTGAATGCATGCAACGAGGTTCGGTGATACTAAAAGCTTTACCAAAACCCACATGCAAACACCCTCAGAAAGTTGGGCTTCCGACTCTTTTGCTCACCGAACGAAGCGCAATGACAAATTACTACTATTCAGACGTCGATTTTCTGCGAGAGTGTGGTACTGCCCCGGGCGGACTGGCCCGCGGCTGTAGACAGACAACTGTCCACAATGTGTTCCTACCACTTATAGGCCGTTTGCACAATCATCAGCCTAGACGTATTGGACAAGGGCTTTTCCAAGAGGGATAATGTAATAATCACTATTCTTAGTAGGTGAATTGGAGACCGTAGTTATTTTTATCTCTCTTCCTCAGTTCAAACATGTCCCACTGGGCTTGAAAACTAATAAGGGTGGTATGAAATACATTTAACTACTTTTACGCAATTTATCGCATCCCGCGAGGGGGATTAGGGGATTAACCAAATGATATATAGTATCTAAAACATGGAAAAAACAAAATCCGTAAAAACAGATTTGTTCCACTATCATCGCAGCCCACATACGTCCTACTGTTGGGCTTGGGCCTCCTCCCCGATAGGAGGCAATT
This sequence comes from Lymantria dispar, assembly GCA_032191425.1. Classification (NCBI taxonomy): domain Eukaryota; kingdom Metazoa; phylum Arthropoda; class Insecta; order Lepidoptera; family Erebidae; genus Lymantria; species Lymantria dispar. The sequence continues at coordinate 10,737,744 of CM063448.1, forward strand.
TGACCTACTATACCATGCTAGTCAGATATGTTGCTATTGGGTTTTATTTCGAGTTTGCCTTCTCATGCACAGATCTTATATGCGTATTATATCCCATAGCCGTCTCCTACGACATCCATGGGCAAAATAGGGAGTGGTGAACTGTATTCCTACTCCGTCACCACTCGGTTATTTTTATAATTATTTTAGCCTATTTTCGGTTTTTACGAGTAGCTTACACAAGTAAATATAGGGTACTGGAAATCGAAGTCCAACAGTCGTTGTCGATAGTTTAAAAGATGGATAGACTTTCATTTTATGCTAAAGGTATCGTATGTCAATCGTTCTATTGAGAAATAGAGATTAGAATATGAACGGGAAGCTAAATCGATTAGTTTAGGGCGACCTCATTTTTGAAGTTATACTTCTGTAGAGTAAAACTGTAGGGTAAAATAATGAGCGAAAATTTTTATGATGCGAGCGCATACCGTCACGACAAACCAATACCCTGAAGTTAACTATTGAATATTTTTTAGGATGCGCGCGCATAAATGTCAAGTGCGTTATAACAAAACTTTCAATGTATTGAATACCTAATTTTTCCATTATTAGTATTTTTTTTTATACAAACGTATTATCACGTGAAGGATAAAATTTTTACACAGGTTTTTATCTTGTTACGCCAAAGAAGTATAACTTCTTAAATACGTAGGTACATAAGTACACAAACACATTGTAAATAAAACTACTTATTTATTTATTTATTTTAGGATTACCAACGAAAAATACACAAGTATACAATGTAGTAAAAAAAAATCACATGAATCATGTTTTGTGCTCTTTCAGTTACAGGTAACCACAACTAATTAAATGTTACTTAAACTTTTTAAAACAAAATATCTATTATTCTACTTTTTTAAAAAAGGAAAACTAAAATGGTCTGTAATAACGTTGACTTGTTTGGACGTCGGACATCTTAGTACGCCCGTGACCATTAATGCTGTAAAGTATTCGAAACGTCGAGCAATTATAAATCAAATACAAACGCGATATAATCCGTAAAAGTAGTTTTATTTACAATGTGTAGTGCTCGCGTAAACATCAAATAACATTACACAAACACATTTATTATTGCTGCTATTGTAGACAGACGACTGTCGAGAGTGGGGTCCTACTAGGTATGGATTTAAAATAAAGAAACTAGGGCAGGAGTGACGCGCTTACAGGTTCATCATCATCGTCATCACAGCCCACATACGTCCCACTATTGGGCTCGGGCCTCCTCCATAATGGGAGGGAAGTTGACCTACTATACCATGCTGGTCAGACATGTTGGATATAGGGTTTTGTATCGAGTTTTCCTTCTCTTGCACAGATGCATTGCATGCATTTTATATCCCATAGTCGTCTTGTACGACATCCACGGGCAAGATAGGGAGTGGTGAATAGTATTCTTACTCCGTCACCACACGGAGAAGTATTCTTACTCCGTCACCATACGGAGAACAGGTTAAATGCTTACAGGTTAAGGCTTACAGGTTAAATTGTTTCAATGTAACGATCATGTGACAATGTATTCATATGAAAGCTGTTATTGAATAGTTATCACATGCGGCCCGAGTTTAAAGTGTAATAAATAAGGTATATGCATTTTATACCTATGAAGATCCTTACTACTTGTTTGTTCGTTTCTTTGTTACGCTTTCACGCTTAAACCACCGAACCGATTTCAAAAATTCTTTCACCAATGAAAAGTAACATAGGCTATATTTTATCTCTGTATTCTCACGGGAAGGGGAACTACGCGGGTGAGGCGACTGAAACCAAAGCGAAGCGAGGGCGGGTTGCTAGTTAATAGATAAAAACATGAATGGTATATGAGATTTGGCACAGTTTATCTGATAATGAAGACTCGTAGTCGTCGATAAGTCAAAGAAATAAATATGTATGTGTAAAAACACCATGTAAATGCAATTTGTGTTACATAAAATTATATTATTGTTTTCGTTTATTTTTTAATATTCTGCAGATGACGGAAGACTTCAACCGCCTAGGTACAAAACATCAAAATGACAGGAACAGGGACACGATAATCATCTTCAGCGCGAAAGTATTCGTGCAGTAAGATACAGTAGGTAAAGTCACGAGGAATCAATAATTTAACAAAAAAAACGACCTCAAATATAGGCGTGATATTACATTATATATACCATTTACCGCGCACATTATTATAAGTAAATATATACAAATTTAAGCCTTATATAGTTTTCTCGTGAAGGCCACTCTCCAAGCGGGACTAATTTGAAAAGAGTCAGAGAGAAATAAAAATATAATCATCAAAATCGGTTCATCCAGTTGAAAGATATGTGGTTCATAAAAAAACAATCATCAGAAACTATTAAAAAACAGTCAAATGCAGAATCTCCTACTTTTTTGAAGTCAGTTATAAACTTGTTAACATATATTCTTAGTGACATCGCAACATAACACATGACAATTTGCGGATAACTTAAAGAATAACTCTACGTGGTAATCGAACGCCATATGTGCCTATTATATATATATACTTATATATATATATATATATATATATATATATATATGAACTTGTTTATAATAACCAAATTTTATACCTTAGCGGCTAATCGGGTCATTGAAGGTGATAATGACCGGTCAGTATCTATAGAGAAATAGCTATAGACAACATAATATTTTTTTGGGTTACGTACCAAAACAGTGTCAACGGCATTCTATTAGTAAGGCAATTTTGTCCATTTGTCTGTCAGCATCGTCTGTCAGCCAGGCGTGCCACCTCCATTAGCGTCCCACCCTAGGCTATGACAAATGTATCGTCACCGTAGCAAATCACGCCGAGTCCGAGTGGGAGGCTCCCTCTTAACGCCCAGTCGTAGACATTTTTCCACAGGGTGGGCCCCAGAACCAACCCCTGTAGGTGTTTTTATTGCAACGTTGGCAAACAAGCAAAAAGTACACCTGATGGTGTGTTGCTGCCGCTCATGAACCTTTACAAGGCCGCTGCCTATCGCGAAGAAAGTGAAGAGAGCCTGAATACGTAAAATGAGATTGGTGATACTAAAGGCATCACTTAAGCCCACCACAAGCAAAAATACCCACAAAAAGTTGGGCATCCGGCTCTCTCGCTCACTAACGAAGCGCAGTAACAAATTGCTATTTCTCGGACGTTGATTTTCTACTAGTGTGACACTACCCCGAACGGCCCGACCCGCGGCTATAGACAGACAACTGTCAACAGTGTGGTCCTACCACTATGTGGGTTGATGATGATTTAGGCGTGATAGCGTAACAAACAAACCCACATTCGCATATAATATTACTTAGGATTATCTATGGATTTATGAACCTAATCCCGTGTGGTGACAGAGTAAGAATATAATTCACCACCCCCTCTTTTACCCGTGGGTATCGTAAAAGACGACTAAGAGATTAAATATGCATATAACATCTATATAAGAGAAGGAAAACTCAAATAATACCCTATACCAACACGTCTGATCAGCGTGGTATAGTAGGTCAATTTCCCTCCTATTGTGGAGGAGGCTCAAGCCCAGCAGTGCGACCTAAATTGGATGAAATAAATGATGGAGATGATGATGGATTGTACAGAACCCTTAAATGAAACCGTCTCGCACATGACCGGTATCAGTTATTTACTTTAAGCATTGCCGTTATTTGTTGAAAGAAGTATTTGACCTTATTTATTAGTTTACGCATCAACTTAACAGAACATAGACCTTAGCCGTGATAACATGGTTACAGACCTCAATATCAATGAATAATAGAAATAACTTAAACTTAGTAAGTAGCAACCACTGTACAGATTGTCATGGATTCGTATCTCATGCAGGACTGTCCTTTGTGCGATTAGTAAAAAGCATAAATACGTATTAAACTACTCTGTTGTATGCTTTTGTATACTCTGAATAGTTTAATCGAATAAAAGTTTTAATTTTTGCAGATGACGATAGAGAGGTAAATTATGGAGTCTGCTCGCCGTCTCTTCAACCTTAATATGCTTAGGCAAGTTGTGACCTTGTCCGTGTGGTGACGGAGCAAGAATACAATTCACCACTCCCTATCGTGGATGTCGTATAAGACGACTAAGGGATATAACATGCACATAACATATGTGCAAGAGAGGGAAAACTTGAAATGAAACCCTATACCAACATGTCTGAGCAGCATGGTATAGTAGGTCAAATTCCCTCCTATTGTGGAGGAGGCCCGAGCCCAACAGTGGGACGTATATGGGCTGCGATGATGATGATGATGAAGTTGTGACCTGAGAATTCCGTGTCACCACACTTCCATCACACTACTTCTTTTTTAGCTATGGGTGTCGTAAAAACAATTAAAGGAATGTAATATGTAAACAACGTCTATGCAAGAGAAGGAAAACTTGAAATAAAACCCTATATACAGGGTGTATCAGGTTATAGAGCAACTGTTCGAGTATGTTGTAGTTTAACGATCACAGATCGTAATTAGAATGTATATTTCACAAAAAACTATAAAACATAATAGTTACAGTGATTTCAAAAATATGTGTCAAAGAGTCTACGCCTTAAATGTGACGTGTTGATGTTACGTAGGCATCTAAGTCGCCCGCTTTTATACCTAAATAATGTCGGTGTGGTAGGATGGTTTATAATAAACTCTTGTAGGTAAAAAGTAGAATAAGTATGTACTATTAATTTTGACTGCACAGATGGCGTAGTGTTTAAGATACTGTCCTACCGTGCCAGTGTCACGGGTTCGAATCTCACGCCGGACAACACTGTGCTATCAACAAATTGTTGTACTGAGTTTGGATGTAATTTCTGTCCTAGCTACATTTAACAGCTGCTATATGCAATCCTTTGTCTCAGGAATTAATACAATCGAAGGTCATTAGTTGGTTCACATTTATTAATTTACTAACCTGTAGTGCTAGTGATTGAAAGGAGAGCGGTGTTAAGGTCACAGTACCAAATAAAACAATCGATCCATACCCGTTGTAAATAAGCACAGTCTTGTATTAATTTCTTTATGGACCTTATATTTAGAATCTGCACTATTATTTCGTTTAATAGCTGTAGTCAAGTTTAATAACGTACTGAAAATCAATTGAATTCGTTGAAGAGGTTACATAATTTACATATTATAATCAATTTACCCTTTTTCCTTCTCCTATTGTGGAGGTAGCCCGAGCCCAACGGTGGTACTTATGTAAGCTGAGATAATGATAACGATGAGATGATTGGATTTGCTTAATAATATATCAATTTAAAATTATATTCTACTTAAAAACGTAGCCTTAACTAAGAGGATTCTGTAAAAAAAGCATTTATATCTTTCTATAGATCGATTCTCTTTAATTACAATTTTTATGATGCTTACAACCAAATACTTTTACGAAGCAAATAATTCATTATAAAGATTATATAGGTGTTAACCTAAATAATAGTGATGAAATATAAATATTTTATATCCTGTCGATATAATTAGGATATGTATTAGTTATTTAAATAAAAGTAACTAATCAGTTACATACTTTTTATTAAAATAAATTAATATGAAACAAATAATGAAAAATAAATAAGGCAAAACAAAGAATCGAACTAGGGCTGTCTGGATTAGTAGACAGCTCGATCGCCGAACTGAGCCATTTTTAATTCTTGAGGGCAATGGCGTTCATATTCTATGTTTTTCACTGTCTGAAACACTTGTAGTGTTTAAAACAAGAGTTCCCCTACATAAAATCTAGCTAGATCGATTTATCACCTCCAAAACTTCCTGGTCACTAAACTTTATTGAAAGTCGTTTCGGAGGCTCTTAATATGTAAAAATATACAGGAATATACAAGATAGATTTGCAGGATTAAAGATATTAGATGATCTAGTATATAATAATAATGCATGCTTGCTGTATTAATATTAAATAGTACTTATTTTATTTTTTAATCAATTCAATGTCCTAAATCTTTAGATTGCAAAGGACTGTGCAAACGATAAAAGGACGCACTATGTGTACTTCTTTATTTCAGTTTTTTTTTTATTTGATTCATTCTGCTATTTATATATCCATCCAGTACCATATTCATATCCACTATTGGCCTTCCCATAGGAAGATATCTCCATAATCGCCGCTCTTGGCAGGCGGATTACTAATAGCACTTAAAGTTATAACTCGCCCAAAAGACTGCTACTGCCCATTATTCTCATGGTAATCGCTCAATAAGTTTTCATAATTTCTACTGGGGTATAAAGAAAGGAAGAAAAAGAAGACATTATATTTTTATCTCATTACCACTGTATTTATAGTGGAAGGACTACACTGTCAACCGTCTTCTGTCTACAGCCGCAAGCCATTCCGTCCAGAGCCACAGTTCCACACTCTCGCAGAAAATCGACGTTTGAGTGGTAGCAATTTGTTATTGCACTTCGTTTGGTGAACGAGAGAGCCGGAAGGTCAACTTTTTGAGAGTGTTTCTGTATTTTACTGATGACTTTAGTATCACCGACCCTCATGGTACGCATTCACACTTTACTTCCTTCACGGTAGGCAGCGACCTAGCAAAGATCCATGAGCGGCAGCATCAATTAATATTAGGTGTGCCGTTTGTCACCCACATCAATAATAAAAAAAAGAATACAGTCTAACAATACCATTTAGTAAAAAAAAAACACAACACTCACAGCGCAATCTATATGGACAGTAAGTGCCTTCGTAAAAAAGTTCATTGTAAAATTGGGTAACCTTTTTTAAATGCATGACACGCAAAACTTGATGTCGGACAATCAGTGAGTAAACGAAGGTTTAATATTCAAACTGTTTAAATAAAACAACTATTTTTGAAGGGAAACTTTATATATACACTCCATATTATTTATTACCTGTTTAAGATTTTTATAGGAACCTTTTTGTGCATCTAAAAATATTTAAGTACTAGAATATTCGTTTTAAAAAAATAAGTCGGATATAGTATCCGTATGGAGTCGTAAAAGGTGATTAAGGAATATAATACAAAACATCTATGCAAGAGACGAAAAATTCGAAATAAAATCCTATACCGATCCGTCTGACTAGTATCATCATCATAATCATCGCAGCCCACATACGTCCCACTGTTGGGCTCGGGCCGCCTCCACAATGGGAGGGAATTTGACCTCCTATACCATGCTGGTCAGACATGTTGATATAGGGTTTTATTTCGAATTTTCCTTCTCTTGCACAAGATGTTATGTGCGTATTATAATTTATATCCCATAGTCGTCTTTTACGACATCCACGGGCAAGATAGGGAATGGTGAATAGTATCCTTACTCCGTCACCACACGGAAAGTGACTAGTATGCAGCAGATAAATTACCGTCTCATTGCGGAAGAGGTTTTAGCATAGCGTATATCCCACATATACATATATTAGCTGAGATGATGATAATGATGATAGACTGCTAGCTATCATTTCTTTAGCCAAGGCCGCGGGTGACGTGACCGGGGAGCTAGTCCGTCACCCGCCGAGAGGCCGACCGTGTGAGGAAAGACTGACGTCCTCCCCGAGGGGGGGACGGCGGTCGATGGGAGGGTACCCTAAATAGGGGGTATTCCGTCGGCCCGACAACTGTCTATAAGTCTCATCTACATCCATTTCTCTATCAGCCCATCAAAGTTGCATCAAATCCTATTAAAGTTAGATATAAACCAAGGATTGTACCAATGCCAAGCATCTCATCGCATTTCCTGTTATAACTTGCCCAAATGACTATTGTTGACATAAAAATACATTCATTTATTTTTTATTATTTTTATAATATAGATTAGGAGTCAAAACGTTTTTCATGTTGGAAAATTCTGACATAGTAGTACTCCAAGCCATCACATCTTCATATAAACACATTAAACATCTCAACAGGGCTATTTTGAAGTGAAAGATAAGAAGGGAGTATTAACCTTTTTCTTAGAGCTAATTAATATGCAGGATACCTCAAAAAAGAAAAAAAGATCGTATTGGATTAAGATGAAACGCCGTATGTGCCACGCTATATGTGTTTCAATTCTGCGTGCATTTCAAGCCAAACCGTCCTTAGCACGCTTCATTAATCGGTAGTGGTCAGCCTAAAAGCGGTAGTTAGGTGATACGGTAGGTTATGGGGCCTTCCGTGGCCCCGGATCAGATGCGATGTGCCACCACAGATTGTCGCAAAAAAATGGCTCGTTTTCGTAAGGCGAATCACATGTCGTATCAGTATTGGTAGTTCTGTAGAAAATTGCAAATTAATTTGCTGGAGGCTATTCGTCACACAGAAGTGATAATTTTCCTTATAACCTTTCCTTCTTAAGATGTGCAGTATATAGATTAATTCTGGGAAAGAGGTATCCACCCTTCCTCTCTGTTCCTTTCGTTAATTTCAAAATAACATTGGCTTAGGCCTATCGCCTAATTTAATCAGTTATTTATGCAAGTTTACGAAGAAGCAACGCTGAATATGTCTTTGGAAATACGTGTGTATATTTGTGGATGAGCACACCAAAAATTACTATGTCCCAAATTTCTAAATAAAATCTGATCTTTCTCAACTCTTAGCATCGTTAGCTAGAATTCGCGTGACGAGAATACGAATACTCTTGCCTCACATACAGATTTTGAATATATTCATAAATTTTACAAGACAGAAACAATTTTTGAATATGTTCGTAATTTTAGCCATCTTTTTAAACATTTTTGTAATAAACATTTCCGTACGATGACGGAGTAGGAATACGATTCACCACCCTCTATTCTACCCGTAAGTGTCGTAAAGACGACTAAGGGATATAAAATGCATATCCATCTATCAATGCAATGTGAAAACTCGAAATAATCCCTATATCAACGTGACTGATCAGCGTGATTATCCTTCCCTTTTTTTTTTTTGGGGTGGGCTGCGGTCAGCGCTCTCCTCACACCACTCCGTCCGGGGCGACAGAGGGGCGTAAGCACGCAACACCCGCAACCCACCCGAAAACCACGTCGTCTTCGTCGTTGGGCCGACCACCGGAGCAGGGTTACTTGTCATCAGTGGTCGGCCCGACGGAATACCCCCTACGTGGGGTAACCTCCCATCGACCGACGTACCCCCCTCGGGGAGGACGTCGGTCTTTCCTCACGCGGTCGGCCTCTCGGCGGGTAACGGACTAATCCCCGGTCACGTCACCCGCGGCCTCAGCTAGGGCGGCATGGGGCGCAGATAGTCGCGCCTACGCCGCCCCAGTCGCCGACGGCGGATCGCCTCATCGAGGCTGCGCTCCTCGCGCAGGCGATCCGCCGCCTAATTATCCTTCCCATAACGGAGAAGATTCGAATCCAGCAATGGAACGCGTATAAGCTAAACTGAGATGTTGATGATGATGTATTAGACGTCTTTCTGTACAGATTTTAACTCAATTTAGGAATACAAAATTGTAATATTATCTTAATGACGCTTCTTCAAGATATTATCATTCTTTAAGTACATGCGTTTTGACTTCGAAGCAGATTATATATCACAGATAAATCAAAATAGGTTGTTGGATAAGTTTGTAAATATTTTTAAATAGAAACAGGAAATATAATCTCTAACCTATAAGGGATTATCACAAGAATGGCTATTAGCAGTTTCAAACTTAAAACATCTCCAACCCGCCTGCCAACCGTGGCGATTATGGTTTTGACCTATATTAAGAAACTCATGTATAACAATGAACGTCGATATTGCACAGCTCACTAGGAATTACAAAACTATCACTATCACTAGGAATTAGAAAATACATTGAACATCAATATATATTACTAGCTGACCCGTGCTGACTCGTGTGCGTCACATAAGAGAAAGAGAGGGTTAGAGAGAAGGCATCGTAGATACGTACAACTCCCAGAGCACGCAACGGAAACTCTGAAAAGGAATTAATATTAACCCATTTATGTGAAATCTATTTTATAGGTAATCCAATAATCATAAATATTGTAATTATAATATTAAAAATTCAACAACAAGTATTTAGCAACATTTACGATCTCAGTGGTTATAATCATGTCCGCTGTCCGCTGCTGGAAGTAGGCTTCCCTCATGTTATGCCACAATGTGCGGTCCTGTGCCGCCTGTATCCTTTCACCAGGTCGTCGGTCCACCTATGTATGGCCTTGTCCTACACTGCGTCGTCCGATACGTGGTCGCCACTCGAGAACCTTTCTTCTCCAGCGGTTGTCGATTCATCGTGCGATGTGGCCTGCCCATTGCCACTTCAGCGTGCTAATTCTTCATGCTACGTCGGTTACACCCGTTTTTCTGCGAATTTCCGTATTCCGGATTCTATCACGCAGAGAAATCCCGAGCATAGCCCGCTCCATAGCACACTGAGCTACTTTGAGCCTTTTTATGAGGCCTACACTTAGGGACCACGTTTCCGTGCCGTAAGTAATCACTGGCAACACACACTGGTCGTAGACCTGTGTTTTCAGACACTGAGATATGTTGGACGAGAAGATCCTCTTAAGTTTTCCGAACGCTACCCAACCGAGTTGGATTCGTCAGCTGATCTCTTTCTCGAAATTGGATCTACCTAACTGGACTGTTTGTCCTAGATCAGCTATACTCTAAGTGTGTTCCGCGGAACCCTAGGGTTCCGTGATACCTCTGTCGGGGTTCCGCAAGAATTTAGAAATAAAAAAATCAAAACACCTCTCTCTGGTCGTTCCGCGGCTGTGCGGACTCCGCGGCCGCGCGGAGACAAAATGCTATGAATGTTATTTATTTATTTATTTGTATTTGTATAAGCTTGTGTTACATTAGCTGGTACAATATCTCATAAGTTTGGTCTCAACAATTTTATACTTGTACAACGCGTTCGCTCTAAGTTTGCCGGTCTGTGGAATGCGCGTACCCTCCCCCACGTGACAACAAAACTTATAATGTGTCATAGTTTTACCCAAATATCTAACGTACACAATTTTTATTGTTACAATTAAATAAAAAATTTCGAACGTCATACACTCATACCTATCGCCAGCGGCAAACTTAAAACGAGCGGGTAGTATACTTGTAAGCGCTCAGTCTCTTTGATAAAAGCCGCCTCTGAATTAGACGCTATAGTTGTCAACTAGCGACTTTCGTCTCTAACTTCAAAGGATAAAGTCGATATTGTTTACAACGCTATTTTTAAATTTCTGTTTTTATTTTTGCTTTTTGTTTATCAAAGGTGCCGACTCCAGTATTTTCGAGAATATTTGAGATCGAGTCTAGGACTAAGTATAAAAGCGGCGATCGCGCGTTGGCGTCGTCAGTTGATGATTAGCGTTCGGAGCGATAAGTTACTACCTACTTACAAGCTCGCTAGCGAGAAACTAGTGTTCATTGTTTTACTGCCTGCTGTATTCTGTTGTCTCAGTTTTATATATTTCTTCCCTGTAGGTTCTAAATTTAGTCTCTTATACGCAGTAACGATTGTGCATTATTTAAACCCCACTATCCTGACTTGTAACATTATAAATAAAGAAGAATGGAACGTTGGCTTAAAGGTGTTAAACGTGTTCCAACAACATCTTCTAATGACGCTGAATGTTCAAAAGCAATGCGCGCGGAGAATTTAGCAATCACCGATCCAGAAGATGATGCCACGAGTGCCACGACGTCAAGCTCGACGGTTTCAAAGACGAAAAAAAGGAAGTATGATGAATCTTATATCAGTTTCGGATTTGTTGATTCCAACGGCTCACCTCTCTGCATGCTCTGTAGTAAACTGCTTCCTAATAGTTCCATGGCACCTGCCAAATTGCGTCGACATTTAGAAACCGTACACCCCGAGACTAAAGACAAGAATAAAGAATTTTTTGTTCGCAAAAAAGATCAGTTATTAGAAAGTCAAAAAAATATGATGCATGTAACACAAACTACCAACGAAAAGGCCACGGAGGCATCATACTTAGTTAGCTATCGCATTGCACAAGCAGGTGAAGCGCACACTATCGCTGAGAAATTAATAAAACCATGTGTATTAGACATAACAAAATGTATGCTTGATGAAAAATCTGCAAAGCATCTTTCTACTGTTCCGCTATCAAACGATACTGTTTCACGACGAATCCATGATCTGGCAAGCTACGTCAAACAAGAACTAGTTACACGTCTACAAAATACACGATTCGCTTTGCAAATGGACGAGTCGACTGATGTCGCTGGTTTAGCTATCCTGCTGGTTATTGTGAGATATCCATATAAAAGTTCTTTTGAAGAAGACATGCTTATGTGTTCATCGCTGCTTACAAACACTACCGGGGAAGAAATTTTTAATAAAATAAATATATTTTTTGAAGAACATAATCTCAGTTGGGACAATTGCATTGACATTTGTACAGATGGGGCCAAGGCGATGACAGGTAAAACAGCAGGAGCAGTGTCACGAATGAAAAATAAAGCGCCTAATTGTAGTTCCAGTCATTGTATTCTGCATAGACAAGCACTTGCGATGAAGCAAATGCCGTCTAATCTAAAATTAGTTATGGATGAAGCGGTAAAAATAATTAATTTTATCAAATCACGACCACTACAATCCCGATTGTTCTCATTATTGTGTGAAGATTATGGCAGCAAACATAAAACACTGCTGCTCCATACAGAAGTGCGATGGCTGTCTCGGGGAAAAACTTTAACAAGGCTATTTGAACTTAGAGCCGAGTTACAAATGTTTCTTTCAGCAGATACTTCTTTTAATTTGAAGGACCGTTTGTATGATAAAACTTGGTTGTTCCGATTGTCTTTTATGGCGGATATCTTTCAAAAACTTAACGAATTAAATTTATCGTTGCAAGGTAAACAGACAACAGTGTTTCAGGCCTATAATAAAATAACTGCTTTTAAAAGAAAATTAGATTTTTGGATCATTTGCATTGGTAAGAAAGAAATAGAAAGTTTTACGTTACTCAGTGAGTTTGTTAGCGAAAACGACTCAGAAATGTTTGAAGATAATGTGTTTGAAGAATTGGTCCAATATCTCAGTTCGATGCGCGCATCTTTTGAAAAGTATTTTCCCGAAGAACACAATACAAAAATTAAAGTGAACTCCTGGATTCATAATCCTTTTTTACCCAACTTGGAAAAGCCTGAAAACATGTCAAATGAGATATATGAATCTCTTTTAGAAATGTCATCAGACACAAGTATGGAGTCATTGTTCAAAACGACGCCTCTTAATGATTTTTGGTGCAGAATCCAAGATGAATATGCAATGCTTGGCCAAATGGCTCTGGATATTCTTCTCCCGTTCCCAACTACATATTTGTGCGAAACAGGATTCTCTACCTACGCAGCCACGAAAACAAAATATCGCAATAGACTGGACGCCGAAGCTGATATGAGACTCCAACTTTCTTCCATCAAACCTGATATCAAGCAATTGATGAAAAATAAAAAACAGTTTCATACCTCCCACTAGTTAGATTTTTTCTTTTTTAATGTTTTCTATTATTGTCCTTACCAAGTGGTGAAGTAAATAATAATTAGTAACTGATACATTGTACTTTTATTATGCTGATTAATATAGAATACACTTATAAAAATAATTGTTTTATTGTAGGGTTCCATCAAGTATTTTGCTTCCCAAAAGGGTTCCGTCATTTAAAAAGTTTGAGAACCACTGTCCTAGATAAACATAAATATCAACGTATAAAATATCAGTGGTTCCCATGTTACCAAGGCATGGAACTATTTGTTAGGATAGTTAAAAAGAATGTTTCATAGGATTTTCGTAAAATCCGTTCTTATTACTCGTCCACATTGCGAAAGGATTATCTATGCAAAATTTTAAGTAAATCAGACTCATGGTCAGTCAGTGAATACTATGTCGCTGCTATATTCTAATATAGAGTTATATCCTCTTCCCATGAATAAGGCACCAGTTTATATCTGAAAGGGGTGCTTTTAAAGACAGTAAGTCTGGCAGTTTTACGCTTCAAGTTAAAATACTTGAGACTATTTGAGAGTATTCGAGAGCATTTATTAAAATTTCAGAATATCTCGGTATAGACTATAATGAAACAGAAATAGTCTGGAATATTCTGTAAAATCTTAGATCTTTATCGAACATTTTACAACACCCTCGAATGTGTAGAATATTCTGGAATATTGTAACCCTTTATACTGATAAAGAGAAATAAAGAAATATTTTATACCAACTATTGCTTCTTGTTTCTATCTTATATAAACTCTTAAGTAAAGCCAATTATTCCAGCTAATTATATAATTACTTAACTGCAAAGATAGATTATAACGCGCCGACCGCAGCCTACCCACAAAAAAAAAAAAGATAGATTATAAACATTACGTATTATTGTAACTCCAGAGTATTAAGAATCATGTGATTTGACGTGAGTAGTTGGTAATAACATAACTGTTTCAATAAACGTTCTCTATAGATGTAATAAATACAATATACCGTTTAAACCAATATAATATGCTAATAAATTGGATCTATGTGAACAAGTGTTCTGCTAACCATTATAATGAGACCTGTCGTCACATAAGTAACTAGAATAATATACGAGTAAGCATATTCACACATCGAGACTAACCACATTAGTGGAGTGACATAAGCATACTTTTATTCATGGTTTTATCATTTGTCAAGTAAAAAAGTCTCATGTGATTATAGCCTAAGTTTACAATAAATCACTGTCCCTTACTTTTACGTATAGTGACAAAGTAAAGACACAATTAACCACTCCCTATTCCGTCCCTGGTTGTCGTAAAATACGACTAAGGGATTTAATATGCGTAGGTATAACATAATTACAGAAAAGCACACTCGAAGCACTATAATTCTACTTAACCAGTGTGCTATACGTCAATTTCCATCCTAGTGTGAAGAAATGGTGACAGAATTTTCATCTGGTGACGAAATATGAATACGACTTACCAACCACGCTCTTGCCCGTGGGTATCATAAAAGATGAATAATGGATATGATATGCATATTATATCTATGCAAGACAATGAAAACTTGGCATAAAACCCTACGCCAACACTTAGTATAGTAGGTCAATCTCCCTTCCATTATAGAGGGGATCTGAGACCAAAACTGGGACTTATGTCAGCTGAGATGATGATGATGATGTGAAGAAGGCTCAGTGAGATTTATATGAACTCAGATAACGATGCATATGACAATACCTTACTTTCCCGCGGGAGTCGCGGCTAAAGAGCCAATAAAGCAGCGCTTTTCTGGCAATCATATAAGAGCATTGTAATCGCCAACACTCCTGTCAAGTGCGGCGATTATGCCATTATCATCCCCTTTCGTAGAGAGATATATGTCCATTGGACATCGATAGGCCGATCAATGTGTAGTCGATTTGTTGATGAAAAGAAAATAATTCTTGATTTTGATATACAACATTATTCGAATAATGGTAATCATTATAGTGACTACCAATACTACCAAAAGTATTGATGCAAGTTTTTATAACCAGACAAAGAACTTTACATTAGCTTGAAGCAATCCTATCTAATAACATTATGGCCAACCATTACAATCGTGAATAGAGTTGAGGGCAGGGAAGCGGCCAAGCAAATATTTTGGTCGTCGTCTGTTTGTTACAACAGGACTCTATTTTTTTTTTTTATTGCAAACGGTGGCAAACGAGCAAACAGTACACCTGATGGTAAGTGTTGCTGCCGCTCATGGACCTTTACAAGGCCGTTGCCTACCGCGAAGAAAGCGAAGGGAGTGTGAATGCGTGCATTGAGGCTCGGTGATACCAAGGGCACCACCAAAACCCTCCACACGCAATCACCCTCAGAAAGTTGGGCTTCCGGCTCTCTCGCTCACCGAACGAAGCGCAGTAACAAATTGCTACTACTCAGACGTCGATTTTCTGCGAGAGCATGGTACTGCCCCGGACGGACCGGCCCGCGGCTGTAGACAGATAACTGTCGACAGTGTGGTCCTACCACTCCTCTACCTGTCGTCGTCCTACATATGTCCCTACATACTATGGCGATCCTGTATGAATTAAGATAAGATCAATATTCTTTTTCTTTAGGGAACGGACTATGGTCAGCGCACCCGTCGCCCGGCTCCGTTCGGGGCGAAGGAAGCGCCGACCACCGGTGCAGAGTTCCTTGTTTGCATGTGGTCGGCCCGATGGAATACCCCATAAATAAGTATCCTACCTGAATATTGAAAGCGTGAATGGTTCTGGAATATTCTGGAACATAATCAACCACTATGGTATTTGTACGTGTATATAGTCCCTGAACGATAAAAAACGTAATGTTTTAAAGCATATTGATACATTTTCAAATAGCTCTCTAGCATAAGTAATTCTTTTGGAGCTATTTCGTATTTATATAAAGCAATGACTTGCTAGGCCGAAGTTTCAAGATAAAATGGTTATGTTTATTACCTTGTCGAGTACCAAAGTCAATACCGTGACTGATCGCTATTGTCATTTAAAGGACATTAATATTTGTGTATATCTGAGAACACGTAGACCTACTACAATATTGAATTGCCCACTAATAGATTCTATTATCCAACTAAATCTGTTCAAGTGATAACTAAATTTTCGGAAATACATTTTATAGGGTATTTTCCTTGTATGAAGGAGGCCTATGCTCAATAATGACATGTATCAGGGCTCTCAACTTTTTGTATAAAAAATCTATACAAATAAATAAAATTGAAATATCTGTTTGTAATATCAAAATCATGGCGTTTTTCACGCTGATACGATTATTTGCTCGTTACTTATGTCTAAAAGCCCATTTTTTTTTGTCTGTCTGTTTATTTTGAGTATTCTTCAAAACTTCTGGACCGAATTTGCTAATATTTTAGTACCAGGTTGCTGTCTATATAAGGAGTAACTTAATTATATTTCATCCCGGTAATCCCACAGGATCGGGAACTAGGCGTGTAAGCGAGTAAGGCGACTGAAACCGAAGCGAAGCGAGGGCGGACAGCCAGTAAATATAAATTTAATTGATGTATGGTGGCTACGAATAATACCAACCCTTACATTGATAGTGGATATAAAAGGTGACTAGGAGTTTTAAATTGATCAGAAGAAACGCCGACCGTTTCATTTTGTCAACAATTACATTGCCAGAAGGGTTTAAGTCAGGCAGAGGACCGATAATAAAATTAAACCCAAAACTATCGCAATATGTTGGAAGAAGAAGAGTATATTTGGCGTCTACCTCAGCTAATTGAGACAACAGCAGTATAATGATGATGAAATAAAGAATAAACTGAAATCCTTAGAATAATAACTCATAGAAGGTAATTCGGCACACAAAAAATTAAGCATTTAAATTGGAGCCACGTGGCTTTCTACGCCGGACCCTTTCATAGTGTACAAGGTCACTGCGTACAAGGCAACTCTATTGTATAGTGGTGTGCGTGTATACGCGTGTAATCGCTTGCACGCATGTAGTATTTTTGGCTTCACATTTTTGATCGCTTAGATACTATACGTTATTATTCTAAGCTGAAATCAGATATTTAAAATAACTTTTATCATACGCAGATATGTATATGTCTATATCTAAATAATAATTTCGAGCATTTTGATGTGTATAATACAATTTTTCATTGTGTTGGGTTAAGATCACAATGTTAAAGAGAACACCTCCGCTTATATTCTCTAAAGTGTCTTAAGGAGACTATGGGATTACCAGGGTAAAGGCAGTAACAACGCCTGGGCCAACTTATAACACTAACTGCAATCGCTGACGTACCTATTAAGCACGATTATGACTTTGCTTTCCTTAAGACTATAACCAACAGTGGGCATTAAAAGGCTGGTGACAATACTTATGTAACATAAAGAACAATTTAAATAGTTGGTTTAAAACTCACACACATTTGCCATTAAAAGGATAATATCTGGTTGACCGAGCTTCGCTCGGCATATTTTTATCGAATTTATTTAGATATATATTACTAAAAATAAATAATGAAAATTATATAAAAAATTACAAAAAGAGAATAATAATAACACCGAGATTCTAACCGACGCTGTTTGATTGAAAAAATACCAAAATTAAAACCTGTCACCTTCCCATCTGAGCTATTGTAACTCTTGACATTGCCATCGAAATTTGAATTCATATTCTTTTAAAATTTAATGTCATTGTTTATTTTGCTAAAAACACGGACAAAACAACATTTTCTATAAATAAAACCTAGCTGGATCGATTTTTTGGACCTAAATCCTCTAGTATGCCAAGTTTCAACAAAATCGTTGGAGCCGTTTCGGAGATCCTGAATATATATAAACTCATTTGCAAAAAAAACGGGCGGTTTTGATTTTCATTCATATTTAAAAAGATACAATACCAAAAAGGTTTCAATCGTTTGTACACGTTACTGGCCGGTTTTAAAAACGCTGTGGTATTTAAAAAAGTACGTTCTAAATTCAATTTTTCATTTGATGTTCATTTTTACAGAAAACCCCTTTTTATCCTACATTTTTGGCGCGAAGTTCCAGAAGTTAACATCGACTTTCATAACTTTTATTCAATTTTTATCGATTAATTTCATATCCTTGACTGTCAAAGCTTTATTTAATGCTGTTTGGCTGTATCAAAAATGGTAGATAAAGTGGTAAAAGCTACCAAAATTATCGCGCTGCTTGAAGAGGGTTGCAGCCAATGTTTCGTGGCTAGGAGGCTAAATGTTAGTCGCTCGACAGTCCAAAGGACCTGGCAGCGATATCAGGAGACTGGTTCCGTCGAGAGAAGGCCTGGTTCTGGAAGAAAACCATGTACCCAACCACGGGATGATCGTTTTCTTGTGAGTCGCGCATTGAGAAATCGCAAATCTTCGTATGTGGATCTTAAGAACAACCTCCAAGAAGTAAGAAATGTGCATATTAGTCTATGGACGGTCAGGAGGAGGCTTCTCGCTGCCAATATACGCAGTCACCGCCCGGCCCGCGGCCCCAAATTACTCCGTGAGCACAGAGTTCACAGGCTTAGGTTCGCTAGAAATTGTGAATCATGGACTCAAGACGATTGGAATAGGGTTTTGTTCTCTGATGAAGCCAGGATATCTCTGTTCGGTGAAGATCGACGTCGGCGAGTGCTAAGAAGACAAGGAGAACGCTTTGCAGAGGCATGTTTCGAAGAAATCACACCTTATGGTGGGGGCTCTGTTATGTTTTGGGCAGGAATAAATTCAATGGATCGTACAGAGTTAGTCTTCATTGAAAACGGCTCACTGACTGGGCATCGATACATAACGGAAGTTCTAATTTCTCATGCACAACCCGCATTGGCCGCTCTAGGTGAAGACTCGATTTTTATGGACGACAATGCTCGCGCCCACCGATCCCGCGATGTTAATGCGTATGTGCAAGAGGTCGGCATTCGTCGTTTGGATTGGCCAGCTCGAAGTCCCGACCTCAATCCCATAGAGCATGTCTGGGACGTTCTGAAACGGCGTGTGAGATCAGTACACCCGGCTCCGCAGACCATCAGAGAGCTGAAGAATGTGATTACTGCGGAGTGGGAACGTATTCCGCAAGCAAGTATCCGGGATATACTCGCTAGCATGCCCAGACGAATTCAAGCTGTGATTTTAGCTAGAGGGGGTCACACTCGATACTAAACATTTATCTGCTTTTACTTTATTAAAGAAAAACAAACAAAAAAACTTTTTTATTTTTACTTCATGAGCATATGCACTACTAGCGAATATACACTACTAGCGAGGTTTAGCATTATTTCCCATAAATTGTATCTAAATTTTATGAAATACTGATGAAAACGATTATTTTCTTATTAATTTAGCAAATTGTGTGGATAAAACTACCTATAATTATCAAACAAAGAAATATTAACATTTGAAATGGTTCATTGCTTAGGTGCCCGTTTTTTTTGCAAATGAGTGTATATATATATATATATATACAAGAATTGCTCATTTAAAGATATAAGATTAACATTTTCTAGTTGAAATCTTAAGACGGATCCAATCGCAAGGTATCCATACAATTTTCTGAGGCTTTTATACTATTGTTTGTAGTAACACAAACACACACACACACAACATAGTATAGTAATACAAAGCAATTTCAAATACAATATTAACGGAGTAATAATAGATACAAATCACCACTTTCTGTCTTGCCCGTGGATGTCGTAAAACACGATTAAGGGATTTAATACGCATATAGCATCTATACAAGAGAAGGAAAACTCAAAATAAAACCCTATACCAACCTGTCTGACCATCGTGGTATAGTAAGGTCAATTTCACTCCTATAGTGGGGGAAACTCGAGCCCAGCACTGGGACATATATGAGCTAAGATGATGATGAAATATTCACATTCGTGCAGATTTTTTTACGAAAATTCGGGCGTGAGTACGTGACATGAAATCAAGAAAACTTACACAGCACTCCATTATCATTCAAGGATTTAGCTAAAATTATATTAATTATTTTGTTAAAACCAGCATCTGCTCGCAGCTTCGCTTGCGTAAAATTTACTTTACCAAGATTTTTTTATCGAAATTAGAAGGTTGAATTATGTTAGATTGATTAAAAAAAAGTAAAATTTAACTATCGTCTCAAGCGGGTACGTTATTGAGATAGAATATGTTAATCCAGGGAATGGCCTATCACTCTGTCAATTTTCATCCAAATCAACAGTTTAAAAGTAAAGGAATAACAAACATTCGTTTTATCTTTCTCATTTATAATATTACTAGGATTTTCTTCATGTAAGCTCTAAGAAGGGCTTACATTCTTAAGAGCTCACTTTCCCCAACAGCATATTCCAACTCCATTGTCTCCACGCGAGTCAAGGTACCTGTCAATCTTATCTTATTTAACATTATATCATTTACAGTTGCGTCATTCAATTCTCAAAATGTGCATTAACTTTATAGTCAATGACTTGTATTAATGATTTACGATCGTATCATCATCATCGCAGCCCACATACGAGTACCTACGTTCCACTATTACGCTCGGGCCTCCACCACAATGGGAGGAAAAACTTACCTACTATACCATACTGGTCAGACATCTTGGTATATTTTTTATGGGTGGGCTATGGTATGTATGTATGGTATGACTAAGCGCACACGCGATCCATTCCGTCCGGGGCGACGACAGGATGGCGCGCGCGCCCATAACCCACGTCGCCTTCGTCGTTAGGCTGACCACCAGCACCGAGTTCCTTGTCCTCAGTAGTCGGCCCAAAGACATGTTGGTATAGGGTTACATTTCGAGTTTTCCTTCTCTTGCACAGATGTTATGTGCATATTATATCCCCTAGTCGTCTCTTACGACATCCGCGGGCAAGATAGGGAGTGATGAATTGTATTCTTACTCCGTCAAACACACGAAAAAATGATTTACGATATTAATTTACAACTTGATACGTCTGTTATTTAATATAACTAATTATATTGATATGCAGAAGTGCAGGCAGTCGTCTCGCATAAGAAGGTGGCGGTACGGTGCCGGGAGTCTTTGTGTTTGATTAAGAAGTGCAGAATATTACAATTTTAAATAATAATACATTATAAATACATTAAACATTACCCACACTTGCACTTTCTTGGTAATTCAATTAAAATACACACACACACACACACATATTTATCTTTATTTATAAATTTCTTGTGTACGTGTGTATGTCACTAAATTCCTCCCAAACCCCTGGACCGATGTTGATGAATTTCTTTTTTTTTTATGTGTGTTCAAGGGGATTCGAGGATGGTTTAGATTCACAATTGGACTCGGTAGGTGGCGCAGCGTTTTTACTTTTACTTTGTGGTAGTTGGTGGCTTCAATATTTCTACAAGGCTTTCGTCTTCTTGTTTCTGCTTCACATATTTTTTCATATATTATATATATGCATATATAAAAGTAAGTCTATATACGTAATCTGTAAGTTGTCAGACTTGTTCATGACAAATCAACGAGGAAATGTTATTGAATAATTATATTAGGCTCAAGGATAATATGTAAAAAGCATAATATCAAAAGCGCAAAGCCTTGGATTGTTTCATTGGACTAGCGATAAGCGAAAATAAGGACTATTACATTATTTTAGGGTATTAAACTATGAAGCTCTATATTAGACGGTTTAATAGAGTACTAAACTAGTCTATTTTGTGAAAAGAAAAACTCATTATTAATATAACATACAAAAAAATAAAACTGCATAATTACAAAATTACTCCGCGATATGCTCCTCCCCAACAAAGAACTTTTTTCCGTGGCACAATATAGATATACTGTAATTCTTCAGAGTTAAAGTAGAAAAAAACCGGCTACATGCGAGTCGAAGTTGCGCATGAAGGGTTCCGTATCATTATATAGATAATTTTTGTCCTTTTTATAGAAAAAGGACAAAAAAAATCGTTTGTTGTATGGGAGAACCCCATTTTAAGTATAAATATATACTTTATTTTGTTTTTAGTATTTGTTGTTGTACCGGCAATAGAAATACATAATTTGTAAAAATTTCAACTGTCTAGCTATCGCGGTTCTTGAGATACAGCCTAGTGACAGACAGCGAAGTCTTAGTAATTGGGTCCCGTTTTTACCCTTTGGGTACAGAACCATAAAATGACTACAATGTTATAAATCTGTATTTAATTACTTACCCTATGATATGAGCGGTACACCCGACCTTAAGCGATAATAATTATTCATACACTGGAGAAAGAACAAGTATACAAACGTGATTGTCCTTCTCGCAGGGCGGGCCACAAATTCAAGAAATTAGTCTCAATGTGCAAAAAAATTAAATAAAGTAGGTTGTACCGCCCCGCGTCACCCTTTTATCGCCTGGACTCCTCTCAAACTCTTCTTTAAAAAGATTTCTGTACTTTTTACTATTTACAACAGTTTTAGATAAAAATAAATTTACTTACATATTTGGATTAATTTAATGCCAACTGTTCATTGTTGCTTAGATCGCTCTATGCTACATAGTATACCTCGTCGATTTCTCGCTAAACAACGCCTTTTTTTCCATTTCGGGGGTGGGTTACGGTCGTCACACTCCTCGCCTGACTCCGTACGGGACGATAGAGAGGCGTAAGCACGCACA
The DNA here is from genome assembly GCA_032191425.1 of Lymantria dispar. Lineage (NCBI taxonomy): Eukaryota > Metazoa > Arthropoda > Insecta > Lepidoptera > Erebidae > Lymantria > Lymantria dispar. The sequence goes on from CM063448.1 coordinate 10,760,828, forward strand.
CCCATAACCCACCCGTGGCACGTCGCCTTCCTCGTTGGGCCAACCACCGGTGCAGGGTGACCTGTTGTCAGTGGTCGGCCCGACGGAATACCCCGGCATACCCTCTCCTCGACCGGTCGCTAAACAACCCTGCCATATCTTCCGAAACCTTATCATCTAAAGAACTTGTCTCATGGCTACCTATTTCAGATTATAGCTAAATGGCTTGACATTCTGTGAGAAATAGTGACTATGTACATTTTTTGATTTAATAATAATTTGAAATGTCTTTGTAAGGGCGCCTTCAAATTCGCCACAAAATGCTGCGCGGCGGCAGCAGTATAAATAATATTTCATTTTATTATTTTTACTTTGAATATCCCATAATACCTTATTTGGTACTTATTACATCAACAATATTACTTCACATTCCTACATGCTGTGAATAGTTAATACACGCATCCTTTAACTTAATATTGGTATAAACCTTGGCAATGTACATAAATATTTGACCTGCTTACCTTCGTTACTTGGGGAAAATGTTCATTGTAATACTTTTGTATAATAAAATCTTTTACTTATGTAAAACTGTAAACCTGCCTCATTTGCTTAGCTTTGACTGCAACCTTGTATATAAAAGTGAGCCGTTGCTCAGGACGCCTGGCAGATGTGAAATATCGAAATTATTTTGTAGAAGTATATATGCATAAAAGAACAAATTACAACAGGAACTCGACTCCTTGACATCCGTGGCCGGCCTGGCGGGTTACTCTTTCGGGTACCGGCCTCTTTGACGCCCCGGCAACATGGCAGTGTTGTCGCCCAGAGTGTCACCCTCATGCGGTCGGCCTCTCTGCGGGTGGTGGACTAATCCCCGGTCTGTCCACCCGTGACCTCGGCTAGGGGGACATCAGGCGCAGGTACTCGCGCCTACGCCATTCAATGCGCCGTTAGTCTATTGTAGTAGATACTTGGAATCTTGGATATTCTAACGTTAATATGGAAATAGGAAGCGTTTTAGGTAAAATAAAGTGCGAATTCATTTAGTTTGAATTGAGTTCAAATTAAAAAAAAAACCCAGGTATTGGCATTATCTGTGAAGTCACAATTCATATATCCTTATCTTTATATATAAATTTCTTCAGTACGTGTGTATGTCACTGAACTCCACCCAAACGGCTGGACCGATGTTCATGAAAATTTTTGTGTGTGTGCAAGGGGATTCGAGAGTGGTTTAGATTCATAATTGGTCCCGATGGGATTGGACCTGACTTTTGATGGAATTTCTTGTGTGTTCAAGTGGGTGCGAGAATGGTTTAGATTAATATTTGAACCCGGTAGGTGGCACTGCGATCGATTTCAAGGAGAATTCCTTTTCTTTTATTTGAACAGAACAACGTCTGTTGGTAGCTAGTATTATTATATAAATTCATTGATTTTCATGTAACTTGCCGAGAAAGGTGGAACGTAAATTTTAAATATAGGTGAAAATTGGATGACATTTCAAAAATAAAACTTCAGGTTAAAAAAACAGAAATGACAAAAAAAATAATAAATAAAATACTAAATATACTGTTTAATATTTTAATTATTATTCCATTATTAAGAGAGAAAGCGCCTAATGATTTAAGACTATTGTCGTTACAGTTGGAAAGCCTCATTTATACATCAGGCGTAATTTGTAATAATTTACAAATTATGCCTGATTTCTTTTTACGATTTTCTTCCTTAATAGGAAGCCTGTTAAATTATAATCTTTTATCTCATGCACTGTCCTATTACTAGGTTCCTCTTGGGAGAGAAATTGACCTACTATACCAAGCCAATCAGACGTGTTGTCACAGAGTTATATGATGAGTTTTCCTTTTTTGCATTGGTGGCATGCCCATCATTATCATCGTTAATGATATTCACTGACAAAATAGGGGCTGCTGAATTATTTTCTATAGTCTTCATTTAAGATATCATTAGCTATTTTTACACATATAACACACCAGCAATCCGCCCTCGCTTCGCTTCGGTTATAGGTTATAGTCGTTTTACCCGCGTAGTTCCCGTTTCCGTGGGAATACCGGGATAAAATATAGCCTAGTTTACGCCCTGATATTATAGCTTTCCATTAGTGAAAGAATTTTTGAAATCGGTCCAGCCGTTTTGAAGGGTACCCGGAACAAACAGACAGACAGACAGAAAGACAGACAGAAAGACAGACAAACAGACTGACAGACAAAAAATTTTTAATTGCTATTTTAGGCATAGCTGTCGTGAAAATAACTGTGTGAGCATGAAAAAAGCCTATTATTTTGACATTACAAACAGACACTCCAATTTTATTTATTGGTATAGATGAATTCACTATGAATTTTATCATACAATATAAGCTGTACATATAAGTATTTCGAAATGAAATTATAATACGTAAGCGCAATAATTATGTATACTCACCACATAATTATATTATTGCGAATAACACCTTGAAAACTGGGCTATTAGCAATAACCAGAGTAATTGGGGCATAATAAAGAATTATCTAATATAATTGGCACTTCCAACATAGTATCTTGGTTGTACCGTAATATATGTAAAATATAATCACGATCTATAGCCAACTCAGACACCCTAATTTACTACATGGCTATTATATTGCTGACTAGCAACCCGCCCTCGCTTCGCTTCGGTTATAGGTTTTAGTCGTTTTACCCGCGTAGTTCCGGTTCCCGTGAGAATACCACGATAAAATATAGCCTAGTTTACGCCCTGATATTATAGCTTTCCATTGGTGAAAGAATTTTTGAAATCGGTCCAGCCGTTTTGAAGATTACCCGGAACAAACAGACAGGCAGACAGACAAAAATTTTTTAATTGCTATTATAGGCATAGGTGTCCTGCAAATAACCGTGTGAGCATGAAAAAAGCCTATTATTTTGACATTACAAACAGACACTCCAATTTTATTTATTGGTATAGATATCGAATATACATAAGTATGTCACTGTTTCAACCTTGAGGTGAATTTTAATCCTTCATTATTCCATTTTAAAATCCTCTTTTTTTTAATGTGTCTACCGCAGAGAAATTAACTATTGTCAAAATTTCACACTTCAATAGTTTATAGTTTCAGTAGTTTTGACTCGGCGGCGATGAGGCACACACTTCTTTATCTATAGAGATATTACAAAAGCCATCCAAATGATTACCCAACTCTTGCAAACGGTTCCCTACCATCATACAAGATTTAGCGCTATTTTTGCTTTCGTAAAAGAAACAAGAGAGGAACTTTCGTAATCCTTCCATGCATCAGCCTATTGACATCCACTTATAGGTATAGGCCTTCCAAGGGGAAATAATGACATAATTCCTATCCTTGGTACTATGCTCATAAGCGATCGCATTTTGACGTTATAAGTTAAACAAGAAAGTGTGGCACCTGATCAGATCACTATAGTCTAACTTTTTATTAGCTGCAGTAAAATGACGTTTTGTGGGTTGCCGGTTTTTGAAGAAAAATAAATCGGGATGTAGCTAAATGAGTGAATCATAAATGAATAATCAGTTTGGTTAAGTTGTAATGTATTTTTTTAACCTATTATTATTACTATACTAGAGGATTGATCTTTTTTAGTGGAAGTATAGGGAGGTACATTCAAAATGAAACAAAAACGTCATAATAATGTTATTTAATTAATCTTTTTCGAAATCACTGTCGCTGTCGCTTTCGGTCACACTAATAACAAATCTATCTGTCACTTCATCTATAATATGATCGAAGTGGCACATTTTATCTTCCTCTTTAATAGTGTGAGACACACAGTCACTCCACTTAGCCGGTGTCACTTTCTTGATTCCTTCTTGGAATAAAGTTTTCACTTCTTGCATTTTATACGTCTTATTATTGTTTGCGACGTGACTCTTTACCTGCGCCCATACCAACTCAATGGGGTTCAATTCACAGTGATAAGGGGGCAGTCTTAAAAGTGTGATACCTTTTTGTGCAGCCATCTCGTCTACGGCATATTTCTCAGTATGATTTTGTTGTTTCACAATATCTATGAGAGTGGCCTTGACCATATTTGGTTCAAACGCAATATTTTTAGTAGTCAGCCACTCTTGAATTCGTGCTTTCGTCCACGACATCTTCGGGATTGTTTCGATCTTCCGAGAGTGATAGGGCGCATTGTCCATTACGACTACTGCATTCGGCTTGAGTTTAGGTAGAATACCGCCGAACCAATCCTCAAAACTCTCCGCGTTCATTTCATCATGGTAGTCTTCTGTACCTTTCTTTGCTTCAAACATAAGAAGTCCGTCGACCAGGAAGCCTTCTTCTCCGCCTATGTGACTAATTATGAGTCGTTTGCCCTTTCCTGTGGGATTTTTTAATCCCGTAGTCAGGCCGTCTAAAAATGCCTGTCGAGAAGATTTAATACTTCCGTCAATCCAGTTTTTTTTTGTAGTACAACCTGAAAAGAACAAAAAAGAATCATAAGTTTCGACATCAAAACAAAAAGGGAACAAATAGAAGAAACTAAGAGTTGACACGTACCAGCGTTGACCCAGGTCTCGTCTTGATAATATATGTATTTTCCCTCCCTACGATATTGTTTAATTAAACGCAGGTAGCGCTGGCGCCATGATATGACATCTTGTCTATCAATAAGCACACTCTTGCGTGATCGAGTAGCGAATTCGAAATTAAGATGCTTCATAATTTTTCTCAATGTCTCTTTCAAGAAGTTGGGCAATCCTGGGTCATCATTTACAACTTGCAGCACCTAAAAATGATTAAAGTTATTACCTAATTGGTTAAGATTACACATGGGATGGGAGAAAACATACATAACGTATAATAAAAAGATGAGTGACGACATGTGTAAACTAACTTTTGCGATGGTGGGTATTTCATTTCTATGAAAGAACTGATGTACAATTCGTCTAACAGCAGTGAATGTGAAATCATCAAGTTTATCTTTAAATGTAAGTTTTGGGCCCGTTTTTTCGGGAGGTTTTGGTGATTCGCTGTCGTTCTCCTTGTGCTCCTTTAAAACGGAATAAACTGTGCGGACGGATATTCCCAAGACTTCAGCCACCTTGTTAACGCATTCACTTGTTTTTGGAACTTCAATGTTTGATTCTGAAGATTTCACTTCAAACACATATTTGTAAACGTTTTGGACCCAAAGTTTTTCAGTTGCACTTAGAGCTACACGTGGCCTTTTTTTCTTAGGAGATAAAAATGTGTCTCCATCTTGCGATGTGCTCGGCAGAGCATCCATGTCTTCAATGTATCAAACAAAAAAAAACTAACACGATTAACGAAAACAGGTAATGAAAAACAAACACAACGTAACATAAGTTTAACAATAATGATAACAAAAACAACGCGCAGTGGGCAAATCAAAGTTATTCATGCACTCAAAACAGAAGTATGAAGCCGAATGAGCGAATGACAACCGAAACAAAATGGCGGTCAAGCGTCATCGTAGCACCGTAACCAAAAACCAGTACTACCAACTTGAGAGAGCGTTTTCTTGAGTGTTACCTTGTATATGTCTAAAAGGATCAACGTTTATACAGCCTTTTATTTACATTAATATTAAATAGAATTTAGTATGATCATTATGAGTCAGCTATGGAACGATTAGATATTCTGTAAACTTTTGTGAACTGAATCACATCCCTATTGAGATTAGGCTGTCAACATTATTTTACGGAATGACATTTAGAAACGTCATTTTACTGCAGCTAATAAAAAGTTAGACTTTAGAAGAATAGAGAACAGCACTTATTTATGACACCCGTTGAAAAAATACATTATATTTTTAAATTGTCACCACAATGGCTTCAACAATGTGGCTCTATTATAAATACTAATAAAAAATAAAATACTCTTATAAACTCTTCTTCAAACAGCCAACTAAAGAGCAAAAAATAAATGTCAATAAGTTTAAGATGAGAAAATACACTGAAAAATAAAATAATAAATAAATATTCATTTTCTTGTAAAAAGTCGATGGTAATTGTTGTACACCCTACGTTACATATGAAGGTAATAAAACGTGTTAAAAGTGGTAATAATAACGTTAAATTTTAACTATTAACGAAAACTTTAAAATATTGCATCAGCTCTTTGAAAAATGCTGGCACATAGCTTTATATTTTGTTAAATTGCATAATATGTGACGTCACGCTAGAGAATAGGTCTCCCAAATGTGACCAGCTGTGACAAGGACTGGGGAGGGGTCAAACATCACGAAAATATTATGACGTACTTTATGAATGAACCCTTTTTCATGTTTACACGAGCATGATACATATTATAAAAAAAAACTGTTATTAAAGATTTTATCACGTTTTTATGGTGTTTACTTTTTATTATAAAAAGGCACTACCTATAGTGAAGAATAAAAAAAAAAAAACGCAGATTATTTCAGCTAATGTCTACCTAAACTGGACGGGCCACTAATGACAAGGAAAAATGCCGGTGACCCGACGTATGGAGTTTAGAGCGGTACATGTATGGCGGGTTACAGCATCCCATGCCTTCACCTCCATCGCCCTGGATGCATCGGACGAGGTAGATTGTAATGCAAAAATCTTATTTCTAAACCAACTTGTAGTTACTAGTGTTAGCACATTCAAATTCTTCAGCTTTAAAATATATATTTTGGTACATAAAGAATAATTCACCATCATCAACTTAGTTCATAGTCCCACTGCTCGGTTCGTGCCTCCTTCTCAATAGGAGAGAAATTGCCTGGGCGGACAGGTTGGTAAAAGGTTTTATTTCTAGTTTTCATTATCTCACATAAAATTTATTTGTATGTTAACCTTTTAGTCGTCATTTTTCACATGAAATATGCGAAGATTAAAGATAAAATATTAATTCTACCTTAGTTTACAATGTAGAATGTAATGAATGATATAAATTCTTTCATTATGGATTATGTACTTCACTTACGTAATGACCTATTAATACAATACATTTTTTATTCGCAGAATGATAACGTTTAATTTTGTGAAGACCTTGAGAATGTGTACTACAGACAAGCTTATCATTAATTGCATCACTTAATGGGAGCACGATTTATTTACTGAGATGGACCTACAAACAATTGCCAAAGTGCTACATTTTGATAAGAAAACAAATTGCAATTTTCGAAATGTTCTGATTTACATAAGTATTATTTACTTTTGTCAATACAACCTGTATTTTCGAGATAACAAGTGGGTTTGGCTTATATTATAGATGCAATAATATTATGTAGATATATTATATATATTCTCCGTGTGGTTATGAACCCGAAATGGAACTCTATGCCAACACGTTTGACCAGCGTGGTTTAGTAGGTGAAATTCCCTCCCACAATAGACGAGGCCTTAACCCAACAGTGAGATGCATTTGGACTAAAATGATGATAGATGATAGATATATAAAGACGAGCAAATTGCTGAAGTTTCGCCCATGTAGTTGTCGTTCCTGTGGGAATACGGGATTTTGGGATACGAGATTTAGTTTTATTAATCTCGTATCCCACGTGAACGTATGGAATTTGCTGATAATGGAACCTATGTAATTTGCTGATTTTTAAAATCAATATAGTGGTTTAAGCGTGAAAGCGTAACAAATAAACTTCCACATTTGTAATATTAATTAGGATTATACGGAATAAGAATGTAATTCTTCACTCCCTCTCTTACACGTGGATGTCGTAAGAGACGACTTAGGGATTATAATATGCATACAACATCTATGCAAGAGAAGAAAAATCCAAAACTAAACCCTATGCCAACGTCTATCCAGCGTGATATGGTAATTCAATCTCCTTCCCATAGTGAAGAACCCGAGTCCAACGGTGGGCCGTATATGGGCTGAGATTATGATAATGATAATAGATTATATAATATTATCTATTCTGAAACAATTTTGAAAGGCGATTCTTAATTTTTTGATCTCCTTCTTTGCAATTGTTTGCTCCATTATAATTTATATATACGATACCATAGCTATTTATTCAGCTCAAAAATACTCTTTAGAATTTTGGGTAAGTTTTGAGATCGCATGCTTATTTAATAGGTTTGGTTTTGAAGTTGGTACAAGTACAGAATGATTAGACGTATTTTAAGACATCTGCGAACATTGTTAGTGTTGTTACAATTTATGGCAACTACCATATGGCATCCCTGTAATCCCTTTCATCAGCATTCAGCCTGTCCCCGTCCACTGCTGGACTGTCCGTCTCCACCATAAATGAGCGCCAAAATCGCCGTGTTCGGCAGGCGGGTTGTATATAGAAGTGAAGTGCTATGTATTACCCAGGAGAAAGCTGCTGCCCATTCTCCTGGTGATTTGCTTAAGCCAAATTTTTCGACTCCCATGTTCAATTAATGACAATATAAAATAATTTTACTATAGGTATGAGTGCAACCGACGTAACATGAAGAATTAACACACTGAAGTGACAATGGGCGGGCCCACAGAGTAAATACAAAGAGGAGCTGTTGTAATTAATATTTTCTATGAAACAATGCGTGACAGTTACAGAGGGTGAGGGGTTATTACCTGTCTCACTTCCCTCCTTTATGCTGTCTCACTCCCTCCTTTATGCCCATCTACCGGCTATTAGCATAACTACAAGTTTCGTATTTTTAAGTAGTTCAGCTATCTCACACTAGATGTCAGTAAGTGCGTGGCGCAACAGGTATGTACTCAGAATTTACCTATATCAGGGAGAGTTTTTTTTTTATTTGTAAGATATATACAAACAATCTTATTACCCGTTTGCTCTATTCAAATATAATTCTGCATAGCGAATAGGCGATCGACTACTGTTTTTAACGACAAATTTCCTTATAAGGCTTGTCGGCATTGTTTATAATATTAATATTTTAAGAAAAATACATTTGCCTTTACTGTCCTTCTCGTTCGACAATTCAGAAGTTTTAAAGTCTATTTTTTTCATATTTGTCTTTTCATACGACCAAATAATACAATTATTTGTTTGGGTTTCTAACGGATTGTCGAATGTAAATCCTAGTTGCGAATGCGAGTGCGAATATTCATCTCCAATATTCGCGAATGCGAATGCTTTGTATATGCTCCGTGGGCGGGCCACATCGCGCCACGTACCGACTACCACTGGGGCGATTCTCGAGTGGCGACCATGTATCGGACAACGCAGTGTAGGACGTAGGACGCTCCCAACTAGGTGGGCCGACGACCCGGTGAAAGTTTCTAGAAGTCGTTGGATGCAGGCGGCGGAGGTCTATGTCTAGCAGTGGTCGGCTATAGGCTGAAATAATGATGATAACTAATTCGAATATTATTTATTATTTTTTCTGTGGTAAATATAGTCTTCTCGTTCTTATAGCATATAATTAAACACCGAAAGAGCAGCAGTAAAACACGGAATGCAAAAACTACAAGTCATTAAAATCATATTGTTCTCAAAAAACATTAATGTCAAGAAAATATAGATATCATCAGATATGATCGTAACAAATGATAGTATTATTCTTTACATGTTATGAAAATAGTGCCCGCCCTCAACTTGTACGCTTATCTATACTAATATTATAAAGAGGAAAGATTTGTTTGTTTGTTTGTTTGTATTGAATAGGCTCTGAAACTACTGGACCGATTTCAAAAATTCTTTCACCAATGGAAAGCTATACTATCAGGGAGTAACATAGGCTATATTTTATCCCGGTATTCCCACGGGAACGGGCACTACGCGGGTAAGACGACTGAAACCGAAGCGAAGCGAGGGCAGATTGCTAGTTTCTTATAAACTGTGTTATAGATTTTAATATGGTTTTCATCAATAGACAGAGTGATTTAAAAAGGAAGGTTTATATGTATATCACATAGTATTGTAATAGTGAGAAGCTGCGAATTGTAAATATTTGCAATACCATATTAATTAAAAACATTCCTGTGCGCTTAATTGGCAAACGCTGGCCAAACCTTATGAGATAAATGTCAAAACAATCTACAAATTGCAAACTTGGAAAAACGCAACGGATGGGATATGCCTATCTCTTAAGAATAACCATAGAACTAAAAAAATGGGTTATCTATGAATATATTTTAAACAATACAATATAATTATTATCCTTCTACTATCTTACTATCCATATACTACTATCCTTATCCAATTAAATATCTTAAACCCGTGGTGCATTTAATATTGATTAAAATTGCCATTTACAGATTACATTAAAAATTATTAGAGATCGAAAATGAAGCGCAGAGCGGCCGAAACGAGGGCGTCGTTGGTGAATTATATTTGCATAGTTCCATTAAATCTATTCTCATGTGAGTCAACTAAACCAATTGAGTAACAACTAACATCTTGTATTTAATGTCTAACGCAATTTTGCCTTTAAACGTTCTATGATAAGATAAGATTTATTTACTCTTAGGTGAAATATTAGTAAATGTTTTGCACAAAGTAGTATAAAAACCTTTAGGGAATCCTCTGTAGTATCATATACCTGTTCGGCTCTTCGAAGTTAGTGAAAAGTATCTTAAAAATTTAAAATGAAAATTTTATTCACGTTATGTGTCATTTTGGCGATGGTAAGAATTATCATTGATTACTAGATATTCCTGTGCTGTCCGATGTTGTTTGTGATTACTACACTTTAATCGAGATATCAACACCATCCTCGTCTTATCCCAATTGCTTGAAGTAGACACATGTTATTAAATTTTTGGCAATAGTTTTACGATTGGCCACCTACCTGACTGCAATTCTCATGGGGAATGTAATTGTTGACCAGACATTATCAGATGAAGTTAAGTCTTAAGTGAATTTAAAACTTTTAGTAGTCTTTTACAGCACCAAGCAAAATTCCATATACCACACAGGAATTAATTTATTTTGGCCGCAATAATAGGAATCAATTTATGGCCTCTAGTGCCATAATATCCAGAAGATCACCGAGTACATTCGCTAATCTATCTTAAGCAGCGTAGCGATTATGCTATTAGCGTCCTTAGCGTCTATCTGCAACATATATGACGTCTGTCGATAGAGACTGATAGACGAATGTCTATTCTGGTAGTAAACTACTTACTACTAAGTCCGTCCTTGATAAGCTTTCAAGAAAGAACTTGGGTACTTAAATGTACAATATGTGATTTTTTTTATTGCCAATGGTGGCAAACGAGCAAGCAGCACATCTGATGGTAAGTGACACTGCCGCACAGATTTTTGCATTACCAGAGTGAGAGAATATGCTTTTCGTATCCTCGTTTAAAAAAGAACGTCTCATTTCGCTCGTGCCATACCAACAGGTAGCTCATTCCAGGGCCTGCACGTACATGGGTGAAACACACATTTAATACACATTACTAGTTGCTATTACAAAGAGTACTTTCATAATATTACATGCATAACTCTACATAAGGATTTATTTGGAGTCATAGGTATGACATTATTAAACTAAACAATCTAAAGGGACTATGAAAAAATGAATAAGCAGACCCCAAGCTTGCAACGGTAATAAAATAATTGCCTTTAAAGAAATGTAAGACATTTCTATAACGGAGCTTATATCTATTAATAGTCCGGCACTAAACTATAAAATATATTTTTATTTCAGTCGTGTTCGACATTTGGAGCATCAGAAAACATCCATGCTGTGGTGGTGCGCTCCCGTCGTGATCTAATGGAGAATGCACTGTAAGTTTATCTGCTGGCACAGCAATGCCCCCGCCAAGTCAAGCAAGAAAGTGGCATGCCGTACTATCCTTGTCTCGAAACAACTCAGGCCATTTTCGAACCCCATATAACTTCGTTGTAAATAAAACTAGAAGCCTGAATTCTGAGTCTGAGTCAATCTATTTATTTAAAATATAAAAAATATGTTATCGATATAATCACACATATGTTTTAGTTAAGCTAATTACCTACATTAGGTAATTAAAAAATTAAAAACTTAAGACAGAAGGTACCTTAAATAGGAACTAAATAAATTAACCGATTTGGTATTGTACACGGATCTCACAATATTTTACAGTAAAAGTGAGTTGGGAGTTATGTTTTTGATGGCGTTTCTATTACATTGATGCTAATATTTTAAATTTCCAAACGGCAGTCTCTAAAACCTGGAAAACCTCCTAAACTGGAAAAGAAAGGAAAATACTCGTTTTTTATTATCAATTTTTAACACGCTTTTATTAGTTTCACCTATATATTTGTTTTTTGTATGTACTCGAATCTTTCAACTCGATTTTCATCCACTTTAAACGGTCATATTTCTTTTAAATGTTGTAGATTTATCACAGGTCGATGACTGTCATAGTAATTGAAATTGTCATAGTAATTGAAATATTTTTTCCCATTACCCTTTACAGGAATAGCGACGTTTTTATATCCATGACTGAGATTTTGAAGTAACTCGATAGATGTAGATATCCTCATTTTCTGCATCGCACTTTTTAGTTAAATTTCTACAAAAGTGTGACAGTTTTATTAGTTTCATCATACAGAATGTTTGATTGTTTGCTCGTTTGTAACCGACTCTTTTGAACTCGAATTTAACTTACTTTAAATAAACCTAGAAACCTAAAAACTAAAAATAAAAACAAAATCTAAACCTAGAAACCTGCGTTAGAACGAGAGAGACGGAGCGAGTGCGCGGTCTGTGCATGTTTGCCAACTCGAACTTATTTGACGAACTAAAAAGTAAAAAATAAATATAGTTTAAGATAAGGCAAATTCAAAATTATACCTATACCAACATGACTGATCAGCATTTAGTAGGTCAATTTTCCTTGCCTTTTTGGAAGAAAAACCCAGTAGTGGGACATAATCGGCTGAGATGACTTTAATTCACGATCAATCACCGTTAAGAAAGGAGAGTTGTATTTTTACCGCATCATCAACAAAATATTTTTTTAAAGACTTTTTTAATACTTACGACATTTTTAGTGACAAACTATGGTCTGGACATACCTTGTCCAATCCATCCAGGACAACCAAAAGGCGCCATGCAGCACCATAACCTAAAAACCTAAACATAACCTTCCCGTTTCTATTGAGCTGATTACCAGCACCGATTCCTTGACCTAGATTACATGCGCAGTGCTTACTTTCTTCAGTTATTTTCTACAATTACCTACCGGAAGGTAGGGATGATAACTATTGTATTCTTACCCGTCCCCATACTGCTAAATAGAGATAAAAGGTCTGCAATCATTAATTTTGCTATATATTAAGATATTTATGGAAACCAAAAAGCAATAACAAATTTTTTAATACTTTTGGAGCTTAGTTGTAAAATATATTTTTAATGTACATTATTAAAAATCATCAATAATTTGTCAATATTTAGAAGAACTTAATCGTATCAATAAATATATATAAGTAATTGTTTAATTAATTTTAGAAAACTCATCCAAGACCTAATAGCCAACGTGCAAAAAGCAGCCAAAGAGGCTTTGGAAGCTGTTGGTCACTATACAGCAAATTTGATGCAGGAAGCTGAAGCAATTCGAGATAGGATCATGGAGAACATACAAACATTCCGGACCAGGGTTACCAGCGCTGTTGAAAATGTTTTTGAAAGGTTCTCTAATACCACTGGAGCAGTTCGGGATTGTGTTGACGTAAGAATATCTTTTTTTTTTCTACGGACTGGACACACCCCGCCCAATCTGTCTGGAGCGACGTATGAACGGCGTGCGACCCCATATTCTACTGTATTCCCTCCGACCGATTCCTTGCCCTCTGTTGTCGCCCCGGACGTAAATATATATATCGTGTAACTGTTTTACCATATTTGTGATTAAATCATTATTCATCATTTCAGCTCATATACGTCCTACTATTGGACTCGATCCTCCTCCACAATACGAGGTAAATTGACCTTACTATACCATGCTGGTCAGACAGGTTGGTATAGGGTTTTATTTCGAGTTTTCCTTCACTTGCATAGATGTTATATGCCTATTATTCGCCCTTAGTCGTGTTTTACGACACCCACGGGTAAGAGAGGGGGTGGTGAATTGTATTCTTACTCCGTTACTACACAGTGATTAAATACAAGCTCTCTAACCTTAAATAAATATAGTAACTTCTTTCTATTTATAATAAGATACATTAAGATCATCATCATCTCAGCCTATATCATCATCATCATCGCAGCCCACATACGTCCCACTGTTAGGCTCGGGCCTCCTCCACAATGGGAGTGAATTTGACCTACCCTCCTGATCAGACGTATTTTATATCGAGTTCAGTATGAATCAGACATTCTGGTATAGGATTTCATTTCGAGTTGCACAGTCTGTTGAGTTGAGTCTCTTGCACAGATTTTGTGTACATATTATATCCCTTAGTCGTCTTTTACGACATCCACGGACAAGATAGGGAACGGTGAATTGTATTCTTACTCCGTCACCACACGAAGAAGTCAGCCTAAATAAGTCCCACTATTTTTTTTTTTATTTATGGGTGGGCTGTTTGCACTATTAGGCTAGGCCCACTATTAGGCTCAGGTCTCCGCAATGAGAGGGAAGTTGACCTACTATACCATGCTGGTCAGACATGTTGGTATAGGGTTTCATTTCGAGTTTTTCTTCTCTTGCATAGATGTTATTTATATATTATATTCTATCTATTAAGATACTCAATCCGTGTACTGATGAAGTAAGAATACAATTCACCACCTTCTCTTACCCCTGGGTGTCATAAAAGACGGCTAAGGAATTATAATATGCATACAACATCTATTGCAAGAGAAAGAAAACTGTAAACAAAACCCTATACCACAGCGTGGTATAGTAGCTCATTTTCCTTCCCATAGTGGAGAAGGCCCGCGCCCAACAGTGGGACGTTATGAGCTGAGATGATGATAATGAAGATACTCAAGGGTAAAAGAGTGAATGAAGATACTCAAGGTGGTTAATTGTATTGTTACTCCGTAATGACATATAATTAAGATCTAAATGACCTAATTTGTTCCTTTTTGCGATCTTTAAGATGGATAATAATTATAATGATGATCTCGTAATTATAATTATGATTTTAGATCTCAGGTAAATTGATGTAAAACATGCATCAACTTAACTCGGATCTCTAATTATAAAAACAATAAGAATTATTAATGATAATATTCATTACCTTTTTATTTATATTTTAGTCTCGCAGAGAGCATGCTTCTGATCTTTTCAATAATACCGTGTCTCTCGTCATGGAATGTGTGGATGAACGTATAGCTGAAGTTGGGAAATTGATTGACGAATTAAAATCATTGGCGAATGACGCTTTATCTGAAGCATCTACAGCAGTGGAAACTATGAAACAATGCACCCAAGACACACCTAACCTATTGCAAGCAGGTGCATGTCTCGGGAATGAAGCTATTCGTGCTGAAATAGCTTCTGTGTCATTTATATCTCAAAGCACAATTCTAGTAAGTAAATACTATCCTAAGTAATTTTATAAATGCGAATGTGTGTTTGTTACGCTTTCACGCCTAAACCACTAAACCAATTTCAAAAGTTCTTTCCCTAATGGAAAGCTAGTAACATAAGATATATTTTATCTGCCTATTCTCTCGGGAATGGGAAATACACAGCTGAAACCATTGGCATTTCCTGGTATACGTTTAGTCAAGAAAGTATTGGGAATGGATGATTTGTATATTGTTTCAAATTCAATTTTTTTTTCTGCATATCATCCCTTAGTCGTCTTTTACTACATCAACCTGTCTTAATAATTACTTATACAGACTAACTACATAACCTCTATTTTTTCTTTTGTATGTTGAATGGATATCTGTAAAATGAAAGGAAGAAGAAGGACGTCATGAAAAGTACATTGACAGCACATTACTCACAATATTAATGACAGTAAACTATTTTCTTACTTCAGGTTGGCCGTATTAATCTCGCAATTGCAACTTTACCTGGAGCATTTGAAATGTGTGCCGGCACTAACCTCATTCAAACTGGCGTTGAAACCGGACGAATTATTATGGAAATAGGCACCTGTTCCGCCAACATAATCTTCAATTATCTCACTGGGCAAAATTAAAATGTTTGATATAATTTCTGATTAATGCTAAAATAATGAATACATTAGAATAAATATTCTAAATAAACAAAATTAGCTGTTTTAAATTTTGACATAAATTTTCCCTTTTTTTTTTGTTTTGTTTTGTGGGTGGGCTGCGGTCGGCTCGCCTCCGCACCACTCCGTCCGGGGCGACAGAGGGGCTTAAGCACGCAACTCCCGCAACCCACCCGAAAACCACGTCGCCTTCGTCGTTGGGCCGACCACCGGAGCAGGGTTACTTGACATCAGTGGTAAATTTTTCCTATTGCACGCAACAACAAACGTAAGCTTATATATATTAGGCGACATCTTACTTGTTCCTTAAACAATTCATAATTCTGATGCAACTACATAAATGGCGTGGTGGTTAAGATTGATCGACAGTGCCAATGTCAAAGGTTTGAATCCCACGCAGGATAATACTTGTACGATCCACAAATTGTTGTTCCGAGTCTGAATGTAATTTGTGTCCGCTAGTTATATATTTGTAAAGTCCCCCCAATACAAGGATTATTTCAGAATCACGGACGGACCATGAACGGTATAAAATGCTTCCAACATTTTATAGCGTCCATGGTCCGTGGGGCGATGGCAATCAAAAATCAAATACAAACGCGATAAAATTCCTGTTTACGCGTGTATTAAATAGTTTTATTTAATACACGCGTAAATATAAAAACCATTACACACAATTAGAATAGGAAGACTCTTTGTGTCAACAGAAGTATTTATGTAAGACTATCTGTATTTGTTTCTGTGGGTATTTCCACTGTGTAGAAAAACTAATATTGCCTCCATTAAAAATAGGTATGAAGTTGTAGACTTTATTATTGGTGTGGGGTGGGAGCTTCGAATTTAAACAAATCCGATATAATATTAATTTTTCCGTTTGTACTCTGCCCCTATCACGTATCGAACGACACAATATAGAACTGCAGTGTACGACTTTAATATGATATTAAATTTTCTTAACGATGTCTTATTTCCCCTAATGCATACATTGCTTTCCGTAATAATAATACTTTCCGTGTGGTGACGGAGTAAGAATACAGTTCACTACCCCCTCTCTTGTCCGTGGGTGTCGTAAAAGGCGACTAACTGTACCTTGTGCATATAACAACTATGCAAGAGAAGGAAAACTCGAAATGAAACCCTTACCAAACAGCCTGACCAGCGTAGATCAATTTTCCTCCCAATATAGTGAAGGCTTGAGCTCAGTATTGGGACGTACATTTATAAGCCGTGATGTGTGTATAATAGATTTAATAGGTTCTTCGAAACATCGAAAAATTAAAGGTGCACGCTTGTAGACCTCAGTTCCAAATTTTTGCATGAGAATTTACTGGTCTTCAAAGTTGGCAATCACCGTTTCAATTGTAACAATATGTAGGTGTTATTGAAAAAGTCTCGATATTATTCGATTTATTTTATACAGGATATAGTTTAAATCAATTAAGCACTTTATAAAACTAGCTGACCGGCGCAATGTAGTCCACTGAAAAGGAGTGAAGGGGTTAAAGAGGGAGGGTTAAAGGCACCTATAACAAGTAGGGCACGCAAAGTCAGCTTTCTCTGATTTTTCATTAATGTTCTGTTCCTAGAGGTTGCAGCTTGGTGTTATATAGCCTTCCTCGACAAACGAACTACCCAATGATAAATGTTTTCAATTAGAACCAGTAGTACCTACCAGAGATTAGCGCGTTCAACTAAACAAATTCTTCAGCTTTTTAATATTCTTCGTTGCCGTCTGGTCGTCACAGTTCATACACATGTATGACCCACTGCTGGGCTCAAACCTCCTCCCCAGTAAGAGGGAAATGGACTTCGTATACGTACCATGCTGGTCAGGAATGTTGGTATAGCGTTTTATTTAAAGTTTTACTTCTCTTGCATATGCACAGATATGCATATTATATGCCGTAGTAGTCTTTTACGATATCCACGGGCAAGATAGAGTGTATTCTCTCTGCGTCACCACACGCAATTAATAATATTACTACCATTTAATATTGAGAACATGTGTAAATTAAGAGTGGACCACACTGTCGACAGTTATCTGTCTACAGCCGCGGGCCGGTCCGTCCGGGGCAGTACCACACTCTCGCAGAAAATCGACGTCTGAGTAGTAGCGATTTGTTACTGCGCTTCGTTCGGTGAGCGAGAGAGCCGGAAGCCCAACTTTCTGAGGGTGTTTGCATGTGGAAGGTTTTGGTGGTGCCCTTGGTATCACTGAACCTCATGGCACGCATTCACACTCCCTTCAATTTCTTCGCGGTAGGCAACGGCCTTGTAAAGGTCCATGAGCGGCAGCAACACTTACCATCAGGTGTACTGTTTGCTCGTTTGCCACCGTTTGCAATAAAAAAAGGGCATATTTTAACATTAAATAAATAAATAGGGCGTATCCTAATCAATAATATACTGAATTAATGATACATCTACGGTATACCTTAGTTTAAGTTGATTTAAAACAAGACCTTAAGGCATGAATCGGCAAGATTGATTACCAAACTTCTAAAACAGCTTGGATGTGCATTACAATGTTGCAATTTAACTGTTATTTAACTGTTTATTAAATATAAATAAAATGATTTTCGCTTTGGAAACAATACAAACAAAATAATATTTATTATTTATGGACGGTCGTTTCTAGAGTCAATCGCTAAAATACAAAAAACCAGTGGCGGTCTTAGGGGATGGCGAATAGGGCAATCGCCCGGGGCCTCGCGCTTACAGGGGCCTCGCGCTTACAGCGGCCTCACGGAACAACCCAAAAAATTCAATTTTAAAAAAATATAGATTTTAAATTACATTTTTACTTATTAATTATATTTTTAACTTTGTTTTCAATATTATAAAACTTAAATTTTATTTATTTATACAACTTTAGTATTTTTCATCAAACATGACAAATCCCTAAACCAAACAACCAGATCTACTTTCGTATCTCATACTTTTCACGAAGGACAAAGGGCCTCGCAAAGACCTGCCGCCCGGAGCCTCGCAATGGGTAAGGCCGCCGCTGCTAAAAACCACCCTTCAACGTATGTTATTAAATTTAAACTTTTTTTTAATATTTGAGTTGGTACACAGTGCAGCTATTAATATTATATTTCGTAGTTTATTCACATTAAAAAAATCATTTAAATCGATTGAAACTAACTAATACTACTAACATCGTAATATTTTTATATATCACGAAGATTAAACAATCTCAATCAGTAACTCATCGTCATCCTGCTCTCATCCTAATTACTCGGAGTCGACTCAATATGATATATGTTGAGTCTTCATCAAGTTCTGTGAGTTCCTCCATCGCTAAATTGTAAAAATTTTTGCCAATATTTTATAACTGGCCGCCTACCTAACGTCTCCTTCCCTACTTGCGAATATAATTATTGATCGAACGGCATCAGTCGTCTTTTACGACACCCAATGTCAGGATTGGTAGTACCTATTAGCCGTGACTACACAACAAGCTGTAACAATTGTTAATTAATCTATAATCTCTTTACAAACTCTAATCGTGACGATAACAGACTTCAGATATGTTATCATAAAACTTGACATACCTAGATATAAATTAATAATTAGGCAAACCAATATAGATATTAAACAAATGTAGATTTAACATACGTGAAAATGGTGAGTAATTTTATTGTTTTTTTTTTTCGTTTTATGTGTGTTCCTGTTGTTTTTTTGTTTTGTTTTTTTGTGTTGTGTTATTAATTAAAGCAAACCCGCTTGGTGTTTGGTTAAGAATAAAATTCACGAAAATGCTGCTTTAGCAGTTCTTGTACCATCTGAATGGAGTTTTGCGATGATGGTAAAAGACAACAGAATTATCATCATCATCTCAACCTATATACGTCCTACTGCTGGCCTCAAACCTCCTCCGCAATGGGAGGGAAATTGACCTACTCATGCTATAATACAACGCTGTTCAGACGGATTAGTATTGTTTTTTTTTTTTTTTTTTTATTGCAAACGGTGGCAAACGAGCAAACAGTACACCTGATGGTAAGTGTTGCTGCCGCTCATGGACCTTTACAAGGCCGCTGCCTACCGCGAAGAAATTGAAGGGAGTGTGAATGCGTGCCATGAGGTTCAGTGATACCAAGGGCACCACCAAAACCCTCCACACGCAAACACCCTCAGAAAATTGGGCTGCCGGCTCTCTCGCTCACCGAACGAAACGCAGTAACAAATCGCTACTACTCAGACGTCGATTTTCTGCGAGAGTGTGGTACTGCCCCGGACGGACCGGCCCGCGGCTGTAGACATAACTGTCGACAATGTAGTCCTACCACTCTTATTGGTTTTTATTTCGATTTTCCTTTTCTTTCATAGATGTTATATGCATATTAAATATACATATATATCCCTCAATCGTCTTTTACGACCCTCACGGGCAAGGGAGTGGTGAATTCTATTCTTGCTCAGTCACCACACGGAATCAATGTAGTTAGTGTTGTGTCATTTAAATTACTTTAGATGTTAACATTTTTTATATTATTTAGCTTCAATTAACATTTAAATTACTGAGATTTAGCATTTAAAATGCTAAGTTACTTATAAAGCCTTGTTTATAAATGAAAAATTAATTCATGTTTGGCATTAATTTTTCACATGTAAATTTCTTTTCAATTAACATCAAAAAATATATATTTGAAATATTCATTCCTGGTCACGGAAAGATCTTTCTTTTCATGACCACAAACGCTGTGAAGCGGGCAAATAATTCTTACTAATATTATAAATGCGAAAGTAAGTTTGTTTGTTTGTTTGTTATGCTTTCACGCTCAAATCACCGAACCGATTTCAAAAATTCTTTCACCAATGGAAAGCTATAATATCAGATAGTAATATAGGCTATATTTTATCTCGGTATTCCCGCGGGAACGGGAACTACACGGGTATGACGACTGAAACCGAAGCAAAGTGAGGGCGGGTTACTAGTAATATTATAAATGCGAAAGTAAGTTTGTTTGTTACGCTTTCACTTCTGAACCGACTTTAAAAATAATTTCATCAATGTAAAGCTATAATATCAGGGAGTAACATAGGCTATATTTTATCCCGGTATACCCACGGGAACGGGTACTACGTGAGTAAGGCGACTGAAGCCGAAGCGAAGCGAGGACGGGTTGCTAGTAATCTAATACAAACGCGAAAAAAGCCATAATAATAATTTTATTTCAAATGTTTAATAGTCGCGTAGAAATCAAATAATGTAATTAATATAAATGTTATGTAGAATTTACATTGCCCTAGGTGTTGCCTTAAATATGGGGTCATTGATGAAAACATGCCTAAGAATACAATATCTCAGAATAATATATACCTAAAAGGAATATTACTTTTTCAGATCTTCTTATTGCTATTATGTTTCATCTTGCCATCATGGGCTATGGAACAACGAACTACGATAGAAACCACTTTAAGAGTGGACTTACAACCACCACCAGAATATGAAATGAATACGAGAAATGTCTTGACCAGTTGGATAGATATGCCACTTGATCATTTTGATCCACACAATAATGTTACATTTAGAATGGTACGTATCTCAAAGAAAATGTAAAAGTGTTATTTGGTAAGTGCAATAACAAAAACTAGCGTATTATATTATTAAAAAATAAATTGTATCTGGCATGGAACATTTGGCATTTATAAAGCATCGAACTTGAGAATTATTTATGAAGTCGATTCACGTCTAGCGGACGGATGGCTTTCGGTACCTGCGCCTGACGTCGTCCTAGACGAGGCCGTGGGTGACTGGATCGAGGAATAGTCCGTCATCCACAAAGAGGCTGACCGCGCAAGGGCGGTCGATGTCCCGAGAGGGGCGATAGGGAGGGAG
This sequence comes from Lymantria dispar, assembly GCA_032191425.1. NCBI lineage: Eukaryota > Metazoa > Arthropoda > Insecta > Lepidoptera > Erebidae > Lymantria > Lymantria dispar. Next base: position 10,782,737 of record CM063448.1, read on the forward strand.
GGTACCCGAAAGGCTATCTCACCGGGCTGGCCACGGACGACAAGAAACTCGGTACCAGTGGTCGGCCCAATGGTGAAAGGGGGATAATACAGTGTTATGGGGCCGCATTCCGCCCTTTCGTCACCCCGGACAGAGCGGACTGGCCATAACCTACCCAAAAAAGGTACTTCTTCGCTAGCTATACCTGTAACCTAGACCTATTTAAATAAATCAGCTAATTAAGTAAAATCTCTATATATTTATTTATGTGCGCTCAAAGCTAACCGCGGGAGCGATATTGAAATCCGAAAGAATAACCCACTAGGCGGCCAACTAATTCAAGATATTGGTGCCGATGGCCCTCTCAAAAGGCGGAGAAGAGGTGTACTGTAGGTTATGGGGCTTCAAAACACCCTTCCGTCGCTTCCGTCCCTGTGGCGACTGAGAAAGTAATGTCGTATCGTGGCCTACGCCTAAAATAAAATATCTACGTATATTTGTGTTGATTTGTATAGACTTAATATACCTATTTCTCAAACAGCGTTTTATGTATAATGAAGAATTTTTCGGTGGTGATGGATATCCTATATTCATATTGGCTGGCGGCGAATGGGCAATCAGCACCGGGTGGTTGCTGGCGGGCAATATGTTTGAAATGGCTAGGGAGAACAGAGGATATCAGATCTATACCGAACACCGGTATTACGGCCAAACGATTCCGTTTGCGTAAGTTATTATTTTGTTCTTTTCCCTACAGACATTCCATTGTTCGTTTCCGTCTTCAGGTGAAAGAATTTGCACTATCTCACCACAAGTACAAGACAGATTGACGTACGGTTTTATTTCGAGATTTCGTTCTCTTATAGTATTGTTATTTGTTTATGTGATTAGCTCTTAATCGATTTTTACGGTATCCATGAGAAAGAAAAGGATACTAATTGTATTCTTACTACGTCACCACAAGGATCCTCCTTGTGGTGACGTAGTGTTTAGTCCTACGTAAAGATCACATAGTTTATTTAATGGTGATTTTTTGTTCTACAATAATTTTCTAATTAGCCTATCAACCTCTAATTGTCGTTTATTGAACATAGGTCCCAAAATATGTTATTTAAACCATGCAAAAGTTTCTTACATTCATTACACATTACAAACATACACGCAACACATAAAGAATTGGCAAATAAACGAAGCCTTCTTTTTTCAAATCGTATATAACTTTTCAATGTAGGCGAGCAGTAGATACTTAATTTTGTTTAAAAAATAAAAAGCGCTATTCCTAATTGAATTACATTTCCTTCAAGTTTTTCCAAGGTTAGTGAAAAAAATTTACCAAAAAAGCACTAGGCTAGAAACTTACGGATATCAAATAAATTAATAGTAAAATCATTTTAAAAATTATTCTCCTGTTTTTTATACCAAAAAAAAGGAAATAAATCTTTAAATTGAATGAAACTAGTTAATTTACTACATTACCTACTCAATTTATATGCCATAAAAATTTAACATGCTTTTTACTGTTTTTTTTTTTATTTTTATGTTCAAGTTATCACTGGAATTGTTTCTGAGTTTATTAATTTCATTTAAGACGTTATTGTTGCATAGTCATTTGCCTGATAATTTACTATAGCCTAGTTTTTCTTATAAGGAGACCTTTTTTCTATTGCAGGGCAGGGTGTGTCCAGACTATGATCTGGACACACCCTGCCCAATCCATCTGGGGCGACTGAAGGGTAGCGTGCGGCCCCATAATCTACCTTATTACTGCCCCATCGTTATTAAGCTCATCGGCAGTAGTGATTCCTTGACCCTAGTGGCCAATTTGGTGTATTAACTTTATGGTTACCGTCTCCCTTAACGACCTGGCAATAAGCAACAGTGTTGCCGGCGTATCTCCCTCACACAGTTGGCTTCTTTGCGGATGACAGACTAATCCCTGTCGGATCACCCGCAATCTAGCACGCCCGCTCTATCCTAGCACGCCCATCCTAGGGTGGGCATCAAGCGCAAGCAGGCCTGCGCCACCCGAGGTGCCGCCAGCGGAACGTGTCAATTTGGCGCGTCTACTCTCTGACCCACCACGCCGCGTCCTTCCGCGAGATAACTGCTTTAAAGAAAACGGCAACCGAGTCCTAGTGCCTGACGCTGTTGGCTATCGCTTAAGCGATGATTAGTAGTAACAAGCCAGCAGAGAGCCAGAGTTTCGGCTCATGGCCACGCTTCCGTCATCACCATCGTGTGATCTATATATGGCACTGACGGCCATTGCCTAGTGCTCTCGTATTCTTCCTGGCAAGCCCTTTAATTTATTACCTATATTGTATGAAGACATAAAAATACCTAGTCCGGCACCTTTAGAAGACTGCCATATTACATTTAAGATGACATCATTTTATTTCGTATTCTTCTGAGGATAGCTAGTCCACCAGCTTGGACCTGGAAGTAGATTTACATGGAGAATTGACTTTAAAATTCCATTGCAAGATATGCCCGAACATACACCCCTAGAGAAAAAAATATTGTAAAATTATATCTTGCTTTACAGCGATTTCACAGCCGAGAACTTGCGTTTCTTAAACATAGATCAGGCTTTGGCTGATTTAGCTTATTTCATTATGGATTTGAAGAAACAACCACGTTTTGCTAATAGTAAAATCATTATGTATGGAGGTTCATATGCCGCAAACATGGTTATGTGGTTCAAACAGCGGTATCCTCACTTGGTTCTAGGAACAGTGGCTTCTAGTGGACCCATTCTTGCAAAAATTGACTTCACTGGTACGTAATCTGTAATTTATTATACAGCATGACATGACATGGTTTTAAATTGGAATATGGCCACATCAACCTTGCATGCCTTAACCTTACGTGTAGACAACTTTAGAGATTTTTGTTATTCTCCGTTTGACAGATGAATCAGCAGTGGATGATGAGTGATAAGTGCCACTTATGGACCTCTACTATACCAGAACTGAACTGCCTTAAGAAAAGGTGGGGTTAAGACTCCCGCCTCTCTTGCTAAAATACGTGTAGTAACAAATTTACTACTGTTCAGACGTCAATCTTTTGCGAGAGGAGGACTCCTTGTAATTATTGACCAGACGGCGTCACATAGAGTTGACCCAGTTCGATGGATGTAACCCGCATTGGGCAAGTCTCCACACGGCACTGGCGACGACTAGGAAGGTGGTGACGCCGATATGTGCACCTCCTTCCATGGCCCTGATTGACAATAGGACGTGATCGGAACGCCATTCGTTAAGGTTGGCGGGCTTGAATGTCATCCAACGATGTCTCCGGTATTGGGGTACCACTGTAGTGTTAGGGGGTATTCAGGTCGCGCAGACTGTCGGTGAGTGAGTAGTGCAATTTAAATATAAAATATCTGTAAATGTTTTAGGTTACTTGGAAGTGGTCCACGAAGCTTTCACTTTGGAAGGTGGAGAACAATGTATGGCCACTATAAGACAAGGCATACAAGATACAGTAGAAGCGATAAACTCTGAAAACGGCAGACTATCAGTGGAACAAGCTTATAGGTATTTTAGTATGTTTTAATTATAGAATAATTGCTTTATTCACAATAGGGTAAAGAGAATTAATACACCCACGTTTCGCCATTTAGCGTGCATTTTTTTCTTAACCCATGCCATGGTTGCACTTCGTACATTTGAGAGGGGTTAATCTACTACATCAGACGGCATAGAGATTTATTTCGAGTTTCCCTTTTCTTGTAACAACGCTTCTGAGAACTGAAAACGCCAACCCAGTTGAGTTGGCGTTCATAGTTACAGATTAAGCGTAATAATTATAGCATTTTGTACTCGTATCCTGTCATGGAAGACGTTTCTAACACACCAAATATATTTAGTAGGATTATGAATGACGCGACCATTAATTTTTCATGCCAGATCGCTTGCAGAAGTAGATAAAAATAAGAATTTATATATTTATAAAAAAAATCAAGGCATTTAATGTGTTAATAATAATAATTATGTAGTTTCAATTAAGTAATCAATATGAGAATGACTCGGACGCATTTATCTTTTAATGTGTATATTTGTCAGCGGTGAATATTCATTTTAAATTAAGGCATCTAGTTTTTAAGTGCAAGTAAAGAAGTATCAAAAGATTTATGTTGGTCTTAGTAATCAAAACACAATTTTGTTTCCTCGGTGAACAACGGGACAGCCTGTAAATAGGACTGTCCTGTCTCAAAAAGGGATGTATGGTCACTTTAATTATGAAGTTAATCCGGCTCTGACCAAGAATTTAAGTGAAGTGTTGAATCTCAAGGAGGCTCTCACATTGTACCAGATAATATTTAAAATTTCTGTCTTTTCAGATTATGTCCCGACACGTTTAATTTTGATGATCGCTTCGATCTGGGTTACTTTTCTGGCTTTATAACTTGGACTTTTTCTGGTGCTGTACAAAGCGCTGTCCCTGGCAGTATATTGAATATTTGTAACAATTTTAACAACAATCTCTATGGTATGTTTTACTACAGAAATATTTAATTTAATTTTTTTAAACCCTATTTTTTCGGGAATCACAATACCTCTTCTCGCCATGTCAGCATGGTACCCGTCCTTGTTGGCTCACCTGGCGGGATAAACTTTTAATTAATGCGTCATGTATCATTATCACCAACTTTGTCCGATTTCCTGACGAGACAACTTGCGAGACGCTGCTCCGCTCCTAATTGTCGCCATATAACATAATAAGATTTTTTAGAATTCAAATTGTAATAGAAAAACAATGTCTTTAGCTTTGTAATAGTACCTACGAGTCTGCTACAGATTTCTTTGATTAATTAATGTACCTACTGCTTTAAATCTGAAAAGTTTGACTATTTGTTTATTTAGACACGCTAATCTCGGGAACTACAGTCCAAATTTGTTTCTTTTTTCGCTGGGCATAGGTTCTTATAAGCGTATAATTGTATTTTTATTCCGTCAACACTGGAAACCTACCTAACCCACCTCGTTTCAGCCCATACACGCCTCACCATTGGGCTCGAGCCTTCCCCACAATATGAAGGAAATTAACCTACTGTACCATTCTGGTCAGACGTATTGATAGGGTGATATTTCGAATTTTCCTTCTCTTGCATAGATGGTATTTTCATATTACATCCCCTAATCGTCTTTTACGACATCCACAGGCAAGATAGGCAGTGGTGAATTATATTTTTATCCATCACTACACGGTCGATACTAATGGCTTCTTATTTAAACACAGATAAAATATAATATACATATTACTATGATATCATAGGTCTCACACCGATGGAGCAAATTGGAGGATTCATAGCAAATTATCAAGGACTTGGTGGCTCGTGCTGGCTGATTCGCTATGAAAACTTTATTGCAAGCTACATGCAGCCAACTACTTGTAAGTAAATATTTAATTTTCTAGTAAATAATAATTGTACTTATAGTTTAAGCTCTCAGATAATGTGTGAAAAAAGCGTAAATGGTACAATAAGTAAAGAAGGATAAATGAAGATTTATACGAAAAGGTTTACATGAATTTATCGTGTAACTTGAACCGTGTGAAACACAGACGCACAAATAAATGGACGAGCATAAGTATTTTAGATATATTTCTTGTTATGGATCTAGTTAGAGTAGATTTGTTAGCATGTTTAAAAAAAACAATATACTTAAATTTCATTTTTTTTATTAGAGTTAAAAAGAGTCTGACTCTTAGCAGACTTAAATCTTATTATCGGATTTAATATGAGGCTTACCTATGTGAAAAAGGAAACAAAAAGACTACATAAACATAAATAATACTATTAAAAATAATTACAGCTCGCGCCTGGTATTACCAAACTTGTACTGAATACGGATACTATCAAACCGCTCCGAGATCCGGCACTGTGTTTGATCCACTAACATGGCTAGATGTGGAATTCTACGTAGATGTGTGCAAAAGGATTTTTGATCCAAGGTAACTTATATGATTACAATAACTAATTAAATAGTAATATTAACCCCTTTCTCCGTGTGGTGACGGAGTAAGAATACAATTAACAACGCCCTCCTTTGCTCATATCTATGTGTAGTAAAAGACGAGTAAGGGATATGATAAATAATATCTATAAGAAGGAAAACTTGACATAAAACTATGCCAATACGTCTGATCGCGGTATAGTAGGTCAATTTCCCTCCCATTATGGAGAAGGCTCGAGCCCAATAGTAGGACTTATGTGGGTTGAGATGTTGATGATGATTTAGGTCTTCACATTAAACAATTACATAAAAAATAGCCCTTAGATGTAATAATAGTACAGTAATAAATTATCTGTCACGTTAGACTGATATAAACAGTGAGGTTTTGCTTGACTTGGCGGGGGCACGGTAGTGCCCCCATATAGAATTCATTATCTTATAGGTTAGAATAAAATTACTGTGTAATATAATACAAAATAAAAATATCTAAGTTGTCCTAATAATCTATGACATGTTCATTTCAGGCCACATACATGACACAGCTGGGATCTGGCTTCCTCCAAAATGGGAGGGCAATTGACCGCTTTTTTCACGCTGGTCAGACCTGTTCATATAGGGTTTTATGCTTCTCTATAGATGTTATCTGTATATCGTATCCCTTAGTAGTCCTTTACGACATCCACAGGCAAGAAAAGGGGTGGTCAATTGTATTCTTACTCGATCATCACACAGAATTTCTGTTACTTATGTCCTATCCTAACGTTTTGAGCACAAGGACAGGTTTACCCATCTCTAACATTTTTCTTCCAGATTCGATGAAGCTTTCGTTTACGCTGCTGCTGACCGCGTGAATCTTATTTTCGGTGGTTTATCACCTGCGGTAAACAATACACTCAATATCCACGGCTATATAGACCCATGGCGAGCTCTCGGAGTTTACGAGGCCGATATTGGAGAAACTTCGCCTACTTACGTTGTGCCAAGGTACGAAGTTAGAATATGCACCTTCATAGATTCTCATCCTTTCCGCCCTTTGTTTCTTTTTAATATACCGTTTATGGGTCAGCAATAGTTAGGCATAACTTCGCCAGACCGTCCAAATTAACGCAAGGGATCTCATAATCTACCATATTGCTAATTAACATCTATTTAGTGGATTTCCGGACAATTTACGCAATATTGGTGGTCCATTCTGCGGTTATTCCTATCGACACCCAAACCACCCTTCAATGACGTCCGCATCCCAGTATCGGTACATCGCCATCACACGGTCGACCTCACTGTAATGGCGGACTAGTCCCCAGTTCAATTACTCGCTCAAATGAAAATAAATAAATACAAGGCTTTTAAAATACAATTAACGGACTTAAATTACATCCAAAACATATGTGGATCTCTCAAAAATTGAACTGCGTGGGAATCGAATCCAAACTTGGACTAGCAGGTTTATGCAGTCAACTCTCTAACTCGAAGCACTACTATTCGATAGGGTCCTTCTTTATAATGAGAAAGAACTTACTGGGCCATGCCAGCCAGGCGAGTTAGTCCGAAATGTGTTACACGTAGAATATGACAATTTGAGTTTCATTAATTATAGCTGTTTTTTTTCCACCAGGGCATCGCATTGTTTCGATATGAGAGCTTGGTTGACTTCAGACACCATTAGAATGACCGCAGTGCAACAAAGAGCAAGAAGAGTAATAGCTTCGTGGCTATCTTAGTGAAAAGTTATGGAACTAAGTTTTAGTGACTAAATTAACATCGTTGTTCCTAATATCAATTATACCTATTAATAAACTATAATACAGAAACACTTCAAATAAAGTTCAGAAGTTGCACTAGTTTCTTGATAAAAATAAATTGTACCAAATCCTTTATTTGGCAATAGCCTAACTGTAAGTTTATTATTTCATCACCCTAGCCTCATTAGACTCGGGCCTCCGTTATGATAGGGAATTTGAGGTAAACTTGTTGCCATAGTTTTATTTCGAGTTTTCCTTCTCTTGCATTGATGTTGATCTGCATATTACTAGCCTTAATCGCGTCTTTTATGACGAGCACGGGCAAGATTGAACTTGTTTCTTAACCACACAGTAATTTAAAAGTTTATTATTTAATTAAAATATCTGAACGGATTTTCCGTTCAGAGGGTGCCACTACCAGTTGACTGCCCGTTAACTGATTAGTGTCGCTACGGGCACGCGATCCCGGACTGCTCCAGCTGCTGCTGTCATACCCCTATCCCATATCTCATGGCAGTAGTGTCCCCTACCCCAGTTTCCACTCTAGATATCCATCATATCCCCATCCCTTCCCCATTAGCGAGAATTCCTGAGGGGGGTTGACGTCAGGGGGGCGGCCGGTGATAAAACAAATAGCCGTAACTGTAAACAACATGGACTTAAGAGCGAATGCAATGTGTGATAATGTTAGGGCGTACCCTGGAAGCGACGCGCAGGCGCAGCACCCGGTGTCTGCGGCAAATGGACAAGGGTTGTCGCATCAGGGACGGGTGCGACGTAAGACGCGAGTCCGTGAAGTAAGAATGAGGATGATAAGCTGGAATATAGGAACAATTACTGGAAGAGGAAGTGAGCGGGATTACTTCGCAGTTGTAGACTGCAAAGTAATCCCGGGTGAGCCTTTAACTTCCCAGCATCGCCTTGTGTTACTGGAGATTAAAATCACAGGACCGATAGCTGGGTTTAAACCTAAGCCCCCACCAAATATTAAGTGGTTTATGATTGAGAAAGAGGATTGTGCGCATGAATTCCGGAAGAGAGTGGTTGATAAAATGAGTGAGATGGAAAATAGAATGAAGGATAACTCGGTAAATGAATGCTGGAACGAGATGGCCTCATGTATAAGGGAAGTAGCGAAGGATGTGCTGGGTGAGACGAAAGGTAAAGGAGTGATTGCTAAAGATACGTGGTGGTGGGATGATTATATCCAAAATGTTTTGAATGAAAAGAAGAATGTATTCAAAGAATGGAAAGGTGTAAATGACGATAACCCGGTATTGAAAGAGCAGAAAAGATTGGTCTATATGGAATGCAAGAAAAAGGGTAAGAAAGGTGTAGCGATCGCTAGAACTAAGGCCCAAGACAGACTACGTCCCAATGGACAAAAGGAACTGTACCGCCTGGCGAAAGCGAGAGAAAAGAATGCTAGAGATATCGTGCATGTTAAATGTATAAAAGATGATAATGGAAGAGTTCTGATCAGTGATGAAGAAATAAAAGGTCGGTGGAGGAGTTATTTTCAAAAATTAATGAATGAAGAGAATGTTTGGAGTGGAAAGGTAGTGGACCTACCGACCAATCTGGGTTTGGTAGAAGAATTAAGTTTAGACAAAGTAAGAATGGCTGTCCAGAGTATGAAAAGAGGTAAAGCGGTTGGCCCAGACAGTATACCTGTAGAAGTATGGAAGGTTTTACAAGCGGATGGATGGAAGTGGCTGACTTTATTCTTTAATAAGTTGTTACATGAAGAGTCGATCTCGAACGAATGGCGTATCAGTTCACTGGTGCCCATCTTTAAAAATAAGGATGACGTACAAGAATGTAACGACTACCGCGGCATAAAGCTCATGTCACATAGCATGAAGATTTGGGAGAATGTGATAGAGAAAAGAATGAGAGAGGAAAGTGAAATAACCCAGAACCAGTTTGGCTTTAGGCTAGGACTGGGAACCATGGATGCAATTTTTGCTTTTTTTTTTTTTGGGACTAATCCCACCACACATTCCCACAATTGTAACTCCTGTAAGCCAGGATCCACAATGGTCTCCATAAATGACACCGAGGTTTGACCCTCAGGCAGTCCCGGGATATGATTTTAATTGTCTTGGGACCCGCAACAAATTTAATTAGAAAAGATTAAAGAGGAGGAGTTGGAAAGAGAGATTCCACTTCCCTCCTAGGCAAAGCAGGAGACAGGAAAACAAAATGACTAGTCAGCCAATAAGTAAACAGGAGTACAGCTACGATAGCGCAGCAGTACGGCACCACGGATACGGAAGAGCTTAACGGGGCCTATATGTGAGCGTTAAGATTGATTGCTACAGTAGGTATGGCAGAAACGCATGAACGCACGGAAATTTTCTCGAGTTGCTACAAGGTCCGTATAGAATACTACCCCACAGGTGACTTGCAAACTGTTTAACATAAGGTTACGCTCGTTTCGCCAGAGATCGCACTCCCAGAGAATGTGATGTGCCGATTGTTCATACTCGTGGTCAGATGTGGAACATTGACATAATGGTGATGGTACGAGTTTAAAAGAAAATAATTTACTTTTAAAGTTGCCATGGCCAGTTAAAAATTGGGCCACGAAGTGGTCAACCTCCAGCCACACCTTCTCCAGGCGCTCCCGGATGCATGGAAAAAATAGATAAAGATGACGACCTTTCGATGATGAATCCCATCTTTCTTGCCATTCAGTTAAAAGTTCCTCATAAACAATGGATTGTGGTGCAAACAATCTAGCAATTTTATTTCGGTCGCGCGGTAGAAGGAAATCTATATTCATAGTTTCCTTTGTGGTGTACATTGACGCTCGTCTCTGAATCTCCAAATCAACCGGAAGTACACCCGCGAGTACTGGTAAGGCCTCGGTACTAACCGTTCTATAGGCTTTACATAAGAATATTAGGGCCAATCGTTGGCTCTGTAGTAATTTAAGGCGAGCCGCCCCTATGGTGGCCCTATCGGCCCATACAGGTGCAGCGTAACAAATACACCCCAAATATGTGGCCATGTATATGGTTTTAAGTGTATTAAAACGAAGGCTCCAAGTAGATGTGGATATTCTAGTAAGCGCGTAGAAATTCTGTTTCGCTTTTTCGCCTACAGTTTTAATATGTTCAATAAATGAAAAATTTTTTTCTAAGACTAGGCCGAGATAGCAAACTGATGATGATTTCTTTTTGACAGTCATATTATTGAAATTTTTGCTTTACGCCAACTCATGGAAAAATACCCAAGTGCGCATAAAAACCTGCACATGGTATTTATTGACCTAGAGAAAGTGTACGATTGAGTTCCCAGGGAAGTTCTGTGGTGGGCTTTGAAAGAACGAAGGGTGCCGGGGAAGTATGTAAGATTAGTGAAAGCTATGTATGCAGAAGCGCGCACGAATGTCCGGTCCGAAGCCGGAGTCACTGACGAGTTCAGTGTCACTGAAGGCTTGCACCAGGATTCGGCTTTAAGCCCTTACATGTTCCACCTGGTGATGGTTGCTCTGACATCAGACATACAGGAGGAAGCACCGTGGTGTATGCTGTTTGCAGATGACATTGTCCTCGTCGGAGAGGAGGCAGCTGGAGTACAAAGTAGACTGGCGAAATGGCGGGAGAGGTTGGAAAGAGTAGGCCTTAAGATCAGCCGCACGAAAACTGAACATTTGTTCTGCAACTTCGGTGACTCTACCCAGTTCTCTCATATTGGCTTAGATGGGTTACCCTACTGGTCTGCTCCGACTTTCAAGTACTTAGGCTCTCTTCTCCGAGACGACGGCAACATCGACCGAGAGGTAAATCGTAGAATGAATGCAGAATGGATGAAGTGGCGACAGGTCTCGGGAACAATTTGCGATGCACGGATAAACTTAAGAGAAAAATATACAAGTGTCATCAGACCTGTTGCTATGTATGGATCTGAATGTTGGGCATTGAAAAAGACGGAGGGAAGATTGCATGCCACAGAGATGCGTATGCTAAGATGGATGTGTGAGGTCACAAGGCTAAGATAAGAAATGAGTATATTAGGGGAAGCCTGAAAGTGGCACCAGTGATAGAGAAGATTAGGAGCGCGAGGTTATCGAAAGGCATGTGACGAGGCGGGTTACTATATATCCTATTATTTATTATGTGGTGATGAAGAGTACAATTCACCATCTTGCCCGTGGATGTCGTAATACGACAATGGGATACAATATGCAAATAACGTCTACGCAAGAGAAGGAAAACTTGAAATAAAATACTATACCAATCCGTCTGACTAGCGTGTTATAGTAGGTCAATGTCCCTCCTATTATGGAGGCCCGAGCCCAGCAGTGGAAACTATATGAGCCGAGATGTGATATATGCTATTATAGCCTGGAACTAGGGTCGTCTTCATTAACATACAACCTGGATTATAATATTCAATCTTGTTTAACAAAGAATATATTGTATCCCGATATACGAGCTGGTTTAACCACTGTTCACCAGGGCTAGCGCGTAATGGAAAGAGACGTGCGAGTAGAAGCTTGCGTGTGTAGTTGTAGGTAAGGCCTGTGCCTTGCAAGCTACGGCAAGGCTATTTCAGCAAGTCTCGCTGACGCACTCCATGTCATTATACAACATGTGCTACGAACTTAGCCATCTGCATCATGTTCAGACTTACCGTCCAGATGAAAAGCTTGTAAAGAATATGTAGTGGTAGGCGTCTTTTATACTCAGCGCGCAAAAAAAAATCCAATCGGGGATATTTTTTATTACCGTTGATGGCAAACAAGCAATCAACACACCTGATGGTAAATGATACAACCCCTCGTGAACCTTTGCAATACCAGGGGCACAGCTAGGCCTACCATGAAGAAAATGCTCTTGTTAACAAGACCTTGTTTGAGGGACATGAAATAATTAATGACACAAATAAAACTATTTATTTTTATTCCCGTCAAATTGCGGGAATACAATTTTTATTGAGTTCAAATTACACAATCTGACAAATCGATAATCCACAGAAGTTAATAAGAAACTTTAACAGGTCTAAGTTGAAATAAAAAAGTATAGTCAGTAGTACTCCCTAATCGCCCCTACACAATGGTTTAAAACTAGGTTAATTCCTATATGTCAAGTGTATGATTATCATTTTGCCTAATTATAACCTATTGGCGGCATTACATTAAGGTTTTAAATGCACAGTGCACTACTACTCTGATTTAGTCGGTGTGTTTTCAAAATGGCTCTTTTCCACGTAAATCCTTTTCAGAAACACAACACAAATTGTGCTGAGTACGAGACGATGACTGAAATAATTTAATATTAAATACAATAGCAACAAACACATATAAATATAAAAAATTTCATCAAATATTGGGATATAACAATAAAATTATATACATAGAGGTACATCTCGACACAGCACTATATTTGCAGTGGACGGCATTACACTCTCCACTGTGACGCAATCAGAGAAGTAGTCTACTCTACCAAAGAATCATAGCACTTAAGTTAATGTAATTAAGAACATTCGAGAATTGGCAGTCCATAATTAAGTAAAAAAAATTCATCATAATCACAGGAAAGTTCATTTATCTTAACTATAAAAATAATGGGCAGATAAAAGCAAAATAAAATTAAGGAATTAAGAACACGTAATATTAAATGATAGGACTGCCGATTGAACTAACTCAAATTCAGTAATGACGGCACCATACCGAAATCTATGTTTTTAATAAACTAGAGAATACTTAATATTATATTGAACCTTGTTAATGCAACTGTCTAGAGATAATATCACTGTCTCCGCAGTTCCATTGGCGAGGTTCTGTCACGTACATATTAGGATTCATGCATAAAGTACGTCACATTCAATTCGTCATTATCGACCCCTCCGCCGTTCTTGTCACAATTACATTTTAGACCCCTCCCTAGTGTAACGTCACAAATTTTTCAATTTGACAAAATTTAAACAATGAAATCTCGATAAAACGTAGCGCATGTGGTAGCATTTGTCAAAAAGCTGCAAGTATTCTTAGGTTTTCTTTTAATAGTTCAAAATTGGCATTTTATTATTTAGATGTATTATTAGATTTTGAGAAGCGACGTTACGAGACTTAGAACCCACTCCCACCCCTTGCTACACTTCATCGATCACCTCACTCCGCTTTGACGTGTGACGTACTTTATAGATGGTCCCTTAAGAGTCTAAGGGTGGGGCATGAACTTAACCACACCCTCACTACAATTACCACACAATAGATAAGTGTACATAACATACTGATGAAAATATTTACAATGGTCTAATGCTCAGGTCTGAAGTCATTCTACAATCAGTGGTTTAGGATTCTCCCATGGGAATCCTTCTCGTCCAAAATGACCGTAAGTACTGGTCCTCTGGTAGATTGGTGCTCTCAGGTTCAATTCTCTGGAAATTGAGAATTAATAGGATATAAAAATCTGTATATATTATTTCTCAAAAGTATTTTTATCATGATGAAATATTCATGATACTGCATTATTTTAATATTTAATAGTCTTCCGATACTGTTTATTGTTTTTTCTCAGTATTTTCAAACATACATATCCACGTTTTTTTAATGAACCGTAATTGGATTTGAAAGCTAATGTTAATGAAAAAAGTAGCGAGTAAACAATAGGACAACTCTGCATATAACTTTTGTTAAACAATATAAAAGGTTAAAAAGAGGGTTCGAAATACTCACTTGACGATTTTGCCCGGCCGTAAGTCGAAGTTCTTCTGTACGATGGAAAGCAGCTCTTGTTGAGTCTTGTGGGATGTACCGTAATCGAACACAGTGATAGAGAGCGGTTCAGCAACACCGATCGCATAAGCAACCTAAACAAAATGAACACACTTGTTAAATTAAAGGAAATTAAAAATGTTCTTTTAGCTAAATTTGTCATTTGCAAATTAATGTAATGATGACATGGGTCTATAGAATGACTTGCCGTGGCAAGCGTCATGATTTTTTATTCCCACGCGGAACATTATTTTCATGTTACTATGATTATCACTCAGTATTAATTAGTGTTATTGCGATTGCGACGAGGACACAGCGCAGCACACACTCGAGGTGTGTGCCGCGTGGGCTGAGCAGCGTCGTGAAATCGTCGCATCATCGATGTCGACCTGACGCTACCGACCATCGCCGGGGAAATGCTCGCCAGCGTCAAGAACTGGGACGCCATCGCCGCCTTCTGCGAGGCCGTCATCTCGCGTAAGAAGGCGGCGCGCGGACCGTGTGCGTGAGGAACGCCTCCACGCGGATACGGCAGCGCAGACGCGAGTACCTGCGCCTGATGGCGCCCTAGCAGAGGCTGCGGGGGACCGGACCGGGGATTTAATCCGGTATCCGCGGAGGGGCTAGCCTCGCGACGGCGATCGGCGTCACGGGAGGGGAATTCGATGGGTAATCCCTCGAGGGGTATTCCATCGGCCTGACCACTGAAGCCAAGGAACTCTGCACCGGTGGTAGGCCCAACGACGAAGGCAACGTGCCATAGGGTGGTTTACGGAGCCTCGCGCCGCCCCTCTGTCGCCCCGGACGGCGGGTTGTCTCACCGTAGGCTAACCAAAAAAAAAAAGTGTCAGTGTTATTAGATAAGAACCTTAGAAATTGCTATGATAACTTTTAAAAAATAACACGAGACAATTTTTAAAAATATTTATGTAATTCACAACAAATGTATTACGTGTGGTAATGAATATAAGCAACCCTTAATATTTGTCATGGGTCGTAGAAGTCAAGTAAAACCCCATACATCTGGCTAGCATGGTGCAGCTAGTTGGTTTGCTTTAGGCTCATGCTTTAATTTCCTCACTTCTATTTACAAATTTGAACTAACAGCTGTCCTAAAGTCTAACTTTTTATTAGCTGCAGTAAAATGATGTTTCTAAATGTCATGCCGTAAAATAATGTTGACAGCCTAATCTCAGTAGGGATGTGATTCAGTTCACAAAAGTTTACAGAATATCTAATCGTTCCATAGCTGACTCATAATGATCATACTAAATTCTATTTAATATTAATGTAAATAAAAGGCTGTATAAACGTTGATCCTTTTAGACATATACAAGGTAACACTCAAGAAAACGCTCTCTCAAGTTGGTAGTACTGGTTTTTGGTTACGGTGCTACGATGACGCTTGACCGCCATTTTGTTTCGGTTGTCATTCGCTCATTCGGCTTCATACTTCTGTTTTGAGTGCATGAATAACTTTGATTTGCCCACTGCGCGTTGTTTTTGTTATCATTATTGTTAAACTTATGTTACGTTGTGTTTGTTTTTCATTACCTGTTTTCGTTAATCGTCTTAGTTTTTTTTTTTGTTTGATACATTGAAG
Source organism: Lymantria dispar (assembly GCA_032191425.1). NCBI lineage: Eukaryota > Metazoa > Arthropoda > Insecta > Lepidoptera > Erebidae > Lymantria > Lymantria dispar. Next base: position 10,798,751 of record CM063448.1, read on the forward strand.
ATATGGATGCTCTGCCGAGCACATCGCAAGATGGAGACACATTTTTATCTCCTAAGAAAAAAAGGCCACGTGTAGCTCTAAGTGCAACTGAAAAACTTTGGGTCCAAAACGTTTACAAATATGTGTTTGAAGTGAAATCTTCAGAATCAAACATTGAAGTTCCAAAAACAAGTGAATGCGTTAACAAGGTGGCTGAAGTCTTGGGAATATCCGTCCGCACAGTTTATTCCGTTTTAAAGGAGCACAAGGAGAACGACAGCGAATCACCAAAACCTCCCGAAAAAACGGGCCCAAAACTTACATTTAAAGATAAACTTGATGATTTCACATTCACTGCTCTTAGACGAATTGTACATCAGTTCTTTCATAGAAATGAAATACCCACCATCGCAAAAGTTAGTTTACACATGTCGTCACTCATCTTTTTATTATACGTTATGTATGTTTTCTCCCATCCCATGTGTAATCTTAACCAATTAGGTAATAACTTTAATCATTTTTAGGTGCTGCAAGTTGTAAATGATGACCCAGGATTGCCCAACTTCTCGAAAGAGACATTGAGAAAAATTATGAAGCATCTTAATTTCGAATTCGCTACTCGATCACGCAAGAGTGTGCTTATTGATAGACAAGATATCATATCATGGCGCCAGCGCTACCTGCGTTTAATTAAACAATATCGTAGGGAGGGAAAATACATATATTATCAAGACGAGACCTGGGTCAACGCTGGTACGTGTCAACTCTTAGTTTCTTCTATTTGTTCCCTTTTTGTTTTGATGTCGAAACTTATGATTCTTTTTTGTTCTTTTCAGGTCATACTACAAAAAAAACCTGGATTGACGGAAGTATTAAATCTTCTCGACCGGCATTTTTAGACGGCCTGACTACGGGATTAAAAAATCCCACAGGAAAGGGCAAACGACTCATAATTAGTCACATAGGCGGAGAAGAAGGCTTCCTGGTCGACGGACTTCTTATGTTTGAAGCAAAGAAAGGTACAGAAGACTACCATGATGAAATGAACGCGGAGTGTTTCGAGGATTGGTTCGGCGGTATTCTACCTAAACTCAAGCCGAATGCAGTAGTCGTAATGGACAATGCGCCCTATCACTCTCGGAAGATCGAAACAATCCCGAAGATGTCGTGGACGAAAGCACGAATTCAAGAGTGGCTGACTACTAAAAATATTGCGTTTGAACCAAATATGGTCAAGGCCACTCTCATAGATATTGTGTAACAACAAAATCATACTGAGAAATATGCCGTAGACGAGATGGCTGCCCAAAAAGGTATCACACTTTTAAGACTGCCCCCTTATCACTGTGAATTGAACCCCATTGAGTTGGTATGGGCGCAGGTAAAGAGTCACGTCGCAAACAATAATAAGACGTATAAAATGCAAGAAGTGAAAACTTTATTCCAAGAAGGAATCAAGAAAGTGACACCGGCTAAGTGGAGTGACTGTGTGTCTCACACTATTAAAGAGGAAGATAAAATGTGCCACCTCGATCATATTATAGATGAAGTGACAGATAGATTTGTTATTAGTGTGACCGAAAGCGACAGCGACAGTGATTTCGAAAAAGATTAATTAAATAACATTATTATGACGTTTTTGTTTCATTTTGAATGTACCTCCCTATACATCCACTAAAAAAGATCAATCCTCTAGTATAGTAATAATAATAGGTTAAAAAATACATTACAACTTAATATTAAATCTCAAAAAAAAAAACCAAACTGATTATTCATTTATGATTCACTCATTTAGCTACATCCCTATTTATTTTTCTTCAAAAACCGGCAACCCACAAAACGTCATTTTACTGCAGCTAATAAAAAGTTAGACTATAGTCTGCCTGCTACTGTCTTGATCATGTCAGCATTTATAGTTGTCACAAAATAAGAGGACCGTTTTGACACTTGGTCTTACCGATGTATTTAGTGATGAACCATACGACTCAGTACTCGATACTCACGATAAATCGAATCAAGTTTATATGAGTACTAGCAACCCGCCCTCGCTTCGCTTCGGTTATAGGTTATATTCGTTTTACCTGCGTAGTTCCCGTTCCCGTGGGAATACCGGGATAAAATATAGCCTAGTTTACGCCCTGATATTATAGCTTTCCATTGGTGAAAGAATTTTTGAAATCGGTCCAGCCGTTTTGAAGATTACCCGGAACAAACAGACAGACAGACAAAAATTTTTTAATTGCTATTTTAGGCATAGGTGTCGTGCAAATAACCGTGTGAGCATGAAAAAAGCCTATTATTTTGACATTACAAACAGACACTCCAATTTTATTTATTGGTATAGATATATATATATATATATATATATATATATATATATATATATATATATATATATTTAATCTCTTAGTTTCTTCTATTTGTGATATATATATTTGATTGCATTTATTTAAAATGCAATCCATATATATTTATATATATATATAGAAAATGAAAGAATAGAATATATAGAAAAGAAAATGAAATAATATATACGTATATATATATATAGGTATATATTATTTCATTTTCAATATTGATGTCTCGAATTTTCAATAAAAATCACTACACAGCTGGTGAAATTCTGTAATTAGTTGGTCTAAATACTAGTATTCAAATTAATAAAACCGGCCAAGTACGAGTCCACCTTAAAAAATATAACTTGATCGATTTATTTTTCCTTAACCGATTATTAATAGTCTGTGGACAATATGAAAAAAATCGTTATGCCACAGCACTTAGCCCAGTGGGCGGTACCCGTCAATGAAAAATGTAATTACCTTCAAAACATTTCGATCGGTAAAAAATAGAAAACTTCTTGGGCGTGAACTGTCAAAACGGGCCTTTTATTTTGTGACAACTATAGCTATTTGCATTGATTCCCTTATCTTAACTGTCAGGATACCAGTGAATAGTTGTTGGTTTCTCTTTTAACTATTTTTATATTCTAATATCGTGTTTTAATATTGATATGAGGTATGTATATGGCCTGATGATTCAAATACAACAAAAATTAAGAGTAATGGGATTGTGGCTTACCTGCACCATGCATCGGCGGCATAGTCCTGCTTTAACAAGCGACTTGGCGACCCAACGCGCAGCATACGCGGCTGAGCGGTCCACCTTGGTGAAGTCCTTGCCCGAAAATGCACCACCGCCATGCGCGCCCCAACCGCCATAGGTATCCACGATAATCTTGCGTCCGGTTAGACCCGCGTCAGACTAGAATATTTTTTTAAATTATTAAACATTCTTTTAGTTAAAAGTTCTTCAAAAGTCTGCGTAGCTATACTGCACCAATACTGTAGTGCTAATAACACGCCATAGCATGATGTCCTTGGTTAGATTCTCAAGCGAGACAATTTCTTGTGATCCATAAATAATTGCAAATTAAGTCTGGATATTTTTTGTGTTCTGTATGTTTGTAAATTCTACTACACAAGAATTTATCCCACAGTACGAGTTAATCATTACTTAGGAATAGACTACAGCTTTTAAAGTACAATCAGTCAGGATTGTATTGCACAGATGGTGTAGTGGTTAGAATACCGACATACCGTGCCAGTGTCGTGGGTTCGAATCCCACGCAGTACTGCACTTTGTGGCATCTACAAATTGTTGTCGAGTCTGGATGTAATTTGTATCCATTAATTATATTTGTAAAGTCCCCCACAACACAAGGATTATTTACACGTCTCTGTTCGAAATGGAGATGGCATTAACTATCTTTGGTCTAATTATCATACTACACACGTCTTTTATGCTAATAATACAATTCCACTGCATCTAAAATATTCCAATATGGAATCTATTCATAAAACTAATGCATTCACGATCCAATAAATAATTATTATTAACTATATTATGTTTACCTGCGGCCCTCCGATGATGAAATTGCCGCATGGATTTATATGAACGACAGTTTTCTCATCAAGGTAGTGACCAGGAATAACTTCTTTGATAACCTTTTCCCTGATTTCGTCGCGCAAGGTCTCCAATGTTATCTACAAAGTTGATATAGCAACAATTATAATTATAGTAATTATTATTATTCAGGCCTCAATTAAATGACGCAGATCACAATTTATAATCACTTCATAATCAATTTTTTTTTTTACATTTTCATGTCAGACAACGTTTTTGTCATTGTGGTTTTGGCGACTGTAAATCGCGAAGGTTTCTAGTTAGAATTCTGTGTCGAAAAAAATAAGTTTAAAACATCGAAAACGTAAAGAAGGCACATTTAAAGACTGTCATATTTTTAGTCATCATCATCTCTGCTCATATACGTCTCACTGTTGGGTTCGAGCCTCCTCCAATAGGCGAGAAATTGACCAACTATACCATACTGGTCAGACGGGTTGGTATTATTACGGTTGTATAGGGTCTTATTTCGAGTTTTTAATCTCTTTCATATATGTAATATGAATATTTAATCCCTCAGTCTTCCTTTACGACACCTACTAGCAAGGTAAGGGGTGGTGAATTGTATTCTTACTCCGTCACTATATAGAGATATTTTTAGTAATACAGATTTAATAGGGAATGGACGGATTGATATTTTATTCTTATTACACGCATGAACGATTTAATTATTACTGACATATAGGAACAGTCATTTAATATCCTAGATATAAGTTATCTACATCACGAATTCCACTGAAAGCTGTCGAGCAATTACGTTTAGTTTAATACTAACGCGTTTAATACGCGGACACAAAAAAAAAACCTTTGCATTGATATTATTAGGTTGATTAGATAAGATTATGATTAAACCTTGCCAATACATTATGAAGAATAAGTCTATTTCCTTTTAACTATGCAGTATATTGATTTTAGTTCATGTGGTGACATAGTAAGAATACTATTGCCTTATTACGCCTTCTTTTCCAAGAGATGACCAAGGAACGTAGGCAGAAAACACTGCAAGAAACAAAAAACTCGAAATATAACTCCCTTTTTTTTGGAGTGGGGCTACGATCAGCGCACCCGCCGCCCGGCAAAATAACCCCTAATGGAATACTATGTCTGCTATTGATTTTATACCGTAAATATATCGACGGTTCCTATATACATAAAGACATGTCAAAAATGGCATTTTTTAATTGTATTCTTTAGGTTTTAGATTTTCAATACGCACATTTCATACTGCATATTGTATTGAAAATCTAAAGCCAATAAAAAAAGCCTAAAGAATACAATGAAAAAAATGCCATTTTTGACATGTCTTTATGTACGTTGGGACCGTCGATACAGGCGGGCGGACAAAGACAATTTAAAATAATAGATTTCATTATTCGGACCTAAGTTTTGTTAATTCGTGGTTATCCGGATTGCCAATCGTGTACAAATAACTTTTGGAGTTTAACCTCATGAAATGTTTTTATGTTTAAATTCATTCGCCTTTTGTAGGTGAATGAATTAAATAATTTTTCTAATTTAGAACAATGCATGCAAAAATCACTTCATTTATCCGAACTTTCGATTATCCTAACAGATTACCACAAGAATTAATCCGATTCTTTGAATTGCCACTATACACTGATATGACCGTTAAAAGTAAAATCATATTCATGGTAATTTGATACAAAACTTATTACGAGAATTACATGTGCACATGAAAATGAGATCCTCTCAGAGAAAGGTATTATGTCGACAGTTTCGTTGTGCTTACACAGCTAAGCTGGGTATAGTATGTCCACTTTGTTTACTTCTAATTTCTGAGAAACTAAACAAGTATATTTTATTTCACATGTTATAAGCTACTAATAATAACATTCTTAGTGTATATAATATATTGTAGAGTATAGAGAATTCGGGACGTTATGGAGCTCAATAACCATCGACTAACCGTAATTATTGGATATCTAAAAATAGAACATAACCAGAACCGAAACTGATTAAAAATGTTTAGATAATTTCGAATAAGATCGGGTTTTATATGAGACGCGCGACAGGTTTTCAACCAGGTAATTTAACAGGACAGAATGTAAGCATCTTCAAAGGATAAATAGGAAATATACATAAAAATTAGCATTGCCCTTCCCCAATAACCAAAAAAATCAATATACGTAATCAAAACTATCCGAAAATGTCGGCTAATTTAAAATAATGACAATATCCGTAATCGAAATTTATTTGTATCTATACAAATAAAATTAAAGTGTCTGTTTGTAAAGTCAAAATACTGGACTATTTTCATGCTCACACGATTATTTGCACGAACACCTATGTTTGGAATACTTTAAAAGTTTTTTGTCTGTCTGGCTGTCTGTCTGCTTATTAGAGGTAATCTTCAAAACGACTGGACCGATTTTGATAATATTTTACTACCAGGTAACTGTCTAAATAAGGAGTAATTTTGTCTGTATTTTATCTCGGTATTCCCACGGGAATTATGCGGGTAAAGCGACTGAAACAGAAGCGAAGCGAGGGCGTATCCAGATCCGAAACTTCATATCCATAACAACCCTAGTGGATTATTTTCAAAACGGCCCATCTTAAAAGTTGATCAGAACTCTATTCACCATGTTTTGCTTTCCTTCAACATTTGTTAGAGAAGAAAACATGTCGTTGACCCCATATAAATTAGGATAAGGATTATAATATTAGACAATCACTCGGCTAAGTTTATACACTTGATCATAAATAGCAATATAAACCGTGTGTTACATACTAGAGTTTATGTTAAGTAAACTACCTCGTGACTAAAAAAACCCCGGCTTTTAATCGTAATGGGAATACAAAGACTTATTCAACTCTTGCTACGTGTATAATCAAAAATGACGCAAAACGTTTTATTCGGACACATTGCAGATCTATCTACTCCTATTTGTTAATATAATAGTTTTTTTTATCTATTGTAATCATGTATGAATAATATAAATTGTTGTGACAAAGAAAATACATACATGAATGAATGTTATTTAAAACTAGCACTTATCTACGACTTCGAAGCCAATTTTCAATTTGGCAACAATGTAAAGCAAACTAACTTTGGGACAAAGAGGTATATATAATAATTATAATATTTAAGCCAAATTACATTTAAATCGAAATGCTGGGCAGGCAGGACGGCATCATGGGACTGAACCGTAGAATAGTCTATCAACTACAGAGGCTAAGCGCACGAGGGCGATTGTCGCCGGGGTGTCGACGGGGAATGGTACACGAAAAGGCTGGCCAGGAACGTCAATGATTCGGTACCAGTGGTCAGACTAATGGTGACAGAGAGGAGATAGGGTTGTTTATGGGGCCATGCGCCGCTCTTTCGTTGCCCCGGAAGGAACAGACGAGACGTATAAACTGCCAAAAGAAAGACAGGATGGCATTTGGCTTTCCTTCAAGTGTAGTTTGTTGTGATTTCGTTAGTGAGCAAACCCTTTAGTATTCCTTTACTACATCCGCGGGCCAGTGTTGAAAAATATTATTTATTATCACAGGATAATAAAATCTTTTATTTAACGTTCCTTCGTTCCTTTCTAACGAGTCTGTTTTAGTATTCGTAACATTAACTATATAATTATTGTTAATTAATACAGTATTATTGTAATCTAATTAAATAAATATACACATTTTATACATTAAATTATTGTCAGTCATCTAAATTGCGCAAGAAAAATTAATTAATAATTCTTTACGTCAATGATTTTTTGTTCATTATAATTATTTCAGCAGTGATATAATAATGCTCACCTTCTCTGAATGTTGTAGAGATACAACGACGGTATGTACTCTCTGGGGTACGGTCGCACCTCCAGCAAAGACGTACTCACAAGTCACCTGTAAAAAATCGTAATTGTACATTAAAACAATATTAGAAGTACAAGTAGGAGGATAAGTTTGCCTGTCGTAAAAGCAGGTTTGATTGCGCCATCAGGTTTCGAAATTAAAAAGTAGCCTACACCAAGAGGTGTAGGCTACTAAAATTTCGCAAGAACAAAACAGAAAATTTTGTAAGGAAGACCTTAAAAAATTTTCTGTTTTGTTCTTGCGAAATTATCTGCGTGTTAAAATTGTTATTTATAGTGTGTTTTAAATAAGGAAAAACAGCGTGGAAAAACTTCGCTATTTGAGACAATTTCTTGGAAGTACGTGACATTTACGAATCGATAGCGACCAAAAATTACCCTTCTTAAGAACAATCAAGTATCCAACTGCCTGTATGAAACGCTAAAAGAATCTTCGCGTACTATTCCGTAGATTCGACTACACAGATGGCGTAGTAGTTAAGATACCGACCGACAGTGCCAGTGTCGTGGGTTCGAATCTCATGCAAGACAACATTTTGTGCGGTCCATAAATTGTTGTTCCGGGTCTGGGTGTAATTGTATGCATTAATTATGCTTGCAAATGCGGGAGGCATTAGAAGAACTACTTCATTAGTGCAGGGAGTGTTGTTTTAAAAAAAATTACTCCGTACAGTACATAAGTAGGCCATAGACAATTGATCAATTTGCTGTCAATAGACTCAATTGTAACAGCATTATACCGTCTGGAAACCTAAATTGTCTGTCACGGCTTCTATAAGAATATTACTGTCATCACAGTCAACATTTTTATTGATGGGCATCATAAGTTCTTATGAATTTAAATTTTTCCTGATAGCAAGCGAGCCGGTGTCGACAATTCTGCCATTATCTATACCAATAAATAAAATTGGAGTTCTATTTGTAATGTCAAAATAATAGGCTTGTTTCATGCTCACATAGTTATTTGCACTATACATATATGTACCTAAAAATCATTTATATTTTTTTGTCTGTCTGTCTGTCTGTTTGTTCCGGGTAATCTTCATAACGGCTGAACCGATTTCAAAAATTCTTTCACCAATGGAAAGCTATATTATCAGGGAGTAAACTACGCTATATTTTATCCCGGTATTCCCACGGGAACGCGCACTTCGGGGATACGGCGACAGAAACCGAAGCGAGGGCGGGTTGCTAGTGAATTTATATAATGACAATATTTATCTATAACTTTGTTCAAACGTTCAGCTGCATAAAGTAGGTAGAGAATACGAAGGTGAATGAACGTCCTTATTTACTATATAGAGTTAGTTACGCGGCAAAAAAATAAATAAAGGAAATGAGTTAGAAATCAAACTATTCCCTTGTCTACAATTTTCCTTCTAGCCCGTAAAAAGATTTTTAATATACGTCATCAGATAATCACTGTGAGAGAAAGAAATAAAATGCTACGCCAATTCGTCTGACCAGTGAACGTGTTCTTAATAAGTCAATATACAAATTACTCCAGAACGTTCAAATTCCTATTTTATTATTTTTAGTCGTTATCTATTTAATCAATACTTTGCCCTGTAACTATTAGCACGGTGCTAAAACTGTGGTAAAAATGTGTATCCTGCCATTTATCGGGTACGATGCCCTTTCTTATAACTCGCGATCGTCAGTAGAATACCTATGTATGTCAGTAGAAAGCCTATTTATTATAAACTCATTTGCAAAAAAAACGGGCGGTTTTGATTTTCATTCATATTTAAAAAGATACAATACCAAAAAGGTTTCAATCGTTTGTACACGTTACTGGCCGGTTTTAAAAATGCTGTGGTATTTAAAAAAGTACGTTCTAAATTCAATTTTTCATTTGATGTTCATTTTTACAGAAAACCCCTTTTTATCCTACATTTTTGGCGCGAAGTTCCAGAAGTTAACATCGACTTTCATAACTTTTATTCAATTTTTATCGATTAATTTCATATCCTTGACTGTCAAAGCTTTATTTAATGCTGTTTGGCTGTATCAAAAATGGTAGATAAAGTGGTAAAAGCTACCAAAATTATCGCGCTGCTTGAAGAGGGTTGCAGCCAATGTTTCGTGGCTAGGAGGCTAAATGTTAGTCGCTCGACAGTCCAAAGGACCTGGCAGCGATATCAGGAGACTGGTTCCGTCGAGAGAAGGCCTGGTTCTGGAAGAAAACCATGTACCCAACCACGGGATGATCGTTTTCTTGTGAGTCGCGCATTGAGAAATCGCAAATCTTCGTATGTGGATCTTAAGAACAACCTCCAAGAAGTAAGAAATGTGCATATTAGTCTATGGACGGTCAGGAGGAGGCTTCTCGCTGCCAATATACGCAGTCACCGCCCGGCCCGCGGCCCCAAATTACTCCGTGAGCACAGAGTTCACAGGCTTAGGTTCGCTAGAAATTGTGAATCATGGACTCAAGACGATTGGAATAGGGTTTTGTTCTCTGATGAAGCCAGGATATCTCTGTTCGATGAAGATCGACGTCGGCGAGTGCTAAGAAGACAAGGAGAACGCTTTGCAGAGGCATGTTTCGAAGAAATCACACCTTATGGTGGGGGCTCTGTTATGTTTTGGGCAGGAATAAATTCAATGGATCGTACAGAGTTAGTCTTCATTGAAAACGGCTCACTGACTGGGCATCGATACATAACGGAAGTTCTAATTTCTCATGCACAACCCGCATTGGCCTAGTGATGGTCGACTCGAGTAACTAACTCGAGTTAACTCGAGTTGGGCTTAACTCGAACCAACTCGAGTTCAATTCTCAGACTCGAGTTCGAAAACCGAATGGGACCGATGTGTGGCGAAGTTTGCCGATCATTTGAGAATATATTCATTCATAACAAATAAGTGTCACATTATGACTAGGTAGATTTGACCACCACCAAGTAAACCACTTTAAAATGCAGATTATTATTGTAGATTTTCGTGTTTTACGTTCTATTTTTGAAAAATCATCATCATCATTAGCACAGCTCACATACGTCCCACTACTATACCGCTCTGGTCAGACGTGTTGGCGTAGGGCTTTAAATTTTACTTCTCTTGCATAGATTTTATCTGCATATCAGATCCCTTAGTGGTTTTGATCTGCAAACTATCATATTCCTTAGTCGTCTATTACGACATCCACGTGCAAGATAGGGATTGGTGAATTGTATTCTTACTCCGTCACCACACGAAAGGAATTTTGAAAAATGCCAGGTCCTAAAAGAAAATTTTTGATTTGGGATGTATTTGAATCGCCAGTGAGTGGTCGTGTTACATGTAAAGAGTGTAAAGCTTCATTCAAATATAATGGAAACACGACCACATTATTAAACCACATTAAAAATAAGCCAAGTGTTGTCATCGAAGAAAGAAACATAAGTCCGACTACATTATCAACAATGAAAGTAATACGAGTGCTTCGGTCGATTCATAGCAGTCACTGGAATCCACAACCACACTGAATGTGGAGCCTCCTTAAAAAAGGTTGAAGCACACCCCCAACCCGTCTTACTGTGCCAAATAAAATAATGCAATATTCTGGTGATAACGCTTTAATTAAGTTAGTGTAAATATGCCCAATGTAAAATAACAATAGTCATGTGTGTGAAATGCCATATTTCACTTTGTCACGACCGAATTAATAACTGTTTTAGGGTTTTCCTCACTATATAACGTTTTTTTAATTTTTTTTAAGAGCTTGCTTCATATTTTATCAAAAATAATAACAACTTGTTTTCAATAAAAAAATGACCTTTAAATATTGCTTAGTCTTTTTTAATATTTTTCTCGTATTTTACACACCTCATTTCGTAATATATATTTTTTTCGCGAAAATATAATAAATTAAGCATCTAAGGTTTAAAATTCAAGCCAAAAATATATAAATAAATGATTCGATTTTACACAATAATTTCCTTTTTTATTTTAGTTAGTATATTACTCTCCTAATACCTACATTATAAATAAGTAATATAAAAAATAAAAGAATTAACAAAAATATTATTAGTCTGATCAAATTTTTTTAATTATTTATGGAAGGCTGAGGGAATATATTGGTAAAAATTCTAAAAAATCATTCACTTTTCAATAAAGTCAACTCGAGTTACGTAACTCGAGTTGAACCCGAGTTACGTAAATTTTGACTCGGGTCAAATCGAGTTTAATTTATTCCGAGTTGGCACATCACTACATTGGCCGCTCTAGGTGAAGACTCGATTTTTATGGACGACAATGCTCGCGCCCACCGATCCCGCGATGTTAATGCGTATGTGCAAGAGGTCGGCATTCGTCGTTTGGATTGGCCAGCTCGAAGTCCCGACCTCAATCCCATAGAGCATGTCTGGGACGTTCTGAAACGGCGTGTGAGATCAGTACACCCGGCTCCGCAGACCATCAGAGAGCTGAAGAATGTGATTACTGCGGAGTGGGAACGTATTCCGCAAGCAAGTATCCGGGATATACTCGCTAGCATACCCAGACGAATTCAAGCTGTGATTTTAGCTAGAGGGGGTCACACTCGATACTAAACATTTATCTGCTTTTACTTTATTAAAGAAAAACAAACAAAAAAACTTTTTTATTTTTACTTCATGAGCATATGCACTACTAGCGAATATACACTACTAGCGAGGTTTAGCATTATTTCCCATAAATTGTATCTAAATTTTATGAAATACTGATGAAAACGATTATTTTCTTATTAATTTAGCAAATTGTGTGGATAAAACTACCTATAATTATCAAACAAAGAAATATTAACATTTGAAATGGTTCATTGCTTAGGTGCCCGTTTTTTTTGCAAATGAGTGTACATGGGCCAAAATAACATTCATAAACAAAGAAGAAAACAATATTACATAATGTAAACTGCGTTCTTAGAAGAAATTAAAATCATTCGTCATCATTATCAGCTCATAATATAAAAAAATATAAAAATTAATATATATGAAAGTAAAAAAAATAAACAAGCGTTCTAGTATAATTTAAATAAAAACAAAAAAATACCGTGATTAATTGATTTTCTATGCAACATTAGCGATCCTTGAAACATTGATATTAAATAAACATTGACGCCGATATTGAATTGATTTGATTGATTTTGATTGATTGCCATTGCTTAACGCACTTACACTATCGAGATAAGAAGTGAATATGGTGCGTTCGTATATACAAAAAACGTGATAAAATAGATCCATCTATTAAAATACTATTTACTAATAACTAATTTAAAAGCATTCTAGAAACCACTGTCATTTACATTTCACTATCGTTTATTTAGGCATTAAACGATAATTACTACAATAAAAACAATAACAAATTAATAAAGCCACATATCATCACCTCACTCACAGCAATGTCGGTTCAATAATTAATTAGAAAACTATATTCTAATTATTAGTAGTTATTACTAGGTCATCATCATCATCTTGCTCTTATCCCAATCACTTGGGGTCGACGCAATATGACATCTGTTTTGACATATTGCAAAAAGTTTCGGCAATGACTTTTATGACCGGCCGCCTGCCTGACGTCAACCCTCCTTGGGAATGTAATCGTTGACCCAAATGGTACATGGTATTAGTAGTTATTACTAGGTACTAACTAATAAGAATATCATCATTTTCCTGCCCTCATCCCACGCTAAGTGGGGTCGGCACAACATGTTTTTACCTTCCATAGCCTCCTATCAGCCGTCATATGTGCACTCACTGCTTTCATACGCATATCTTCATTCACGCAGTCCATCCATCTCTTTTTGGGTCTCCCACGCTTCTTTCGTCCATCCACAATCATATTGACAACCCTCCTTGTCACATGCCTTTCATCCCTCCTCATCACATGTCCATACCATGACAATCTCGCGCTCCTAATCTTCTCTATCACTGGTGCCACTTTTAGACTTCCCCTAATATACTCATTTCTTACTTTATCTAACCTTGTAACCCCACACATCCATCTTAGCATTCGCATCTCTGTAGCATGCACTCTTCTCTCATCCGTCTTTTTCAATGCCCAACATTCAGATCCATACATAGCAACAGGTCTGATGACACTCTTGTATATTTTCCCCTTAAGTTTGAGAGGCAACCGGGTGTCACAAATTGTCCCCGAGACCTGCCGCCACTTCATCCATCCTGCATTCATTCTACTATTAATCTCTCGGTCAATGTTGCCATCGTCTTGGAGAAGCGAGCCTAGATACTTGAAATCGGAGCAAACCGGTAGAGATACCCCATCTAGGGCAATGTGAGAGAATTTGGAAGGGCCACCGAAGTTACAGAACATATGTTCAGTCTTGGTGCGGCTGATCTTAAGGCCTACTCTTTCCAACCTCTCACGCCATTGCCCCAGTCTGCTCTGTACCTCGGCTGCCTCTTCCCCGACGAGGACAATGTCATCTGCAAATAGCATGCACCACGGGGCTTCCTCCTGTATTTCCGATGTCAGCGCATCCATCACCAGGAGGAATAAGTAGGGGCTCAATGCCGAACCCTGGTGCAAGCCTACAGTGACACTGAACTCATCAGTGACTCCGGCTTCTGACCGGACATTCGTGCACTAAGTAATAACTCTAACTCGTAACTAATAAGAATATAATGTAACAATTATAATATCTAAGCACATTTGAACACTAAAATATAGAATACTAGCAGACCCGGCCACGCGTTGCTGTGGCTAATGTTTTTCGCGTTGCTGTGGCTAATGTTTTTGTTGCATTACATTTTATTAAACTACTAGCAACCCGCCCTCGCTTCGCTTCGGTTTCAGTCGCTTTACCCGCGCCGTAGTTCCCGTTCCTGTGGGCATACCGGGATAAAATATAGCCTATGTTACTCCCTGATATTATAGCTTTCCATTGGTGAAAGAATTTTTGAAATCGATTCGGTGGTTTAAGCGTGAAAGCGTTACAAACAAACATACAAATAAACAATCATACAAATAAACAATCATACAAATAAACAAACAAACATCCTTACTTTCGCATTTATAATATTAGCATGGATTTAAACGACTTCCACTTAAATCGTAGGAGAACATCTGTCATGGAGGGCGTCATATTTTTTTACAAATGGCATCTATGTAAAAAAGCAAGTTAAAATCGTATATGACACGTTTGTAGGTTTGACATAGCAGCGCCATCTATTAATTAATTACTCAATTCAGTCAACAGATATCGCCATCTGTTAAAATCATTTGGAGTTAACAGATAATTGTGAATGTCAAATAATATGTACTACTCGTACAAATAAAGAATGGGATTATAAATGGCGGCTCATTTTGCCGGTACTGTCAGCATATACGCTATGATAATCTGGTAATTAAATATTATGTTTTAATATCGTTATATTAAAACATAATATTTATTTATTAATTATAGGGATATATTATACCATATATTATAAACTATTTTACGTGTATCACCATGTAAAATTTGCCCACGTTTATGTTCCATAGCGTACGGTGTAATGGTGAACAATGGAAAAACGCCAAAATAATTATCAACACAACAATATAATAACAACATTTTAGTAACAGTAACAATTCTTTAACAATAATATTAACAACAAATAACATCAACAATTATGAAGAAACTTAAAACGCATCTAGATCACAGATAAGCGAAACTAGACTTAAGAATACAAAAGACAGTCAATCATAATGGTATTTTTTATTGTTGTCTGTACCAGCGAGTGTGAGTATAGATAGCAATGGTGTGTGAGTGAGAAGCGAACAGTAGCGACGCCATTTTCAATCCCATTCTTTAATTGTACGAGTAGTATATATAGGTAATACAAATAATTTGCAATAAAATAATATTGCGATTATAAATTAAGATGTAAGCTATCCTATCTTTCAAGTTGGATCAAACTGCACACAGTGTGCATTTTGATTAAAATCGGTTAAGTAGTTTAGGAGTCCATCGCAAACAAACAACGTGACACGTAATTTATACATATTAAGATTAGCATTTCAAATTTTATAGCGTTCAAAGTTCTCAAAATAAATTAAAAGAAAAATCGTTGCATAACATTTAAAATATGTATAGTGCGATGACAAGCCACATATGCAAACCGTTCCTGCAGAGTCAAAGTACATACTTGAAGTTATAAACATGTTCTGCAAATGATTTGATATTATAATAACCAATAATAAATTCGTCATTAAAACACTCATCTCAGTCATACTCGTCCCACTATTGGGCCCAGACCGTCTCCGTTTTGGGAGGGAATTTGACCTACTAAACCACACTGGTCAGACGTGTTGACATAGCATTTCATTTTAAGCTTTTATCTATTTCATCTGTTTTTTCCATACTTTACATGCCCTACTCGTCTTCTACGACTTTTTAATAGGTGTCGGTTTGTATTCTTATTTCATCACCACGCGTAGAATTTAAACAGAAATAAAACATTGAGATACTAAAAAAATTAAAATCGTATAAAAATTATATTAATTCAAGTGTTAAAAAAATACTCGCATATTTTTTATTATAAGTTTGAAAATTCCAATTTATCATTCATAAAAATAAATAACACATTTTGATTGAATGGTCGATATACGTTTTAAATATGGCGTATATGTAGTACAATCCTTACATATAGTTTCATTAAATATTTGTCATTCAGCTGTGTCTATAACACATTTTTATATAATATAATAACAAGAAGTAATACATTATGCATTTAGTATTATATTTTAAAATAGCTGCAGAAATCAAACGACATGGATTCTTTGATAACGTGCAAGTAGTAATCTCACGGCGGTTAATTGGATATCAAATAGCACTTTGTATGAAGTGATCAAATTAAATGTATGGTATTATCGTTACTAGTATTACGATTGTAACTGTTTAATATGAATATCTCATCTCAATTCGTAAGCAAATAACACTAATTACTGCTGAGCAAAAGTCTTCTCTACAATGGAATAAAAGTTTCACTATTCATATTACGCTAGACGGGTTGGCATAGGATTTTAAATAGTTTGTAATGATATTTATTACATCCCATAATCAGTCAAGGGTCGAAATGTATACCTTTCTTCGTCAATCTATGAACGGATAAAAGCTAAAGATTTGGCATGATTATTTGAATACAATCGCAAGGACTACAGCCAGAATTATTAATAATAATTTTAGTCTTCAGATCCTGTTTATTGATAATGTTACGGCATCAAAAAATACCATCCTACTTTCAAACTACAAACAACCATACACGTTCAGAGATGGATTTGATCCAGTCAACAATTACATTCTCAAGGAGAGTTGAAGTCGGACAGGCAGCGGTCATAAAAATATTGACAAAGATTTTGCAATAATAGGAAGAGTACATATTGCGTGAAGCCTAATTAGGATAAAACAGAAAGATGATAATTGTCTCGAAAACTACATTCATCGTCATTTCGGCTCATATACATCCCACTGCTGGGCTCGAGCCTCCTTCACAATAGGAGGGAAATTGACGTTACTATACCTGTTGTCCAGACAGGTTGGTATAGGGTTTGATTAATCTTCCTTCTCATTCACGGGTGCTATATGCGTATTAAATCCCTAAGTCGTCTTATACGACATCCACGGGCATAAGAGGGAGTGGTGAATTGTATTATTCCGTCACCACACGAAATAAATAACTAAATTACTCAAAAGAAATTATTTAAAATATGGATATGGGCTGCTCAATATATATATATATATATATATATATATATATATGCTAGCAAAGCTGCGGGCAGAGCTGATTTATGAAATAAAAGATAATTCTGATAATAAGATGACATAATATCGACAATAATAATATAAGTTGATGATGTAAAGAAATTATAATATATCGCTACATCATTGCCATCTTATGCATGGATTGTAATCAAACTTGCCTATGAGATACTGTTTACACAAGGAACTTTTAACCCCTTTATCAATTTTAGCGATAGCGTCACATGTTTTTCTATATAGTTAAGTTCTGAGGTGCTTGCCTCGCTTAGATAAAATGTATAAAAAAGAAAACAATTATATAACCTTTCACACAGTGATAAGTAGTGAAATCAGTGTACAAAATGTACACTGATTAAGTAGTAAGAGTAAAAAATAACTTAAGGAAAAAGCACATCCTTAACTAGAACATTTTTCTGTCACAATTTATTAGCCTGTCTTTCCAGCCCGTAGGTATATGTACACCACTGCTAGGAGAACATAAATGAAAAAAATATATAATACCGGCTACAGGAATTAATCAGTTTTCGTAACGAAAAACTGAAACTATTAGTCATCTATTACGACATACTACACCGGAGGAACAGGTGGCGACATATAGTATTCTGTAGTACACCACTGCTAGGACAACATAAATGAAAAAAAAAATACAATACCGGCTACAGGAATTAATCAGTTTTCGTAACGAAAAACTGAAACTATTAGTCATCTATTACGACATATTACACCGGAGTGGAACAGGTGGCGACATATAGTATTCTGTAGTACACCACTGCTAGGACAACATAAATGAAAAAAAAAATACAATACCGGCTACATGAATTAATCAGTTTTCGTAACGAAAAACTGAAACTATTAGTCATCTATTACGACATATTACACCGGAGTCGAACAGGTGGCGACATATAGTATTCTGTAGTACACCACTGCTAGGACAACATAAATGAAAAAAAAATACAATACCGGCTACAGGAATTAATCAGTTTTCGTAACGAAAAACTGAAACTATTAGTCATCTATTACGACATATTACACCGGAGTCGAACAGGTGGCGACATATAGTATTCTGTAGTACACCACTGCTAGGACAACATAAATGAAAAAAAAATACAATACCGGCTACAGGAATTAATCAGTTTTCGTAACGAAAAACTGAAACTATTAGTCATCTATTACGACATATTACACCGGAGTGGAACAGGTGGCGACATATAGTATTCTGTAGTACACCACTGCTAGGACAACATAAATGAAAAAAAATACAATACCGGCTACAGGAATTAATGAGTTTTCGTAACGAAAAACTGAAACTATTAGTCATCTATTACGACATATTAACACCAGAGTGTGTACAATAATATATAGTAGGTGCATAATATTTAAAACTAATTTTATTTATAGACAGTCTTAACAAATTGAAAAACACGCAAAGAACAAACACACGGCTTAAAAATAAATTTTAAAGAGTAGTGTAGTGAAAAATAATTGATGTAGTTGCAACGGACTTTTAAAAAATAGTCTATCATAGAGACTTCGCTGAAGTCCCATATACGACGTAAAAATAATTTCTAAAGACGACAGTGAGGATTACTAAAGGTATAATAAAAATGCTTAGTTGGCTGAACTGCTCTTGTCACTAAGACATGGCAGTTATTGTTGATTTGATGAGTACCAAACCAAAAATATAGGTAAACAACTTGTGTGAATATTAAATCCAGGTTCAGGGCAGTAGGACATGCAACTTGACCCTAGTTAGGCACCAGTCTCTGCTCCAAAATGAAATTGGTCTACTAAAAGCAACTGACCGGATCATTTTTGTTTATTTCGCCCGCTTTTGCACTTAAATTATGAACTTCCCTTGGTTGCCTTCCTACCTTGAGAAGGGAGGATGGGTAACACATTAAACTATTACCCTACCACCACCCAGAAAACAAAAAGCTTATTATTTACCTGGGTTTTGGAATCAGGACGAGCCCACCAAAACTCTCCATTTCGTCGCAGCTCAGCAATTTTCTGATTTAGTCTGTGTGCAAGCACAACTGTTAGTGGCATACACTCTTCTGTCTCATCTGTCGCGTAACCAAACATCAAGCCCTGAAAACATTTTATAATAAGTCTTGTATAGAAAATAATGTTGCGGATTTATATAGTCACCATACTTAATATCTGGAAACCGAATGTACTGGATTCAATTCCTAATATACAAATATATTCTATCAATTGGTTGCCTGAATCCTGTGCATCACATCATCCTGAAAGATCTATTCCAGTAATATAAATAATACTAACTGGGAAGCAGTTTGGAATGAATTTTTTAACTATTTCAGTTTTGTAGACTCATAACCACTATTAGTTCACATGGATTTATTTGTAAACATTGATACATGATCATGATCACACCTATGAATCACAACATTGTTTTATTGCAGGTTAAACATGACAGTAGGTGATTGGACTGATGTTAAGTCCTCTAATCATAAAGAAACCCACCATGTGAAGGCAACATTCTAATGCTTTACACAAATATACATATGTCAAACTGGACTAGAAGTTCTATGATTAACATTGAATTAAACAAATTTTAGTTTTATAAAGATAATTAGTTCCTCGTTAGTCCACATGCATTAATTACTCGAGAGTACATTACTCCGACATACTCAAATTTATATTATTACCCTACTTTTTTTCATATATGTCCATTTTTTAATCACTGCTTCATTCAAACACAACAATATTATATTTTATAGTCTAATACTAGATCATTTTCCTTAAAGAACAATCATTACACATGCATGTGCATACATAAAAGGCTACAAACATTTGAATGAAAATATTTGTTCCCAAGAATTTTGTAGTTAAGATTTTCAATATATTACTTATGAAAATGATCTGTAAAGAAACCTGGAATGTTATCAAAATTATATATAACCCTATAAATATATTACATGCATATAATAAATGACCAGAATATTCTTGCAAGACAAATATGTCGAGCATTTCCCCTAAGCATCCTTAACTAGCATAGCATTAGTTAAAAAAAAAAACTGTGACAGTTCTTGAATAAGGATATCAATTAAGATGTGTATCTTGTACATAAGGTGTTTGTCATTTCATTAGTCACAAGGAAACATTTTAATTTACCCAGTAACTAAATAGTCATCATTGATAACTGGTTCTATTGAAATTGCATCATAAAAAAAGGAAAACAAACATTAATCTGCATAAATAGTATAGTGGTTTAAAAAGTAACATTCCATGTATCACAGATTTGATTCCCATACAGGACATATCTTTGAGCAATCCACTGTTCAGAATCTGTGTGTTGTTTTCATTTATAACATATTTATAATCCCCTGGGACACAGGGGACTATAAATATTCTTAGTCCATAAACAAAAATTAAGTGCTCATTGTCTTTATAATAGAAAAGAAGGTAAATAAAATATATGCATAAATTGATTAATAAATTTAACTGTATAATAATGAAGTACATGTCCTTCTTTAAACAAGGTTTAAGAAGAGTATTTTCTTCACGGTAGGCAACGGCCTAGCTGTGCCCCTAGTATTGCAAAGGTCCATGTGCAGCAGCATCACTTACCATCAGGTGTGCTGCCTGCTCATTTGCCACCATCGGCAATAAAAAAAAAGTAATTAATAAATGATTATTTACCGAGCCTATAAATTAACATTTAAAAATAGATTTATAAAACAATCATGCATAGGCAATAAGATTGATTTTTACCTATCAATGCTAAAATCATTGTTTATAGCGTTCATAACAAAATATTAAAGGCTTATAAACTAGTAATGGATTTTTATGGGAGTATTTTATGTACTTTCAGCTATGTAAACATGATACAAATAATGATGGATTTCTCTAGGCCAACAATTTTTTCTAAAGATATAGAACTCTATAGTAGGCACCTCCTATGCTAGATTTTAAATTACAAGAATTACCTATTCACTCTTTTCATAAACATCCACCTAGAATTAAATATTGTTTGTTTTCATAATAACTTTGACATACCTGATCACCAGCCCCTACTTCATCCTCATTTCTGTTCTCATGCACTCCAGCTGCAATATCTGGGGACTGTTGATCCAGCGCAAGCATCACACTGCAAGTCTTGTAATCAAATCCTGATCCCAATATTCCCATATTAGTTTTTAATGATATTTGACGAGTGATAATAGTTCCTAATTAAAATATCCTTATTCAATTAAGACTTATGACTACTATCTTAATATGTAATATGATCAGACAGAATAATGTTAGAATTTCATGCATCGGCTATGCATTCAAACTGTCTGATATAAATGAGTTTGCCATATGATTATATCATGCAAATTGAGACCCATAGACTAGCTGTTAGACCCAATTTCTTTTTTCAGAGCAGTCATTTTCATGAAATTTATACCTGGTCTCCAGCCCCAATATCAATTTCCGTCCTGTCTTGATGTACTCCATTAGCTATGTCTGGGCTTTGCTCTTCTAGAGCCACTAATAAATTTAGTGTACGCCAGTCAAAACCTAGTGTGTACAGAATAATATACAGTCATTACTATGAGATGATACATAACAAAATGGAGTATTGGCTAAAAGCCAAAACACTTACATGTATAGGCCTTCAGTAATGAGAGAAATATTAGAATATCGTATACATACCCTTAGAAGAATCGTCATAACCGATGTGCTTCACAGTATCTCTGACAACCTTTTGATAATCAACATTGGCTTTGGATGTAATTTCACCACACAATAACACCATTCCCGTTTTCGTCACAGTTTCTGTGTGTCATAATTTAATAAAATTAGTCTCAACACTTTATAACAACACCTATGCTTATTTGCCGGGTATAATTCGGAGACTCACCGCATGCTACTTTAGCGTTAGGATCCTGCTTTAAGTGTGCATCTAAGATAGCATCGCTAATTTGATCACACATTTTGTCTGAAAGAAAAAAATTCATAACTTTTAATATAGTAAAAATTTCGTATTTTTACTCGGAGTTGCACCACGTGTTGAGATTATTTTGACATGTAAATCGCGTTGACCGCGAGTAGAACCATGATGTAACAAAACATTGTCATTGAATAAAGCATGGCAGATAGTGTACAAATATTGCCGCGAAACCATATATTGTTATGGCTTGCAGAAAGAGTATCTGATATAAACAATATTATCTATCTGCGCACATGCTAAGGCGGCCATTTTTCGAATAAACCCTGCATTAGGAGGATATTGAAGGAAACTAACCTGGGTGTCCCTCGCCGACAGATTCTGATGTGAATAAAAATATAGCTCCATCTTCCATATCATAACTGTGTCCATTTGTTTTTGCGTATCCATTCATTTTTGAGGTCTCCGGCATTCTGAATTTAGAGTTAGTTCACAAAAAATAACCCGTAAGCGTCCCCTTGTATTAACACTGTGGAAAAGAGGTCTGATTAAAGATCGCACCGATATTTATAACATATAAGAGGGCGCCACAATGAACTATATTTTAACCAATCAAAAAAGCCCAAACGATCGGTGCTAACACTACCATTGGTTAAAATATATTGTTTTGGTTCTATCTTACGTAAAAATAAACGCGGTAAATTTTAAACCCTCGCTGAATTCACTTTAAAATATGTATTTACCATTTTACAAGGTACCTATTATTAACCTATTATCAATTATTCTTATTGTTATGATATTATTAGATAAGGATAATATTATTGGAAAACCCACGGCTAGCTAACTAAAATAGTATATTTTAGTAACGTATTATAATTACTATTCATAAACAACTTTAATTACAATATTTACTATATATATATATATATATATATATATATATATATATATATATATATATATATATAGAATAAATGGATTAAAGGAACTTATAACTATATAATACTAAAATTGTAACCTGTTGCTTTGATCATAAAAATACCAAGGTATGTCCTTACTCAAAAAAAGACACTTAAATCTACAGAAACTTAAGTAAACACCAAATCTCCTCTACTCTCTCAAACTTTGTGTGTCTATTTTATATCTAATTAATTTTGACCAGTAATTCGAAACAATTTATATTTGATTTGCATATCAGAATTCAATTTAACATTGATTACTCTGAAATTGTAACTAAACTAATATATTTCACTATTTAATTTAACACTCGCTCACCTTGTCAATTTAACCACTACAAAATATCGAGAACTTTTTATTAATAATAATTTAGCCAAATAAATTAGTTCGTTTTAGTAATTCGTAAATCAATATTTAAAAGAGCGAGTACTTTTCCTGAACAGTACTCGTCGTCAACTGAAGGCAAAATAGTTGAATCTTATTTACTTAAATCATTGTATGTAATTATATTTCTACGTCACGCAGTAGTTTCTTTTACGTGTCCTTTGAATGTTATTATGAGCTATCTTGCTCTAATCTGATATGTTTTTAGTAAATAATAGTTATAAAATAAATCATTTCAACTCATGTACGTCCCACTGCCGGGCTCGAGCCTCTTCTTGGATAGAAATGAATTTGACCTACTAATAGGTACCGCGCTGGTGAGACTGGTTGGTATAGGGTTTTATTTCAAACTTTCCTTCTCTTGTTGATAGATATTAATGCGTATAACAAAATAAATATTGTGAAATAATTAATGGTTTCTAAAATTGCATTCCAACAGCACACATAATATAACTATCTATTAACTTAAATTCTTTACAAACCTTAAAAATATAGGTAGCTGCCAAATTTAAAATTTAAGCTTAATGTTTCAATCTTTTTCTTTGTATTTCGTAAACAATTTCGGTCCATTTGTCGAAGTTTTCTTTTATCTAAGCTTTCACCAATCCCATTCGTATCTTTTAGATATTTACATTATTTAGCTATAAAATTATATAAGCAGCGTCTTTATTTTTTAGGGCACTCAAACAGCAAAGACAAATACATAGGTTTACAGATAAATTATTTTACTTCAAAATTATGTCTTTTAAAAAAGTACGTTTTTAAAAAAGGAGGTTAAATAACCCGAAGAAATGAAATGATTGGTAGCTTCCATATTAAATGCAATCTTGATTCCTGTTAAATCCGCAGATGCAGACAATATTTTCTTTTCTATTAATACTACTCCCAATTTCCATAATTGGAATCCTGTGAGTCAGGATTTACAAAGCTTTCCATAGATCAAGTTTAATCCTCAGAGTTCCACAGAAAGCAATTTCAATTATCTTGGGTAGGTACCACAAAATTACACGGCCTTACAGGGCCCTAACAAATAAAAACCAAAGTTGGTTTAAGACTCTTCATCACTAGTCCACAAAAAGGTGTAATAGGAATCTATGGTTAACAATACAAATCGAAACAAAAAAAAACAGACATTCTCGAGATCGTGATCTCGTTGAAAATAATGACCACACTTCTTTTTTGCGAAAAATAGCGATCGTAAGGTCTAAGTGAAGAACTAGTTTTTTGACAAATTCGATGCAATATATATATTGATATACGATTTTATCATATACTTAAACATTTACTATTTCAATGCATATAAATATAGGGTTAAAAGAACTGCACGACCTTTTTATGTTAATTTATTATAAGAAAATAGCTACGTAAGGGCATTAGGTTAAAGATAATAACCGGCTTGAAGCAATCCATAATATAAGCTGATGTAACCTCAGAATTATTCATATCAGTGCTGATAATTTTCACAAAACAAACTTCTCTGTATTTAATATATTAATTACAAGATCATCATTATATTGCTTTTATCCCAATCACTTGGGGTCGATACAATATGTACCTAATCTTCTTTCATATTATTATGCCAAAAGTTATTGGCAATACTTTTATCACACGCCGCCTGCCTAACTTCAATACTCCTTACGAATATAATCGACCAGACGACATCATATGGAGTTGGCCCTATGATTTATGTAAAGTTCTTAGTCGTATTATAAGACACCCACGACCAATGTAAGGTTTAGTAGTATTAGCCACCTCACAGCATTGTAAAATTCCTTATAAGACATCGGTAGCTTATTTTGGGGCTACTGCCTAGAGCACCCCTTCTTTGATTAACATTGGTAAGTCAAATCTGCACGTTAGATCCATTCAACGCAGTCTATATTGCGGCACCAGTTACAAAGCTAATATATATATACTCCCACACTTGTGTTAAATCTGGTCCATAAAGGATTCTGATCCACACAGCTATTTTTATTACCAATATATTGGCCAAGAGTCTGCGCGCAATCAGGTACCTACATTACGAATTTTTTGCCTAGCAATCGTGTGCAAACTTGATAATATATAGGTACACTAAATGTTATCTGGAAGGGAGTGCAAGACACTTGCATATACGAGAGATTTAATGACCTTGTATTTTTTAAAAAATCTTCCTTTTCGATCTAACCCATTGAATACCCCATTATTATGTGCAGTTAAATCACCCACTCATCAAGACTTTGTTTCAATATAAATTTCAAAAATAATCGCACATAAGATGTTTTCTTGACTTTGGAATGCTTTTCTTTCGTTTTTCTTATGTTTGACGACTGTGATTCTATATTATGAAGTACTTATTGGCTTTGTTACTGTTTTATGCAACACTAGCACCCCGCCCTCGCTTCGCTTCGGTTCCAGTCGCCTTACCCGCGTAGTTCCCGTTGCCGTGGGAATACTGGGATAAAATATAGCCTATGTTACTGATTCCATTGGTGAAAGAATTTTTGAAATCAGTTCAGTGGTTTAAGCGTGAAAGGGTAACAAACAAACAAATAAACAAACAAACTTACTTTCGCATTTCTAATACTAGTAAGGATAAGCGGCGTTTAGCCCCATTTTTTTTCCACGACAAAAATTGATTCAGCACAAAGTTCTGGATGTGGGACACTTGATATTTTGTTGGGTGATTCGAGCTATGGTTCTCTTGCTTTTGGCAAATACTCAAACGCATACTAAAGTTAAAGGAAGATGAAAGCTATTTCTCTACTTATCTTTAACAAGCTATGACAGCCAATGTCAGCTAATAGTCCGTTGCGTTAGAGAATTCTGGAATAATTTTCTTTTTCAACTCGAAACTATAAATTTTTACTTTACATTTTTATTTCCAGGAACATAAATATAGAACAAATGAAATTTCAAAGACACGAGGAAACTCACACGAAGATGTGAGTTTCATCATGTTGAAGAGAAAAACTGCATTAAAAAAGAACATGGATAGAACAAATCTGATAAAAAATGAAGAAATTTGATTAAAAAAAAGTAAACAAGACTAAAAAGTAGTTCGGTGTGGTGACGGAGTAAGAACACAATTCACCACTCACTATCTTGCCCGTGGATGTCGTAAAAGACGGCTATCGGATATTATATGCACATAACATCTGTGCAAGAGAAGGAAATCTCGAAAGGAAACTCTAACCAACATGTCTGTCCCGCATGGTATTATAGGTCAAATTTCCTCCCACTGAGGAGAAGGCGCAAGCCCAACAGTGGGATGTATGTGGGCTGCGATGATGATGATGAAAAAAGAGTAAGTTTTTTTACAGGAACAATCGGTTGTGAACTATTTGATAGAGCGCACTATAATGCACTTTGATTTAAAGAAAAGAACACGTTTAAATTATTTTAATTTATGTTATCAAACACAAAAAAATAAAAAAAAATAAAAATAATGCAAAATTAATTCATTAAGTTTTATATTGTTACAAGAAATAAATAAATGTTGATTTTACTAAATAAAGCGTGTTTTCATTTAACTACTAAACATTATTGACACACTCCAATCCCCCTGCTGCCCGGTATCTGCTTTTTTTTAATCAGTCGTTGCTTTTCTATTTAACTATTGAAATTTAATTTGTGTTTTACAACTTAACTAAGATACCAAAATAATATATATGTGTATGATTAACAATGATAAAAGACCCATATTCTATGATTTTAGATTTAAAGTAAAAAAGTGAATCAAATGTCTCGAACCTCCCCCTAAGTATTTATGCCTCCTCTAGTGTTGCTGTATATATATCTGATGAATTTCTACAATAGCATAGATGATGCAAATAACCGCTTCTGCACTATAAAGTAATATACGGCGCAATAACGTTCCCAGACTGCACGTCAATGGAATTACGCAAGACAAGAAATGAATAATTAACTCTAGTTACGGTCGAGAGCCTCCATCTGTCGCGCCTCCTTTGCTTTTGGCGAGCATAAAACTCGTAAGCGCACTGTATAATATATAATTATAACTAAATAAGCTAATATTCCAAATATAAGTAAGTGTCGTACAATAAACTACTGTAGGTAATCATACAGAATCCACGGACATTTTAAACTTTTGCTTAAAAATATCATGCACTGTGGCGGAATATTTAATATTCGCCTAAAAAAGGAAATTATCACGGTCCATGATCTGACCGTGACCATTTCCTGTAAATCAGCAAAGACGGTATAGTAGACTCCCTCCCTCCTCTTGTTTTATTTATATCATAAATTATTATTTAATATTGTACATCAATCCTAAATATTAATACGACACACAGTGAGCTATTTCCAACTATTGTGTAGTCGCTTTATTTAAACGTGTAAGTAGCAGGAAAATTTCATCAATTCACTGAAGTATTACAAAAAAAGGATCACTGTATAAGCAACAATATATTTTATAGTATTTCCGTGTGGTGACGGAGTAAGAATACAGTTCACTACTCCCTATTTTGCCTGCGAGTGTCGTAAGAGACGACTAAGGCATATAAGGCATATAAAATCTATGCAAGAGAAGGAAAATTCGAAATAAAATCATATATCAACCTATCTGACCAGCATGGTGCAGTAAGGTTAATTTTTTAAAGTTATTCACGTAAAAAGGCGACCGGCAACAGCTATAGGCACTTTTACTGTAAAAGCTTTTAAAACGCGATTTTTTGTTGTCAGTTTTGACCTTAGTTTCTATTTAAATTATTTTAGGGTTTTATTTTACCTTCTGCGAGGCAGTAGTCTCGCGGAAGGAGGCGGCGGATCGCTTGCGCGAGGAACGGAGCCTCGATGAGGCGATCCGCCGCCCCGGCGACTGGGTCGGCATAGGCGCGAATACTTGCGCCTCATGCCGCCCTAGCCGAGGCCGCGGGTGACGTGACCGGGGAATTAGTCCGTCACCCGCTGAGAGGCCAACCGCATGAGGAAAGACCGACGTCCTCCCTGAGGGGGGGACGTCGATCGATGGGTGGGTACCCCAAATAGGGGGTATTCCGTCGGGCTGATCACTGATGTCAAGTCACCCTGCTCCGGTGGTCGACCCAACGACGAAGACGACGTGGATCGCGGTTGGGCGGCGGGAGTGCGTGCTTACGCCCCTCTGTCGCCCCGGACGGAGTGGTGCGAGAAGCGCGGCGACCGCAACCCACCCCCCAAAAAAAAAGGGTTTTATTTTAATGAGTTTTTAATAAAAGGAAACTAAAAATGCCAGCTGAACAATCAAGGCTTTATAATAACTATTAGCTTCATACCATTATATTTATAAAGTTATTGAACGAATCAGAGAGCAACAACTAGTAATAAATGGCTATTTAATATTTACTATTACGTCAATGTGGTGACGGAGTAAGAATACAATTCAGCACTCCCTATTTTGCCCGTGGATGTCGTAAAAGACGACTAAGGGGTAAAATACGCATATAACATCTATGCAAGAGAAGGAATATTCGAAATATAACGCTATTACCAACCTGTTTGACCAGCATGGTATAGTAAAGTCAATTTCCCCCCTATTGTGGAGGAGGCCCGAGCCCAACAGTGAGACGTATGTGGGCTGCGATTTGATGATGATGATGAATAAACCTTTTCATTTTGTACCCAACATGGCACGACTTAGTATGTAAATATTTTTTAGAACAAGATATTTATAAGTCATCCAAAGGGATACGAGGCATGCCTTTTAAGTTTTGTCGTTTGAAGAAAAAAAACACAACTAGAACCTTATAGTAGTTTTTATTGTTTTTCAAAGTATTCACCACGTAGCTTAATACATTTTTCCATTCGCTCAAACCATTATAACATTTATTCCACTACAAAGTGGGGGTGTTCAAAATGGCTGACTTGAAAGCGTCGACTACTTGTTCACCGGCCTGGAACCTTTGACCACGAAGACTTTTCTTGATTTTAGGAATTGTAAAGAAATCGTTAGGGCTTAGGTCAGGACTGTATGGAGGATGGTCAAGAATTTCTACTTTTTCCTGCTTGAAATATTCGATCGTTTGACGAGCGCTGTGTGAGCTTGCGTTGCCGTGGTGCAGGATGATGCGTCGCTTTGAGTTAGATTTTCGAAGATCGGCGATGACTTGTGGTAAACAAACTGTGGTATACCACTCTGCGTTAACCGTTCTACGATCTTGAAGTGCAATAGTCGTAACATGGCCGGTTTTTCCAACGAACGTGGTCACCATCTTCTTTGAAGTGCTTCGAGAACGAACAACTTTAGTTGGCTTTGGCTCGTCTTGAAAGACCCAGATTGTAGATTGTTGTTTGGAATCAGGATCTAAGGCATAGATCCAAGATTCGTCACCACTAATGATGTCGTAGACGTGATTTGACTCTCCTCGGTTGAACCTTTGCAGAGTTTTCTTACACCATCTGACGCGGGCCGCCTTGTGATCGTCGGAAAGCAGATGCGGTATCCAACGGCAAACTAGCTTACTCACACCAAGCGCTTCATGCAAGATCTTCTGAATGGTTGTTCCTGAGATGCCTAATAGAGCCTCTATCTCTCGATACATCACATGACGATCTTCAAGAATTAGTTGTCTCATAGCAATGATGTTATCTTCAGTGAAGGCGGATTTTGGGCGTCCTTCGCGAGATTTGTCACTAACACTAGTATGTCCACGCTGGAATTCTAAATACCAGCGTTCGACATTCCGCAGACATGGGGCTTCATCACTGAACACAGATGTTAGCTCTTCAAAACACTGAAGCCGTGTCAGGCCTCTTCTACAGTTGTAGAAAATTATTGCACGAACATTTTCCTTAGAAAGATTAATTTTCGTACGTAACCTGACAGATTCCAATCGACACTGTGACTAAACAATAGCATTAATCCTTAGAATAATAACATATAGAAGGTAAGTCCACGCACAAAAAGTGAGGCATTTCAATTGGAGCCTAATGGAGCCTACGCCGGAACAGTCCCGTAATGTACAAGTCATTGCACTGCACGAACGTACGCAACTCTTAAAAAATAAGTAGGTAATTATGACGGCTTGTGCATTCAAATGGTGCCACAACACATTTGAAAAACATAAAAATGTTTTTAACATTACTTTTAAAAGTATTTCGACGATTTATGTTAATAAAAACAAAATTTGATTTTATAATTTGTATAGTGGTTTCCGTGTGTACGTGTGTAATCGTCTGCTCGCCATTAGTATTTTTAGATTCAAATTTTTAAAGTTCGAAGTACTGACACTATCCTTCTATACGTTATTATTATTATATATATCTGCTCCCTCATAATTTAAAACACGCTTAAGCGCACACGTCGTCCATTCCGTCCGGGGCAACGAAAGGATGACGCGCGGGCCCATAACCCACCCGTACCCACGTCACCTTCGTCGTTGGGCCGACCACCAGTGCCGAGTTCCTTATCCTCAGTGATCGGCCCGACGGAATACCCTTTCGGGTACCCTCACCTCTCAGACATGTTGGTATAGGATTTCATTTCGAGTTGTCCTTCTCTTGCACAGATGTTATATGCATATTTTTATTTATTTATTTATTATTTAAGACAACACCCTGCACTAAGGAAATAATCCTTGTATTGCGGGGGACTTTACAAACATATAATTAACGGACCCAAATTACATCCAGACTCAGAACAACAATTTGTGGATCGCACAAAGTGTTGTCCCGCGTGGGATTCAAACCCCCGACACTGGCGCTGTAAGTCGCTATCTTAACCACTACGCCATCTGTGCATATTATATCCCTTAGTCGTCTTTTACGACATTCACGGACAAGATAGGGAGTGGTGAATTGTATTCTTACTCCGTCACCACATGCTTCACCGTATTTGATTAAAAATAAGTTATCTTTGATGCTTAATATTAATCAAACATATTTGTCATCAATCAAACAAAATCAATCAAACATAATCAAACACAATTATATATATATTTTTTGAACATGGTTGTAGTTATTTGTAAATTGCAAACTACATTCCGCTTTATGTATTTCAGCAGCCGCAGCTTCGCCTGCGTTAAAATGACATTATGATAATTTATCAATTTAAAAAAACCTAAAAAATCTAGTATCGGATCGGAACGCGGCCACACTAAGAAAGATCCGGCAAGAAAACTCGGGGAAATCTTACTAATTATAAATTTCTGTAATAACGATGACTTGTTGGACGTGTGACATCTTAGTCCACCCGTGACCATCAACGCTGCAAAGTGTTCAAAACGTCGGTCAATCACAAATCAAATACAAACGCGATAAAATCCGTAAACTAGTTTTATTTACAATGCGTAATACTCGCGTAAACATCAGAAATCATTAACTTTAAAGGTATTTGCATAAGTTTTGTGGTGACGCGCATAATTTGCAATTAACTTGAATTACGTTAATTCGCTTGTTCATAAGTTGAGATCAAAGGTCCAGCATGTGATGTAAATGCATAAATGAGAACAAGGAACTCGGTATCGGTGGTCGGCCCAACGACGAAGGCGACGTGTTACGGTGGATTGTGGGACCGCGCGCCGCCCGTCTGTCGCCCCGGAGCCGGGCGGCAGGAGCACTGACCATAGGCCACCCTAAAAGAAAATATGTCTTTATTATATCTATAATATATGTATAAGAAAATATATCTGTCGACTGCACAGATGGCGTAGTGGTTAAGATAGCGACCTACAGCGCCAGTGTCGGGGGTTTGAATCCCACGCGGGACAACACTTTGTGCGATCCACAAATTGTTGTTCTGAGTCTGGATGTAAATTGTGTCCGTATATGTTTGTAAAGTCCCCCGCAATACAAGGATTATTTCCTTAGTGCAGGGTGTTGTCTTAAATAAATAAAAAAAAAATGTATATCATTTCGAGTTGTCCTTCTCTTACATAGATGTTATATGCGTATTATCACTTTGAATCGTCTTTTACGACATCCACAGACAAGATAGAGAGTAGAGACTAGGATTCTCATTCCGTCACCACACGGACAAAATCGTCAAAAACAATATCCACCATATCGTCATATTTATTATTCGAGAATATTCAACAACTTGGTTTGAAGTTAATGCCGCGTGTGCAAATTTCCAGAAAATGAGATCTACAACAAAAGGTTATCAAGTGAAGAATTTATCCAATAATGA
This sequence comes from Lymantria dispar, assembly GCA_032191425.1. NCBI lineage: Eukaryota > Metazoa > Arthropoda > Insecta > Lepidoptera > Erebidae > Lymantria > Lymantria dispar. The sequence goes on from CM063448.1 coordinate 10,831,585, forward strand.
AAACAATACGTTCAAACCGGTAAATGCAAATTAATTAATTCACTTTGGATGCGTAATTAGTACCTAAATAGATTCGTCAATTAAACATAATTGGTATATAAAGACTGTTTTCTTTAAATGGTGGCCTAATCAATTGACCTAGAGATAATATGGAAGGTTATGGGATTATTTTTTTTCTGTAGGCAATGGTCTAGACCAGGGATTCCCAAAGTATGTGCCGCGGAACCTAGGAGTTCCGTAGAATAGTCATCAAGGTTCCGCCAAAATTAATGATTTTAATTTTAGTAATTTTGATGTGAAATAACACCGCGGTTACAAATATTATTTGGAAATAGTGCAAAATTAGTGATGAGAAGTACTCAATGCTGTTATGTAATTAGGTAAATAGCAAGAATTCAGTTGCGACTATGCCACAGCACGTAGCCAGAGGCAATGCGCGACGTTACGCAGTGGATTTGGACCCGCACACGTACCCCGTTCAAATGTATTATCATTTGATAGGGGTTCCCCTCGCACCCGGCCCGTCGGGCCGACGGACCGGGTGCGAGGAGCGCGCCGCCGACCGCAGCCCACCCCAAAAAAAAAGGTTAATAATCGTTGAACAAAATTTATAATCAAATATATTATAGGCGATACGAAGTTCACCGTGTCATCAAAATATTTATTAATCGCAATTTTCCTTTTTAATAATTTCTGAAACTGGCTAATGGATAATAAAAAAACTAATTTAAGAGCGAAAAATGATTGCCATAGGTGGGACTCCGACACAGCTATGCTGGTCCAGTTCGTAGGATGATTGTTACGGATTTTCAATATAAACCTATTCAATATATATAATATATAAAATATAAACAATATATATAATATATAAAATATAATATATAAAATACATATAATATATAAACCTATTTCAACCTATTCTTCAATATCCGTGTGGTTACGGAGTAGGAATACCTACAATTCACTACCCCTCTCTTATCCGTGGGTGTCGTAAAAGACGACTTAGGAATAAAATATGCATATAACATCTATACAAGAGAAGGAAAAGTCGAAACAAAACTCTGTACCAATACGTCTGATCAGCATGATATTATAGGTCAATTTCCCTCCTATTGTGGAGGAGGCTCAAGCCCAACAGTGGGGCGTATATGAGCCGAAATTATGAAAATGAATGATGATGAGATCTAAGTCTCATGTGTGGCATTAATTTTTCGCTCGTAAATAATTTTCTATAAATAACTACTTTTGTTTTTTTTTTATATGAAAAAAAAAACATGTTAAATGGTAAATCTCAATAATATGACTAATGGATTTTTTTATCTTTTTATCTGGCGACGGCGAACGGCGTCCCGGGAAGGGAACGTCGATGGGAGAGGGTACCCCCTCAGGGTATTCTGTCGGGCCGATCACTGAAGATAAGGCACTCTGCGTCGGTGATCGGCCCAACGACGAAGACGACGTTCTATCGGGTGGGTTACGGGGCCGCGCGCCGCCTCTCTGTCGCCCCGAACGGAGCCGGGCGGCAGGTGCGCTGACCGTGGCCGTCCCCAAAAAAAATAGATCTTTTCATTTTATGTTTATGATTGACTCCAGCTTAAATTATGCTCTTTTAAAGCACATGTCTTGAATATTGATTCATGAATTCGTGTCACACCATAGCCAAATGTTCGATAAGACTACATACAATCAGCCAAAAGAAGACAGCATATAATTGATACACGGTAGTACACAGAAATGTAGAATACAACTAATTACTAGTAATTAACATTAAGTAAAATATATTTAATTTAAAATAGAAGGTTAATTTAAGCTGATTGCCTTACCACGATATTTTTTTTTCTATTTTTTTTTATTGCAAGTAGTGGCAAACGAGCAAACAGTACACCTGATGGTAAGTGTTGCTGCCGCTCATGGACCTTTACCAGGCCGCTGCCTACCGTGAAGAAAGTGAAGGGAGTGTGAATGCGTGCATTTAGGCTCGGTGATAACAAAGGCACCACCAAAACCCTCCACAGGCAAACACCCTCAGAAAGTAGAGCTTCCGGCTCTCGCTCACCGAACGAAGCGCAGTAACAGATTGCTACTACTCAGACGTCGATTTTCTGCGAGAACGTGGTACTACCCGGACGGACCGGCCCGCGGCTGTAGACAGATAACTGTCGACAGTGTGGTCCTACCACTATTTTATCTATTCTATTCCTGTTTTATCGTATGACAGTTGACAACGCTTTATATTCTGAACACGTCAAAACATCCATGAAGAAATTCGTTATATGTAGAATAACGAGTTATCATGCTATTGAAATACTAATTTAAATTATTTAAACGCGCGTTAGTGTAGCAAGTTTAGCCAAGTACAAAGTAAGAGACCTCTCAAGCCATTACGGGCCACTTTTGATCTTTTCACAACTCTAAAACCATCCATCCATCAGCCTGTAAACGTCCACTGTTTATTATAGGCCTCCCCTAGAGAGTACCATTCAAATTGATCCTGTGCCACTTACATCCAACGGTTCCTGCGACTTTTGTCGACGTGTTGTCTATAGATCATGGTAAAGTCAAGTCAGCCAATCTCAAGTCTTTTCTTGATGAAATCGACACCATAATTATTATAACATTGAATGTGGTGCCCGTTTCCACATTTATGTTTTATGTGGGTCAGAGAATTTACTTAGTAGAGAATCTACTCAGGGCAACTCGGAAATTGATGAAAGGTGAAATCGCAGTCACATATCAATACCTTATCCCCATCAAAATACAACCAATAAATATTTTAATATTAGGCAAGAGCTTCTTTCATTGAGGCAGCGGATCATGTGCACGAGGGGCGCCTCCACAACGACATTATCCGCCGCCGGCGACTCGGGTGGCGCAGGCGTGAATACCTGCGCCTGATGCCGCCCTAGCCGAGGCCACAAGTGATTGGACCGGGAGTTTAGTCCGTCACCCGCTGAGAGAGTGACCGCACGACGGTGACCGACGTCCCGGGACAGAGACATCGAAGGAGAGGGTACCTCCTCAGGGTATTACGTCGGGTCGACCACCGAAAACAAGAAACTCGGCTCCGGTGGTCGACCCAACGACGAAGGCGACGTGCTATACGGGCGGGTTACGGGTGTGCGTGCTTACGCCCCACTGTCGCCCCGGACGGAGTGGAGCGAGGAGTGCGCCGACCGTAACCCACCCCCAAAAGACAAAAAAAAATGGGTGAGTAACGGGGCCGCGCGCCGGGCCTCTGTCGCCCTGGACGGAGCCGCGTGATGGGTGCGCTCACTGTATCCCACCCTCCAAAAAAAGAGCTTTCATATTGTTATAGAAAGTAACTCTATGATATGATTTAATTGGGGTTTTTCTTTCTCTTTTAATAGAAGTTATCTGCTTAGGTCCCTTTATCAAAGGTTATGACATCCACATATTTTGATATATGATTGAAGTATCACAGATAGACTAACAATAAGTGAGGCAGCGGGTGACGTGACCGGGGATTAGTCCGTCACCCACTGAGAGGCCGACCGCGTGAGGAAAGACCGACGTCCTCTCCGATGGGGGGACGTCGGTCGATGCGAGGGTACCCCAATTAGGGGTATTCCGTCGGGCCGACCACTGACGTCAAGTTAACGCTGCTCCAGTGATCGGCCCAACGACGAAGGCGACGTGGTTTTTGGGTGGGTCGCGGGAGTTGCGTGCTTAAGCCCCTCTGTCGCCTCGGACGGAGTGGTCCGGAGGCGCGCCGACCGCGACCCACCCACAAAAAAAAAAAATGACTAACAATAAGTACTTTATACGTTTAAGTTGTGAATTAAATATTTTTTGGTTACAATATCATATGACATAAAAACCAAGTTTGTTTTTATCATTTAGGGTTGTTTTTGTGTAATAAAGTGAAGGAATTATCTTGTAAAAATAATATAAATGACGTTTTTATAGTAGAATATTATATTTTTATTCTGAATTTGTTTAAATATATCCAATATCGTGCGAATATTTTATAAATTTCTTAAATTGTTATGATGCATGTCGAAACAGTGGTTTCCGTGTGGTGACGGTGTAAGAATTCACCATCCCTTATCTTACCCGTGGATTTCGTAAAATACGACTGAGGGAATAATATGCATATAACATCTATGCAAGAGAAGGAAAACTCGAAATAAAATCCTATATCTACCCGTCTGAACAACGTGGTGTATGAGAACTGTGTCTTTCACTTCTTTTGCAGAGGAGGCTCGAGCCCAGCAGTAGGACGTATATGAGCTATGGTGAATGAATGAAATCAGTGATGTCCTTGTCGTAAAATACTCTTAGGGATATCATATGCAGATCAAATCTATGCAAGAGAAGGCAAACTCGACATAAAAGTCTATGCCAACACGTCTGACCGGCATGGTATAGGTCAATGCCGCTCCCATTATGGAGAAGCTGCGAGACCTATAGCGGGACTTATGTGGTGAATTTATAATAAAAAACACATTAAATCAACCACACATAATACAATCGAGAAAAACGGTACAGAAAAATACATTGCACATTTTTTTTTTCGCCATATCACGCGAACGATACTACGAACATATCTATTGGACAAAAGTTTTAGTTATTCGGTGTAGATGAAATGACATATCTATTGTAGTGAATTGGCGCTGCTATCACTGGTCAGTAGGTCCCAACCCCAAATATTATGCAAGATTTATGTGTTACTACCTAAGCAAAAAGCGATAAGCGATAACTGGGCATTCACGTCATTAGAAGATACTGGCTGTTTAGGTATTAGAAATAAAAAGAACAATATTACGTAGCCTCTCCTCCATATTATTTTTTTCATTATTTACTCGACTGGACTACGCCAATAGAGTAACGTCTGGAACTCTACGGACCAAACGCGCAGGTCGATTATAATGCTTCCTCCATCCATCCATTAGACTTCACCTGGATATGTCCAGCAGTGGACGTATATAGCCTACCTACGAGAATGCCACTCGGAAGGGTCCTATGCCACTTACATCCAACGGTTCCCTGCGATTTTGAAAATGTCAATTCACCTAGTAGGAGGTCGTCCTATGCTGTGTCCAGGGCTGGCCCGCCCATACGGCTAACAGAGCAGTCGCTCCAGGCGCCAAATCCTAGGGGGCACCTAAATGGTTCCATACTTACTTTACACTCACAATTGATATAGGTATATATTATTAGGAGCAAACGGGAGAGGCGCCATAATTGGATCTCGCTCCATTCTAAAATTTACTTCGGGCCGGCGCTGGCTGTGTCGTCCGATTCGTGGCCGCCACTCAAGAACCTTTCTCCCCAACGGTTGTCAGTTCGACGATCCAGCGATGTGACCTGCCCATTAGACGATCGTGAACGTGAATGGGGTATTCTGATTATATATTAATTACATGATTGGGTTTTTGATTTGTAATTACATATTTAGGCGTAGGACAGTTCTTATAAACTTATTTATTTACTTTGTATTTGTATTTCCTTCTCAGCATACGTTCCACTGTTGGGGAGAAGTCCACTAGGCTTAGGTATACATCCATCGTGCCATCACTATTAGACAAAGGCCTCACCAAAACTTGTAATTCTATAATCACCATCTTGAAATGGAATGAAAATATGTAGACACTACACGACAGTAATATCATTCATGTTTATTCTTATTATTATTTTGGTAGCCTGCTTTTTTTTTGCTTTTTATTTTATAACTAGCAACCCGCCCTCGCTTCGCTTCGGTTTCTGTCGCCTTATCGCCGTAGTGCCCGTTCCCGTGGGAATACCGGGATAAAATATAGCCTAGTTTACTCCCTGATATTATAGCATCCATTGGTGAAAGATTTTTTTAAATCGGTCCAGCCGTTTTGAAGATTATCCGGAACAAACAGACAGACAGACATAAAAATATAAAGTGATTTTTAGGCATATGTATAGTGCAAATAACCGTGTGAGCATGAAAAAGGCCTATTATTTTGACATTACAAGCAGACACTCCAATTTTATTTATTGGTATAGATAATATTCGTTCCTAATACTTTTCATAACAATTTAACAATGTTATTACCACAGCCTAACATTAAAACCTGATCTAACTCAGCATATGGACTGGATATACTCCAACGGAATCGCCCAGGGTAGCAGCGGGATCGGAGACACCTGCTGACCCTGCCGTACCTACCTATGTAGCATATGGTGATATAAACCGGCCAACAGTACCAAATTCTTGTCTTCGGTACTAATTTGACATAACCTAATAATGACTCATCGTTACAATTTTTTCCTTATTTGCTGCCATTCATGATCACACTTCGTATGTTTTCTAATCTACAAGTAATTTTATATGCACAGATAACCTTTTTCGACAAATAGGCTATCTATACAAAAATACTTTTTGAAATTCAATATTCAAACTTAATTAAATTAAATAAAACTACGGATTTTATCGCGTTTGTATTTGGTTTTTGATTACCCGACGTTTCGAACACTTTGCAGCGTTCATGGTCACGGGCGGACTAAGATGTCTCACGATATATATATATATATATATATATATATATATATCATTTTATTTATATATATATGTATCTTAATATATATAAATCTCCTGTCACGATGTTTGTCCGCGATGGACTCCTAAACTACTTAACTGATTTTAATCAAATTTGCACACCGTGTGCAGTTTGCTCCAACTTGAAACATAGGATAACTTACATCTTAATTTATAGTCGCAATATTATTTTATTGCAAATTATTTATCTATTATTTGACATTCACAATTACCTATCTGTTAATTTCAAACGATTTTAACAGATGGCGATATCTGTTGACTGGATTGAGTAATTAATTAATAGATGATGCTGCTATGTCCAACCTACAAACATGTCATATACGATTTTAACTTGCTTTTTTACATAGATGCCATTTGTAAAAAAATATGACGACCTCCATGACAGATGTTCTCCTACAGTTCCACTTAAATAGTTTAATAAAATGTAGTATAACAAGAACATTAGCCACAGCAACGCGTGGCCGGGTCTGCTAGTATATATATATATATATATATATATATATATATATATATATATATATATATATATATATATTTAATCAAATTAGCATATTCAAGCAAAGAATCCTAATAATTCTTCAATTAAGGGTCACTTAAGCGTAAGAGAAAACCATTCTATATCTATGGTCATTATAAATACCATACCCCCTCTTTGAGCGGTCTATGGCCTGGACGCACGCCGCGTCCCTTCCATCCGGGGCGACGAAAAGGCGGCGGGGGACCCTATAACCCACCGTATTCTCTTCCCTTCGCCATTGGGTCGACCACTGATACCGAATTCCTTGACGTCCGTGGACAGCCCAGCGGGAATATAGATTACCTTTGCAGTATTTTACGTTTTTCTGTAGTTCCCCCATAAAGAATAAAAAGCACTGTTTATATTTCGTTAAAATTAACTACTAGTAGGTACGCTAAAATGAACTCAATCGTTTAACTACATGATGATTCAAATTCAAATCATTTATTATGTATAAACCCCGCGGGAGCACTTACATACTGTCATTTTTTTACATTTTCCTTAAAGTTATAATTACCGCCGGATCGGAACGCGACCGCACTGAGAAGATCCGGCAAGAAACTCAGCGGGATTGTCTATTTTTTATTTACTTATCTAATTTCTTTTAAATAAAATTACATCTTACAACATGCTTATTACCTAATAGTTCCAGTGTGATGCCATTCGAAATATTATATAAAATAGTTCACAAATATAATAATAATCACACATGTAATGAGAAAATTATGGTTGGACCAGATCCCGCAAGCGGCACCCGATCACGAGTTAACTACTAGAGCAACCATCACTCCCCTCAACCATAATGGAGGGAAGGGAGTGACCCGCTCCTCATAGCTACCGCTAGCAGACCCTTCAGTGAGCATGACCAATACCATTTGCCATGCCAAAACACAGATCCAATAAAAAAAATCGTTTGGCAAAACACGCTACACTTTACAATTATAGTAGCAACAATAAAAAAAATAATAATAAATATAAATATTAATAGTATATTCAATATTTTAACAAATCCTCGACGATGATTTTAGTTACCGTGTCACTTGGTTAACTTTTTATAAGTATGTAAGTAGTTTGAATCGCCGTACATTATTTAAACGCTTTTTAAGCTGATGTTTATAAAGTACTGTACTGATTAAACTCTTGAGTGTAAATCACACGAATTTCCGTTTCATAATGATTGCTAGAGATTTTTAACAGGCGTGAAATTGGAAACTTTATACGTGAACGATACGTATGAATAAAAAAAATACAACTAAAATCGTAAATCATAATTGTGAATTCAGTAAATATTACATATAACAAAGGTAATAGAAGTTATTACGAATGTTGGTAAACTCTTAGAATAATAACGTATAGAAGGATAGTGTCAGTACTTCGAACTTTAAAAATTTGAATCTAAAAATAATAATGGCGCGTAGACGATTACACACGTACACACGCAAACCACTATACAAATTATGAAATCAAATTTTGTTTTTATTAACATAAATCGACGAAATAATTTTAAAAGTAATGTTAAAAACCTTTTTAAGTGTTTCAAATGTGTTGTGACACCATTTGAATGCACCAACCGTCATAATTACCTATTTATTTTTTAAGAGTTGCCGCCTACGTTCGTGCAGTACAATGACTTGTACATTACGGAACGGTTCCGGCGTAAGCTCCATTAGGCTCCAATTGAAATGCCTCACTTTTTGTGCGTGAACTTACCTTCTATATGTTATTATTCTAAGGGTAAACTGTATATTATATATAAACCTTAGAATAATAACGTATAGAAGGATAGTGCCAATACTTCGAACCTTAGAATTATTATTCTATACGTATTATTATTATATACGTTATTACGTATAGAAGGATAGTGTCAGTACTTCGAACTTTAAAAATTTGAATCTAAAAATACTAATGGCGGGCAGACGATTACACACGTACACATGGAAACGACTATACAAATTATGAAATCAAATTTTGTTTTTATTAACATAAATCGTCGAAATACTTTTAAAAGTAATTTTAAAAACCTTTTTATGTTTTTCAAATGTGTTGTGGCACCATTTGAATGCACAAGCCGTCATAATTACCTATTTATTTTTTAAGAGTTGCGTACGTTCGTGCAGTGCAATGACTTGTACATTACGGGACTGTTCCGGCGTAGGCTCCATTAGGCTCCAATTAAAATGCCTCACTTTTTGTGCGTGGACTTACCTTCTATATGTTATTATTCTAAGACTTCGAACTTTCAAAATTTGAATTAAAAATACTAATGGCGCGCAGACGATTACACACGTACAGACGCAAACCACTATACAAATTATGAAATCAAATTTTGTTTTTATTAACATAAATCGTCGAAATACTTTTAATAGTAATGTTAAAAACCTTTTTAAGTTTTTCAAATGTGTTGTGACGCCATTTGAATGCACAAACCGTCATAATTATCAATTTATTTTTTAAGAGTTGCGTACGTACGTGCAGTACAATGACTTGTACATTACGGAACGGTTCCGGCGTAAGCTCCATTAGGCTCCAATTGAAATGCCTCACTTTTTGTGCGTGAACTTACCTTCTATAGGGTATTATTCTAAGATTATAAACATATATAAAAGTTTGTCTGTCTAATAATTTGTTAAATCGCAAAAATACTAACAATTTTATTAATTTTTGCTTTTTATCTTTATTTATTTTTTCATTATTTATTTTAACTGAGACCGCATAGTCATATTTTATATTTTGATTTTTATCTCATTTCATCAAGAAGAATTAGTGGAGCTAATTCTTAATCAGCTACCATAATATCTAGTGGGTACTATATTGCGGTAACGAAGAACCATCCGAATTAATGGAAGTTTACTTGAGGGAAGCCGTAGCAACGGCTAGTTATTTACCGAACACACGTCAAAACTAACTGACTCTGCAGTTTGATGACCCCTTTTTTAAGTTATGAAATACAATCTCTTTTATTCAGTCATTCACTTTAAATGTGTTTATTACGTTTTTATAACGTACATATATTTTATTTTCTATCTTTTTTTTAAATATGTAAAATATGTCAATGTTTGAAGACATAACACCCGATGAAAAGTATAATATTATAATCTTTGAAGAGAAAACACACTATATATAATAAAACTGGCAGATCGTCGTATGCAAATTATTGCATTTTCTCTTGCGATAAAAGATGGCGCGAAACGAAATATATGCAAAATAAGGATGATAGCCCGAACGATCATACAAAGTTCCGATCTTAGGGACCAAGTATCGATTCTAGTAAGAGAATAACTGCATAATGTTTCAATAATAAAATGCCCTCATTAGGCTAAGGATTTGAAAACAGTTTTTAAGGTATCTCGTGTTTGCAGGTGACCGGACCGGGGACGTTAGTTCATTACCCGCAGAGAGGCTGACCGCAAGATGGCGATCGACGTCCCGGGACAGGGACGTCGACAGGTGAGGGTACCCGAAAGGTCGTCAGACCAACCACTGAGGACAAGGAAATCGGCACTGGTGGTCGGCCTAACGACGAAGTTGACGTGGGTACGGGTGGGTTATGGGCCCGCGCGCCGTACTTTCGTGGCCCCGGACGGAATGGATGGTGTGCACGCTTATCATAACCTACCCATAAAAAAAAATATCTCGCGTTTGCCAAAAGCCAAAAAACTTCTGAGACATATAATTGGGGCTATGTTTTATCAATATGTAACATTTGTATTTTATAATAATTAAATAAATAAATAAAATAAATATGCATAACTTTAATATTTTCGAAACAAAATGCGTTTTGTAAAAACAAACATGGTTGTTTGTAAAGTCGGTTTACGGACGATACTTTATAGTGACAACGTCATAACAACACATTGATGAAATTACTGCATACTTTTATGAATAAAATTGAATCAGCGTAACGGGACAAAGAGCAACACACGAATTTTAGATTTTTATATGTAGAAGATTATATCTAAGCCCTGTAGGACTTTGTACACTGTCAATCTATACAAATAAATAAAATTGAAGTGTCTGTTTGTAATGTCAAAATAAAAAGCTTTTTTTCATGGTCGCCCAGTTATTTGCATGATACTTATTCTTAAAAACCTGTTAATTGTTTTTTGTCTGTCTCTCTATTTCGGATAATCTTCAAAAGTGCTAGAGCGATTTTGATAACATTTTACTACAAGGTAGCTGTCTATATAAGGAGTAACTTAGGCTATTTTTCCTCTCGGAAAAACCCTATGAAATTTTGTCCAATCCGGGACTTGAATCCGAGGTCATATCTTATGAGATATTGCAGATTTAAAATGCGGGGAAAAAGCAGCTGGAACCGAAGCAAATCAAGGTCAAGTCCTTAAAATAATAACTCATAAAAGGTAACTCCACGCACAAAAAATGAAGTATTTAAATTGGAGCCAGATGGTTCCCTACGCCGGACCGTTCCGTAGTGTACAAGGTCACTGCATACACAAGGCACTGTATAGTGGTGTGCGTGTGTATGTGTCTAATCGTTTGCACGCATGTAGTAATTTTAGCTTCACGTTTTTGATCGCTTAAGCCGGCTTAAGTACCGACACTATCCTTCTATACGTTATTATTCTAAGGGCAGTTCGTTAGTTTAACATAAACATTGCGTCGTTTTTTTATACCTATCCATCTAACAATCCATCTAACAATCCATCAAATATCTGTTATTTATTCAGTTCTAGTTAACCTTTCTGTACTATCTCACTCAGATTGAAATTTAACTAACAATAGGTTGTAAATATTGGTAATTTTATGAATGACGAGCATCAATGTAACATATTACGTAGTGGTTTTTCTATTTCATTGTCATGAAAATGACTGACGCGCTTATCTCACTGCCAACCTCGGCTAGATCAACAACATTGTTATTTCTTAGGACGACCTCTATTACCCTAAGATGTCCTTGTTGGATAACAGGAAGCCTGTTATGAAATATACAAATTTATTCTTATTTACATTCCTATTTTTCTTATCTAGCAAATTCCAGGGGTTTTACCCGTGTAGTTCTCGTTCTCGTTGGAATACGGGGATAAAATTTAGCCTAAGTTACTTTTTATATACTACTACGTGGTAAAAAAGTATTTTCAAAATAGGTCTAGCCGTTTTAAAGATTCGCCAAAACAAATAGACAGACAGATAAACAAAACTTTTTTAAACTGGTTCTTAGGCATAGGTAACGTACAAATAACCGTGTCAGCAGATTAAAATATATTACTTTGACAGTTTACAAACAGACTTCAATTTTTTTTATTTGTATAGATGGTGTGTTATTTTTATTAATCACTAATATATATCCGCGGTTTCACTTGTGTACGTCCCGAATAATAGGACACAATATAGCCTGTACTATACTCGCTGGTAATGTAGTATTCCATTTGTGAAAGAATTTTTAAAATCAGTTTATGGAATTAGGCATAAAAGCATTACAAAGAAAGAAAGAAAGAAGAAAGAAAAACATTTATTTTGTACCCGTTAAATCTAATAAAAAACACAAACATAACTAAACAAAAACCTCCTTCATAAAATAAAGTAATTTTAACGAAGAACAAAGAAAGTTCATATTCTGTTACTTATCTTTAAAGTAATAGCGCTGGTATTCTGTTAACACTTGGTATATACATTTTAAAAATAATTACAGTCATACCCCGAACTTACGGGATTGGTGGGACCGAGCGATAATCGCGTAACTCGAATTCGCGTAAGTCGGGGTTTAATTTTACTCAAATGAAATATATACAAAAAAAAGGTTTATTTGGAACGTTTTCAAAGAAGTTTTAAATAATATTATTAATTAAATATTAAATGATAATAATTGACATTTTCTGAATAAAACATTAAACCTAAGGTCGCAGCACTTAAATAAAAAGCCGCGTATCTTCGAATTCGCGTAAAACGGGGTAGCGTAAGTCGGGGTATTACTGTATTAAACTTAACTAGTAAATGTGCATGTGTGTATTTGCGTGTGCGTATCTGTAATTTGTTTAAATTAATTTTGAATTCTGCATACGTACATATATAATATAGATTAAATCCTACTTAACAAAAACATGTTATTGTATTTATAATGATTTTACCTGACACTTCAAACACCTTTCAGCGTTTATGGTCATGAGGACTGAAAATACTTAAATAGCTCACATTAGCATTGATAATATTAGCAGAATTCATCACTATTCCTTTAGCCTTCGCCTAATATATGCGATGCTTATATCTTTATATAGAGTGCTAACTGTTAATATCTTAAGAAAAATTAGAAATGTTATATGGAAATGTTAGGCCATATGTGCCGAATGGAAACTAAAGAGGAACTATTATTTTTTGCGCCGTAGAAAATGCATTTACGTATCCCGTTTACTTGCAACGGGTAAGTATATAGGACGGGCTGACGCGTTATAGTAAGGAAAACCATAGCAGCCCACGTCCCCTCCGCTAGAGGTTCGCGTTTTGTGTAGACGACTCTAACATATCGACGGCTCCGCCCTGGATCAAACATGACTTTTTTTTGGATGGGCTATGGTCAGCGCATCCGCCGTCCGGCTCCGTTCGGGGCGACGAAGGGGCGGCCCGCGGCCCCATAACCCATCGTAGCTTCTCTCCTTCGTCTTTGGGCCGACTACCGGTACCGAGTTCCTTGTCCTCCGTGGTCGGCCCGACGGAATACCCTGTGGGGTACCCTCCCCTTCCGACGTCCAAAACGTCAGTCGACGTTGCGCGGTCAGCCTTTTTACAGGTGACGGACTGTCCCCGGTCCGGTCACCCGCGGCCTCGGCTAGGCCTCCATCAGGCGGAGGTACTCGCGCCTGCGCCGCCCGAGTTGCCGGCGGTGTACCGTGTCGTCCTGGTGGGTCAATCATGGCTGAAAGAAGCCGAGTGAGTCTTTGCAATAAGAGGCAATGGCCATCCAGCACCTATCGTTGCCAAGACTATTATTAATAACGACTAGTAGCGACAGATCTCCAGGGTCATTAACAATCACCAGGGTAAGCCTCTGAGTTTTTTAACTTTTATATCACTACCATTTTCAGGCATATATCCGTAAATTTGCCTTATATTGACGGAGAAAGAATAATTTTCCTTGTCTGTGGGTGACGTAAAAGACCACTAAGGTAGGTATATAAAAGCATGTAACATCTTTGTTAGACAAGATATTATCATCATCATCATCATCTCAGCCTATATGTGTCCCACTGTTGGAATAGGGTTTTGTTTCGAGTTTTCCTTCTTTTGCACAAATGTTTTATGCTTGTGATGCTTCCCGTAGTCGTCATTAACGACATCCACGGCCAAGATAGGGAGTGGTGATTTGTATTCTTAAGCCCCCACTACACGTCGGCAGATGCGTCCGCAGATGTCATCGGCCGACGCGTCCGCGAACGTGTAGAGGGGGTGATTTGCTCGTCTGTGGTAGGTGTTTGACGTCCGCAGATGCATCCGGCACTCATCCGTTAGTTGTCGGTTTTGTAGCACGGATCAAAGGGTTTCAACGCCAGCGCTGAGTGTTGCGTCCACACGTCTGACGACGCATCGGTGTTCATCGGGAAGCGGATGAGAATGCACGCGTGATTTCTGCAGTATTTTTTCGTTCTTTCTTTTTTACTTGCTCGTTAAAATAGCTAACACGAGCACTGACAAAATAGTCAAATTCCTGGAGCTGTATTAAGCAGAAATTCGAACAAAATTATCAAATTCTCGGGATGGCTCTGCATATATGTAGTTCTAAAAGCTAGTTATCCACGCTATTCCTGCGAAAAAAATGGCGTCCAGGAGGATGTGTTAAAAAAAATTGCAATAAATCATCATCTTCATGATCTCAGCCCATATACGTCCCACTGTTGGGCTCGGGCCTCCTCTATAATGGAAGGGTATTTGATCTACTATACCACGCTGGTCAGACGTGTCGGTATAGGTTGGTATAGGGTTTTATTTCGAGTTTTCCTTCTCTCGCATAGATGTTATATGGGTTTTATATCCCTTAGTCGTCTCATACGATCACCCACGGGTAAGAATGAATGTGTGGGGGATGGTGGTAAATTTTATTCTTACTCCGTCACCACAAAAAATAGATTATGGAAACGATTTTTTTTGCACATTATTCGATTTCTATGTATGCTGATTACAGCGTCCACCACGTTCCTCTTCTCCATTTTTTGTTTAATAACTACTGCGATGGACACTTAAATAGTACTTAAAGGTCCTAAATGAATAAATAGCTGCAACAGCTACGGTCTCAATATCCATTTCGCATGCGTACGTGTTGCGTCCGTCAAGAGTCAATACAGACTGATCGACCTACAGACGTGTGGACGGCGCACAGAGATCCATCCACGGCAATGCCCCCGCCAAGTCGAGTAAAAAAAAAAGTCGGGCAATACGCAACACTGCCGTAACATACTTTTCTCGAAGCCATTCAGGCCATTTTCGACCCCCTATAACTTCGTTGTTAATAAAGCTAGAAACCTGAATTTTTAGTAACCCAGCAGGCATTGTATACAAATTGTGTATTTCAAATTTCATTCAATTTGAACCAATAGTTTAAGAATTATATCTAGTCAAAATTTCGTAATTTTGTCACTCACTGACTGACTGACCGATCATCAATATTAAAGTGGCACTTCTAGCAGACATGGAAGCTTCACATTTAGAATGCAATTAGTGTTTAGTGTATAAATGAAGGAAAAATTATGAAACATTGTAATTTTCATCCAGTTTCCGAGATACACCAAATGCATAAATAATTTTGTAAACTCATATAAATATATAGGATTACAAAGTTACATTTGCAGTTAATGAAATGTAACTTTGTGAAAAATAAGAATACATTACAGTATAAGAATACATTACAGAATACATACCAGGTAGCGTTGCGTAATTCGAATAAGACTATTGACTCGTTCATTCGTATCGCTGTTGACCGAAACCGAATCAATTCGTTAACTCGTGTCGTACTCATAGGCAGGTACTCGTAGCGCGGGCGGCCGCGGCGCGGCGGCGTGGCGATCAGTCGACTCGGTTTGATAGGACATTCGTTGATACGTTTTCTATTCGTTGATTCGCTCTCTAATACGGAGTCGAAGAATCGTATGAATGAATTGTATGAGTGAAAAATACGAAAATACACGAAATGTTCTAAGAATCACGAGTTGGTTAGATGCAATTCGATTCGTTTGAGGTAGATACCTATTACATTTACAATTCGTCCCTCGCGCGATTTAATGTTTTCTTGCTTTTGTTGAATGCTCGTTTACGTAATTAATAATAATAGCTATTAATTATGAGTAAACCTGAAACGTATAAAAAGGTACTAATTTTTTTAAAGTTGATTTATCAGGTAATAACTTATTAGAATCAGACTTTGTTTAAAAAAAATGTATTTTTTTGTATATGATTTTATTATTACTTTTTGTTATTATGATATGATGATTTTAATCGTAATAATAAAAAAGTATTGTCATTATCTACGTGTTTAAAAGTCAATATACCTATAAGTCCCCTTTCCTTAACCAAATACTGAGCACACTGCTGTATATCGAAATCTCGACTCATTCGTAATGCAAAAAAACTCTCGCTCAAATAATAATGTAAACGAATTATAACTTGCCAACTCGACTTCACAGGCGGATGACTCGACATACGAGTACGAATTTGACTATAATGCTGACGTGACGAATGTGACGATTCGAATCAATTCGAATTGCGATTCGAATCAATAGTAATTTTTATTCGATTGATTCGAATTGAAAAAAAAAGCAATTCCTCTCATCGCTGATACCAGGTGCGTTCGCCTAACCGGCTGTCATGAGTGACGATAAGGCGGCCACAGTTTTGGTCACATTAGTCGAACTCTGCAGTTTTAGTCATGTTGGGCCAACTCTCCGACATGCAAATTCAAACTAATTGAAGACATCTTAGTACAACCTTTAAACCTTATATGCTTGACATAATAAAGGAAGAACCTTACACCGTTGAAAAGGTAATTAGGACGAATTATAATGACGATTGCTGGCAGTTGACATCCGCACATCATCAAGCATGGTGAGACGATCTTACATCAAGATATGTCCTCTTGTACAGTGTAACTAATAAATGACTTGAATGCTGTTGCTGTTTAGGCCGCGGGCATATTCATTATCGTACCAGAGAGTGGCACCGCGACATCGCTAGTCAGCCAAAATGCGTTAAAATGACGAGATTTGTCCAAGTGGTGACGGAGTAAGAATACAATTCACCACTCCCTATCTTGTCCGTGGATGTCGTATAAGACGACTAAGAAATATAATATCTGTGCTAGAGAAAGAAAACTCGAAATAAAACTCTGTACCAACATGTCTGACCAGCATTTTATAATAGGTAAATTTCCCTTCTATTGTGGAGGAAGCTCCAGCCCAGCAGAGGGATATACATGAGCTGAGATGACGACGACTGCACTTTGATTGATCCCCAAAGTATCTTAGACCATCCTTTTCTGTTCGAATTATTTTCGTTATTATAATACATGTTGTTAATATCTAACGTTGTTGTCTGATTTTTTCGATATATGGGGAACCCAGGAAGCCCATAGATTACGAAGAAACAAGCATTATATCCCCCATAATGGAGAGGCTTAGTGCCGTGATAAGCTAACGAGATTCGGGTATATGATTCTTGTTGCTAATCGAATTACATATCCATCATTAATTAATAGCAATTTGTGATAGATAGAAATAAATCTTTGACATTTGTATCAGTTGAATAAGTTCAATAAACTTGACCTAAATGTCATGTGAGATAATATTAAAAAATACCGAGGATATACCTACAGAAACGTACCAACTTACGCGTTCGACTATACGATTGAATAGTACAGTTGAAAAATCTATCTTTAAAAAGAGTGTTTGATGGAACGCTCTAATCTGAGGCACTACTTTATTAAATTGAAACATTATTTTAGTGTTGGATGCATTTGTCTATATAACATTGCGCTACGACCAATAGAAGTGAAATTAATGAAAAATGTTGTAAAAAAGGGAGAAAATTTTTACATCTTGTGTCTTGTGCCTTTCCTTCGCGTCTATGACGATGCATATGAAGTTCCTTGAGTCAGATAGTGTTAAATAAAATGAGACGGTGAATAACCTGAAAATATGCAGAATTTGAAAACTGTGTGTATCAGGAAACCTATAAAGAAATGTCGGCATCAAATATTATTTGATCAAAATTAATTTTCCATCCCTAATATATTCAAAAACGTGTTCGGTTGAGTTCTTTATTTTATTGCCCTTGTTCCAGGTCAGAGAGGCCAGAGAACCAAGTGCATCAGCTGATGGTAAGTTGTAAATATCGCTCATGGACTTTAATACTACCTGTACAGCCAATTCACCACCTATCATAGATGCAGTATTCCCTCTAGGTAGGTGCAGACATCAGAAATTAGGAAACAGTTCAGGTATGGATATACATAGATAAATATGCAAGTGCAAGTTGCAACTATTCGGATACCGCTGTCTGCGAGAGCGTGTGGTACCATGCTCTCGCAGACGCGGACGTGTCCACCTAATTATGATTTCAGGCATAATACGGCAGACAGAACACAAAATGCCATTATAACCTATTTAAACATCATGGTATAAGTAAGCCATACATAATATGGAGTACTCAGGGTCAAGACAGAGAGCCAATATCTACTCTCTTTACTTTTTTTGCGCCTTCAGATGTTCTTACCATAGATTTAAATATTTCAGTTGCTGGCGCCACTTTCAGACTTTCTCTAATTTCATTATTATCATCAGCTTTATCATCATTTTTTCATCATCATCATTCAGCCTTTCGTCGTCCACTGTTGGATGTAGGCTTCTCTCACTAAGAGTAGTCTCTCACAGTAAGGTATTATACGTTGAATGTAGCTGCTGTCTACTGTCCTGGTGAGACTCTTAGCCGACTTTTACAAGTATCACAAGCCTAAAGGGGGTAACAAATGTATTCTGATCCCTTCGCTTCTTCATTAATTTCTTATTATGCCTATTCCTGTAACACCACATACGCATCATAATATTCGCATTTCCTAGACCCAGTTACTATACTTTAAGTATCGACTTTATTTTTGTAAAACTATGTATATCATCATCATCATCATCTCAGCCCATATATGTCCCACTGTTGGGCTCGGGCCTCCTCCATAATGGAAGGGTAATTGACCTACTATACCACGCTGGTCAGACGTGTTGATATAGGGTTTTATTTCAAGTTTTCCTTCTCTCGCATAGATGTTATATGCGTTTTATATCCCTTAGTCGTCTCGTACGATCACCCACGGGTAAGATAGGGGGTGGTGAATTGTATTCTTACCCCGTCACCACACGGAAATACATACATACATAATAATAATTAAAATCATGACATTGTTTCGTTCAATTATGTTGAAATCGGACTACTCATACATTATCTTCAAATTAACAGATAAGATATATACAAAAAATCACTGTTTGGTATGTTACTTAAATATAATTTCTTCTTTGTATGAATAGAAGAGCATTAAGTATATCGGTTTTTATGTCTGGACATCAAAATATTAGGCTCCTTGTTGTTGTAGCAATTGCATCTTTATCTGTTCAGGGCAAATCTTTGTGTCCTAAATATTTCCATTTTTGCATTTGTTTTTACCTTATAGGTATTTTCTTTTTTCATTCCCTTTCATTTGATTTGGAAATTCTATTCTATTCAATCAAGTTATATTTAGTTAATTATAATGTCGCATAACATTAAAGAGTTTTGAAAAAATAGTTTTTATTTAATTTTTTAAATTTATAAAGATTTAAAACTCTACTTTCTTTTAATACATATCACTTTCAATTACAAAAATTATTAACCAATAGAGAAAGTTTGATTTAAAAATAACTTATTAATTATAATATAGATATCATATGATTGTGGATATAGATAATTTGTAAACAGACGTTTGTTTTGCACAATAATTATTAGTACGGCACTCGTTGCGAATGAAAATACATTCAGCGCCGAAGACAATCAACAAAAGCTGTTATGGATTTACCTCATAGTGGAATGCTTGATGCTATTTGATTTTCAAACAAATATCTTTTGGACCAGCAACAAACATAAGTGCTCATTAAACAGTATTGAGTTAGCGATATTTAGTTAGTGAAAGTGCTTAGTATCATGATATTATTTGTGATTCATTATGTTTTTGTGGTATTCAAATTATGATATAAAAACATTATGTACGTACGTCAAATATTTTTAACGTTTCTTCATAGTTTTATATGGATACATGCTATATATGGACTTCAGGTATGTGATGATAATCATTAATTTTGATTTCGTGTAAAATCTAAAAGTGGCTTTTTTTAGCTCTGTCAATGCCATTGTTAAGTAGTAATTGTAAGCTCAAAGTATAATGATTTTTAGATAGATATAAAACTTATTTATTTTATGTTATAAGTTCTGAATACTTTTTTGTAGTATGCTTTGGTTTGGACACATCCTGGCCAATATGTTCAGAGCGACGAATACGCGGCGTGTGGCCCCATAACCCATATTCCCTCCTCATTGCCCTCAGGCCAACCACTGGTACCGATTCCGTGACATCCATGGCCGACCCGGAAGTTCTTAAAGTTTGTTACCTAATTAGCTGGTTTTTATTTTCATTACAAATTAGTTATCTTTTCAAATGAAGAATTGTATTTTCTGAAAAAGAACTAGTTTTAAAGTTATACTGGAACGATAAATATGTAAATTAAGAAGAACACCTTGAAAAATGTAACACGGAATGAAACAAACGTAAAAAGAAATACCCAGTGGAACGCAATTGGAATATATTAATGATCATCATCATCGTGTTTTTATCCCCTATATGTACTTTTCTTTCATCGTAATATTGCGAAATTATTTTTTTGATGTGAAACATCTATAGGCGAGGGTGACCCTGATCATCAGCGTGGCGTTGACGCCACGCTTTGCGGCACCCTTTTAGATAACGAAAATTTTTTTTTTTGTGTGTACAGCTGTTGGCCGCAGACGGCCTTGACAGCTTGACGCGGACTATGGGTGAGCGCTGAGGGCTCTCAACCCAGAGGATAACTAAAAATTTTTTTTTTTTTTTTTTGTGTGACTTAGTTGTTAGCCTCAGATGGCTGTGACAACTTTACCCGGACTGGTGGGTGAGCGCTGAGGGCTCTCAACCCGCAGATAACTAAAAATAAACGTCTAAATACATATGTGTACATTTTTGTAACGAAACCATAGTGCGATTTAAAATTTGTACAACGCCATCTAGTGCGCTTAAAGTAAATTGTTACCTATAATGTATACTAATGAAAATAAATGTTTATTGAATAAAAATCATCATTATCTTCGAAAAAAAATCGTAATATTATTTTTATTAATGTGCTATTTTAGTGCCTGTCGTAATCTGTTCTTTTATGCATATATACTAAATCTATAAAATCCTTACTAATATTATAAATGCGAAAGTAACTCTGTCTGTCTGTCTGTCTGTCTGTCTGTCTGTCTGTCTGCTACGCTTTCACGTCTAAACCACTGGACCGATTTTGATGAAATTTGGTACAGAGATGGACTAAAGCTTGAGAAAGGACATAGGCTACTTTTTATCGCGAAAAAATGGGTATAAGGGGTTGAAATAGGGGATGACATTTTGTATGGAAATTCGTCATTTTCGATGATAGAACCACGAATCTTTGTATTAAGACACCTAATAATAAACAAATAAATATTTGTTCAAGCGTTTTGGAAATTTCATTTACATGGGGATGAAATTCAACCCCTAAAATACCAAAAAGCATACAGCCGAAACCACTGGGCCTAGAAACGAATTTTTTTTTTACACCGTCGTATTTCTTGGGGTGCACGAGCACTAGCAAAGGATTTTTGGAAATTCACCCCCTTAAGGGGGTGAAAAACATATAGTCTTTCACGTCTAAACCGATTTTGATGAAATTTGGTACAGAGATGGACTAAAGCTTGAGAAAGGATATAGGCTACTTTTTATCGCAAAAAATGTGTATAAGGGGTTGAAATAGGGGATGACATTTTGTATGGAAATTCGTCATTTTCGATGATCGAACCACGAATCTTTGTATTGAGGCACCTAATAATAAATAAATAAATATTCGCTCAAGCGTTTTGAAAATTCCATTTACATGGGGATGAAATTCAACCCCTAAAATACCAAAAAGCAAACAGCCGAAACCACTGGACCTAGAAACGTATTTTTTTTACACCATCGTATTTCTTGGGGTGCACGAGCACTAGCAAAGGATTTTTGGAAATTCACCCCCTTAAGGGGGTGAAAAACATATAGTCTTTCGCGTCTAAACCGATTTTGATGAAATTTGGTACAGAGATGGACTAAAGTTTGAAAAAGGATATAGGCTACTTTTTATTGCGAAAAAATGTGTATAAGGGGTTGAAATAGGGGATGATATTTTGTATGGAAATTCGTAATTTTTGATGATAGAACCGTGAATCTTTGTATTAAGGCACCTGATAATAAATAAATAAATATTCGTTCAAGCGTTTTGGTAGTCTCACTTACATAGGGATGAAATTCAACCCCTAAAATACCAAAAAGCATACAGCCGAAACCACTGGGCCTAGAAACGTATTTTTTTTTTACACCATCGTATTTCTTGGGGTGCACGAGCACTAGCAAAAGATTTTTGGGCATTCACCCCCTTAAGGGGGTGAAAAACATATAGTCTTTCACGTCTAAACCGATTTTGATGAAATTTGGTACAGAGATGGACTAAAGCTTGAGAAAGGACATAGGCTACTTTTTATCTCGAAAAAATGGGTATAAGGGGTTGAAATAGGGGATGACATTTTGTATGGAAATTCGTCATTTTCGATGATAGAACCACGAATCTTTGTATTAAGACACCTAATAATAAATAAATAAATATTTGTTCAAGCGTTTTGGAAATTTCATTTACATGGGGATGAAATTCAACCCCTAAAATACCAAAAAGCATACAGCCGAAACCACTGGGCCTAGAAACGTATTTTTTTTTACACCGTCGTATTTCTTGGGGTGCACGAGCACTAGCAAAGGATTTTTGGAAATTCACCCCCTTAAGAGGGTGAAAAACATATAGTCTTTCACGTCTAAACCGATTTTGATGAAATTTGGTACAGAGATGGAATAAAGCTTGAGAAAGGATGGCTACTTTTTATCGCAAAAAAATGTGTATAAGGGGTTGAAATAGGGGATGACATTTTGTATGGAAATTCGTCATTTTCGATGATCGAACCACGAATCTTTGTATTGAGGCACCTAATAATCCTTACTAATATTATAAATGCGAAAGTAACTCTGTCTGTCTGTCTGTTACGCTTTCACGTCTAAACCACTGAACCGATTTTCATGAAATTTGGTACAGAGATGGACTAAAGCTTGAGAAAGGACATAGGCTACTTTTTATCGCAAAAAAATGGGTATAAGGGGTTGAAATAGGGGATGACATTTTGTATGGAAATTCGTCATTTTCGATGATAGAACCATGCATCTTTGTATTAAGGTACTTGATAATAAAAAAATAAATATTCGTTCTAGCGTTTTGGAAATTTCATTTATATGGGGATGAAATTCAACCCCTAAAAGATAAAAAAAGCATACAGCCGAAACTACTGGGCCTAGAAACGTATTTTTTTTTACACTGTAGTATTTCTTGGGGTATACGAGCACTTACAAAGGATTTTTGGAAAATCACCCCCTTAAGAGGGTGAAAAGCGTATAGCCTTTAACACCTAAACCACTGAACCGATATTGATGAAATCTGGTACAGAGATGGATTAAAACTTGAGAAAGGACATGGGCTACTTTTTATTGTGAAAAATGGGTATAAGGGGTTGAAATAGGGGATGACATTTTGTATGGAAATTCGTCATTTTCGATGATAGAACCATGAATCTCTGTATTAAGACACTTGATAATAAGCAAATATTCGTTCTAACGTTTTGGAAATTTCATTTATATGGGGAAGAAATTCAACCCCTAAAAGATAAAAAAGCATACAGCCGATACCACTGGGCCTAGAAACGTAATCTTTTTTTACACCGTAGTATTACTTGGGGTACACGAGCACTAGCAAAGGATTTTTGGAAAATCACCCGCTTAAGGGGGTGATAAGGGTAATAAGCCTTTAACGCCTAAACCACTGAACCGATTTTGATGAAATCGGGTACAGGGATGAACTAAAGCTTGAGAAAGTACATGGGCTACTTTTATCGCGAAAAAATTGGTATAAAGGGTTGAAATACGGGATGACATTTTGTATGGAAATTCGTCATTTTCGATGATAGAACCATGAATCTTTGTATTAAGGCATTTGATAATAAATAAATATATATTCGGTCTAGCATTTTGAAAATTTCACTATCATGGGGATGAAATTCAATTCCTAAAAGACCAAAAAGCATACAGCGGAAACCACTGGGCCTAGAAACGTATTTTTTTTTTACTCCGTCGTATTTTTTGGGGTATACAAGCACAAAGGAATTTTGGAAAATGGGATGAAAAGCGTATAGCGAAACTATTGGAGCTAGGAACGTGAAACTGTGTATGCGATTCTCTTTCTTTTGTTGTAAATGAGCTCTAAGAAATTAGTTTTTGAAATTCAAAAATGTATAGCCGAAATCATTAGGCCTAGAAACGTGAAATTTTGTAAGTTGTCTTTCTTGGGGAAAGTGCTCACTAAAAAAGAGTTTTTTGCAATATTACCGCTGAACGATAGGAACGATCATTTTAGTACACGGTCAGCTTTCTTGGGTTACCCCAATATTTTTTCTTAGTGCTCGCTTAACAAGATTACTTTGGATCGACGCGATATGTAGGAACTCCTCTGCCATTGTAGATATATTGCAAAGGTTCTTCTAGCAATATTTTATGAACAGCTGCCTGCCAGACGACATTGCTGACTAGACGGCATCACCAATAGGTCCAGGTCGATGTAAATCTTTGTCTTAATAGTATTTTTCAACCACGAACAATGAAAGCGTGATAATATTCCTAGCCGCTACCAGACAGCAAGTTAAAATCAAAATATTAATCCAATTTTCTATCTCTAGAAATAAACAAATTTGAAGCGTCTATTTGTCTGTTTAAATAATAGGTTTTATTTATGCTCACACAATTATTTGCACGATACCTATGTCTAAAAACCGGCCAAGTGCGAGTCGAGGTCGCGCACAAAGGGTTCCGTACCATTATCTATAAATAGGGAGAAAAATTGCGTTTGTTGTTTAGGAGCCCCCCTTAAATATTTATTTTATTTGGTTTTTAATATTTATTGTTATAGCGGCAACACATATACATAATTTGTAAAAAAAAAACATCTGTCTAGCTATCGCGGTCCTTGAGATACAGCTTGGTGATAGACAGACGGACGGACAGACAGCGAAGTTTTGGTAATAGGGTCGTTTTTGGGTACGGAACCCTAAAAACGGTTCTTTTTATTGTCTGTCTATTCATTACGGATAATCTTCAAAACGGCTGGACCGATACTGATAATACTTTACTACCAGGTCTACCAACCTTACATAAGGAATAACTTAGCCTATAATTATTTTATCCCGGTGTGGCTGGGAGCAACTGTGAGAATATAGTTGATTTTAAAAATTTCATAATGGAAAGCTATTTTTAAGCGAGTAAGATATTTAGGCTATTTTTTATCCCGATATTCCTACGGGACCGCCCACAATGCCGGTGAAATCGCAGGAATTTAATGGATATAAAAATTAATTTACGAATGAAAATCTATATTATCAGTGAATAACAAATAAAGGAAGGAAGGAAGGGGGGGGGGGGGAGTGGTAGACCCACCCATCCTTCCATTTTAAAATAAAATAAAAATGGATTTCTACTATGTATCGCCTAATTCAATCAATTATTCAATCAATTATTCAATCAATTGACAATAAAGGCTATTCTCATCCCAGTGTTTGCCCAGGAACAAGAACTCCGCGAGTGAAACCGGTAGATGTTGACCAATTTTTAAAATTCTTTCACCAATAGGAAGCTACGTTATCAGCGAGTAATATTGCCTATGTTTTTATCTCGGATATTTCTATGGGATTTGATTAGAATATTTTTTTTTTCACCCATGTATGTAACTTATAATATCAGCGAGTAACATTGGTAATTTTTATCTCGGCATTCGCATGGGAATGGGGTCTACGTGGGTGAAACTACGGGAGTTTGAACGATATTTTTTTTTCACCAATGGGTAACTATCATGGATAATGTATTATCAGTGACTAAGGAAGGCCATATTTAACAAAATTTGTAAAGATATTCGGATGTTTGTTACTCAATCACGCGTAAACTGTTGAGCAGATTTGGATGAAAATAGATACATAGATATTTATTAAATTAAGAAATATGCAAGTTAACTTTTACGTTACTTTAACTTTTAAAGACTATTTTTTAAATTAAGAAATATGCAAGTTAACTTTTACGCGGGCGAAGCCGCGGGCAAAAGCTAGTAATGTATAATTCTCTAACTTGCCAATATAAGTATACCATACCTACTTACAGTACTTTCACGTACGAAAACTGGACAATCGCTTTTTATGGGTGTTTTATTAGTTTCAGATGTATATTTATTTGTTTGTATGTTACAGACTCCTAGGAATTGGATCTTGACCCACTTTCAACATTCAGATTGCACTTAAAATTTGTTAATTTAACAAGAACCAATGACGATAAAATAATTTAAATAGCTTGTCTCATTATCATCATCATCATCATTACAGGATTAGAGATTTCTTTATAAAATATATTTTGTAGCTGCGATTTAGCCTTAGCTTGATAGATGTCGTTATTTTTGTTTGCTAAATCACACTTTCGTAACCGATCCTTTTGATTTGAACTACGCAGAAGTGTGTGAGGGAGACGTAGCGACGCTATGTTAGGTCGTAAGTGGCCGAGCGGTTAATTAATATCATTTCTTTGTAATATCTTAGACAATAGTAGAAATCGTATTATTCTATTCAATACTTTACATATTAGTTCCTGTCGTAATCTATGCTTTTATTCATATATACTAGGGATGTCGGAAGTGAAAAAAAATATCGATATATCGGTCAAATTTTTAAAAGATTTTATTTTAAAAACACAAAGTTTTTAAAATAATAATGTATTTAGTTCAATCAAAATTCTTTTTTATTAAGCAATAATTACAAAAATATCAAAAACAAAAAAGCTATTTTCAAACCAATATTTTTCAACTTATTATATATTATATATTTATTCATAACTCATATTATATATTTATACCTATATTATATATTTATACATATCCCAGGAGAGAGCTACTACTGCCCACTCTCCTGGTAAACCCCTATACGATTTTTACGACTCGAAAGGGGTGGTGACAATTATATTCTTAACCCGACGCCATATTACTAAAAACGAAATCACTTTAATTGCCGGGGAATTGTGTCTATTTTTTTTTTAATAACAAGTCAATTTAATGTATAGAAAAAAATAAGTGATATAAAACTATTCGGTTAATGATTTCTCATTTGAATTCTAAGCGACAGTTGGATATATGTATTGGAATAATTCGATTATCATGTGTGTCATATATATATATATATATATAACAATAATTGTCCTTAATAAAAAGTGACAATCAAATGGCAATCAAAACATACTAATCACAGAGTATGTATACAGTTAATGCTATACTTTTATATTTCCTATCTTTTACGGTTCTAGATTCTAGACTTGATTTACACAAACAAAATAAATATCGTTTTTGATTCGATTTCGATATTGGATATTTGATATCGATTATCGATATTTTTTCAACAAGCCTAATATATACTTGTACAAAATAATTTCGAAGTTTCACATCTGCCAGGCGTCCTGAGCGACGGCTCACTTTTTTTTTATTTATTTAATGTTCTTCCACAGACCTTTGTCCGTGCCTTTTTTATGGTAAGTATATTTTATTTTTATTTAGATTTTATGTAATAATAGGTTTCTTCAAGTGGCGTTATTACATATATGATGGTTTATGTAATTTGGTGCGCTTTCTCATGTGTCCTTAATGATGTGTGACTTCATGTTTTCCAGGGTTTTCTACTATGTACCATGTGCATACATTTTCTTGTCCTTTACTGAAATGATGATAGTCTGAACTCTTTCATTACCTTTTCGTCTCTATGTTTTATTGTCATCTTCTTGATATATTCCAGTATGGTACCAGAGTCCTGATCCATGGACTTCCTCATGAGTTTCCAAATGGCGTCTTCACGGGTGTCTGTGTAGTAGATGCAGGATCTAGTACCTATGTCTGGAGATGGCAACCACGGCGGGTTGTATACTGTTGTGTAGGTTTTGCACTGAATCCCTTGTCTGGATGATGATAACATTAGGTGCGCCGAGTCCCTGTGCCTCGTGGATGGTTCGCAGTTCGGAGCCTTCACCGGTACCGTATCCCTTTTCCCTGAGGCTTTCTTTCTCTGTCTGGGTGTGCGACAGGTATAGCGTCTCAGGAAGGTCCGGTGATACGACAGCGTCGGTGTATGCGTATATGTTCAGGGATTTTATGATCTTGTTTGACGAGTATATGCCGTTATAATTGCTCTAGCATATACCCTATATGCTACGTCCATGGGGCACCGATGCATGCACAACAGTTCTTGCGTTGCCGATGGTGTAGTTAGAGCCTTATCGTGTCTCAATTCGCTTTAACCGTGCTGAATTTTGCTTTTGATTTTTTTATGGTTTTTCCCCGTTGTCGTTCTGCTCGTCTTTGCTTTGAGGCATAGCTAGTTCCGGCGGGTTAGGGTTTGTTGGGTTTGATGTATTGGTTTCGTTCTGGACGTTGGTCGCGGGTTGTGGTGTGTTTACAGAGGGGGGCGCAAGTAAGAAGCTCAGGTCTTGACCTCTGTTCTCATAAGTTATAATCTCATGGTGTTTTGAGGCCATGATGCAGCCCATATATGCCTCGACTTCTCCTTTGTCGAAGCCTACTACCATTGCATCCACACTGATGGTTTTGGGGATGGTGTTGATGTTTTCTTCGCTGTTTTTTGCAATGCTTTGGAGGAGAGCACTAGCTTGCGCAAATTGGGTCATTTCGGCTTTCCTGTTGAATATGAGTAGCATTTTATTGCGTGCCCGTATTAGCCGACATTCCGTGTTTCCTATCTGTATTGCGCTATAGGTGTTAAATTTTGATGATTTAAATGTTGTTCTGCTAGTGCTTCCTTTCAATAGAATAGCTAGTCCTGGTGTTCCTGTTTCGCCGTTTGCTAGCATTTGATACTCGGTGAGTATTTGTATATGCCTCTGTGCAGTTGCTGTTATAAGATCGGGTTGTGTTTGAGCTGTTGGTTGGGTAATGATATTAAACCTAGGTGTTTGGTCTTTATTGAGCGTGCTATTCCTCTGTGATGCTCTACGTATTATCTTTTCAACGTAGGTGAAGAAAGGTGGCCTGGTGTCATCATTGTTCATTGGGTTGTTTAGTTGTGTGTCTTTGACCTGTACTCCTGTTATTATTTCAAGTTCAATGCGCTCAGCTAAAAAGCGAGGGCAATCGTAGAGTATGTGCCAGATGGTTTCTTCGGTGTGGTCGTCGCATTCGCAGCTGGGGTTATCTTTGAGGTTCAATCGATGTAGGTAAGCTGCGATGCCTCCGTGACCTGTGAACGTCTGCACTAGGGTTGGTGTTAATTTTATAGATCTCACCAGACGGTAGTTGTTGGTGACGTCTGGGAGAAATGTTTTGGTGACTGCCCCTATTGTGGAGGTGTTATACCAGTCCTGCCATATTTTGATTGTCTCCTCTCGGATAATCTTCTTTACGTATGACAGGGGCACTTTATCGTCGCGGGTGATGTGACCGGAGATAGTCCGTCAGCCGCCGAGAGGCCGACCACGTGAGGAAAGACCGGGGCAAGGGGGGGGGACGTCGGTCGATGGGAGGGTACCCCAAATAGGAGGATTTCCGTCGGGCCGACCACTGACGTCAAGTCACCCTGCTCCGGTGGTCGGCCCAACGACGAAGGCGACGTGCATCGTGGGTGGGTGGTATAGTGGTGCGAGGAGCGCGCCGACCGCAACCCACCCCAAAAAAAAAAAGAGAAGCGCACTTTATCGTAGGATGAGGCGGGTGTTGTTGCCAATGCTGCTCTCTTTGCTAGCTCAGCTCATCGGCTCGTTCGTTTCCGACGGTGCCTGCGTGTGCTCTTAGCCAAAATAGCCTGATGGTTTTACCTTGCGTGCGGATGTCTTCCAAGTTTGCCCTTATGGTGTTGATCAGGGGTGTGATTTTGGTAGAGTTCATGAGTAGGTCAAGCGAAGATCTTGAGTCGCTTAGTATGTTGACTGTGGTGACGTCACTACTTTTGACTTTCTCAATTGCTCTATGGATAGCGTATAGCTCTGATTGGAAGACCGTGCTGTAGGGTTCTAGTCGGAACAATGTGTAGTGGACCTCCTTTTCTTGCTCCCACCATGTTAGGGCAGCGCCTGTTTTCCCCTCTATTTTGCTGCCGTCCGTATATATTTGGGGGCCGGATATTTGGTGGTTGGTTCCATCCGACGTCCTCGTCACGTCCTCGACGAAGAGGACGACATTATCACACTCGCTCAACAAAGAGCCTACACGGCCCGCGAGGCCTTAACAAATAAATATCCGCGGTTCCGCCCTCGCCGTCGAGGTGCGAAACCGCGCCGCGCAAAAGTCACTACCAAAAACGTGGGCACGCCCACTTTGCCTCCAGCGACGCCCCAAGCCGAGGTCCGTTCCCCACAGGGGGAGCCCTTGGGCGATGTCGCTTAGCATACTTTTCTCCGGGTTGAGAGCCCTCAGCGCTCACCCATAGTCCGCGTCAAGCTGTCAAGGCCATCTGCGGCCAACAGCTGTACACACACAAAAAAAAAAAAAAAAAAAAAAAAATTTGGTGGTTGGTGATGATATCGGAGTCCATGTTCTCAAGGAGCTCGTATGAGATGGAAATGAGTTTGGAGGGGGTGAGGTAATTCTTTAAATGTTAGCCTCCTTTCGAGCTCTTTGTTTGGTGGCAGGTACTCTTGTGAGTGACCTTTCTTGGCTTTGTATAGGCTGGCGTTGCGAAACTTTTGACATTGGCCACCTGCATTTTTCATTACAAATAAGTTATCTTTTCAAATGATTATTTATATTTTCTAAAAATAACTAGTTTTAACATGTTAATGAAATAATAGATATGTAAATTAAGAAGAACTCCTTGGAACATTGTAACACATATGTCTTTATAACCATTATTTTTGTGATCATCGTCATCCTGTTCTTATCCAAATTATTTGAGTTCGACGCAATGTGCACTCTTCTTCAATCGTAGTATTGCAAAATTTTTGGCAATAGATTTATGATTGGCCACCCGTTTGATGCCAACCCTCTTTGGAAATGTTGATCAGACGCTATAAAATGAATTTGTCCCGGGTTGATTTAAAGCTCTTAGTCCTATTTTAGGAGACCCACGGACAATAAAGGTTGGTAATAGTGGCATAGCCTACCTTGGCAGGTATCAAAATTAGTTCGGGGCCCAAATGGGTAAACATTTATCACAAAAGAAAAAAAATGCTTGCATTAAATTAAAATAAACATTTATTTATTATCTTATCACTTCCTCCTAGATATTAAGCTAGCCAATAGCGTGATTAGGTAATTCAGTTAATCCGGGGAACCCCGCAATGGCAGAAGTAGAATGTTGCAAACTTTTTGGCACATCCTTAACTCGGGAAAAAAAGATACAGTGAAAATTCCATAGTTACGTATGACAGTTTTTTTTTCGGGAAGCAGGAGATTAAGTGGATAACATTTTACAAATTTTTGCTTACACGCGTTACAAGTGTTTAAGAGTGGTAGGACCACAATGTCGACAGTTATCTGTCTACAGCCGCGAGCCGATCCGTCCGGGGTAGTACCACACTCTCGCAGAAAATCGACGTCTGAGTAGTAGCAATTTGTTACTGCGCTTCGTTCGATGAGCGAGAGAGTCGGAAGCCCAACTTTCTGAGGGTGTTGCGGATTGCGTGTGGAGGATTTTGGTGGTGCCCTTGACCGAGCCTCTATGCACACATTCACACTCCTTTCACTTTCTTCGCGGTAGCCAGCGGCCTTGTAAAGTTCCATGAGCGGCAGCAACACTTACGATCAGGTTTGCTGTTTGCTCGTTTGCCACCATTTACAATTAAAAAAAGCTCCTGTAGCCCAGGGGCCCTGCACCATTAATACGCCTGATACGGCGGTAGCTACGCCCCTGGTTGGTAGTATTCGTAGCCACCACCACATAGCTGCCAGTGATGATACTAAAACCTTTATAGTAGTGTTCATAATGAAATATTATCTTGACTACTTTTTGTCACTTGTTTTATAATCTTGTGACGTTCATAATCAGTTGTATTGATTGATAAGAGAAGCAAATATGTATGTAATTGGAGTGGTATAACAAAATGCAAAATGAAATTTATTTGATAGGACAACCTGCTATAAAAGAACATAGATTATAGAGTGAACAAAGAGCCAAGTGCAAGTTCTTACGCTTAATGCTAGGATTAAAACTCGATTATTACAATATTAAAACTACACACATTGCCGATAGTATCTATATATTAACGCCATTATATATATTTTTAATAAAATGCTCACGCAATTGCTGCCTGACATAATGTATCACTGGTGTGAGATATATCAAGTTCTACAATACCTCCTAAATAAAATTGTATTTTACGTATATAAGCCGTATACGCCGAATAAGGATTACGGATAAAGAACCGGTGTTCCAATGGCACTATATAGAGAAACATTGAGGACGGTTATGAGCTTGCACGCCCGTCTTCGCCGTCTCTGACGGTTATGGAAGAAAGTGACTGAACTGCCTGTCACAAAAAAGCAACGTGTATTTCAATTTACTTAACAATTCAACGTAGTCTAATACCGATACCGATGTTCAATAAATTGAGGGTACCTGCAATGACATGGCTAAACGACAGAGGAAGTAGATGAAATTGCTTACAAACGTTTTGAGAAATTGAGACTATGCCATCTAATACATTCAATTAGTATTATACAGGAATTTAAGAACTTTCTACAGAATTTGATTTATCTATGGAATGTAAATATCATAACATGAATTCCAGACTTGATAGGCCCATTATAAATACTGTGTTTAAACATACACCGATTTTCGCCTTGGTGAAAGATAATATAATATACCTCCGCATCAGATAATCTAATAAATTAGATTCCTTTGTGCAAGTACTATCAATATGATTCAATAAAAACTTTGAGTCATAAACCGCACCAAGGTTTCAAATAACTTTACTTTTTTAGGGTTCCGTACCCAAAGGGTAAAAACGGGACCCTATTACTAAGACTTCACTGTCTGTCCGTCCGTCTGTCTGTCACCAAGCTGTATCTCAAGAACCGCAATAGCTAGACAGCTGTAATTTTTACAAATTATGTATTTCGGTTGCCGCTATAACAACAAATACTAAAAACAAAATTAAATCAATATTTAAGGAGGGTTCCCATACAACAAACGTGATTTTTATAGATAATGGTACGGAACCCTACGTGCGCGACTTCGACTCGCACGTAGCCGGTTTTTTTATTAAAATTATATTCTTCAGAATGTTCACAAATTGGTTATAATGTAGTTTATTACGTTTACAGTATTTATTCTAACCAAATTAAATCTGATTGGAGTTTAGGCTCATCATAGTAACTGAGAGTTTTTAAAGTAAGGCGATACATGTTTAATGAAAATAATAAATAGCAAAGGAACCGTTGAGTAACCCTGTAGAACTCTACTGGAGACGGTAACCCATCTGAAAAGACAATTATTAACAAGTACTTTTTAAATATCAAAATAACAACCTTTAGAAAAAAAAACCTTAGTGGGTTTCTACATTACGCAAAAAAGCTACTGTCAAAATTTCATGTTTCTGACTTCAGTAGTTTCGGCTCTGTGATAAGTCAGTTTACTACTGACATCTTTTTCTATTCATCATTCTACATCCTTAGAGGATGAAAATGGACAAACGCTGAAACGCGTGTTTATTTATTTTTATTAAAGAGTATTTATGCTAATTTGAAGACAGTAGCTAAAGATTTTTTCTTTCCATACAGATTTTACCGTTACGTTTCACAGGGGGTAAGGGTGGAATTTCAAAAAATCCTTTCTTAGTGGGTGTGTACGTCACGAAATGAAACTACAGTCTTAATTTTATTTTTCTAGCTTCAGTAGCTTCGTCTCACCCTCTTCCTTTATTTGTATATTATTATTAAGGCCCCCGCAACACCTATTGTAAGTAGAATTTTGTAAAATCCGTTCTTAGCTGACCCCTACTCGGCGAAAGGTATATTCCTGCCAAATTTCATGTCTGTACGCCTTATGGTTCCAGAGATATGGTGATGAGATAATATATCGCTGGATATCTCTCAACTCCTATATATCTATATATATATAAAAGAAAGCCGTGTTAGTTACACTATTTATAACTCAAGAACAGCTACACCGATTTGGCTGAAAATTGGTGGAGAGGTAGCTTAGAACCAGGAGACGGACATAGGATACTTTTATCCCGTTTTCTTTTTTAATGCTGTTTACAAAATTTCGCCAATAAGTCTTTTATCCCGTTCGATCGCATTCCTGTGTGACGTGACATAAAATGTCAAAGAAAATACAAGTCACTATGAAACGTAGTATAAAAAAACGCAAATGATATGTAATAACAAAAGGCAAATGACAGCTTAACATAATTTTGCCTATAGTTAAAAGTATAGTTGAAAATTTAATTATAATTTCGTCATAAATCAATAATGAGTAATTTGTATTCTCTTTGAATCATCATTAAACAATGCCGCGACCAAAACGATCGAATCTTACCCGACAAAGCTGTAATGGTTCTTCCATTAGACACTATTTTGGGAAATTTAGACAATATATTTACGAAAAAAATTATGGCGTTACGAAGTTCGTTGGGTCAGCTAGTAAATATATATATAGATATGAGGAGAACCATACATATATATATATATATA
This sequence comes from Lymantria dispar, assembly GCA_032191425.1. NCBI lineage: Eukaryota > Metazoa > Arthropoda > Insecta > Lepidoptera > Erebidae > Lymantria > Lymantria dispar. The sequence continues at coordinate 10,866,719 of CM063448.1, forward strand.
TATATATATATATATATATATATATATATATATATATATATATATAAGTCTCATCGATTGCTCTTGCAATTTAGATAAAAGAATTTTGTGATTAATTTAATCGAAAGCTAAAATCTGAATCTACCTCATCTATTTGGCTACCTGAGTCCATAGCTCCGGTATTATATTAATCTAATAGTAATAAATACTACACATGCCTTGCGTAGTAACAAATTTCCACACAGATTCATTACCCCGCCGCACAAACTATCTAAGTCGAAAAGGTCCGTTTACATCATGGGACCATCTGTGTACAACAGACTGCCTGTAGATATCGTCGATGCGACTCCAATATATCGTTTTAAACGTAAACTAAAGGCCTGGTTATTAGAGCATAGTTTTTACAGTACTGACGAATTTTACATGTTGCCTGAAATATAATATACCTACTATGTGCGACGTATTCAATAATGACATGAAGTATTTCAAAATGCAAATTATCTAAATTTATGTACATATAATATAATTTTCTATTATTGTAAATGTATTATTGAATTTAAAATGTTTTTTTAATGTTTTTTTTTTCTATTATTTTTTATTATATTGTAATTAAAATGAAATGGACATAGAGATGAATGTAACTTAGCACTGACTTGTAACTTTGTTATTAATAAAGAAAATACTACTACTATACTATACTAATAAATTTGAGACAGTAGAACTATAGCGACGAAAATCATGCTGGGAAGTATAGATATTTGTTCTTTAGAGTAATACTCACCTGCTCGTAACTTATTCTTTCAAAGGTCTTCACTACAATACATATCTAAGAAATCTTAGAAGAATACAATTCATTGTTGGAAGAAAACTTTTTGTATTTTAATTAAAACTACTTTACGGATTTTATCGCGTTTGTATTTGATTTTTCATTGCCCAACGTTTCGAACACTTTGCAGCGTTCATGGTCACGGGTGGACTAAGATGTCTCTTTTTTGTATTTTATATACAAATTCTTTACGTGTGGTGACAGAGTAAGAATACCTACACTTAAGGGGGTGGCCCTTGCCCGTAAATGTCTTAAGAGACGACCAAATCATATGATATGCAAATAACAATTTATGCAAGAAAAGAAAACCTCGAAATAAATCCACATCCATGCAGGTCAATATCCCTCCTATTCTGGAGTAAATTTGAACTTAGCAGTGGCGTATATGAACTGAGTGATATTTATTACAGGTAATGGCGTTTATGCAAGATGGCCTCAATCCAGTGAATAATTCCTTATGGCATCAACGAGTAATCAAGAATGCCATTGAAGCCAGCCAAGGTCTAGCTTGTGAGAAACCTATAGACTACATTTGTGAAGTGAGTTTTTAGATAATACCTATCTTTATCAACCTATATAATGGGTTAGTGGAATTTTTGTATTTTATGTAAGTACAAATTCATTCTAGGTGTTGACGGAGTAAAAATACAATTCACCAACTTCTTTACCCGTGGTTGTCTTAAAAGACGATTATAGGTTGGATTATAATCCCATTTTTCTAGAAATCTTAGGACTTCCAATCAGAAATAAAAAGTATACTATTTCCATTTCTTTATTTTCTCGATGACAGTTCTAATTTGATAGTTGTAGTGTTGTGACCAAATAAGTAATGATATCGATCGCAGATATGTTTTGAACAAAGACAAATTCAACAAAAACATTCAAATATATTTTTTCAAGCTGGGAACACTCAATGACCCATCGCCATTTTGTATTTGTTTTAATCTGTCACTCGCAACAAGACGGTCGTGCTATATGGTCACTACATTTCTGTTCGCTGAGTGTTTTCACATTATCCATACGTTACGTTGTGTATTTTGTGTTCCTCCGTGTTGATTGCTGCCCAGCTGTCAAATATCAAAATGCCTAAAGGATCTGTTCTGAAAAGTCAGGCGAGAGAACTGGTGATCAAGGTTCGTAATTACTTTGAAGCAGAATATCAAAATGGTGGCCTGCTATTACCACTGTCGCAAATGCGAGAGCGTGTTGCGGCCGCATTAGGAATTAGTGGACCTACTGTTTCAAAAATTACTACCGAAGCTTACGGTACAAGCGGCATGCAAGCAACTAAGCTTCGTACGCCGAAGAAGAAACGCCAAGCACGTCGTGTGACATCGGTTGACAACTTCGACACTGACGCTATTCGTCGTCATATATTTATATGACTATTACTTGCGCAAAGAAATTCCAACACTTAAAAAACTTGTTGTTTCTTTACGTGAACGTGGTTTGTTCCATGGCCAAAAATCGTCATTAAGCTTAGTTTTCAAAGAAATTGGATTTTCTTATAAAAAATCGGACAAACGTAAAATATTGATGGAGCGTCACGACGTTGCTATGGCTCGCTGCGAATTTTTGAGCGAAGCCAAAAAGATATCAGATTGGTCAAATGTTATTTTCACTGACGAGACTTGGTTAAATGCAAACCACACAGTATCGAAGAACTGGACTGACGACACCGCCGCTTCCACTAGTTCAGTGCCAATGGGAAAAGGTGAACGCCTTATCATATGCCATGCAGGGTCTACGAAAGGATTCGTGTCAGATGCTTTACTGGCCTTTAAATCCAAGAAAACAGTGGACTACCACGAAGAAATGAACGCGGAGATTTACGAAGGATGGTTCAAAGAAATGGTGCAATCTCTGGAAGAACCGTCGATAATTATTATGGACAACGCTACATATCACTCTAGATAAATTGATAAAATGCCGACGCAGGCCAATAAAAAACAAGAGATAATTGACTGGCTCAAACGTCATGGCGAAAATGTGGATGATATTTTATTAAAAGTACAATTAGTGAATATTTTAAAATCTAAAAAGAGCCTCCCTAAAAGATATATTAACGACGAAATAGCTGCCGAATGTGGTCATTGGGTTCTTCGACTTCCGTCGTATCATTGCCAGTACAATGCTATAGAACTAATATGGGCACAAATCAAAGGACACGCCGCTCGAAACAATACCCATTCCCCTTTTACGGCAAACAAGATGTTAGATTTATTAAAAAATGCATGTGCGGAAGTAACCGCCGAACACTGGGAAAAAATTGTGAGAAGAACCCAAAACATTATAGCGTCGGATTGGGAAATTCATGTGGCATTAGATAATATAGAAATACAGGAACTTATAATAAATGTTGAGGAGAGCTCATCGAGTGATAGTGGCGATTCATCAGATTTTGATTAAAATAAATAAATGAACAATCAACATAATATAATTACATCTTGTAATGAAATGTAATATTAGTTAATAAATTTGTATAAAATTATCCGCCAATAGTTTAGTTTCTTACACTTTGTAAAAAAAATATCGGGTCTCTTATCGTGTTACGTTTATCGATAGCTCCATCCCTATCAGTTTCTCCAACTCTGCTATGACCTTGTACGCGCGTAAGCGTCATATTTTTATTAAATAATGTATACATAATGTAAAAAAGACGCTCGTTCAAGTTTCCACAGGAGCTGTCATCGAGAAAATAAAGAAATGGAAATAGTATAGTTACATGTTGTTTTTACAGTCCTCTTACGTTAATAGTATCTTAAAAATCCGAAAGAAACTAAAGCAGGTGAATACATGAGGGTATAGGGTCAAGCCTATATGGTAGTTGCATTAACACTTCCCAACTAACTCAATATTTGCTGAATATAATAGCACAAATATTATTTTTGATTACGCCATTCATGCGTGCTCAAACAAAATCTTAATCTTTCAAATGCCCAAACACATCAGGTCAGTTTTTTAGTCTAACCAGTTGAAGATTGCTTTTTCGCGTAGATACAGGTTTCTGTCTTTAACAACTTAAAGAGATAAGAATATAAGTAGGTATATATAATTATAGGAATTAACGGACAAGATGTTAGGTATTGTCCCGTATCGACTGTCATAAATGCTCATATCATTCATTATACATGTAGAGACGATGCTGTTTTACAATTTAACATACTTACAAACTTAAATTGTTACTATTCAAATAGTTTTCGTCTATAATTTCACTATCTTAATTTTTATAATTTTTCTTCTTCACTATCTTAATTTTTATAATTTTTACTTGGAAGAATTAAATTGTTCTTCTGTACCATAAAGTATTAAGTGCTACAATTATAGTTTGTGTGATTTGGCGAAATAAAACCTTTGAAAATTTCTGACTACGACAGCAATCTCTATAAGAAATACAAAGAAAAAGATACAGTTTTGTATATTTCAGGCACCACCGGAAACCGTACCTCTTGATGCAACAAAATACTGCAACTACCGGAATGTCCGCCATCCCGAACAAATATATCGATGGATGGCAGGTCAAGGTTGTTTAGTGTACACACCTGGCTTCCTCTTCGTCGCTGGAACTAACACTATTAACTTAAATGTTCGCTGCTTCTACGGTAAATGGTTCATTCCGTGCTTGGAAATTGTTAGTATTCAATTATATCGTTTACTACTTGTCTTTTTCGGCCAATATATGTACGCTTCACTACATGTCTATTTTGAGTGACGTAAGGCAGTGATCAATGGGCAGTGATCAGTGGGCAGTGCGCTAACTGAGGTCATTTGGCATTATCTATTCTTTAGAGAGGTCTGTATCCGACATGAATGTTGATGGCCTGATGAATGGTTGCCTAAAGAAAGAAGGAGTTATAAATGATACTGCGAAAAATAAATCGAGCAAAATTTGCTTTCCATTTACAAAATTTTCGCGACCTTATATAATATTTCCGTGTAGGGACGGAGTAAGAATACAATTCACCATCCCCTCTTACCCGTGGGCATCAGAAAAGACGGCTAAGGGATTAGAATATATAGATAACATTTATGCATAAGAAGGAAAACTTGAAATAAAACCCTATATCAATCCGTCTGATTAACGTGGTAGAGTATATCAATTTCCCTTCCGTTCCGTATAGTAGATCAATTTCGTTCCTTCTTTGGGGGGAGGCAACTCAAGTCCAGCATTGGGACATCTATGGACTGCGATGATGATAATGATAATTTAACAACAACAATACAACATTTTAACTATACTAGATATAGATAATGTGACCATACGTCCCGTTTTGAACGGGACAGTCCCGTTTTTAAGTGGTCTATCCCGTTGTCCCGAACTGTACAAAAATGTCCCGTTTTACAAACAGATCATATTTATACTGACAGGGACGTTTTTTTGTGTTCAGTCCATATTTATAATAGGTAAAAACCTAACTATCGCTGACTCTTTACGTGTTCTTGAATTTTGAAGTGAAACTTCTTTAGAATCGTTGTGCTTTCAAACACGATGAAAAGAAAAAGCGAGTCCATAGAGACACAAACACGTAAATGTATAGGATTCAGCCGACGAGAGAATGAGATAAAAGATGAAGGATGAAAAATAAAGGATGAAAAATGAAATTCGAAGGATGAAGGGTGAAGGATAAAAGATGAAGGATAAAGGAGTTTCACTTCTAATATGCGTACTTTATACACACACTTTTTTAACTTTTAATTTCTCAAGTTTACCTATTTTTGCAAGTGTCCCATTTTGATCATTCAATAGTTCAAGCGTCCCGTTTTGAGTTAAAAAAATATGGTCACTTTAGATATAGAGTGTAATGATCTAAGTGTACCCATTGCAGTAGATTTTAATCCTACGCCAAACAATTTCTTGTGGAATCCACAAATAACTGATATATGTTTGGGTATAATTTGTATTTGGTTTTATATTTTTGTATTCTGTGATACGATGTTTTATGTATTATTTGTCCGTGGATGTTGTTTTAAAAAAGTTCTATTCATGAGTACCTTAAGCAATAGATACACAATTATTATTTTTTAAATATGTCTCAATTATGGATTATAAATAATATATTACACTGTATCGACTCCAACTTATTTCAGTACATTGCTCTAAGTTATTTATCAAATAATTATCTTTAATAGTCCTACGACATTAGCCTGGCCGTGATTCTATCACTGCCAATCTTGCCGATAGGGATCAAATGAATATCGATAACATGGCTTATCATAATAAATTATTATGTTTACGAGAGTGTTAGGCAAATAAAATTAATATTTCGTTTATTTGATTTTTCTACTTTCCCGACATTCCCGACTGCACAGATGGCGTAGTGGTTAAGATAGCGACTAACAACGCCAGTGTCGGGGGTTCGAATCCCACGCGGGACAACACTTTGTGTGATCCACAACTTGTTGTTCTGAGTCTGGATGTAATTTGTGTCCGTTAATTATAGGTTTGTAAAGTTCCCAGCAATACAAGGATTATTTCCTTAGTGCATGGTGTTGTCTGTATTTATTGATGTGAAACATCTATAGGCGAGGGTGACCGCGATCGTCGCGTGGCAATTTGACGCCACGCCTTGCGGTCCCCTCTTAATTTACTGTAATTTTTTTTTTTTTTTTTGTGTGTATTTAGCTGTTGGTCGCAGATGACCTTGACAGCTTAACGCGGGCAATGGGCGAGCGGAAGGCTCTCAACCCGGTAAGTAAGTTAAGCGAACATCGCCCGAGGGCTCCCCCTGTGGGGAACGCACCTCGGCTCGGGGCGTCACTGAAAGCAAAGTGGGCGTGGCCACGTTTAGGTTAATGATTTTTACGCGGCGCGGTTTTCGACCTCGTCGGCGAGGCCGATACCGCGCAGTTTTATGTGTTATCGCTGCGCGAGCTGTGTAGGCCCTTTCTTGGGCGATCGTGATGGCATCATCCCCTTCTTCAAGGAGATGACGGGGTCGTCGGACCGCGGATATTTTTGATGGGACGTAGTTTACCGCCCCAACCACTGGATTGGGGTGAGTCGTGGCAGAGTCAAAATAGCGCTGGGAGCAACGCTTCATATACTGCCTGATGGTCGGCAATTCGAGGTCGATGTGTAGATCGACATTACGAACGAACCACGGTGCTCCCGTTGCCCGTCGCATGAATCTATTTTGTAGTGTTTGTAACCTGTGGATCCTGTTTGGCCTAACGTGCGCGAACACTACACTGGCATACGTCATGATGGGCCGTATGCAGGTAGTGTATAATCGGACTTTATTTTTGAGTGATAGTTTGGACTTTGCGTTTAATAAGCAGTGAAGGCGTCCCATCACGAAGGCGGCGCGCGCGCGGACCCGCTTCAAGTGGGACAGGAAAGTGAGTCGGCTATCAAGCGTGGAGACCCCTAATAAGCGACTCGACTTCGTCGGTGCTCACTGTTGGGATAGGCATATTATTGTCGTTGTTTATATTCGACCGCGATAAAGTGGTACGACTGGCCACTTCCGAATTAATAGTGTTGTAGTGAGTCGCTTCTTGTTCGTATAATGTACTCGGCGTACACTGAAGCTCTAGGCTCTCTGCCAGGCATTCAGACTTTTCGTCATCCATGAATGCCGGCGGTTGATTTATTCTACTGAGGGGAGGGAGTGTGGACACTACATCTTTTTTGAGTGAGCGGGAAAGCTGCCAGAAGGCTGTGTGCGTGGGCTTCAGCTCTTCTAAAGTGGCGTCCCATCTGCTCTGTCTCATATTGTTAATTTCGGTTTTGACCTCCCTTTGGAGGGCCCGCAGGCGTTTGCGGTTCTCCTCCGTGGGGTATCGGTCGCACGCGCGGGTTGCGGCGTTCTTTCTTCTCAGTAGGTCGCGTACGTCACTCGGCAGTTGCCATCTACGATCGCTCGTATCCGGCACCCGCCGCGAGCAGTCGTCAATTACCGACTGCACGTGACCCGTGAGTAAATCGATCGCCAGGGAGGTTTCTTCCTCGGACTTTATGTCCTTGGGAATCTTATCAAGGTATGCCGATGAGGTGGCCTTGAGATTTCTCCCGAGCCGTGCCCAGTCGGTGGTCAACCTTGTTGTTACGTTATTGTGGCCTGAGGGGCCGGGTAAGCGGGGGGCGAATTCCAGAGTCACCGGACGGTGATCTGAATCTAGTTCGTGTTGTACTTCTATTAAACATAAACGTAGGTTTATATTTTTGAGAAGTACTATATCTAATATGTCTGGCCTGTGGTCGACAATGTTAGGGTAGTGAGTCGGCTCTAATGGCGCTATGACGTCACAACCTAATCTGTCAGCGTATAACTCTAAGACTTTGCCCCTCTTGTTCGAACTATGACAGTTCCACGAGGTGTTCTTGGCGTTAAGGTCACCGCCAATGATGACGGCGCCGCCCAAGTCAAGCAATGCCTTGAGATCGCTCTCCACTAAGTGTTTACCGTCCCTTCTTTCGGGTGACAGGTAAGCCGAGACAAATGTAATTGGCTGATGGCCGGTGAGCGCTAATCTGCATACTGACGCTTCAATGTACGCCAGAGGTGGCGGATCCACAGGCGTGCAGTGCAACGACCTCCTATAGTAGATGAGCGTTCCCCCTCCTTGCGAAGTGACCCTATCGTTGCGAACTATATTATAATTCGCAATTCTAGGGTCCTTGTGGAAAGGTTTGAGAAACGTCTCTTGTACCATAAGAATGTCGAGCTGTTGTTCCCTAAGAAATGTACCTAACTCGTCCCTCTGTGAGCAGAGGCTATTCGCGTTATATGTCCCTAACTTTAGGTGTCGTGGTTTGGCTCTGCCGGGAGTGTGATTATCCATTTTATTTAAAACTAAGGGACCCCAGACGTTCGAGTAGGGGCGAGAGTTTAATGGCAATGTTAAGGAGGGCGAGGTTATTACCTTCGTTCCTCCTTAGCTCTGCGGCGACCTCGCGGATTTCCGCGAAGTCGATGAGTGAGGCGAAGTTTGCCACAAGGACTAGATCCGGGTCTAGGCCTTGTGGGGTCTTAGGGAGCGCGTGTGATGCTACCCTAACTGGTGCGGGTTTGACGACGGGTGTGCCCATAAGGGGCTTAGGTTGGCCCCCGGCGGGCGTTTTATGCCCAACGGTTGGCGGTTGGGGTCTTGGTGGGTGCGTGAAGGAGGGTGGGGGGGGCGCTTGCGTGCGCGGTAATGCGGGGAACGCCTCCCTACCTTGAGTGAGGGGGCGAGACCACGCATTGTGAGTCGGGAGGGGGGCGGGCACGAAGGCCTTATTATAATAGCGGGCCGGACCCGTTGGACGAATTGTCCTTTTGGGCGCCCGTGGACAGCCGCGGAAGTTGGCCGGGTGGCCCATCTCCCCGCAAAGCACGCACGATGGCCGCTCTGTGCAGAGCGACAGGTCTTTGGGCCTCTCACACTCGCTGGTGTGGTGATTTCCCAGGCACTTAACGCACCTTGGGTGGGCATAGCAATTGTTTGATGTATGGCCATACATCTGGCATTTGTGGCACTGCGCCATTATGCCGGTTTTATAGGGGGGGCTCTACTTTGACGCCCATAGGTCCGCACACATGTGTGATACGGAAAACCTGTTTGCCCTCGGAGGTAATTTACTGTAAAATAAATATCTGCATATACATATCTAAATTTGTAACGAAACCATGATGCGATTTAAAATTTTGTACAACGCCATCTAGTGAACCCAAAGTAAATTGTTACCTATAATGAAAATAAATGTTTATTGAATAAAAATTATCTTTTACTGGCAAAAATCGCCATGTTTTATTAATACTTTATGCCGTACTAGTTCCTAACGTAATCTGTTCTTTTATGCATATTTACTTGTTTTATAAATTAATGTATAATAACTTCATAATATAAATATATCAGTAGGTATGGGATTTAGTTTACTTTCAACTACGAAAAATGGGTAACCGTTTTTATAGGCTTTTATTAGTTTCAGCTGTATTTTTATATATTTATTTCCTTCTATGTCACCGATTTCTTAGGAATTCGATTTTGACTCACTTAAAACAGTCAGATTTCATTTAAAATTGGTAAACTTTGCAATTTGTAAAATTGCAAGGACCAATAACGCTAAAATAATTTAAATAGCTTGTCTTATTATCATTACAGGATTAAAGGTTTCTTTATTAAATATTCAATATATTGGTCTGAGAGTTGGTCGTTAGCTCGATAGATGCCACTATTTATGTTACCTAAATCGCGCACTTCGTGCTCGATGCTGCATAGCTCGATAGATGCCGCTATTTCTGGTTTATAAATTGCACCTATCGTGCAAAAGAACGTCTGTGAACGGATGAAAGTATTTCAAGCTACATTTTGGAAGTTTAATTACTTTTGTACTAAATAACGTTACCATAAATATAAGCCGTAAAGTCAATTTTAAAATGGATAATTTATTTGATACGATACCTGCTAAAAAGTACTTATTGACTAAAAGTATCGAATGCAATGTATCGGTATTGAAAGAAAAGTACTCGATACCTAAAGATAAAGTAAGTAAAAGTACTAGATACTTTAATCAGTACGTTACTTATCTTTCGATACTACTCATAAGTTCAGTATCGATAATTTATATTCGATACCGTGTCTCTACTCGTACAAAATAGTTTCGATGTTTCACATCTGCCAGGCGTCCTGAGCGACGGCTTACTTTTTTTTTATTTATTATTTTAGAGCCTTTACAATAGTCAAAGTTACGAGAGGTTCTCCCGCACTTACGTACTCCGACTTATTTGGCTTCTAATATATCAACATCAGATTAACAATACTAGTATTATTATTTTGATTCACTGACTCATCATGTGGCGGTTCGTTTTCCACGGAGAACATTCTGCGTTTGTAATGTCACAAATTCAAAAAAAAATCATATCACGATGATTTTTTGTTTTTGATTATACTATGTTTTTACTCACCGATATTATTATTATTTGCATATCAGTGGGTAAATAAATAATTGTATAATAACGACCATGGCGTTTAAAATACAATAAATACCTTTTGTATATGGGTTCAAATTCCATAGAGTTTCTACAATAATTTTATGGTATAATAGTGAACTAAAATTATCATATACATGTAGCAAACCTTCCTCGTCAATGCCGTAGAAAATGTATAAAGGTCGTACTTAAATAAAGTTACGACAAAAGGAGAAAAACTGGAAATAAAACACCAAGCCAACCGATTCCATAACCGAGGTTGTGCGTGGTTGGATCAAGCATTAGCCTGCCACCGCAGAGAGGCGTTAGGGTGACAGACACCCAAAAAGTTAACGAGTTAAAGTCGAAGGATTAGTTTTGGTGATTTATTGAATAAGCGAGTCCGGATAATACGATAAAAATTACCAAACCGTCTTACTAGCATGGTAGATTTAGTAATTTAAATCTCTACCTATTATGGTAATCCATTATCTCGTGTCCAGCAGTGGACATATGAGTTAATAGTAAAATTATAAAAAAGTATAACCACACAAATACATATGTCATGCTTTAATAGAAAAATTAGCATATTTCTCAATAAGAAAATGAACGCGAAAATATTCTTAAAACTTATTTTATTTCATCTCTTGTTCACGATCTTAGTATTCTTCTAGGCAAAAGAAGATGGAACATGTGGTTGCTATCCCTTCGATCCTGGTTTCGAAGAAGTCGCAGCAGCAATAAGTGAAGCAGTAGTTCCGACAGCTCAGGGAAGATGGGAACGCTGTTTCTATGCAGCAAGTGACTGCTGTAGTCATTATATGCAAGAGGAACTTATCACAGAAGGTAAATAAATATATAAACTCATTTGCAAAAAAAACGGGCGGTTTTGATTTTCATTCATATTTAAAAAGATACAATACCAAAAAGGTTTCAATCGTTTGTACACGTTACTGGCCGGTTTTAAAAATGCTGTGGTATTTAAAAAAGTACGTTCTAAATTCAATTTTTCATTTGATGTTCATTTTTACAGAAAACCCCTTTTTATCCTACATTTTTGGCGCGAAGTTCCAGAAGTTAACATCGACTTTCATAACTTTTATTCAATTTTTATCGATTAATTTCATATCCTTGACTGTCAAAGCTTTATTTAATGCTGTTTGGCTGTATCAAAAATGGTAGATAAAGTGGTAAAAGCTACCAAAATTATCGCGCTGCTTGAAGAGGGTTGCAGCCAATGTTTCGTGGCTAGGAGGCTAAATGTTAGTCGCTCGACAGTCCAAAGGACCGGGCAGCGATATCAGGAGACTGGTTCCGTCGAGAGAAGGCCTGGTTCTGGAAGAAAACCATGTACCCAACCACGGGATGATCGTTTTCTTGTGAGTCGCGCATTGAGAAATCGCAAATCTTCGTATGTGGATCTTAAGAACAACCTCCAAGAAGTAAGAAATGTGCATATTAGTCTATGGACGGTCAGGAGGAGGCTTCTCGCTGCCAATATACGCAGTCACCGCCCGGCCCGCAGCCCCAAATTCCTCCGTGAGCACAGAGTTCACAGGCTTAGGTTCGCTAGAAATTGTGAATCATGGACTCAAGACGATTGGAATAGGGTTTTGTTCTCTGATGAAGCCAGGATATCTCTGTTCGGTGAAGATCGACGTCGGCGAGTGCTAAGAAGACAAGGAGAACGCTTTGCAGAGGCATGTTTCGAAGAAATCACACCTTATGGTGGGGGCTCTGTTATGTTTTGGGCAGGAATAAATTCAATGGATCGTACAGAGTTAGTCTTCATTGAAAACGGCTCACTGACTGGGCATCGATACATAACGGAAGTTCTAATTTCTCATGCACAACCCGCATTGGCCGCTCTAGGTGAAGACTCGATTTTTATGGACGACAATGCTCGCGCCCACCGATCCCGCGATGTTAATGCGTATGTGCAAGAGGTCGGCATTCGTCGTTTGGATTGGCCAGCTCGAAGTCCCGACCTCAATCCCATAGAGCATGTCTGGGACGTTCTGAAACGGCGTGTGAGATCAGTACACCCGGCTCCGCAGACCATCAGAGAGCTGAAGAATGTGATTACTGCGGAGTGGGAACGTATTCCGCAAGCAAGTATCCGGGATATACTCGCTAGCATGCCCAGACGAATTCAAGCTGTGATTTTAGCTAGAGGGGGTCACACTCGATACTAAACATTTATCTGCTTTTACTTTATTAAAGAAAAACAAACAAAAAAACTTTTTTATTTTTACTTCATGAGCATATGCACTACTAGCGAATATACACTACTAGCGAGGTTTAGCATTATTTCCCATAAATTGTATCTAAATTTTATGAAATACTGATGAAAACGATTATTTTCTTATTAATTTAGCAAATTGTGTGGATAAAACTACCTATAATTATCAAACAAAGAAATATTAACATTTGAAATGGTTCATTGCTTAGGTGCCCGTTTTTTTTGCAAATGAGTTTATATAGGGCGGGAACTTTGCTCCGGCTTTATTGCCAAAATCTAATTATAGTTACATTTATGTTTCAATATATCCCAAACCCCATTACTTTCGGCCCTTAGGGTTATTGTAAAAATCCCACTTTGCGGGCACTACCATTATTTTTTCAAAAATCACCGCTCTTGAAGCCATGAAACCACTTATGGCATGTTCTTTTGCTTATAGCAGCCTCACCATAAACATCTGTGAGTTTTGACCGCAGATTTTGATTGGAAATGTGTATGGGGTAAATCATTACATCAGTGCCGATAGATATCGAAACCTAGATAAATATAAAAAGTTTTAATTTACAATAACAATTTAAAGATGAAACTATTAATTTCTATACATATTTTTTTTTTTTTTTTTTGTTTTTGGGACTAATCCCACCACACATTCCCACCATTGTAACTCCTGTAAGCCAGGATCCACAATGGTCTCCATAAATGACACCGAGGTTTGACCCTCAGGCAGTCCCGGGATATGATTTTAATTGTCTTGGGACCCGCAACAAATTTAATTAGAAAAGATTAAAGAGGAGGAGTTGGAAAGAGAGATTCCACTTCCCTCCCAGGCAAAGCGGGAGACAGGAAAACAAAATGACTAGTCAGCCAATAAGTAAACAGGAGTACAGCTACGATAGCGCAGCAGTACGGCACCACGGATACGGAAGAGCTTAACGGGGCCTATATGTGAGCGTTAAGATTGATTGCTACAGTAGGTATGGCAGAAACGCATGAACGCACGGAAATTTTCTCGAGTTGCTACAAGGTCCGTATAGTATACTACCCCACAGGTGACTTGCAAACTGTTTAACATAAGGTTACGCTCGTTTCGCCAGAGATCGCACTCCCAGAGAATGTGATGTGCTGATTGTTCATACTCGTGGTCAGATGTGGAACATTGACATAATGGTGATGGTACGAGTTTAAAAGAAAATAATTTACTTTTAAAGTTGCCATGGCCAGTTAAAAATTGGGCCACGAAGTGGTCAACCTCCAACCACACCTTCTCCAGGCGCTCCCGGATGCATGGAAAAAATAGATAAAGATGACGACCTTTCGATGATGAATCCCATCTTTCTTGCCATTCAGTTAAAAGTTCCTCATAAACAATGGATTGTGGTGCAAACAATCTAGCAATTTTATTTCGGTCGCGCGGTAGAAGGAAATCTGTATTCATAGTTTCCTTTGTGGTGTAATACATTGACGCTCGTCTCTGAATCTCCAAATCAACCGGAAGTACACCCGCGAGTACTGGTAAGGCCTCGGTACTAACCGTTCTATAGGCTTTACATAAGAATATTAGGGCCAATCGTTGGCTCTGTAGTAATTTAAGGCGAGCCGCCCCTATGGTGGCCCTATCGGCCCATACAGGTGCAGCGTAACAAATACACCCCAAATATGTGGCCATGTATATGGTTTTAAGTGTATTAAAACGAAGGCCCCAAGTAGATGTGGATATTCTAGTAAGCGCGTAGAAATTCCGTTTCGCTTTTTCGCCTACAGTTTTAATATGTTCAATAAATGAAAAATTTTTTTCTAAGACTAGGCCGAGATAGCAAACTGATTCTTTCTTTTTGACAGTCATATTATTGAATTTTATACGCGGCGCTGATTGTAAATGTCCTTTTAATAAAAGATGATATGTTTTTTGTGGTGCGAAGGCAAGCCGGTTTCGTGTACCCCAATCGAATATATCATTGAGGCATGTTTCCGCTAATTTCTCTAAACCATCCCTTGTGTTCGATTGTATAAGTAAAAGTCCGTCGTCTGCATAGCCGATCAGTAGACAATTTTTCGGTAGAGGTTCTATACATATACAAAAATAGCAACTGTTTGATCCTAGCTTTAATTTTCACCTCTGCCGGCAGTCCTTGTGACTGCTTTGTGTTCTTATTAGGGTTCCGAACCCAAAGGGTAAAAACGGGACTCTACTATAGTATTACTTCGCTGTCTGTCCGTCCGTCTGTCTGTCACCAAGCTGTCTCTCAAGAACCGCGATAACCAGACAGTTGAAATTTATACAAATTATGTATTTCTCTAGCCGCTATAACAACAAATGCTAAAAACAAAATAAAATAAATATTTTGTTTTTGGGGTGGGGTTACGGTCGGCGCACTCCTCGCCCGACTCCGTCCGGGGCGACAGAGGGGCGTAAGCACGCACACCCGTATCCCACCCGTGACACGTCGCCTTCGTCGTTGGGCCAACCACCGGAGCAAGGTGACTTGTCGTCAGTGGTCGGCCCGACAGAATACCTCCTGAGGAGTAAGTACTCTCTCCTCAACCGACGTACCCTCCTCGGGGTGGACGTCAGTCTTTCCTCGCGCGGTCGGCCTCTAGGCGGGTTACGGACCAACTCCCCGGTCCAGTGACCCGCGGCCTCGGCTAGGGCGGCATCATTATTAATGTAGTTCTTGTTCCAGATAATAGATGTGAAACAACTTTCGATGGCTGGACATGTTATCATAATGTTGAAGGAGGCACGTTAGCGTCAGAAATTTGTTCTGAGTTTGCTTACTCAAATACAGGACCATCTTGCCACCGTATGTATTTTTTACTATTTTTATCATCATCCTACTCTTATCCCAATTACTTCTTCTCTTCTTCTTCATTTTCTCAGCCCATACATGTCCCACTGCTGGGCTCGGGCCTCCTCCACTATGGAGGGACCTGCTATACCACACTGGTCAGACGTGTTGGTATAGGGTTTTTTTTTCTGACGCTGCTGGCTATCGCTAGGGCGATGGTCAATAGCGACTCGTAGAAGGAGGCGGCGGATCGCCTGCGCGAGGAGCGCAGCCTCGATGAGGCGATCCGCCGCCGGCGACTGGGGCGGCGTAGGCGCGAGTACCTGCGCCTCATGCCGCCCTAGCCGTGGTCGCGGGTGACGTGACCGGGGATTAGTCCGTCGCCCGCCGAGAGGCCGACCGCGTGAGGTAAGACTGATGTCCTCCCCGAGGGGGGGACGTCGGTCGATGGGAGGATGCCCCACGTAGGGGGTGTTCCGTCGGGCCGACCACTGATGTCAAGTAACCCTGCTCCGGTGGTCGGCCCAACGACGAAGGCGACGTGCATCGTGGGTGGGTTGCAGGAGTTGCGTGCTTACGCCCCTCTGTCGCCCCGGACGGAGTGGCACGAGGAGAGCGCCGACCGCAACCCACCCCAAAAAAAAAATAGGTTTTCTTCGAGTTTTCCTTCTCTTGCATAGATATTATATGCATATTATATCCCTTAGTCGTCTTTTACGACACCCACAGACAAGACCTACCCCCTCGGTTGTGAATTGTATTCTTACTCCGTCACCACACGGATAATTACTTGGAGCCAATTAAATATACTCTTGTTTTATAGTACACTAGCAACTCGCCCTCGCTTCGCTTCGGTTTCAGTCGCCTTACCCGCGTTGTTCCCGTTCCCGTCGGAATACCGGGATAAAATATAACCTATGTTACTCCCTGATATTGTAGCTTTCCATTGGTGAAAGAATTTTTGAAATCAGTCCAGTAGTTTTGGAGCCTAGTCGTTACAAACATACATACAAACCTTTCCTCTTTATAATATTAGTATAGATATTGTAAAAGTTATTAGCAATAGTTTTACAACGGCCCACTGTCTGCCATCATCTTTGATGAGACGGCATCGGATGGATTTGGCCCAGATATGTATAAAGCTCTTAGTCATCTTTTACGACACCCACGTGCAATACAAGGGTTGGTAGCTCTATTGGGCACCAGTCTCATACTAAATTATAGATACTAACATATTAGATCGCTACTAATTTATACATGCATGAGCAAATAATTTTTCATGTGGTGACGAAGTGAGAATCCCATTCATAACCCCACTTTTTGCTAGTGTGTGTCGTAAAAGATATAACATCTATACAAGACAAGGAAAACTCGAAATAAAGTCTTATACCGACCTGCCTGATCACATGGTATAGTAGATCAAACGTCTCCCCTAGTATGGAAGAGGCTCGAGCCCGACCGAACAGTGGGGCGTATACGAGCTGAGATGGTAATAAGTAAAAAAAATCCATATGGTTACGTTGGTACCGTAAGAGGCAACTAATAATAACATGCTTATACACGGTGACATTTATGTCCTCTTACAAAAGCAGGTCAATTAAAGTATCCAGTATCTACTATTCATTCATACAATTAAAAGGTTAAAAACAATATTTACTAGAATATTTTTTAATAAAAGTTATTATAAATAATTACTAATTAAAATAGTAAGGAAACAGCTTGTAGCGAGCGTTTAGGTACTCAACACAGCTGATATAGTAGGTACTACGACCACTTGACCTCGGCGCCAATCGGGCATCGCAAAGGATACCTGTTAGGTATCTAGCGTAGGGAATTACGGTTTGTAAAAGCCGTCCACGTGGACTTCGTACCTATGTAGATGTTTCTTTTAGATATGTTTCTTTAGTCGGATACTTTTATGGTTTTTTTTTTGTAAGACGATAAAAAAGTCACCGTGTATAATTAAAATTGAAAATATTGAATAACCTGCGACACAAACTATTAACTTCAACAGGAATTGTCATTTAACGATTATACTGGCACGCGTGAAGCACTTAATCGAGTAATCATAGGCCAGTACATCATTTTGGAAAAGAACTGATACGCTTACACTGCTGGACCGATATTAACCAAACATAGCTAAGAACCACTGCAAGGAAACCGGCTTTCAAAGCTTTAAAATGAAGAAAACCTCATCGACATCGGACCATCTGTTTTAGAGCTACGATGCCACAAACATACACACACAAACAGACATTGACGTCAAACTTTTAATAACTATCTGCGTCGGGGGTTAAAAATCACTGTAGAAGAAAGAAAACTAAAAAATAATCCTATACAAACAATCTAAGTGTTATATGTATAGTGGTAGGACCACACTGTCGACAGTTATCTGTCTACAGCCGCGGGCCGGTCCGTCCGGGGTAGTACCACGCTCTCGCAGAAAATCGACGTCTGAGTAGTAGCAATTTGTTACTGCGCTTCGTTCGGTGAGCGAGAGAGCCGGAAGCCCAACTTTCTGAGGGTGTTTGCGTGTGGAAGGTTTTGGTGGTGCCTTTGGTATCACCGAGCCTCAATGCACGCATTCACACTCCCTTCACTTTCTTCGCGGTAGGCAGCGGCCTTGCAAAGGTCCATGAGCGACAGCAACACTTACCATCAGGTGTACTGTTTGCTCGTTTGCCACTGCTTGCAATAAAAAAAAAAAAAGAAAAAAATTTCCCCTCCCCTATTGTGTGTATATGACCGAAGATTATAAACTATGAAATATCTAATTATTTTCAGACTTTAGCAGTAAAAATTGCTATGAAAACGGAACATGGGATCCCCAAACAGACTACTCAACTTGCAGTATCACACCACGTTTACTTGTAAGATATAGATATTATATAGCAATATTGGCATTCTCTATAGTGACGTGTTTGCCCGCTGTATTCATATTCTTCTTCTATAAAAGGCTGCGTATTACAAGAGTGATTCTGCATAGGAATTTATTGGTTTCAATCATCTTACGAAACATTCTAGTAATAATCAGTAGAAATGAAGTAAGTATAAAATGCATTATTTCCTCTTATAGCTGGGCGGCCAGGTTTTGTACGTTTACTAAACATCAAAGAAGTAGATGAATCTTCCATTTGGCGACAGAGTAAGCATACAATGCACCACGTCCAAGAACAGATGGCGACACGGATGTCGTAAAAGAGATAAGATATGTTGATAACATCTGTGCAAGAGAAGGACATCTCTAAATAAAACCCTATACCCACCGCCTGACCAGCATGGTATAGTAGGTTAATTTCCCTATTGTTACATAAAGGGCCCAAGCCTAGCAATAGGACGTAGGTATAAGAGTTGAGATGATGAAGATGAATCTTATGACCACGTTGGAGAAGGATAGAGTGTATTCGCATAACTTGCCTTGCATCCTCTCTTTACCTTTTGATGCGTCACAGATCTCACTGCGTTGTTTTCAATGGGTTTCCCGATGAGTTACACTTTCGGGTACCTGAACGATAATTCCATGTAGCTTGAACATTCTCTACACCGAGCTGTAACGGCGATCTAACTAAACATTATTCTAATTGATGATGATATCACTGGATTTATTCACCGCCGCCAGACGGCTAGTTCGCAGAGCGTAACTAACACCCGTAGGTAAAGAGCGCTGAGCATCTCCGCCTCCAAGTCCTACAGGGTAGATCCGGCCAACAGGCACGCAATCTCTGTCGCTACCGTGCGGTGTCCGCGCACGGCCCTGACCGCTATGGTCCTCTGTGGTCGCCACAAGAGAGCTCTGAGTCGAATAGTCAAGGGCTCCGTCCACACAGTTGGGTCGTACAGGGCCATGCTGTGCCGGCGGCGTAGCGCTGACCGCCCACATTCGGCACCAGCCAAGAAAGGGCGGACTCCGCGCGGACAAGCCGCGGAATAAGTTGGTGAAAATGCTCCCGGAACCACCATCGTCTGTCGAGCACCAGGCCCAGATATTTCATTCGGGTCCGGGTACTGATGGGGACCGAATTGACGGTGATCATGGTGCCGGCGGGTGGACGTTGTAGAGCCCATGAAATAATAAGGCCTCCGTCTTATTTAGGGCCACTCGCAGTAGCGGGGCTCTAGCGCCTCGATCCGCCTGAATCTCTTCGGAGCCGAAAGTTGTCAGGCATGGCTTCTAGCGTCACACCCCAGGCTGTTACGAGCATGTCGTCGTTATAGCAAATTACGCTCAGCTCGGGCGGGCGGCTACCTCACAACGCCAAGTCGTAGTTGATATTCCACAGAGTCGGCTCTAAAACTGACCCCTCCGGAACACCGCACGACATGAGCGTTTGCACAACATCTCTATTTGGTCCATGTAGAGAACTCTGCGCTCCTCCAAATAGGGTATACAGGCCTACGGACCTACTCGTGAAATCGACATTACAGTCTTAGTCATTAATTAAATCCTGACCCAATTACAATAAAATTGATAGCATAATATAGTACATATAAGTACCTAACATATAAATCAGAATGATTACGTCAATACATACGGCATTTTTTATTATTCAAGAAAGTTAAAGGGCACTTTAAATCGCTTCTGTGCCCTTTATACCTAGAATGTAGATGTTTATATTATCTAGTGTTTTAAACTAGCTGATTGAATACATATCAATATATTTTTCATGTATTTGTTTGTCATATC
Organism: Lymantria dispar; assembly: GCA_032191425.1. Lineage (NCBI taxonomy): Eukaryota > Metazoa > Arthropoda > Insecta > Lepidoptera > Erebidae > Lymantria > Lymantria dispar. Next base: position 10,887,129 of record CM063448.1, read on the forward strand.
GGTAATAAAAATATTAAAAAAAAATTGTTTAATAATTGCTTTTATTGAAAATGATTCTGAGAATAATGTACTATTCATATTATTGTATAAGGTAGAGTACTAGTCAACATACTACTCTCCTCATCGATCTAGGCATTGATCAGATAAAAAAGAAAATAAGCCTATCGTAAGCTGAATAAATAGCATTTATGATGTTGATTGTTTATGAAAATGTCACGCGCTTATCATGATACCCATATGAGTATCATATATTGAGAGAGTTGTGAAGAAATATGTAAGCCGCCATTTTGTGGCGAGCGCCATCTTGATGTTAAAATGACGATGAATTCAGAAAATTGTATTATTCCCAAAACTAAAGACGTGTGCCATATTTTAGGTCAACAGGAAGAGGGTAAAATTTCAACTAATATGATTGACCCAAAAAAAAGCAACGAAAGCTTAATAAAATCGTTTCAGAGTTATCAAGTTTAATTTGTTTTAGATCTATATTGACGAGTTGACGAATACCGGTATGACGACAATGGCAGTTCATAGTGTCGCTTGCCAAGTGCTAGCGTTTGCAGAAAGGTTTTTTGGTAACGTCGTATTCGTATGCATGCTTGTGGAAGGAGTCTATCTGCATCGCACTATTGTTACCGTGTTCAGGAAGAAATTGAAAATCAGGTTGTTGTACGGCGTAGGATTTGGTTAGTATACGAGTATATATCTTTATGTTTAACTTCTTTGCAGACTATTACGTCCGATTAATGTAGGTACTCTGGCCTTATATATATTGTACTTCTTACGCGAAAAAACTGAAGTACTATGCAAGTACCTACTAAATTCATTATCATCATCATCGTATCAGCTTTTATGCCTCTTATATGTCCCAAAACTGGACTCAAGTCTCCTCGACGATAGAAGCAAAGTTTACCTAATATAACATGCTAGTTTTTTCGAATTTATCTTCTCTTACACTTATGTTAAATGCATACTGTATCCCTTGGTCGTCTTTTATGATACCCACGGGCAGGATATGGGGGAGGATAAATAGTATTCTTAATGCGCCACTACACAAAAGTAGCAAATTATTGTAAGGTTTGATGTTCAAAGTTACAGGCGCCTAAAGCTTTTTGAAGCCAAAGGCGTTTATGCGTTTTAGATGATAAATGTAACCGCTTCTATTTGCGCAAGTATCTTAACAACCTATTTGAAAGTATAAATAAATAAAACTATTTTACGATTTTCTATTTTTATAGAGTGTTAATGAAAAAATATTTCTGGTCTGATTATGTGGCGTGAAGATGAATAAAACAAAATCGAAACTTCTCGATGGTAAAAATTAGAAATAAAATTCCAACTCTTAACTCTGTCGAATCAGATCATGTAATATTAGGTTAGTTTCCCTCCCACCGTTTTTTTTTACGGACCATGGTGCGGACGCACGTCGTCCGTCCTATCCGGGGTGACGAAAAGGCGACGCGCGAGCCATGACCCACCGTATACCCCCCTCTTCACCATGTGCCCGACCACTGGTACTAAATATTTAACTGCCGCCCCCAACCCGACGGGATAATCTTTCGAGTTCGTATTTGATTGGTGAATCCCTAACGTTTCCAACACTTCCAGCGGTCACGGTCATAGGCGGACTAAAATGTCTCGCGTCCTGTTGGACGTGAGACATCTTAGTCATTACGTCATCGTTATTACAGAAGTTTATATCTACCCGCTACAGAAATTAATTATTAAATTTTGACCCTCATTTTGATAAAAATTATTTATCAAATCAGTAATCATTATTATTACTTTTTCCATTATTAAAATTACAACATTTGATAATACATTTGTTATGTAATTAATAATGCATTTTGTACTGATGCAAACGTATGCTGTAGTGTTGACTACGAATACTACCAACCCTTACAAAGTTCTCATCATCATCATTATCATACTATGAAAGAAAAGTACACATTTAGTCGAGTCCAAGAAATTAGAATAAGAACAGAATAAATTTGGTACACTAGAGGTTTCGGGGCCAAAAAATCGTTCTAGCTAGGTTTTATTTATAGAAAATGTTATATTGTCGGTGTTTTTAGCTAATTAATACATAAAATGTTATTGACATTCTCTGAATAGGAATTTAAATTTCGCCGTCGCTGTCAAGAGTGACAATAGCTCAGTTGGGATGTTGTCGAGTCGCATTCAAACAGCGTGAGATCGAACCTCGGTGTTATTATAATTCTGTTTTTTGTATTTTTTGATATTTTTTTCTTTATTTCATCATTTATTAATATATATTTAAATAATTATTGATATATATATCTAAATAAGTCCGTCAAAAATACAATTTACGAAAAAAATATTATACCGCGCAAAGCTCAACCAGATATTTTATTATGATGCATAGTTATTTGTATCCAATCCCTTATTTTGTTTATTCTATTAAGTTATATTATCGCGTGTTTTTACTTGCCTATAATTAACAACACAAGTTGATAAAGGTCAGCCTTTAAGGGTCATTGCGTGTTTATCTCCTTGAGGCGTTTCCTTTCCTATCATCATCATCTTGCTCTTATCCCAATTACTTGGGGTCGACGCAATATGTCATCTGTTTTGACATATTGCAAAAAGTTTCGGCACTGACTTTTATGACCAGCCGCCTGCCTGACGTCAACCCTCCTTGGGAATGTAATCGTTGACCCAAATGGTACCAGATGGAGTTGGTCCGGGTCAATCTAGGGCTCTTAGTCGTCTTTTACGACACCCACGAGCAAAGCAAGGGTTGGTAGTATTCGAAGCTGCTACCACACAGCAGGCGTTTCCTTTCCTATGTAATAATGAAAATAGTTAAACTCGTAAACTAGCCATCATTAATAATTTTTTGATCTATTCCATTGTCGGTCAAAACGAACGGTTCCACGATCGAAGACCTCCTTTAAATCTATAGTCAAATAGTTTGGCGTAAGTTTTTTTTGTTCCGAGTTCTTTTGCAGCGGTCCTAGCTGCTTTTCGCCGTAAGCGTTTCTACATATTTTAAACATCTATAATGTGGTAACATAAGAGAGGTAGTACAATAAGTCCCTGAGCAATTTCTATCGCTAGGTGGTTTGAATAGAGTGTGAAAGATCATATCAAAATTGTATCAAAACAAACATTGAGAACATATTGCATTTTTATGCCGCCATTTTCATGTGGTGACAGAGTAAGAATACAATTCATCACCCCTTCTTCTGACTATGGGTGTCGTGAAAGACGACTAAGGGATATAATATGCAGATAACATGAATGCAAGAAAAGGAAATTTTGAAATAAAACCCTGTGCCAACACGTTTAACCAGCCTGCTGTATTAGATCAAATTGCCCCTCATAAAGGAGGAGGCCCGAGCCCAACAATGGGACATATATAAGCCGAGATGACGAGTCTAATATAAGTTATAATTCACGTCTATATTACTAAGAATTTCCCACTTTATGTTAAAAGTGTTACAAATAAACATGTTGCTATGTCATGCCAAATTATAAGATTCCAGTCTAATCACGATTCATCACCTCGATTCATATACGTCCTGCTGCTACAGGGCTCGAGCCCCCTCCACAAAAGGAGGGCAATTTATCTTACTATACCATGCTGGTCAGACAGGTTGGTTGGTTTTATTTCTAGTTTTCCTTCTCTTGAGTAGATGTTATATGCATATTATCCTTTTTCGTCATTTACAACAAATACGGGCAAGCGAGGAGATGGTGAATTGTATTCTTACTCCGCCATCACGCAGAATCATTTATTTTTATATAATATGATAATTTCTTTTCAGTAATAGCTCTCGTGCCAGCGATAGCGTGGGCTGCCGTGATGGCTGTATATAACAATCACTCCTGCTGGATAGTGTACACTGTAGACCATATACAATGGATACTAGATGCACCCCGAGTCGCCATACTTTTAGTGAATACTGTCCTTTTTATTGATGTGCTGCGAGTATTGCTGACTAAGATCCGTAATTCGGAAAATACTAATCAACTGTAAGTATACAAACACATATACAATAAACACAATATATACATACGTTTTATGTGGTAGGACCACAAAAGAGTATCCCGCCGAGCTGGCGACAGACGTCAAGGAACTCGGTACCAGTGATCGGCCCATTGACGAAGGAGAGGGAATACAATTATTAGGCGCCCTTTCGTCACCCCAAACTGAACCAATAGCGTGCATGCAGTCCAGTATCTCCCCAAAAGAAAAATGGACCACATTGTCGACAGTCTTCTGTCAACAGGCGCAGGCTGACCGGGATAGTACCACATTCCCGCAGAAAATCGACATCTGAGTCCCAGCCTAGCCCAACTTTCTGAGGATATCTCAATGTAGTGGGTTATAGTGATGCCTTTCACGTTCCCTTCTATTTCTTCACGGGAGTATCACTTACCATCAAAGGTGCTATTTAGTAGTTTGCTAACACCAACAATAAAAAAAGATGTATATTCTTCTTTCAATAATTACTAATCAACTGTAAATAACCTTTAACAGTCATTGGATACGTCTTTCAATGAGCTGAAATGGTAATGCAGTGCATTCTCAGATAGATAGCCATATGTGTACCCCGTTGGACCATTGGGAAATGACTCATGGTACTAGCAAGGAGAGATATGGAATGCTATGCCACCCTGTTATCATTCAACACGGTTGGAAGAAATACGTTCAACCGATAACACGCTAACTAAAGGAAAAGGAAGTAACATTCCGGTCAGTACAGGTCGAGGAAGCACGCAAGCATGCTGCCGCGTTCGTCACTTATCATATTTGAAGTCAAAGGTTATCGGGCGTAGAACAGACTTGGCCCCATGTCAGGTTTTGCGACCGAATCAAAGGGCCTTACGTGTGTCACGGGAGCGTCCTTGCACACTCTCGCCTTGCTTGTAAAGTTATGCGACTTCGGTATAATAAATGTATGTATCGCTCAGCATATTCATCTTGTCCTTTCGCAATAATTCCTTCCTTTTTATGTGTGTATAACTTGAAGTTTGTAAATTGAAATACAAATTGATGAGAATTAAAATAACTACAAAATTAGTTAGGCGCAAGGAATTTATATTAAACTAGGAAGGCTTGAAACGCGAAGTTCCCAATCCCGCAGGAATATCGCGATAATATATAATATATATGTTACTTCTTATATAGACAGCTTTTTTGGGTGTGGGTTACGGTCGGCTCACTTCTCGCTCCACTCCATCCGAGGCGACAGAGGGGCGTAAGCACTCACACTCGTAACCCACCCGTGACATGTAGCCTTCGTCGTTGGGCCGACCACCGGAACACCGTGACTTGTCGTCAGTGATCGGCCCGACGGAATAGTCCCTGAGGAATACCCTCGTTGGTCTTTCCTCGGTATATAGACAGCTACCTGATAGTAAAATATTATCAAAGTTAATATACAAAATCGATAGATATTTATTTAACAGAACAATTCTTATACTGCTATTTATTTCGTGTATTTTGGAAACTGCTGGCAAGATTAAAATTAAATTCTGTATCTACATAGGGTTTTGTGTGTTAGATTGTGTACGTTTATAGATTAATATTTAATATATCTTTTTCATTTGGAAACAGCTTTTTAAAAAAGAAAGTTTATACAATCTCCTCGAGGTATGTATGGAAGCAATATTACTTTTCCGTAAAATATTTTAATAAATTTAATTACGCTTGATCGCCCAAGTTCGGAATAAAAAACGCTTTGAATTAGAAAAGGGATGACCAATAAAAGATTGTTCAAGATGTCTTGCAAAGACTAGATTTTACTTCCACCTAGTAACAGCATAAACTAGTATAGTTATAATATAAGTAATGCCAACAAATAGAGCTTTTATACTCGTTCCAACCATTTATTTTACTTTTGGCAGGTCGAATTCTGATCAATTAGTGTTGTACCAATGTATTACGGATACTATGTTTTGTAATAATCGATTTTAGTCAGGAAGAACTTTTAATCGATTTAACACGGATATTTTATTTTTGCTTAAATACATATTTCATATTATTTAAAAACTTCACTTCTGTAAATATATTTGTTATTTGATCACATTAATTTTTGCATACCCACTAATTCAGTCCTCCCAAAATATTTTACTTTGTACTTTGCAAAATAAAAAATAACTACTTTATGAAGCATTTTTCCATTAAGCGGGGTCCGCTGCTCCAAACTTTACTTAGAAACAATGGCGCCCTCGTCTGCGGTAGTAAATCACTAATTTTCTCATCCAGCCTACCCCTTTTTTTTAAGCTGAATTGGCAACACTGAACGGTGCGCCGGCGACGCCATTTTGTTGTGTTGTCTGTCACTCGCAACAAGACTCCCGTGCTAGTCACATTTCTGTTCGCTGAGTGCTCTTTCATATTTTTCATACGCTGTGTTGAGTATTTATATTCCACCGTATTGATTTCATTGTTCTTACATTGATTGAGTTGAGCGTATCCTTCCTCCCAGTAAGATTTTACTTGCAAAATGCCGAAAGGTATGGTGCTTAAAGGACAATCCAGAGAGTTAGTGCTGCGGCTTCGTGAATTTTTTGAAAAGGAAAGCCGCAATGGCAGATTCCTTATACCAGTAACCCAAGTTAGAGACCGTGTCGCAGCAGCATTAGGTATTAGTGCTCCAACGGTGGCGAAAATCACTAAAGAAGCCTATGGTAGTAGTGGTATTGAACAGAACAAGCTATCTACGCCTAAGAAAAAACGTCAGCCCCGTAAAGTGACAGCAATTGACAGTTTTGATACTGATGCTATTCGTCGTCATATATACAATTATTACACAAGCAAAGAGATTCCTACTTTGAAAAAATTAGTAGCGTCTCTACGAAATTGTGGCTTGTTTCGTGGTCAAAAATCTTCTTTGTCAAAGGTGCTGCACCAAATCGGGTTCTTGTATAAGAAATCCGACAAAAGAAAAATTTTAATGGAACGTCGTGATATAGCCTTGTCTCGCTGTGAATTTTTAAGACAAGCGAAGAAAATAGAAGACTGGTCGAATGTCGTTTTCACAGATGAATCTTGGCTCAATGCCAATCATTCCATACCAAAAGGTTGGACTGACGATACTGCTGCTTCTACTTCTGCAGTGCCAATGGGGAAAGGTGAACGCCTCATCATTTGCCATGCGGGAACTACAAAGGGATTTGTACCAGACGCTCTGTTAGCGTTCAAATAAAAAAAAACAGGAGACTATCATGAGGAGATGAATGCGGACGTGTATGAAAAGTGGTTCAGAGAAATGCTTACATCACTTGAAGAGCCATCAACAATATTTATTGATAATGCACCCTATCACTCTCGCCAAATTAATAAAATGCCAACACAGGCCAACAAAAAACACGAGATTATAAACTGGCTTCGTGATAATGGGGAAGATGTGGACGAATCCCTACTAAAAGTAGAATTACTTAAAATATTAAAAAGTAAAAACAGCCAAAACGATATGTCATCGACGAAATGGCAGCAGAATATGGGCATGTTGTAATCAGAATTCCTCCGTACCACTGTCAATATAATCCAATTGAAATGATCTGGGCAAAGTCAAAGGATACGCCGCAAGAAACAATACAACTCCTCCTTTCACAGCAAATAAAATGCTTGAACTTTTAAAAAACGCATGTGCTAGTGTGACGCCTGAAAACTGGGCGAGTGTCGTCAACAAGACAAAAAATATAATATTCTCTGATTGGGATCGGGAAATTGAATTTGACAACATACCTACACAAGAGTTAATAATAAACACTGCAGATGATTCAAGCGACGATTCGAGTTCGTATGAAGAATCCGACGATTCGTTATAATAAAATAATATTAAAATATTTTGGTTGTTTTATTTCATGTTATAGGTATGATGAGAAGATTTTTATATCTCCCTGATACAATTTTAACGTGTTGTCTATTACAACAATTCAAAACTCAGTTGTCAGCTGACTTAACTGCAAATAAGTGTAATCGATTATTTGCGATTCATTAGTTTGCACCGAATACTTTTGATCCTGTCACTAGATGCGATAGAACGTAACTTTTTTTATAACGGAAATGAATTATCACTTAAATTTTATGAATAAGAGCTATTTACGGCATATTAATGTATTTAGTGGGTAATAATTAAGATATATAAATATTATTGGGCAGTTTATATATTTCTCTGTTCACTCGTTTCAAAGTTAATAATTGCGTATAATGAAACAGTTACGTCCTAAAGCATGTGTCAAAAGTAAAATAAATGGTTGGAACGAGTATAGTCGTGTTAACTATATGAGGCATTAATTTTATGAACACCAATGGCGTAATAATAGTAGAGGCCTTCTCTACCACGAGTTCGATTTCTATGTAAAAAAAAATGTGCGGATTATGGGCGTAATGCCGGTCCGATAACTGCATGTTTGTGAAGTTACCGATGAATCAAAATATTTTTACTTAGTGCAAGGTGTAGTCCATAAAATAGTCTAAAGGCGAGCCAAATTCGATAAAGAATTTTTGTAAACGTAACGTTTTAGGGTCATCACAATTCTTGAAATAGATATTTCGCATTTTTTTCCCATCGGCTTGAAATAACTTCATGTAATCCTTACTAATATTATAAATGCGAAAGTAACTCTGTCTGTCTGTCTGTCTGTCTGTCTGTCTGCTACGCTTTCACGTCTAAACCACTGAACCGATTTTGATGAAATTTGGTACAGAGATGGACTAAAGCTTGAGAAAGGACATAGGCTACATTTTATCGCGAAAAAATGGGTATAAGGGGTTGAAATAGGGGATGACATTTTGTATGGAAATTCGTCATTTTCGACGATAGAACCATGAATCTTTGTACTAAGGCACTTTATAATAAATAAATAAATATTCGTTCTAGCATTTTGGAAATTTCATTTATATGGGGATGAAATTCAACCCCTAAAAGACAAAAAAGCATACAGCCGAAACCACTGGGCCTAGAAACGTAATTTTTTTACACCGTAGTATTTCTTGGGGTACACGAGCTCTAGCAAAGAAATCGAGAAAAAATGGGTATAAGGGGTTGAAATAGGGGATGACATTTTGTATGGAAATTCGTCATTTTCGATGATAAAACCATGAATCTTTATATTAACGCACTTTATAATAAATAAATTAATATTCGTTCTAGCGTTTTGGAAATTTTACTTACATTTTTTTTTTTTTTTTTTTTGTGGGTGGGCCGCGGTCGGCGCGCCTCCGCACCACTCTGTCCGGGGCGACAGAGGGGCTTGAGCACGCAACTCCCGCGACCCACCCGAAAACCACGTCGCCTTCGTCGTTGGGCCGACCACTGGAGCAGCGTTAACTTGTCGTCAGTGGTCGGCCCGACGGAATACCCCCTATTGGGGTACCCTCCCATCGACCAACGTCCCCCCCTCGGGGGGGACGTCGGTCTTTCCTCACGCGGTCGGCCTCTCGGCGGGTGACGGACTAATCCCCGGTCACGTCACCCGCGAAATTTTACTTACATGGGGATGAAATTCAACCCCTAAAAAAACAAAAAGTATACAACGGCAACCACTGGGCCTAGAAACGTATTTTTTTTTACTCCGGCGTATTTTTGGGGTACACGAGCACTAGCAAAGTATTTTTGGCAAATCACCCCCTTGAGGGAATGAAAAGCGTATAGCCGAAACTATTGGGGCTAGGAACGTGAAACTGTGTATTTCTGTATATTGTTCGATTCTCTTTCTTTTGTTGTAAATGAGCTCTAAGAAATTAGTTTTTGAAATTCATTCTCTAAGAGGGTGAAAAATGTATAGCCGAAATCATTAGGCCTAGAAATATCTCTAGCCGAGGCCGCGGGTGACGTGACCGGGGATTAGTCCGTCACCCGCCGAGAGGCCGACCGCGTGAGGAAAGACCGACGTCCTCCTCGAGGGGGGGACGTCGGTCGATGGGAGGGTACCCCGCGTAGGGGGTATTCCGTCGGGCCGACCACTGACGACAAGTAAACCTGCTCCGGTGGTTGGCCCAATGACGAAGGCGAGGTGGTATTCGGGTGGGTTGCGGGAGTTGCATGCTTAAGCCCCTCTGTCGCCCCGGACGGAGTGGTGCGGAGGCGCGCCGACCGCGACCCAACAAAAAAAAAAAAAAAAAGGCCTAGAAATATGAAATTTTGTACAAAGTTGTCTCTCTTGGAGAAAGTGCTCACTAAAAAAGAGTTTTTTGCAATTTTACCCCTAAGGAGGTGAAAAGCATATAACCGATATCACTGAGCCTAGGAACGATCATTTTTGGAATACGGTCGGCTTTCTTGGGTTACCCCATTATTTTTTCTTAATGCTCGCTTATCAAGATAGCTTTGGATCGACGCAATATGTAGGCACTGCTCTGCCATCATAGATATTGCAAAGGTTCTTCTAGCAACATTTTATGACCAGCTGCCTGCCAAACGACATTGCTGGCTAGATGGCATCACCAATTGGTCCAGGTCGTAAATCTTTGTCTTAGTAGTATTTTGCGACACTCACAAACAATGAAAGCGTTATAATATTCCTAGCCGCTACCAGACAGTAAGTTAAAATCAAGATATTAATCCAATTTTCTATGTCTAGAAATAAACAAATTTGAACCGTCTATTTGTCTGTCAAAATAATAGGATTTATTTATGGTAACACAATTATTTGCACGATACCTATGTCTAAAAAACCGGCCAAGTGCGAGTCGGGGTCGCGCACGAAGGGTTCCGTACCATTATCTATAAAAAGGGGGAAAATTGCGTTTGTTGTATAGGAGCCACCTTAAATATTTATTTTATTTTGTTTTTTATATTTATTGATATAACGGCAACAGAAATGCATAATTTGTAAAAAATTCAACTGTCTAGCTATCGCGGTCCTTGAGATATGGCTTGGTGACAGACAGACGGACGGACAATTTTTTTTTGACTTATATTCGTTACGGGGTAACCTTCAAAACGGCTGGACCCATACTGATAATACTTTACTAACAGGTCTACCAAGCCTTACATAAGGAATAACTTAGGCTATATTTTATCCCGGTGTGGCTGGAACAATTGTGAGAATTTAGTCGATTTTAAAATTATTTCACTAACGCAAAGCTATTTTTGAGCGAGTAACATATTTAGGCTATTTTTTTATCCCCATATTCCTACGGGACCGGGCACAATGCCGGTGAAATTGCGGGAACTAAATGGATATGAAAATTAATTTACGAATGAAAATCTACATTATCAGTGAATAACAAATAAAGGCTATTTTCATCCTGGTGTTTGCCCGGGAACGAGAACTCCGCGAGTGAAACCGGTGGATGTTGACTAATTTTTAAATTCTTTCACCAATAGGAAGCTACGTTATCAGCGAGTAAGATAAGCAATTTTTATGTCGGATATTTGTATGGGATTTGATAATTATTATTTTTATTGAAATGGGGTCTACGTGGATGAAACTGCGGGAGTTTGATCGATATTATTTTTTTCCCCAATGGAAACCTATCATGGATAATGTATTATCAGCGACTAAGGATGGCCATATTTCTCATCGTCTTTCCACTTGAATTTAAACTACAAGGGTGGAAGTAATATTCAAATATAAAAATTTGTGAAGATATTTGGACGTTTGTTACTCAATCACGCGTAAACTGTTGACCGGATTTGGACGAAAATTGACACAGAGTATTTCTTAAATTAAGAATTATGAAAACCAACTTTTACGCGGGCGAAGCCGCGGGCAAAAGCTAGTTTATTTATAAGGCCAAGTTTTACTGGAAACAGTTACAGAACTTTGTAGTCACGTTTTTTTTTTTGGCGGGCTATGACCACGCCGTCAACTACGTCCACGTCCAGGACGATGCAAGAGCGGTGCGCAACCCTATAACCGCCCATACCTAAACCCACCCCTTCCCCTTTGAGGCGACCACTGGTACCAAGTTCCTTGTCGCCAGCCCGGCGGGATAGCCTTTCGGGTACCGTCCCTCATTATAGTCACGTTAGGAAAAAAAAAAATTTTTTACTAATATGACATAATTTTAAAACATAAATTATGTCTCTGAATTTAGTTATCGCAAACAATTTCAACTATTTTGTATTTACAAAATTAACCCGGTGTATAAAATCGACGACTATTTTTAAACAGGGTGGTTCAATATGTCAAGTTTAAAAAAAAATAATATTCTGATTTCTTTCATTATACTTTTTGATATGCTATCATTTCATTTGAAGGATATGTGGACAGAATCGAAAATAATGCAGTAAAAAATATAACATTTAGAGAAGGAAAACTCGAAATAAAATCCTATACCAAGCCGTCTGACCAGCGTGGTATAGTAGATCAATTTCCCTCTCATAGTGGAGGAGGCTCAAGCCCAGCAGTGGGACATATGTGAGCTGTAATGATTATGAAATAGAACATTTATAAAACAGTTGTAGGTTTTCCATGTAAATAAAGCGTCTTCTTTACATTTTTTATCATTTATGGCTGCTTAGCATCTTTTCCGATCTTTACGTTCTTTCGATTGTCATTATTACTGCCGCGATTGTATTACTCTGTTATGCTCTTCAGATTTATTTCATTTTTGTTAATTTTATTAAATAACCTTGAGATATTTGAAATTATTTTGGTAATATTATTAGATAAAACTAAAATATTTGTAACTAAGGGCAAAAAGGTTATTAATATTTACCTCGGCTTAGTTACTATGTAACGCCTTCTTGACCGAAGTACATCAAGTACATATAAATATTAAGTATATATAGTAGGTATGAGGTATTCTTTAGTCAAAATATATTTTTATTTTTTTCAGAAACACAGCTAAAGCAACATTGTTCTTAATGCCACTCTTTGGCAGTCAGTTCTTGTTGACTGCGTTCCGACCAAACACAACTGATTGTACTCTTGAACAGTTTTACTATTATGTGGCTTACACTGTCGAAGGTCTACAAGGATTTATAGTGGCAATTCTCTTCTGTTATGTTAACAAAGAGGTAGGTAGAATTCGATTGATATATTTTTTAAACATTTTCTACGTGGTGACGGAAGAAGAATACTATTTACCACCCCATCTCTTCTAGGGATGTGACTTGGAGGTGAAAAAATCGATTAATTAATAATCGATTTTTATATCTTTAAAATAAATCGATATGTAAACAATCGATTATTTTTTTAAATAATCGATAATTTTTATAATCGATTTTTTCTATTTGTAAGGTTGGATTATTTGTACATAAAACCTACTTAAAACAACAATGTATTCGTTTTAAAACTGAAGAACAAATCAAGTTTTTTTTACTTTTGGTGGCAATTTGGAGGTTTCTTGTCGAGTTCTTGTATTATAAACAAATACAATAGAACGCTTTAAGTTCAAACAATAAAAAAGCAAATAGCAATATAATAGATTTATATTATTAATAAAAAAATCGATTTATTTAAAATCTTTAAAAATCGATTATTTTCCACGACCTTAATCTCTTGCACAGATGTTATACGCATTATATCCCTTAGTCGTCGTTTACGACATCCACGGGTCAGAAATGGAGTGGCGAATTGTATTCTTACTCCGTCACCACAGAGAAATTTCAATTACTTGGTATCGACGCAATATGTACGCTTCTTCCAACGTATATATTACAAAAGTTATTGGCAATAGTTTTATTATCAACCGCCTGCCAAACGACAACCCTCCTTAGGAATGTATGTCATCATCATCATCATTTCAGCTCATATACGTCCCACTGTTGGGCTCGAGCCTTCTCTTCAATAGGAGAGAAATTGACCTACTATACCACGCTGGTCAGACGTGTTGGTATAGTGTTTTATTTCGGGGTTTCCTTCTCTTACATAGATGTTATATGCATATTTAATCCCTTAGTCGTCTCTTATGACATCCACTGGCAAGAGAGGGGGTGGTGAATAGTATTCTCACTCCGTCACCACACGGAAAATATGTATTGTTGACTAAATGGCAGATAGAGTTGGCCCAAAACTATGTAAAGTTCTTAGTCGTCTTTTACGATACCCACGATGTAAGGGTTGGTAGTATTCTTAGCCGCCGTCACATAGCAACTAGGTTTATAATATCATCTCAACCCATACACGTTCCACTGCTAGGCTTGAGCCTCTTCCCCGATAGGAGAGAAATTGACCTACTATACTGGTCAGACATGTTGGTATAGGGTTTTATTTCGAGTTTTCCTTCTCTTGCATAAATATTAAATGTACATTACATCCCTTAATCGTCTTAAACATCATCCACACATAAGATAAGGAGTGGAGAATTGTATTCTAATATAAATATTATATAGAGAATATATTATATAGAGAATATATTATATATTCTTATCTTTATATATAAATTTCTTGTGTACGTGTGTATGTCACTGAACTCCTCCTAAACGGCTGGACCGATGTTGATGAAAATTTTTGTGCATGTTCAAGGAAATTCGAGGATAGTTTAGATTCACAATTGGACACGGTAGGTGGCGCTTATTTGAACGGAATATGCCTGTTGGGTCAGCTAGTATAATATAAAAACCGTTAATCCTAAATAGGTTCTGGTAGTTGACAGGTATTTTAAGGAAATATGTATCAAACTTTAATAACACAAATCGTATATTTGTAAAGATATCGCCATACCACGCTATGTGTCGCAGTTTCAACTCTCACGCAGGATAATAGTTAGTCTACAATTATTGTTCTGAATCTGGATGTAAAGTTTATCAGTTAATTGTATATTTATAAAATTTCCCGTAATACACGAATTAGTTCTACAGTGCAAACTATTGACTTTTTATAAAAAGTCAAACTTTATTTTCAAGTCAAATTACGTTCGAATAATTGTAACAAAAAAATCGTCTTCAACTAGATCAAATTGAATTAGAACCACACAAGAAGCACCAACTTCCAAATAAATAAAAAATAATTACAATCGGTTCTTACAATCGATACTTCTGAAACATAAAAGAAAATAGTTGAATTAAGAACCTCCTTATTTGAAGTCGGTTAAAATTAAGTTTCGTTTTTACTCCTTACTTTTAAAAAGTAATTAATAAGACTATATATATCTCTTAATAACTCCTTCAGGTACATGTTTTAATCAAACAAACTTACAAGAAAACAGAAAATGCTGTAGTATCACGTATCCGTGGTGATTCCCTTGCACCTCACGTCAGCATGGGGCCCAGTACAGACAGGAGAATGACTTATAGTACGGAACTACCTAGTAAACACAACGATGACCCAAAAGAACAGTATGAAACAATAACACCAAAATTACAAGTCGCTGAAATTATATCTATGCAAGCCATTGAACCCTTAGAAGAAATATTAGAACCGGTATACGAAACAATTCAAGATGATATGACCAACGACAGTTATGATTATCTAGCTAGGTCTGATATAGACAATGATTCAGGTTATATACGAAATAGAGATTCCAAAGAAGATGATTACTATACTTTTACAAATACATCAAA
This sequence comes from Lymantria dispar, assembly GCA_032191425.1. Taxonomy (NCBI): domain Eukaryota; kingdom Metazoa; phylum Arthropoda; class Insecta; order Lepidoptera; family Erebidae; genus Lymantria; species Lymantria dispar. Next base: position 10,902,566 of record CM063448.1, read on the forward strand.
TATTTCCATGGATGATTGTGTTTCGTCACCGTCTATTAGCGTTTACAATAACTCAAATAATGACGAATCCAAATATCCAGAAAATAAATGCCCAATTCATAATAGATTTTCAGATATTAGCCATAATAGTGTTCCGCAATGTGTAAATTGCTCTAAGTATAAAGATATGCAACCGGTTAATAACGACGTAGAAGCTTACAACCCTGAAGACAGGCGTAATGGCACAGGAGGTGACGACTATGAAGATATGTTGGACGAGATAATGGAATATATAGATACAACCGAAAATCAAGTGCCTTTAGATTCTATTTACCTTAGTCCAAATAGGTCAGATGACGATGAAATAATATTTTTAAATGAATAAATAACCTGTATTGTATTTAAACCTTTATTAGTTGTTTATTATCTTTTAGATTTAAGTGATTATAATTATCTTTAGGTTTAGACGGGAATTTGCTTTTTTATATACGATGTCGTTTAACATTGCTTTTTCTTTCACATATATAGTCTAGAAATCTATCATATATCATCGTAACAGTTAAGTTTAAAGCAATAAAAGGTTGTTATTAGACAAAAACGTTTGATTTATTTACAATCTACCTTTAATCTATAAGCCCGTTTATATATAATAACTGAAGAAACATTAGCTATTTCGGAATACCTAACCTTCTTACAGTTCCACATTAATTGATCTGTCAATGAGTTAAACAGATCTAGATCCTTTCAAAAGGCATACAAAGTTACAAAAGTGAATGTAGCAACAAATACACGCACAGTTGAACACAAGATCTTCGGTTGGTAACTTCGAAAAAAATTAACTACATTGAAATGTTTACGAGGCTATTATTAGGTTTGATTCTGTGCTGGAGTGTCTATAGTTTTCCAGACGGGGCACCAATCGATACGTGCGTAAAACAAAGGGCTAATCAGCCTAATCATGGACAGCATAGAACACAACCGCTATCAACATTACCATATAGAATAGTGGCATCAGCATTGGCTTATTCCCCAAACACGCCAGTTACAGGTAAGTAAATATTATGAATATAAAAAAAAAAGAAAAATCAAAATCTTAAAAATAAATACACAAATATAAATAGTAAAATATAGAAATGCTTCTAGAAATACAAATTACGTCTCCAAAAAAATTTATTTGTATGTAGAGTACGTCAGTAAAAAAAATTACATTGACGGAACATTTTATTGGATCCTTGAAGACAGAGATATTCCTTAAAACTGTGCAAGGGTGCACATATTTCGCTATAGTTCCTAAGTCCCGTCTGATTTCCTACTCACTACCAAGGAGATCTAAAATTTTTTATTACCCACCTCTTCTATATGAGTCTATTTTTGGAATATAAATACACTTTTTTATTCTAGTAATATTTTAAATTTCTGGCTCATTACTAACTACCAAGCCGTTTTAGCCTTTTTTTATTCCACGTCCTCTATAAGAGGCTAGGTATTTTTGGAATATACCCTTTTTTTTTTCAATTAAATATTAAGTTTTATATGACATATCTCCAATATTGATCTGGACTAAATATAAATAAATATAACCATGGTGTAGTTATAAATAAAAAAATATATCTTCATTCAACAAATGTAGAATAAAATTATAATATATTATTATAAAAATGTAATTTTTACTAACAATGTATTACTACTTCTTTCACTTTATCACACGAAAACAGCTTGATAAAAACAAACTTTGTTTTTATGTCAAATGATATTGTAGCCTAGAATGCTTAATATAATTTAGCATATAATATAATTTGCTATTTGTCCGTCCGTGGTAATGAAGTGATAAATGTCACCTTCCTTTTCTGAAGGTGTTGTAAAATAAGATTAATGCGGGGCTCTTCGCTGTTTGTATGACAAATCTCTCGGAGCTTTTACACTATTGCTTGTTACCCCCACAGTTCAATTTCAAATACAATATTTATGTTTAATACATCTATATATCTATTAGTTAAAGGCAAGATAAGAAATTAAAAGCTATTTTAAAGATTATGGACATCTAAATATCTACTTATTAATTTATATAATAATTTTTGATGTTTACACGAGTATTACACATTATAAATAAAATAATAAAACAGGTTTAATAACAATGTGTAATCTTATTACATAAAATTATCATAATAAAAAAGGTTAAGATATTAATTTTCAAGTCACAATTTGCACCGCAACTGTATTCTTATTTTAGATTTTTATTTTAGAATTTATTTAATATTTTCTTAACGCTAAATAATATGTTAATGTATTTCAAGTTAATTATATTATTATCGATATGGTTTAAATCTGGATGGGATGCTTTCACCTATATGTAAGTATTCACTAGATTTCGTAAATTTGTATTATGAAGATTCAATTAACGAGTGCTTTTGATATTTTTTTGGTCGGTTGACTAAAATGTTGGACGAATTTGGATGCAATTTTTAAATGGTAGCTTAATAAACAAATAAGTTTATTTTCGATATTCGTAAACAGTGATACTGATAAAAATAAACTATAAACACAGCATAGCCGTTCCAATTAATCTTTTAACGGCATCTAAGCTAATTATAGCAAAGCGCATTTCAACTTAAAAAATAGGTATTTATATTCTAAGTATTAATTTAAAAAGTTAAGAAATATCTAGATTAATGCAATAATAACTGCATTAACTTAATTTTATTGCACAAATCGAGAGGTGTTCTTTCGCACTTGCTCTAATCAAACTATTTTTGTAACAGCGCATGTATAAGTAGCTAATTAGTGTAAACCAAGATTTATACTACTATCTATGTATATCGTTTAATAAATCTACCGTGGCACACCCATGCAGTGCGTAATACACACAAGTTTAGTTACGCAAACCCAGTGTGTGTTTGGTATTGTAGGTCAAACGGCTCATAGAGGCTAGACCGGTTTATCCTCGTACCTACCTACTAACTAGGGTAAGAAATAAAAGGTTGTCCTTGAAAATATTCCCATGGATTGCATAAAAGGATTTCCGAATTGTCTTCGTAACGGTTTGTTCGACATCCCGCGAGTTATTTGTGAGAGCCAATCACTAAGTCAGCAATGTCGGCAAAAAAGTAAAAAAGAAACGTGATATATACTTTTAATTTAATAACCTATGTGTTTTTTTTGGGGGGGTGGGTTGCGGTCGACGCGCTCCTCGCACCACTCCGTCCGGGGCGACAGAGGGGCGTAAGCACGCACACCCGCAACCCACCCACGATGCACGTCGCCTTCATCGTTGGGCCGACCACCGGAGCGGGGTACTTGTCATCAGTGGTCAGCCCGACGGAATACCCCCTATTTGGGGTATCCTCCCATCGACCGACGTCCCCCCCTCGGGGAGGACGTCTCTCTTTCCTCACGCGGTCGGCCTCTCGGCGGCCTGCGGCCTCGGCTAGGGTAATAACCTATGGGTGACAGTCGTAAGAGATGACTCTCGCATCAAAGCCGTAAAACTTTAAGAGAAGACAAATTATTTAAACAAACCTATTTTTTTTAAACAAATCTATAGCCCATACTATATCACTATATAGTGAGCTCATTGTGAAAGAGATATCTTTGGCAGGTCTAGCATATGCGATTTGGCTAATTTAATTTAATAGGGTAAAATTAAATTAGCCGAGGCCGCGGGTGACGTGACCGGGGATTAATCCGTCACCCGCCGAGAGGCCGACCGCGTGAGGAAAGACCGACGTCCTCCCCGAGGGGGGGACGTCGGTCGATGGGAGGGTACCCCAATTAGGGGTATTCCGTCGGGCCGACCACTGACGACAAGTTAATGCTGCTCCAGTGATCGGCCCAACGACGAAGGCGACGTGGTTTTTGGGTGGGTCGCGGGAGTTGCGTGCTTAAGCCCCTCTGTCGCCCCGGACGGAGTGGTGCGGAGGCACGCCGACCGCGACCCACCCACAAAAAAAAAAAAGGTTAAAATTAAATCACTTTTGTATATTTCTCACCCTCTTTGCTCTCGCTTTTACATAGCCCGTAACATCTATGATATTTAAATCTATACTAATATATAAAGCTGAAGAGTTTGTTTGTTTGAATGCTGAGGAACTAATTGGTCCGATTTGAAAAATTATTTCAGTGTTAAATAGCCCATTTATCGAGGAAGGCTATAAGCTATATATCATCACGCTAAGACCAACAGGAGCGAAGCACCAATGGAGAATGATTATTAGATAATTATTGATTTCAAAATCAAGGTTTTTTTTTCCTTTTGAGAGCTTCCGCTGCGTAAAATTTCCGCAAAAATCATGTGTCACAGAAGCGTATTATTAAATAATATTTTCACCTTCTATGTAAACAAAGTTTTAGGTTAAAGTTAGCGTTAGCCCAAAGTATCTATACCACGCGAACGAAGTCGCAAGCAGAAGCTAGTCTAAGTTATAAAATATCAAACGCAAGACTACTCAAAATTGATAGCCCCTTCCGTTTTACATGCTACGTTAAGGTACAAGATTAATCGTTCACTTGCAGAGTTCGAGTATATCGCATGTCTTCCATTCTGTAAAAGCGATCGCCATCATAATAAATATATTAGGCCTTTCATCATCGTCATCATCCCGACTCGTTTACTTCCCACAAATGAACTCGAGCCTCGGCAATTGATCTATTACCTATCTTTACCTTTTGACTGCACAGTCGGCGTATTAAGTAAGAAATTAATAATAAATAAGACCTACAGCGCCAGTGGGTTCGAATCCCACGCGGGATAACACTTTGTGCGATCCGATAATTGTTGTTCTGAGTCTGCATGTAATTTGTGTCCGTTAGTTATACGATTGTAAAGTCCCCCGCAACATAAGAATTATTTACCACTGAAGTCAAGGAACTCTGCACCGGTGGTCGGCCCAACGACGAAGGCGACGTGCTATACGGGTGGATTACGGGTGTGCGTGCTTACGCCCCTCTGTCGCCCCGGACGGAGTCGGGCGAGGAGTGCGCCGACCGTAACAAAACCCCAAAAAAAAGTCCTCTCTTACGATACCCACAGGCAAGAGTGATTGTTGTAGCAGAGTGGTGAATTTTACTCTTACTCCATCACCACACGCCAAAATTGGCCCTTCAACCCCATATAACACCGACTGGTTCACATAAGGTTTTACTTTAAAGTTCTCTTTCTCTTACGATTTAAAATATTATATTATTATACAAACTTGTGGCGTCTTGACTAAATAAGAATATTGGTAGAAGGAATGGTGACACCAATCCTTCTTTTTCTCTGGATGGTCGTAAAAGACCACACTCTTAATTGGCAAACAACTTCAACAATAACATATTATTTTACAGTAACAATAGAAGGAGTGGAGCCGTTCAAAGGATTTTTTGTACAAGCAAGATCCGTCGAAAATGACAATTGGATCGGGTCGTGGGAACACGCACCAAACACTACAATTCATCCAGAATGCGCTTCTATTACACACGCTGACCCAGAATATAAAACTCGAGCCACGCTATTGTGGAGAGCACCGCATGACTCTCACGGCAGAGTTTATTTTACGTAAGTTTTGTATAGTCATTATTATTGATTTTTGTAATTGACATGTACCCATTTTCCTTTGCCAATTAACAATTAACTTTTTAATGGGACTTTTGGCGGGGATGTGGAAGTGCCATGTGGTGTTCTTGTATTATATTCAATATCTTAGTGTTTTAGCGTGCATAGTAAATAATTTGAATGGCGTTTTATGTAATTTGTAGTGGAAGAAACGCTGGTGTGTAGTGGATATAACATAAAAGTGCTTTACATACCTTTTTGTTTACACAAAAATTCTCATAAAATACCGTTAATAGTGGCCATATCATTCTTGAAGGCGACAATTTGACTTACCTACTGATAATTTGTAAAGAAAATTATAACTCGACATACTGGCAAAAATGGCTCGTATTAGTAGCCGATTGTCAAGACAAAAAGAAGAAGAATTAACTATTTAATTTACTAACTTCTATTTAAATTTTGTTTTATAATTTGTACCAGAGGAATGTTAAGTTCATATGGACATAAGTCTGAAATAAATGGCATTATTATTGTGATAAATTAGAACACAATATATCGCCTCCTACTTACCCGTGGGGTTTATAAACAACAGCCGGGGGATCTCCAATGGCATGTGGATAACTAGTAATTAGAAACTTAAACACCAACTGCGATTGTTAACGCATCTACCACGCGTGGCGATTTGTCCCTCTTATAAGGAAGCCTATGTCTAATAGGCGACGTTGGTAAGCTGATAATGATTATTTATTCATTCATAAATATCTAACAGGGATAAAGAATAAGTAGTGCTTAAGTTAATAGATTTTATAAGTAGTTACGATTTATTATTACGATGATAGAACTAGCAAGATGAAAACCTCAACTTTTTAAGGGTCTACAGTCTTCTTCGATTTCTTATCATATTGGTCATCTGGGAAAGAGTACCTAGAGTTAAACGGCCAATATAAATCTCTTCTCTGCCTTTTAACCAGGCCACTTTTGTAGTTGTTATTTTTTTTAGAATTATTTGAATCTCTACTACATATTCTTGAAAGGGCTTGAATAAGCTGAACTACCTCAGTTACGCAATGACGTAACTAGTTTTAAGTACAAACACACGACTTACTTACGGCTTACTTACTTATTTACGTGAAGGTTTACTTTCTTGATGTTTGTTAACTTTATTTCTGCCATGTGATAACGAAGTAAGAATACAATTTACCACCCTCCTTTCTTGTCCGTGGGTGTCTAGAGAAATCTAGAGAAGGTAATCTCGACATAAAACTAACAAGTCTGACCAGCGCTGTAGTAGGTTAGGGATGTTATGGATATGAAGTTTCGGATCTGGATACGGTTACGGATATTAGAAGAACATTATATCGGTTACGGATATGTAATTAGTTCGGGTTATCCGAGAGTTTCAGCTACAGATATTGATTTTGTAGGGAACTGCAAAAGGGTTTACCTAATTGTGGTGATCACTGTATTATTTCCCTTTAGAGAGGCCTATGTTTATATATATATATATATATATATAACTTTTATATCGGTTTCGGTTATATTTTCATTTCGTATATCCGATAATTTCGGTTACGGGTACGGAACTTCATAACATCGCCATAGTAGGTCAATTTCCTTCCTATTGTGATGATGGCCCGCGCCTAACAGTAGGCTTATATGGGCTGAGACGATCATGATGAAGTTTATTTCTGTATTTCTATGAGTTCAGATTTTAATAAATGATGGCGGTTATTACGAGCGTAGTATTTATATGAATAATATATATTCTTGGATGCATTCTACAGACAAAATTTAAACGATATGCTGCTTTTGAAAAAACCTTGACGGTAAAAGCCAAATTCATATGCATACTGGATAATTAATCTCGATACTGACAAGTTTTTACCATTAGATCAACTAAACTGTCAATATTTTTCAAATAACATTCTCTAGTCATGAACCAATTCTTGTAATACTTTATTTACAAACATAGGTAAAATTAAGTGACAACTCAGAACAACAATTTGTGGATCGCATGAAGTATAGTTACTGAGCGTCGTTTGATGCAGGCAGCATGGGACTGCATTTTGTGGCGAAACATGAGTGAGGCTTACGTCCAGCAATGGACAGCGCAGAATCATGATGATGACAAAGTATTGTCCCAAGTGGGAATCTAATCTTTGACACTTAGCACGGTTAATAACTAGTTCGCCATTTGTGCAGTCATATGCTTCCATATCAGAAATTTTAAACATTATAGAGATTGTCGATCTATTCTAATAACAACGTGCTCCTTTCACTACAAATCACACATGTGTGAATTACGTAACCATAATTACTTCAAATAATGATATACGATCATGAGTGCAAACACGCTCTGACCTTTAAGATAAACTTTAAGTTTAGTATGATTCGAGAATGATCAATTCAATAATATGCCTTATAATAGATAGTTTTGAACGCGCCTCATTATCCTTGATTTTATTTAATATGATGTAAGAACTGTGTCCGCCATCCGGTCAATTGCTCGCTTAAACCGTGTGATGGTATATTATAAAGTTTCAACATTTTAAAACTCATTAATCCGCTATTGCTTTCCGTTTCGTAAGTTACCCACATGTCAGATCAAAGGACAGATTACTCAAGATCTTTTTTTATGTAGGCGTTAAATTTGCTACTATTTACGATTATAATTTGCTTGGATTTTATATAGATGGTACATAATCATCCCGTATAGAAAAATGTGTCATCCATTTTTTTGAGGGGCTATATCCTTAGCGTAGAATACTAGGTACCTAAATAACATTATAAGAGAAGGAATACATTATATTTTTTCTGTACTGATATAATCTTTTTCTCCACAATTAAAGAAGTGAAGTATTCTATTCACACATAGTTTCATTAAGGAATGAGTTGCCCATAAAAATAAGGTAAGTGATACAAATAAGGCCTACCTAATTTAAAACACTCATATCTTGATAAATTATTCGAAAAAGGTGATAAATAAAAGCAAGGAATTATTCTTTGGTTTATATATTTTAAGTAATTAAGAAAACATATTATATTTTTTTATTAAATATCACTTAAAAAGAGGTAATTCAAGAACCTTAGCTTGAGGCCTTTTTAAAATATACTGATTGAACAAAGCCTATGTCCTTAAATTATAGGAATATTGTTATTAAAGTATTCATTATATAAAATTATATATTTCTGACACTTTTATCACGTGTTTCCATGAGATCCTTAAACGACATTCTAAGTTATTTTACTTAATTTTATGCTTAAATTGCTAGTCAGACTTAAAGTCGCATATTAACAAGAAATAAAGAATAATATAAAAACAAACAGATTCAAACAAACAAAAATTAGAAAATTAACATATATACTCAATAATATTATTAAATATCGAAAAATAAAATTATTTTGACAGGCCTTAATTAAACAAGGTAACTAAATAAGGCCTTGGAACTTAATAGGTTACACAATTTGCTTAGGAACATTAATCAGTCTCATTGATAATAAGTAAATACTAATAGAGGTAACTATAAAATTAATGACTTCTGATGTTTACGCGAGTATTATACATTTTAAATAAAACTACTTTATGGATTTTATCGCGTTTGTATTTGATTTTTGATTACCCGACGTTTCGAACACTTTACAGCGTTCATCGTCACGGGTGGACTAAGATGTCTAACGTCCAACAAGTCATCGTTACTGCAGAAAATTTATAATTATCTACCCGATATAGAAATTAGTTATTAAATATTGACCCACATTTTGATACAAAACTTATTGCCAGTGTAAGAAGAAAATGATTCTATATGAAAAAATTATATTGTTTATGGTTAGTAATAATTAAACATTAAAATTAATAGTAATTATATTTAAAAACTAACTAATAATCTAGTATACTACCACCGGATTGGAACACAGTCACACTGAGAAAGATCCGACAAGAAAACTCAGGTAACATGATGCTAAATTAATTTCAAAATTAACTACCACCCGTTCATGGTCCACCCGTGACCATGAACGCTGTAAAGTGTTCAAAACGTCGGGTAATCAAAAATCAAATACAAACGCGATAAAATCCGTAAAGTAGTTTTATTTAAAATATAAAATTAATTTGCCTCACAATTAGGACATACAAAAGCATCTAGATCACTTTTTGTCAAGCCGACGCAATCCTCGTGGTACCACTGATGACACTCCACTGTTCTTTAACTTCAGATGATTTTGGTTTAATCGAACGTTTCTTATTTTGTTTGTGGTTTTCTTTTGTAGTTTTCTTTCCTTTCTCTGTGTTATTCGAATTATTCTGTTTTGGTTTCTTATCTGTATTAAATAAATCTACGCACATCATTAACTGCACCTTTCAAGCTTTTTTTGGACCATGTAGCCCGTTTTCGTATTGGATGAGACATACTGAGATAAATAATCAATCTGTAAATAAATGTAATAAAGTTAAAATTCAACAGAATTTCTATTAAGACCTAGGGTCAGCAAAAAGGCCTATTTCAAGAGTAGGCTTTATTTCGTATGTTACACTTAATAAATGTTACAAGCAGTAATTAATTCGCATGTTTGAAAAATTATAATTTAAAGTCATAGTTACCTTTTAGATGAATTATATTGTGATCCGTATACATTACTTAAAACAAAACTTCAAAGAATAGCGTATAAAAATTCGGTAGATATTACGAAAAATTAATAACCCGCTATGAAAACACTCAATGTCACAAACGAGCGGCCACTACTGTCGCTGTGAGCACGGTCGGGCCTCTTGCGCACTATTTGCCGAGTCGTGGGGCTGTCGTCTATGTGTGTGAAGTATCTTTGATGTAAATATATTTTAACCGACTTTGCCGCACTACAGGCCTTATTTGAGCATAGGCCTTATTTGTATCAAGTACCTTATAATATCGGACAGTGCAATGCATATTAGAATAGTTCATACTCAGTCTGATTAAAAACTAGTGGCCAACCATAAAAAACATTGATGGTGACTAAAGTAATTATTTTCTGATCCGTTGTGTACTAGCGGCTGCCCGACCAAAACTTCAAGGTGACTAAAGTCAGTGCAGGATCTTATAAAACCCATCCAAGGAATAATAGGCCGAGTTTGACGCTTTTATCTCGGCCTATTAAGTAGGACCATAGCCACTGAAGACTAGTAAATGGCCCATTATGATAAATAAAAATTAATCATTATATTTTGTTCACAGAGGCACCGTTCTGAAGAACTATAGCACATTTTGGTCTAACCTCATAGCAGAAGCACCGCAAGATCCATCGCAACTTCAAATACTCGGATAAATGGCGCACATTACATACATGTTATATACTATAACTGAAAATAGTTGCAACCGACAATGTGGCTTCCGAAAATATAGAAATCAGAATGCCCATAATAGAACCAGATTTAGGCAACTTAAGGCTCTATTGAATGATTGTTATTTTCAAGGATATATATAGTAGTTATAAGCTCAGTTTTTAGTAATCTGCAGTACTATTATCAAACTATTATGTTCGTTTAAACGCTCTAATCTCAGAACTACCAGATGGATTCCAAATAAATACTATTGTTTATACAGAATGTATCAGGTTATGGGGCAACTGTTCGAATATGTTGTAGTTCAACGGTAATAGATCATAATTAGGATGTACCTATATTACATAAAGAAAAATATAACATAAAAGTTACAATGATTACAAAAATGTTTGTCTAAGAGTCTATGCCTTAAATGTTACGTATTATGTAGGCATGTACAGACGGGATACATGTAGGCATGTAAAGCTTCGACAGTATAAATAGGTATGATTTGCGCGAACGTTTCAATGGTAACGTAGGTACAAAAGCGACTCGTCAACGGTCATCGGCCGATCAACTGATTTAAAGCGAAGTTTGTCTTGCTTATGCGAACGTAATCATTGATTTATTCAATTGAACATTTAACAAAATACGAATATGTTTCAGTTTAAGTATCATTGACTTTATACATTTTAATCAAAATTACACGAAAAAGCGATGACAAAATTGAAAACTACATATCTAATTTATTAACGAATCGATATTTTACTATCAAATTTTTTTTTCATGGTGGTAGGAAACCACCATTTTCTAGCTCCCGTTTTACCAGTTGTCCCATAACCTGATACATCCTGTATATGCAAAGTTGTAGTAGTTATATACAAATCAAATCGTTTATTATGTATAAACTTAGTGGGCTCGTTATTTTTAAATTACTTCTTTTACATGAAATTATATGTATACATCTTCATAAAAGATGCCCAGCCCAGATCTTACAAACGGCACCCGATCACGAGTTTACTACCAGAGCAGCCATCATTCCCCTCATCCATATTACAAGGGACCAACTACCCGACCCGCTCCAAGTAGTCATGATACATGCTCCCATCACTTACCTACATCTAATTTTATGTTCCTCATAGACATATTTTTCCACATTCATGGCTATATACTTTCCTGTAGCAGTCTTAAAAACCGGCTAAGGGAGGAACTGTCTAAACCGGAAACCTACCTATACCGGAACCTACGGGTCTGCCATGGTGATCCCACATTTCGATTGAGGCAGAATATGAGAATGCATACCGTTCTTTCTGTCAAAAAGAAGATAGCACCAGGTATGATCCGCAGCACTTTCTTGATAAACTTGAAACACTGCGATGCGGCATATCTTATCATGGTATATCTAATCACACCTTGCTAGTAATGGAGACGACAACCTTACATTACCCTATATTATCACGAAACAAAAATCTGAAACTGTCGCCTGTCTCCATCTCAACTCGCTCCATGTCAACATCCATCATGGAATTCATACCATTCATCATAAATGAATGAAATTTATACTACGCAGGTCAGACGTGATGGCATAGGGTTATTTATGTTTCAAGTGTTCTCTTGCACAGATGTTATATGCATATTATCCTTAATCGTCCTTTACAACACTCAAGGCAAGATAAGGGATAGTGAATTGTATTCTTTCTTCGGCACGACTCTCCATGTGAGTATAGGTCGGTATTTACGCACTGCCTTGTAATATTTCTATTCCACTCGTCTAATCAAAAATCAATGCAATCAAAGATTTCATTTTGTGTTAGTTTTTTTTAAGTAAAACTTTTTAGTAGCGACTAAGGCGTAACTCGACCGTTTTTCGGCGGCGGTAACAGTTCTCGGATGAAAAAATGTATCTCTAAAAATAAGTTAAATATATATAATAAATACCAACCGAATAATAAGCGTTAAAAGGTTGTACTTCAACAGCGAGCAAAGGTTATACGCACTCATTTTCAATTTTTTACAGTCTGATGTTTGCGTGTAGCCGATAGCCAATCCATTTGCCATGAATGTCTATTATAGCATTATCACACTGCCAAACTATAAAAAGGCTGATAAATAGATGGTACTGTCAGTTTTTCTGTGCGGTGACGGAGGCAGAATACAATTCATTCCCCCCTTACTTGCCATAATAGGACACTATTGCCTATTGTGAAGGAGGCCCATACTCAACAGTCGGACATATTTGAGCTGATATGATTATCTTTCGTGTGGTGACGGAGTAAGAATACAATTCACCACTCCCTCTCTTGCCCGTGTCGTAAAAAACGACTGAGGGATATAATATGCATGTAACATCTGTGCAAGGGAAGGAAATCTCGAAATAAAACCCTATACCAACCTGTTTGACCAGCATGGTATAGTAAGGTCAATTTGCCTCCTATTGTGGAGAAGGCTCGAGCCCAATAGTGGGACGTATATGAGCTGAAATGATAATGATTATCACTTTAATTGTCAAGTCCATCTGGTAGTGTAAACAACTGTAAATAAATAAAACTCAGTACAAATAAATATATGTATATTAATTTTTTCAATTAATATAAATGCAGAATACATAAGCATCAACCATCAGTCGTAACTTAAATTGTTTATTAAAGCAAAATATAATTTGAATTGTTATCGGTCAACGTATTAACGTTAAAAGGTCACCAACTGACCCTTTAATAAAAACACGAGCTTTTGTTTTTTTTTTATTTTAACTTATAATGTGTTATCGCATTAATTTTTAGCGATATTAAGAATATATTTTATTAAATAAAAATATCGTACGATGTTTGTTTGTTTGATGTCAACCACCCCTTTTTTGTCAGGAGAATAGCTTCTTCAAACCGCTTCGACGGATAAGGGGCGTGGCCCTGTCATTCCCCTCTCCACCTACTGATCAAGTGACCGACCGTGACTAGGGACACGATATCGAAACCAAAGTATCGATACTGTACTCATGAGTAGTATCGTACTCAATAAAGTATCGAAATAAAAATATCGATACTCCAAAGTATCGAGTGCTGAGTACTTTTCCTAGAATCCAGGTCGTGATGACCTTTTTTTTTGGAATTTGTCCTGATTTGGTGACCTTTTTTTAGGAGTTTGTTTTGTGTGTTCGGATTACAATATGTCGAGCCACTTTTTAGAAGGTTCGTTACGCTTGACCTAGATGGCGTTACCATAAGAATTGAACCGTAAGGTCAAATTTAACATGGATACTTTGTACAATTTGTTCGATACGATACTTGCCCAAAAGTACTCATTGAGTAAAAGTATCGAGTACAAAAGTATCGGTATCGAAAGACAAGTACTCGATACCTAAAAGTATCGATACTTTTTTCGTGTCCCTAAACGTGACACCATTTACCAGTATTATTAACATAACAGAGAGCAGCCAGTGTCGCCTATTATAATTTTACCCTAAGCAAAGTCCAAAAGGGGGGTTTTGTGTGGATAAATATTAAAGACAAAATAAAAAATACATCCTAAAAAAATTAAACGATGGTTACTATGCGTTTTAATATGCAAGCCAAAATGGATTGTGATTGATCGTCAAAATAAGAGGTGAATACGATAATATACACAATCTATATGGTAGTTTTTACACCGCAGTCGCGACTTTTCGAAACGTTACATATTGTTATCAATACAAACGAGAAAAATTATTAGATCAATTTAATTAGGAATTGAAAGCAGCGCCATCTATGTAACTGAAACTATAGCTAAGCACCATCATGGCCGCTCCATTCCTTACAAACAAAAATTATAAAATTCACGTTTCTCGAAGTTTAACTATAATATTCTCGATATTACACAGCTAAAGGGCTAGCCTACCACGTATTAGGGTACAATCTTCCGATATCTATCGTGTAAGTTTCCAGACTCTGCTTCCGACTTCTTAATTGCGATATTATCATACAATATTTATCAGTATAATTACTGATCTGAGTAGCAAGTAAAAGCAGCGAATACAACCAAGCGTTTTAGTTATAAAACTAAAGATATGTTTTAGTATTATGACGACGGCTTCTGCTTCATCACAGGTCTTTTGATGTCCATCAAGTCGCACAAATCGTTTCTTATAGGCCTGAGTTCGGACACTTCCTTCTCCCAGTCCGTTTCTGCGAGGATTGACATAATCTGGTGAAGGAAAAAAATTAAATAAATATTTTGCTGAAACTATAGCTAAGAAGTAAATTTTATATTTTTTACTCTTCATCATCATCATTATAGCAGACCACATACGTCCCACTGTTGGGTTCAGGTCTCCTCCACAATGGGAGGGAATTTGACATACTATACCTTGCTGGTCAGACATGTTGGTACAGAGTTGCATTTCGAGTTTTCCTTCTCTTACACAGATCTTACATGCATATTATATCCCTTAGTTGTCTTTTACGACATCCACAGGCAAGATAGGGAGTGGTGAATTGTATTCTTAATCCGTCACCACACGGCAATTTTAAACTTTTACTCTTATAGATAAAAAAAACAACTTCTTTTTAATTTTTATCAAGCTCGATGAACGACGGCGACCCGCCAGGAGAATGGCTCTTGGGAAACTTAAAACCATCCTAGATCGCCATTACATCAGACATGCGTGGCGATTATGATGCTATCCCAACTTTGAAGCTTATGTTCAATAGTGGGCGTGAATAGACTTATGGAAGGATGGAATAAAAAATTCGTCTCATGCTCTTGTAGTTCAATGTTCAAGAAGTCACTCCTATCGTGTCGGAACTATTGATTTTTTTATGTTACTATTCTTATTAGATGCTATAGAGCTCCCTAATGTGTAACTAACTATTGGATATCCAGAATGAAAATATATGCGAAACCGTAAACGAACCTGAAATAATAATTCGAAATTATTTCGAATGGAGTCAATGTCTGTTTGAAACACGCTAAGGCTTTTCTTTCAATATAGCATTCCCTTTTATAATTCTCTAAAACCCCAATATCCCTAACCGAAATTATCCGAAACTTTGGATAATACGAAATAATAGTATATTCGTATCCAGATCCGATACTTCATATCCATAATTCACCTACTTTTTATAACTAACCAGTGAATTGTTTTTGAATGCTCTAGTTACTATCAACAATCGACTCACAAGAAAATCGTTCTATAAATATGCAAACACTGATCAATGTCATTTTATATTGAATAACAAGATAAAGTTGTTTATACACATATAATAATATCGCGCTTTCCTCTAACAAGAGCTTAAGTAGAGACAACGCGAAATACCTATTCTTTTTTTATGGCTATCATCTGGAAACATCCCGCCTAATCCGTCCCGGTACGATAGAAGAGAGGAGTGCGGCCCCATAACCTACGGTTTCTATTCCCCATTAGACTGGCCACTGGTGCCCATTCTTTGACCTCAGTGCTCAGAGTAAACCTATCCTAAGCAATTGCTAGACCAAATGAAACTATTAGAAGAAAGAGGAAATAACATTTGGAGGAGTTCATTTTCATAAACTTCAGGCCAGACTGATATAGTAAGAAATACCAACAACCTTATCAACCTTATTACACCATAATTAGTGAAAATAAAAAACCCGAGAATTTTTTTTATATTTTAAAATAAAATAATTAGAACTTTTTTATTTAAAATTATAATTGTTCAGAATATGTTCAGTTCAGAATTTGTAATAAACATATCCTTTTAACTTTTATCCATGTGGTAACGGAGTAAGATTACAATTCGCCACTCCCTATCTTTCCCGTGGATATTTGTAAAAGATGAGGAGGGATATAATACGTATTTAACATCTATGCAAGAGAAGAAAAACTCGAAATAAAAGCCTATAGCACCTTGTCTGACCAACATGGTATAATAGGACAATTCCCTCCTATTATGGAGGAGGTTCGAGCCTAGCAATGGGACGTACGAGGGGTGATCCAAAAGTAATGATAATCAATAATAAACACAATGAATAAAATAAAAAAATATATTTATTTCTCAACATAGTCTCCTAGCAAGTCTATACATTTAGTCCATCTCTTTTCTAAACCTAAAATTCCCTTACAAAAAAAATCTTTATCTTGACTCTCAAAAAAGTCCTCAACCGCGGCCATCACGTCGCTATCATCATCAAATTTCTTGCCTCGGAGGTGTTCCTTGAGTCGTGGAAAGAGATAGAAGTCACTGGGGGCTAGATCTGGTGAATAGGGGGGGTGTTCCACCAACTCAAAGCCCGCTTCCTGAATGCCAGCCATGGCAATTGCAGCTTTGTGAACAGGTGCGTTGTCTTGATGGAACAACACTCCAGCCCGCAGTTTGCCTCGCCTTTTCTCCTTAATAGCCTCCCGCAATCTTCTTATTTGTTCTGCATAGTAGGAGCCTGTAATAGTGGCCCCCTTTTCCAAGTAGTCCACCATGATTATTCCTTCAGCGTCCCAAAAAACAGACGCCATAACCTTCCCTGCTGAGCTTGACACTTTGAATTTCTTCGGCGTCGGTTCATCGGATCGTTTCCATGTCATCGATTGTTGTTTTGTTTCAGGATCAAAATGGTGGATCCAGGTCTCGTCCATGGTCACAAAACGTGACAAAAAATTGTCCTTGTCTGCCTGGAACTTTTCGAGATTTGCTCTTGACATGTCGACTCGTTTCTTCTTTTGCTCGTCGTTTAACATTTTCGGTACCCAACGCGCGGAGACCTTTCTCATATGCAATTCGTTCGCAAGGATTCTTTGAATGCTGCCATATGAGATCCCTGTGACCTCAGCTACATGCCTGATAGTCACTCTTCGATCTTCCAATACAACTTCTTCAACTTTTTTCACATTTTCTTCAGTGAGGGACGTCGATGGGCGTCCTTCGCGGTGTTCGTCTTCCGTCGATGTTCTTCCCAGCTTAAACTCCTTAGCCCAGCGTGCAACTGTGGAATATGGAGGAGAAGAGTCCCCTAATGTTTCCACCAAGTCGCTGTGTATGTTTTTGGTAGACATTTTTTTCAAGCAGAGGTATTTAATGACAGCTCTGATTTCGTGTTTTTCCATTTTGATGTTCACTCCTTGACAGTCCGTATTCAAATGAATGTAGCTCCCTTTTTTTTTTTTTTTTTTTTTTTTTTTTTTTTTTTTTTTTTTTTTTGTGTGTGTACAGCTGTTGGCCGCAGATGGCCTTGACAGCTTGACGCGGACTATGGGTGAGCGCTGAGGGCTCTCAACCCGGAGAAGAGTATGCTAAGCGACATTGCCCAAGGGCTCCCCCTGTGGGGAACGGACCTCGGCTTGGGGCGTCGCTGAAGGCAAAGTGGGCGTGCCCACGTTTTTAGTAGTGACTTTTGCGCGGCGCGGTTTCGCACCTCGACGGCGAGGGCGGAACCGCGGATATTTATTTGTTAAGGCCTCGCGGGCCGTGTAGGCTCTTTGTTGAGCGAGTGTGATATTGTCGTCCTCTTCGTCGAGGACGTGACGAGGACGTCGGATGGAGAATGTAGCTCCCGGGAATTGTGGCCTATTTATATGATTTTTTTTTCCTGAACTAGTGGGTAACTGAGCAAGTGACTGAAATTTTTTTGTATTTTTGTGTGCACTAGAAATAACTGATTATCATTACTTTTGGATCACCCCTCGTATATGAGCGGAAATGATGATGAATAAACATATCGCACAGAAAATGTTTCTTTTGTGATAAATGTACATTTTAGAATCTCTAAGAAATTAAAGGAAGGTTGATAAATTAAATGAAAAATGGTGGTTCATAAAGAACTTCTCTGTTCATGCTCATTAATTGTAGCTGGGATTCCTGATTTGAACTTGTATTTTAACAAGTCCCAGATGTGCTCTATAGGTTTCCGGTCCAATGCCGAATAACCGGCAAAACCGGTTTTATAATCGGTATCTAATTATAGCGATACGAGTCTGGGCCAATAAACATAATAACTGGAACTTTTCGTGTCGAGGACTTGAAATAGTAATTTAAGTAATAAAATAATCAACATATTTATCGTGAAATAAAACTATTTTTATGAAGTTAGCGTTCCTGGCCGCGAGAGGACGATGAAAAGTGTTCGTAAAGCCGGTATGTAAAAACAAATACAAACTCGACGAAATGCCTAAAATTTTATTTCACACGCGTATTCATAATAATTAGAAAACATGTTTTTTATTGTATATCTAATACCAATAAATAAAATTGGTGTCTGTTTGTAATGTCAAAATAATAGACTTTTTACATGCTCACACGGTTATTTGCACGACATGCCTATGCCTAAAATACAGATTAAAAATTTTTGTCTGTCTGTCTGTTTGTTCCGGGTAATCTTCAAAAGGCTGGATCGATTTCAAAAATTCTTTCACCAAGGGAAAGCTATAATATCAGGGCGTAAACTAGACTATATTTTATTCCGGTATTCCCACGAGAACGGGAACTACGCGGGTAAAACGACTAAAACCGAAACGAAGCGAGGACGGGTTGCTAGTTTATAATACAATTCAATGTCATTCAATAAGTTTTAGTTGTTTATTATTTTGAATGTACAGTAATCATCAATATGTATGTGACTTTTTAAAGATAATTATGTAAATAGTTGCACACGATTTCCGTGTGAATTACGCATGTAATATGAAAACTATAAATCTTTAACAACAATGACACGTTAGATAAATATATCGGTTATATTTTATCAATATTATATAAGTCATATTTATATAATAACTAGCTGACTCAATAGACGCTGTTCTGTACGAATAAAAAATAAGTAAAAAAATGAATTCCTTGAAATCTAACGCAAGCCACCTACGACACATGAAGTGCATGGTTTCAGTCTTTGCCTAACTTCCGTTTGACTAGTGGCCCCATAACACCTGTATATATTTATTAATTGAAATGACCATGAAATTAAAGTTCGAGGTCAAATATAAGGTTGACCTAAGATACGTAATTCAAAATCTGCATGGACGTATTTTTTCATGTTACGAAGAAAACATTCCTTTCCGATACCTTCAGGGGTTTCCATACTTTCCGTGACCTCTATTTGACGTTCAACCGTTACCATGATGCTGTTGTTTATATTTACAGTATTTTTTTAAGAAATTCGACTGTAGCAGAATCCCTAAACGTTGGCTTCATAACAAAACTGCTGGTTAATTCTAAAAGTTAAAATTCGGCATACGGAAATCCATAGAATAACCGGCCGTTTTTTTTTTGGTGGACCACCGACCACTGGAGCAGGGTGACTTGACGTCAGTGGTCGGCCCGACGGAATACCCCCTATTTGGGGTACCCTCCCATCAACCGACGTCCCCCCCCTCGGGGAGGACATCCGTCTTTCCTCACGCGGTCAGCCTCTCAGCGGGTGACGGTCTAATCCCCGGTCACGTCACCCGCGACCTCGGCTAGGGCGGCATGAGGCGCAGGTATTCGCGCCTACGCCGCCCCAGTCGCCGGCGGCGGATCGCCTCATCGAGGCTGCGCTCTTCGCACAGGCGATCCGCCGCCTCCTTCCGCGAGACTACCGCCTCGAAGAAGGCTGCGACCGCGTCCAGTCCAGGCAACGTCAGGTCGGCACCGATGATTGCGACGAGTTCACGGCGCTGCTCTGCCCAAGCGTCACAGACCTCGAGCCTATGCTGCGCCGTGTCCTCGTCGCAATCGCAGTGGTGGCAGGACGGTGTACTCTCCCTCCCAACGACCTTGTGCAGGTACTTGGCGAAGCATCCATGCCTCGTCAACACCTGCAGTAGTCGAAAGGAGAGCACCCCGTGCCGCCGTTCCAACCACTGCATCAGCGGCGGCCGGAAGACCTTCACGATTCGCACCCCGAACCGAGGCCTCTCCAGCCGGACTGCCCAACGGGCAATGACGTCCCGGCGGGCGTCGACGCGCCAGGCGGTGAGCTCCCTCAAGGAGACCACACCGCCCTCCACTCGCACCCCCGTCACCCGCCGATACAAGCCGGCGAGCATTTCCGCCTCCAGGTCCCACGGGGGAGTCCCGACCAACAGGCACGCTGCCTCCGTCACCACCGTGCGGTATCCGTGTATGGCCCTGACCACCATGGCCCTCTGTGGTCGCCACAGAAGAGCCCTGAGTTGGGCGGTCAGGGACCCCGCCCACACCGGTGCGCCGTACAGGGCCATCAACAGGATGACCCCGCGTACAGCCGTCGGGCACGTAGCGCTCAGTCCACCCACGTTCGGCATAAGCCACGATAGGCCGGACGCCGCGCCGACGAGCCGTGGAGCGAGCCTGCGGAAATGCTTCCGGAACCACCATTACCCGTGGAGCACCAGGCCCAAATACCTCATATGGGCCCGGATGCTGATTCCAACCGAATGGACGGTGATCGAGACGCCGATGGGAGGACTCATGCGGTGCCCATGGAACAAGAGGGCCAGAATAACCGGCCGTACAAGAATCAGCACGCCGCGCTAATGGGCGGGCCATATCGTTCAATGAACCGATAATCCCTGGATAAGAAAGTGGCGACCATGTATTGGACGACGTGGTGTGAGACACCGCTACCCCATCAGGTGGACAAACGATTTCATCAAAGTCGCGGGCGTAGTTGAATGCAAGCCGCACAGGACAGCATCTTGTTGCGTTCTATGGGGGGAGGCCTGTATCCAGTAGTACACAGCAAAAGGCTGGATGATGATGATGACTGAGTGGTCAAAGTACTGATCTCTTGTGCCAAATATCACGAGTTCGAATCTTACGCAGGACTATCCTTTACAGAATATATAAATAATTGTATTGAGACCGAGTATAGTTTGTAGCCCTTAATTATTTTTATGAAGTCCTCCAACACAAGTATGTATGCCTCATTACGAGTTGTGGTATTTAAAAGCGAAAAGGTCCACGGCACACGGCCAATTGTCGCAACCTCTTACTTGTCCGTTAGAGTCAAAAAAATTGGCTTAGTATATACCAAGACAGCGGGCAGTAACTCTCTTTAGAAAACCTCCGTGTAACACCTCGCTGTGATTGCCAACCCGCCTACCAAGCTAACCCCACTCATATGACGAACAAACAGCGGCACATGACCGCACTTTGTGGCAACTCCCATGGGGGAGGCCTACGTCCAGCAACTAACGGCGAAAGACTGAATATCCTTGAAAAACCTCAAAAAATGCTGTTCTCAAATCCATTCAACACGAAATGTCGTTACTAATTTCAATGCACGATTGGTACAGATTATATTTTTGTGTTATAATGTTGCAAATTACCTGATCGATGTTGTCTTGCGGCACGGAGCACACATCACCGTAGAGTGTAAGGGCCTCGTAGAGCCGAGCGGCAGCACAACGGCGCACGTAGCGGTCCGCATAACATAGGTAGATGACCAGCTGACCCAACGATCGGCTACAAACCACACCGCCCACCTGAAGACACATTATTGCATTAAAACAAACAATAAACTGCTAAACAGAAGTCTAAATTTAGAAAGCCACAGCACGTATCTATGATGTGTAGTTGGTGTGTATTAATAATAACAATTTGGTAATGATTCGTTCTCTTTAACGACGAAGAAAAGAATTGTGAGGTTTCCTCAAGTTTCATCATCGCAGCCCACATACGTCCCACTGTCGGGCTCGGACCTCCTCCACAATGGGAGGGAGTTTGACCTACTATATCATGCTGGTCAGACATGTTGGTATAGGGTTGCATTTCGAGTGTTCCTTCTCTCACAGATGTTATGTGTATTCTATATCCCATAGTCGTCTTTTACAACATCCACGGACAAGATAGTGGTGAATTGTATTCTTACTCCATCACCACACGGAACTCCATAAGTTTAGAAATTGTATAAAAAGAATGTTGAGTGAAAACGGTGTATCGGGGCCTACCATGAGTGGGGTTTGAATTCGGGATACTACTTGTGAAAGCGCTAAGCTAACTTAAACCCCCATGTCACATTTAACACTGTCAGACATGATGGATTACATATTTAACACTGTCAGAAATTATTGATTGAATATTTAACTCGAAATTCTTGGCCTCTAATTCCTGTCTTATCAATAAAATCATCATCGTCAAATCAAACTATAATCAACATCATTATACATATGGTACATATGACTTATACGGACCATTACTGGGCATCAGCCTCCTTCATAGTTCAACTCTTAACTAAGTTAACTCTCTTTCACTTTATCTCGAATACCTCGAATGTTTAACAGCTAGCAGCCCTAATTTGCAGCCATTTGTTTACAGACAGCGATATATCATCATATTTAAAAAAAATAGCTTTAATTTGATATAAAAACCAAGTATGTACGTCATGAACGTATAAATACACCAAAATGTTACCTGTTTACACCTGGCTGCGAAGTAGTTGCAGCCAAGTGTATAACGGCACCCATCGATTTTCGAAATCTTTACATACATTGCTATGATGTGGATATTTTATTTAAAAAACAAGTGAACGAAATTTTTTGCCGAAAATTTATTAACATTAATTTAATTAAAATTACTTGCGGCCAATTATTGACTGGCACCCTGTTATCAATGTATTCTCCTAATCATAAATGTATGTAAGAATCTGAGTTTGATTATGAACGACGAACGTAGTGATTTTACAGCCGGATCTCGTACTATTATATATTAGTTATTAGTGAAATACAGCTTGCTCAATTTACAAATATACATAAATAAAATTGTAGCAGAAAAATTAATTTAAATGAATTATGGCCGAATGTCGACCACTCGGCAACCACTAGTCTTAATACTTAGCTTAAAATTCATGTATTGGCTTCAGGATTCAGGTCAGGACAGTGATAATATTTGCATAACATATCCCTTGGTAGACTTTTACGGTCGATCACGCAGAAATAAACCCATTGTATTCTTACTCATATTGATGAGCAAATAAATAAAAAAATGACGTCATCTTATGACGACATAATTGAACTGATATAACAAATCATATATAGTACAAACGGCTGATGTAATATGTATTTGACCGCGCGAAATATTAAACACATATTGATATCAACTTGTTATTTTTTTACGGTTATTACATATATTAATATTACAATGTTGAATAGATTGTATGTTTGTTTGAACAGGATATTATTATGGACCAGTTGGGTTTAAAAAGAACTATGGTGTTATATAGCGTTTTCAGTGCGGTGAGGGAGTAAGAATACAATTCACCACCCCCCTCCCCCCCCTCTTGTTCGTGGATATCATAATAGACGACTAAGGGATATAATATGCTTATAACATGAGAAGAACAACAAGAGAAGGAAAAGCCGAATTGAAATCCTATGCAAACACGTCTGACCAGCGTGGTATATTAGTTCAATTTCCCTCGTATTATGGAGGAGACCCTAGACCAACAGTGTATCCCAACGACGAAGGCGACGTGGGTACGGGTTGGTTATGGGCCCGCGTGCCGTCCTTTCATGGCCCCGGACGGAATGGACCGCGTGTGCGCTTACCATAGCCCACCCATAAAAAAAAGACCAACAGGGTATAGGCTGAGATGATATATAGCCTATTTATCATAAAAAACCTTACAAATATACATAACACTGCGACAAATATAGGTTGAGCAATAATAATAAATTAACAAATGGTATTATTGACAATTAGCCAAACGCGATCGCCGAATCGTGGCGTTTCATCATGTATGATTATGGTCAGACATCGCGTATCATGTGTTATGCGCAATCACCGTTGTCATAATGACTGCAAAGATAACAAATGTTCCATAACAATATCATTATCGCCATTCTTGTCAGGTGGGGCTATTGAAATTGATTTTAGTATTGAAATTATCGTGAGATTGATACATATTGTAATATATATAACGGCAAAACATTCACGTACTAAGATTGATTACGTCGACCCGGGTTTCGAGCACATCCGAAGCTCATCATTAGGGGGAGTGTGAAAAAATTGATGTTATGAGTCAAGACAATACTACTAATAATTCTCTGGTAACCCATTAACGGGGTTTTGCAACTCCCACGAGAAAATGGAGAGATATTATATCGATGGCTCCTAAGCATAGTGAGTAAACTAACATTTTTAGGTATTTTAACTTTTTTGATGAAATTATAAAAAAATAACCTTATTCATCAATCTCGGTCATAAAAATTAAAAAATCATTGCAGAAAATCATTGAAGCTTTTTCATCTGTGGAAGTTCATTACACCCGCAAAGATACAAATCGTAAATATTTGGATGGATCCTTGTCGTTTCCTAAGATGTTTGACCTCTATAAAGAATGGTTTGATCCCGTTAATTATTTAAATGTCCAATGAATCACGTCGTAATCAATACAAAAACTTAAAAATCCTAGCACAAGAATTTGAAAAAATGTAAACATTTTATCTTGGACACGCTCCGCTGAAAAATTGCAATTTTTCAGATGACTCACTATTCGTAGGAGCCATACATGGTATTTTTATCTCATCACCACACGGAGAGAGTTCAGAGTAATTCTGAACTAAACCGGATCAAACCACTAGTAGGCCGTTAATTAAGATAAAACAAACGTGAGCAAAACAGTCACGGTACATTTAATATTATAAGCAAAACATTGACGATGTTTATAAATTAATATAATCGTGTGCAGTCACATGTATGCAACCTTGCTATTATCATATAAAACAATATAAAAAAACTGCGATAAACCCACAAATTTGCCTCAATTATCCTCGTCATCTCAAATAATGTATATTTTAAGGCTAATGTCGAGCCTCCTTCACATTGGGAGAGAAATTTGGTAGACTCTACCACACTTGTCAGATGTGTGTTGTTATAAATGTTATTTCGATATTTCCTTCAGTTATAATGATGTTATCTGCTTTTTAAACTGAAACTTTTATTACATCGCCTTAAACTTTTTCGTCCATCTATTGCATGTCGCGTGACGGTCGGCCGCAGAGTAGGGGTAAAGTGAAAGGCGTTCGACAGAACAGCCGAGACCAATATGGCGGTGTTCGCTTCAGCTGACCGTGTAGTGTATAGACTATTACTCATTTGTGCCACTGCTACACGCAATTTTTTGTTTTTATCAGTGTTTAATGCAAATATTGCTATTTTTTGTGATGCGAATAAGTTTATCTTTTACTGTGGTTTCATAAAACCACACAATCAATTCTTTTTGCTGATTACAAACGATGGCAAACTATATAAACACCTGATGGTAAGTGATTTTGCCGCTCATGGATCTTTGCTTGGCCGCTGCCTACCGTCAAGAAAGTGAAGGGAGTGTGAATGCGTGCAATAAGGTTTGGTAATACTAAAGGCATCACACCAAAACCACACGCTCACAGAACGAAGCGCAGTAACAAATTAATCATCCTTAAACGTCTTTTACGATCATCTACAGCATAGGAAGGGTTGGTCACCATTATGTTCTTACTAGGTTACCACCAGTGGCGGCTGTACCTTAAGTGCGTTCGTGCGCTGAACCACCAAATCAAAATATTTAAAAACTACAAAATTTTACTTCAATTTTATTTTTAAATTACCATTAATACTTATTCTTTGAACATAAAAACATATAACAAATAAAATTTCAAATTATGACGAAACAATATAAGCGCATTACTAAACTATTAAAACTTATATTCCTTGTAAAAAAAAAATCTCGTGCGCTGAGGCGAGCGCACGGGGACTGCCCATACAACTTGTATTAGATAGGAGTTAAGCGCTTATTACACTACACGTTATTCAGGGCCCTGAATTACTAGGGGTGCTGTACAACAGCTAAATAGTGGAACTTGTTTCACTTTTAGCAAAAATAACAGTTTCAGAAAACTGTTCCAAAATAAACAGCCTGTTGTGCTGTAATACGAGAAAAAAAAGGGGAAATAACCATTATTTAGGAATAATGTTTAGAAGTGGTTTCAGTGTTTGTTCCTAAAATGAAAACGATATATTTTAATCATAAAAATTATCAACCATTCATTTCTAATACATGGGTAAAAATCTCAATGTGATAATCAATCTTTCTCTAGAGCTTATACTTTGTCTTAAAATTGTGTCCTGTTTTTGTATAAAAGGAGTTACTAAAGTTAATAGCTCTTCAAATTCAACACCACTTATTCTTAAGTAATTTCTTAGATCTGATTGGTCCAGAACACTAAGTATCTGCATATTAGAACGCCTTGGTCTTAATTGTAAATATTCCTTCACCCAGATTCTCTTTTTCTTTTTTTTAATTTTCATGCTTGAAACTACAGCGGCTACAGCAAAAGCAATTTTTTGTTTTGACAATGTAGGAGCCATTGTAGCGCACGTGCAACACTTGAGACGGTTACAGCAAAATTAAGTTATGCTAAGGTATAAGAGGCGTATATATCAAATCAGTTAAATACCTAAATAAAATAAATACGGTTTTGAAATATAACAGCATGGAACTGTTGTCTATAAATCGGCGTAACAACCCACCCAAACACATCTGAACGCGGAACATGCTTTTCTCTATTCTATCCTACGCAGATCACCTTTGTTAGAAAGAATAAAAGTAGGGAACATGCTATTCTCTATTCTAGCATAAACAATTACATTTGTAGGAAAGCGAAAAAAACTGTTCTGTTCTCAGCTGACAACTGTTTTCTGTTTGCCTGTTGTGTTCATTAGATTGGATATTCACATTTTGATAGAATAATATTTTTGTTAACATATCATTATGATTCAAATGGAACTAGTAATATTAGACAAACACATACAGTATAATCAGAGCATTTATTTTTTATCGTAATATTTTCTTGCAACGAATATTAAATCTTGTGACAAATTAATGATACTCATGTTTGTCTATATATTATGATAATTTTAAAAATGTGCTGTAACAAAGCGGATTCTTTTTCCTTTTTCAGTTTAGTATCCTACCCTAATAATTTGTGGCGCTCTTCTTAAAATTCTCCCACTTGATGCTATAGCGCCACTTCAATTTGCTCCCTTTCAACGGATACTTTTTAATACACTGAGATGGCTCTGCTTACTTCTACCCTCCATAGTGGAAAGGACGTAGTTAAATTAATAAAGAACAATGTCAACAAGGTCAAATTTAATAAATTTATAACTCATTTTCTGTATCGGGTAGATAATTATAAATGTCTGTAATAACGATTACTTGTTGGACGTGAGACACCTTAGTCCGCCCGTGACCATGAATGCTGCAAAAGTGTTCGAAACGTCGGGCAATCATAAATCAAATACAAACGCGATATAATCCGTAAAAGTAGTTTTATTTACAAAGAACAATGTATTAAAAATGAATGGTTGATAATTTTTATGATTAAAATATATCGTTTTCATTTTAGGAACAAACACTGAAACCACTTCTAAACATTATTCCTAAATAATGGTTATTTCCCCTTTTTCTCGTATTACAGCACAACAGGCTATTATTTTGGAACAGTTTTCTGAAACTGTTATTTTGCTAAAGGTGACACAGGTTCCACTATTTAGCTGTTGTACAGCACCCCTAGTGATTCAGGGCCCTGAATAACGTGTAGTGTAATAAGCGCTTTAAACGCCTGGCGCGTGAGACAGAAGATAGTTCATAGAAATATGTCAAAAAATGAGTCTGTTCCCGTACGGCGCACGGGCGAACCGAACGTTGCCGAGAGAACTCGACTTACGACGAAATTCGCCGATGATGTCTCGTTAAGTACAGTAAGTAGATGTAGTTTCGATGTATCTGTGACGAGTTAAATATGGTTTGTTTACATTGTTTTTTTTTATTTTGGTCTTAGTTGTATTTTATACTGCGTATACAGTGGGTGAAAATGAGTATAAATATAGACTATATTAAAGACAATAACAAAACTTTTTTAAATAAAGTTGATATAAATTGGCGGGACCGCCAAGGCCCTCATTTATAAATATTCTTTGAAGTGTGAAAAACAAACAAAATGCCTATTGTTCTTCGCAAGTACACCTACAAAATGTAATGCGTTCAAAAAAAAAATAAAAAAAAAAAATACGTAAATTGTTGTTCCATTGCAATTTCTGATCGTAATACTTAGTGAGCAAGTAAAGTGCACCACCACTTTGATGACCCACCAGCCGCCACTGGTTACCACACAAATAATTTGGCATAATATTGAACAAAAATAATCTAGATTCTTAACGATCTAAATATCATTTTAGTGCATCGATATTATTTGTGATATTCCCTAAAATTACTCCCTAAAATCTTCGACCGTCTGAATCGGTCGGTCGGTTAGAGAGGCTTAAATCCACTACACATTGAACAGTTGATTAATAGATGAATCCAAAATTAGGCCAAAAGTTGCAATTTTAAATTACACATTGTGTCAATAGTTTTCCTTGCATGTATTAATTATACATACATATATTCACGCGTTTTTCCCATAGGGGTAGGCAGAGACCACTTCCCTCCACTTGCTACGATCTTGACATACCACTTTCGTCTCCTCCACATTCATTAATCTCTTCATGCATATTCTTCGGTTTAGGGTACTTCTAACCTGGCCTTTCTTAAGAACGTCGCCGATTTGATCGTGGAACGTCCGCCTTGGTCTTCCCCTTCTAACAGTTCCGCTCAGATTCGCCTTATAAATTCTTCTTGTTAATGTCCTTTCATTCATTCTCTCTACATGACCAAACCAATTTAACATACCTTTCTCAATCCGTCACTACATCTACATTCATACCACAACGTTCCCTGATTACACTATTCTTAATTCTATCACTATTAATTATATATTGAATTTTTATTACTCTTTTATAACACACGTAGTCACGTGGTATTAATAGTAATGTCAATATTATTAATATTCATAATAAATTAATAACAATTTTGTTATCTCGACAGTTGCTATGACAACGGCGATAGGGCGGATCTCTTGACGCGCCATATAATATGACATTTTGCCCGATTTGTTCAAGTTTGTCAGATAATGCACCGTTTTTGTTTATTCAAAGTTATTTATCGTAGCTAGGTAAATGGGCTATATCTATACCAATAAATAAAATTGGAGCGTCTGTTTGTAATGTCAAAATAATAGACTTTTTTCATGCTCACACGATTATTTGCACTATACATATGCCTAAAATACATTTTATATTTTTCTTGTCTGTCTGTCTGTTTGTTCTGGGTAATCTTCAAAACGGCTAGACCGATTTCAAAAATTCTTCCACCAATGGAAAGCTATAATATCAGGGAGTAAACTAGGCTATATTTTATCCCGGTATTCCCACGGGAACGGGAACTACGCAGGAAAGACTGAAACCGAAGCGAAGGCGGGTTGCTAGTTTATAATAATTTAACTGATAGTGCCGAGATTAATACATTTAAAAAGAACTGTTTAACTTAATAAACTAGTAAATTCGCGCGGTTTTACCTGCGTATTTCCCGTTCCTATGAGAATAATGGCATAAAAAATAGTCTAAGTTACTCTTTATATAGACCACTACCTGGTATAGTACATTATTATCAAAATCGGTCCAGCCGTTTTTAAGTTTCATGATCATCATCGTTACAGATCATACATATATGTCCCACTGCTGGGCTCGAGCCTCCTCCACAATGAGAGGGATATTGAACTATATCACACTGGTCAGACGGGTTGGTACAGGGTTTTATTTCCAGTTTTCCTTCTCTTGCTTAGATGTTATCTACTATAATCCCTTTATCGTATTTTACGAGACCCACGGACGAGAGAGAGAGAGAGAGAGAGAGAGAGAGAGAGTGAATTGTATTCTTACTCCATCACCATACGGAAGATTTCAAGATTACTCGGAACAAACAGACAGACAAAAAATTCCTAAACTAGTTTATAGGCATTCAAATAACCATATGAGCATGAAAAAAGCCCCCTATTTTGACATTACAAACAGACACTTCAATTTTATTTTTTGGAATAAATTTTAAATTATAGATATGTGCATAGTTTTAGACTGAAAATTTTAACTTATGTTATTATATTGACAAATAATCAAATCATCAATTCCAATACGATAATTCCTAATCGACTTACTCCAATTCCTAATCGACTTACTCCAGGTTATTCAGACGGGTTGGTATGGGGTTTTATTTCAAGTTTTCCTTCCCTTGCATATATGTTATCTGCATATTGTAATCCCTTAGTCGTCTTTTATGACACCCCCAGATAAGGTAGTGAATTGGATTCTTACTCCGTCACCAAACGGGACATTCTTTATTAATAATAACTCATTGTTTTCTAATGTGCAATTTGTGTTTAGCAAAAACATTTTTCTATTTGCTTGTATGCATTTGTATGCAAAAAATTGCAAACAGCATTGATAACATTTTGAAGTCAGTGAAAATTTAGATAATAGGTCACAGGGGGTAACAATATTGAAAAGGTAAGGAACTATTTCTCTGGACCCTTCTTGTAGAGAAGCTGTTCTATACAAGGATGCGTAGATACGCACCAGATGGTGAAGAATAGGATATACAAAACTTTCACATCACGGAATGACTGATCAATCCATAAAAAACTTAATTTGCCTAACACACTTTGATTCTAATAAAGTTGGATATTGCAGAATTATGAGTATGGCTATTAAGGAATTACTGTGATTGGCAATATTATCTTTGGAGAGAATATGTAGTTAGTCTTGATAAGTCCAAGGGATGTAATGCGGAAGATATATAAGCTTTACCTGAATTAATTGACACAAAACGTTGATAGAATCTAGGAGTTTATAAATATTTTTGCCTCCTCTCAACTCTAGTTGTGTATACTTCAAGATGTCCATTGCAAATGTTGATTTCTCATCTTCTAATATTGGTGAAATTGACCCTGTAAGCATATAAAACTGAGAGTTATTAAAAGATATTGTTTCCCTTATCTACCAGTCAGCCGATGTATTGTTGGACGTAGGATTCCTAAAGGGGGGCACATATCATGAATCAACCCATTGCAAACCTGTTGGCGATCACCGTTAGTGTTAAATTTCTCAAAAAAGCGCTTCGGGCAAGGGACCAAGCGCCATTTAGTGGCGTTATTCGACATTATCGTCATCATCGCACTTCATATACCTCCCAATGTGGAGCTCGAGCTATCTTCAGAATGGGAGAGTCAATGAACTTCTATATCATGCTGGTTAGACGGGTAGGCACTGGGTTTTAACCTGAGTTTTTCTCTCCTTTCTTCCTGAGTTTATCTACAGATTATAATCCCTTAGTCGTCTTTTTCGACACCCACGCGCAAGCTAGGGAGGACCGAGTTATATTCTTACTCCATCACCACACGGAGAACTTACTTGGTATGTGGTGCTCACTTACTCGGTATTTACAGTGCCCACCAGGAAGTAAAGGGTTTCTTTGTTAGACATACAGAGAGAAAACTCTTCATACCAACATCATGGTATTGCGTCTGTTAGTTTTGATGTGAAACATGTACAGAAGAGGGTGAACCCTATCGTTGGCGTGGCGTTAACGCCACGCTTTGATATGTACATTTGTGTAATGAAACCATGGTCTGTTTTAGAATTTTGTACAACACCATCTAGTGAGCTCAAAATAAAATATTAACTTAAACACATACTACACTATAGTGCATACTAATGAAAATAAATGTTTAATGAATAAAATTCATCATTTTCTGGAGAAAAAAACATAATATCTTATTAATACTTTATATTAGTTCCTGTCGTAATCTGTTCTTTTATGCATATATACTTGTACAAAATAATTTCGATGTTTCACATCTGCCAGACGTCCTGAGCGCGGCTCCCTTTTTTATGACTAGCACAAGATGAAGAGTGAAAGGCGAGAAGAATGAAGGGTAACAACATTTTGTATTCTTAACCCGCAACGATACAAAGGAAATGTATGACAATATTTATGAAAAATAAAAATGTAATTTACCTGAACATAATAACCGATCCAAAAAATTAAACATGGGTCCCGTGATCCTTTTCACATGCAAGTTGTCAGCAAATACTTTTATGATTGTGTCACAAATTGACTGCAACATTTCCTTGTCCGAATGAAGACTGTTTAGGTACGAGTAGAGAGATTGCGTTGTGTGCTTTACCTGTTATCAAAAGTTTGACGTTAATTGAATTTGACTTCAGGTGACTGAAGCTAATACCTGAGGCCCATCAGCCTTTCTAATAGAAACATACATACGCTCCATATGTTGACACCGTGAATGCCAAGTGATTATCAAACCTTAGACTTGACAGTCTAGTCAGAGGAATTTAAAAATATTCGCCATTGACAGAAAGGTTAAAGAGTAGGCTTGCAACGAATAGTATATTCGGCAGTATACCGAATATTCGGCGAGACCCCTGACCGAATAGCCGAATACTAGGCAAAAGTATTCGGCCGGATTTTAGCGCCAAAACTTGTACAGAGGTGCGTCGTGATTGTTTCGCGCTTGTTTGTTCTAATGTACTCGCCACCTGCACGTCCGCAGTTGCTCTTTTAATCTTTTCTTAAGTAATAGTAATATAAACATATCACGTTATGATATATACGTGGTTGCAAGCAAGGTAATTTTTTCCGTGTTTGATCAAGATTGCAGCAAAATATTTGTCGGCACCAGAAAGTAGTGTTTATTCAGAGCGCCTTTTCTCTAAGGCTGGGGTGGTCTACGAGAAAAAGAAGTAAACTACTTCCTAAAAATGCAGTAAATTTGTCTTTCTGCCTTATAACCTTCCCCTCCTAAATTTTGATTATGAAAATAATTCAAATACATAAAAAAATTCTTAACTTTTCTAATACAGAAGATGATTATGTACCTGTTTTATGTACCAATGACTACTTAGATGATTATAAAAGAAATAAAAACCTTACCCTTCTAAATTTTAATTACGACAATAATTCAGATACATAGAATCTTTAACTTTTCTAATACAGAAGATGATTATGTACCTGTGTAATGTACCAATGACTACTTGAATGATTATAAGAGAAATGAAAATATGAATATATACGTAATGAAACGACTTTTTTTTCATTTTACCAATTATCTCCCTATAACTAAATATATAACTTAAGTATTCGATATTTGGCCAAATAATATGTTGGTATTCGATATTTGGCCAAATAATATGTTGATATTCGATATTTGGCCAAATAATATGTTGATATTCGATATTTGGCCAAATAATATGTTGATATTCGATATTTGGCCAAATAATATGTTGATATTCGGTATTCGGCAGAATATAATAAAAGCAGCCGAATAGGCGGAATACGGAATAGTAACCTAATATTCGTTGCAAGCCTATTAAAGAGTGAAAGCATGACGTAGTACAGGCAAGTAATACGACGGGATGAAAGTAATATTGTGGGGAACGCTTCAAGTATGAATGATGTAAGGGACGACCGAACAAAATGGATAGAATGGGAGTAAACGCAGAGATGACATCTGATAAGTTTTCATTATGCATATTTCATGCTCATGAGAACCTGAACCAACGTACTTAGCCGGCGTCATGTGGTAGATCAATTTCTCTCAATAATATAGCCGCGCTCAATAATGATACAATTGGACTGAAGAAGAAGAGCTTGCCAACCATAGCACAGAAATCAGTAGTAAAAAAAAAGTACCGAAGAAAAAGCAGTATATTTCAGTTTCTAGGAGAATGTAGCGCTCCTTTCCTGAATATGGTGATGGATTTAATGAAAAACAATTAGCATCTTGGGTATTATATTCTATAAGTGGTAATAACTACTTGCCATCGCATAATACGCTACCTCATCTGGCTTTATTCGTAAAAACGAGGTACCCTCTCTAGTTTTTTTAGACACATCATAGAAGTAGTTGCATTTGTATTACAATTTTAATTATTCTTCAATCACTTATGAACAGTATAGATAAATGTTTGAACTCTCATATTGTTTGAAACGTGCGACTAATTCGGGTAAGTATTCGATGTAGCAGTTGTTTAAGCACTATTTCTCGCGAACTTCTTGTCATACAAAATTAATCGTAACGGAACCGTATTACATGTTTGCATAATCTTTTTATGGTCATATATTAATACCTTCTATGTTTCTGTTGCCTCCCATTGTGGAAAAGGCTTGTGCCTAATTGAGCCATATATATGAGTTGATAAAGTGAGCCGTATAGGGGTTGAAAAAGTAAGACATATATGGGTTGAAAAAGTGAGCGGTAAATGGATTGAGAAAATGTGTCGTATGTGGGTTAGAAAATGAGCAGTATATGGATTGAGAAAGTGAGCCGTCTATGGGCTGAGAAAGTGAGCCGTATATAGATTGAAAAAGTTAGCCGTATATGGGTTGAAAAGTGCGCCGTATATAAATTGAATAAGTTATCCGTATATGGGTTGAAAAGTGCGCCGTATATAAATTGAATAAGTTAGCCGTATATGGGTTAAAAAGTGCGCCGTATATAGATTGAAAAAGTTAGCCGTATATGGGTTGAAAAGTGCGCCGTATATAAATTGAAAAAGTTAGCCGTATATGGGTTGAAAAGTGCGCCGTATATAGATTGAAAAAGTTAGCCGTATATGGGTTGAAAAGTGCGCCGTATATAAATTGAAAAAGTTAGCCGTATATGGGTTGAAAAGTGCGTCGTATATAAATTGAAAAAGTTAGCCGTATATGGGTTGAAAAGTGCGTCGTATATAGATTGAAAAAGTTAGGCGTATATGGGTTGAAAACTCATATATGAGTTGAAAAGTGAGCCATACATGGGTTAAAACGATGGGCCGCGTATGGGTTAAAAAAGAAGATTACTCACCAAACTCTCAGTCAATTCCCCAGCGCTAACGACGAGCCCTTTAATCACATTGTATCTATAGTCTGAATAGTTGAGTAGTTGCACAAATCTTGGCATGGTATGTCCAGGGAACAACCAAAGAACTACATTGGAATTTTCACTTGTTGGATGTTGGTCTACCTCGTCTTCTGATTCTTTTACTGGTTTGAGTTCCACCTCCTCCGAGGGGAATATTCTTTTCAAGGCGTCGTGGTGCAGTATGTTGCAGATTGGTGGATCACTGTAAACGATTAATTTTGTATGTTTAAAGTATCCATCGTTTTTCGTGTGGTAATGGAAATTCATGTGGTAAGAATACAAATCACCACCCCCCTACCTTGCCCGTGCGTGTCGTAAAAGACGACTAAGGGATAGGTATAAAACATCTGTGCAAGAGAAGGAAAGCTCCAAATAAAACCCTATACTAACAAGTCTGACAAGCGTATAGTAGGTCAATTTCCTTCCTATTGTGGAGGAGGCTCGAGCCCAGCAGTGGGACGTATATGAGTTGCAATGATGAAATGAAAGTATCCATAGAACTTGGACACTATATGTATCCTCGAATAAGTTTTCAACATTAATTTCTCCCACAAACTTTCTGCACCGTTTCCCGAGCGCTACATGTCCTTTTTTAAAACAAGGTTCAAAAAGAGTCCTTTTCTAACGGCAGCGACTTGACTGTGCTCACTAGTATTGCTAAGGTCCATGAGCGGCAGTTGCCACTTACCATTAGTTGTGCTGATTGGTCTACTACTAAAATAATATGTATCTACAGTAATGGCAGTATAAAGCTGCTGAGCGATCATTAGGAGAACATCCAGCAACCTATGGAAGAGGCCCATGCCTCCCCATGAAGGGGGGTTGATAGCAGTTGGTGTCAAAAATTAGCAAGAATAGTTCTGCTGCTCACTTTACTGACGCTACCTTTAACAAATCATATTCTTAATCCCCACATAGGGAATTTTTAAGTTATATTTCTTTTGACGAGTTAGGAAAAAATTAAGTATTTTTTATGATGCACGTGCAGACCGGCTTGAAAAACGGACACCCTAATGTTGGCTAGTCCAATATTTTTTGCGACGTACGCACACACCGTCCCAATTGAGAACTAGATAATGTGTTATAATAAAGCTTTTAATCTATTCAGTACTTGTTTTTCTATTATTAGTATGGATTTTTTCTACAAACGTACGATAACGCGAAGGATAAAACTTTTAGAAAGGTTTTTATATTGTTACGCCAAAGAAGTGTAACTTCTTATGTGCATACATAAGTATACAAATACTGTAAATAAAACTACTTTTACAGATTATATCGCGTTTGTATTTGATTTATGATTGCCCGACGTTTCGAACACTTTGCAGCATTCATGGTCACGGGCGGAGTAAGGTGTCTCACGTTCAACAAGTAATCGTTATTACAGACATTTGTAATTATCTACCCGATACAGAAAATTAGTTATAAATTTATTAAATTTTGACCCACATTTTAGTACAAATTTATTGCCAGTGTAAGAAGAAAATGATTCTATATGAAAAAATCATATTGTTTATGGTTAGTAATTATTAAATTTGTAGCAATTATTGTTACAATTTGTTGATTTAAAACTAACAAAACTAATATACTACCACCGGATCGGAACGCGACCACACTTACCACCTTAGTCCGTCCGTGACAATGAATGCTGCAAAGTGTTCGAAACGTTTGGCAATCATAAATCAAATACAAACGCGATATAATCCGTAAAAGTAGTTTTATTTACAAAGTGTAGTGCTCGCGTAAACATCAGATATCATTATATACAAATACTTTTTTTTTTAACAAGTAGTCAATGATAGGTACTTGTAAATAAATGAAGTGAATATTCTGCCCGCATGCGCTCTAGTGCGGTCGATCTTCTCGACAGCTTGCTGGGCTACTCCACACATTATATCCTTCATCACTTGGGCAGAGTTCAGATGTGGTGCTTCCACGGCGCACTGTCGGCAGATTGAGAGTAGGCCTAACAAAATAAATAAAATAACACATATTAATATGACAACAGCGTAGATCGTATAGTGGTCTGTGTCTTGTATATAATTCCTACGAACAATGAACTTGATATAATTTGATTCTGTTAATTGTTGACCAGGGCCGGATTATCCATAAGGTGGATTAGGCAACTGCCTAGGGGCCCCGCATTAACTAGGGGCCCCGAGCAAGCACCAAGAAAAAAATTTAATTTATTTCATTGAATATTTCTTTTTAAATCTCATTTCTCTTGCCTACTCCATCATGAGACCTGGATCATCATTTAACTACAACTATATCCTATTCATTAAGATTATTTCAATAACAGTAAAAAGAAATGAGTCAGGCATGTAAGGTGATGCTACAGCATCAAGTCAAGGTCATAAGGTATGGTGTTGCCATAAGCGATTGAAGTATACAGAAGTACTGTAAGATAGATTACTAAAGAAATCGATCGGATCGACTGGACTTTTGTAATAGAAAATATATATTAAAAAAAAGGAAGTACAGGGTAAAGGAAAGGGGCCCCGAGAATTGAATTGCCTAGGGGCCCCCGTGAATTGTGTTGCCTAGGGACCCCGAGAATTGCATTTCCTAGAGGCCCTTGA
Source organism: Lymantria dispar (assembly GCA_032191425.1). Classification (NCBI taxonomy): domain Eukaryota; kingdom Metazoa; phylum Arthropoda; class Insecta; order Lepidoptera; family Erebidae; genus Lymantria; species Lymantria dispar. The sequence goes on from CM063448.1 coordinate 10,940,680, forward strand.
TAGGATTAATCCGGCCTTGATGTTGACCATGGGTGTCGTAAAAGTCCGTAAAAATTATTTTGTTTACAATGACTTTGTGATTTTACAAATGGTATCGATTTACATGACAACCTCCCTTCCCAAGTGTCGCGTCGTCGACCTTAGGGCTCGAAAAATAATCCTTTCATCATCATCATCATCATCTTGCTCTTATCTCAATTACTTGGGGTCGACGCAATATGTCATCTGTTTTGACATATTGCAAAAAGTTTCGGCAATGACTTTTATGACCGGCCACCTGCCTGACGTCAACCCTCCTTGGGAATGTAATCGTTGACCCAAATGGTACCAGATGGAGTTGGTCCGGGTCAATCTAGGGCTCTTAGTCGTCTTTTACGACACCCACGAGCAAAGCAAGGGTTGGTAGTATTCGAAGCCGCTACCACACAACAGCCACGAAAAATAATCCTTTACACGATCAAAAAATTGTTCTAAATCTGGGTATTGTTCACATCCGTAAATTGAAATTTTCCCTTACGAAATAATGGCTTATTCCTTAATGCGTGTATAAAAGTGTATAAAAACTTTATATGTACTAACCTGTCATGCTCGCCTCGCGTACCCACGCCCCAATATCTCCTCTCATATCAATAGTGTACTCCGACAAGCACTGCAGTAAAGCTCCCACAATTTCTCCAATGTACTTCTCTATAGAACCGACAACGCCCAATGTTTGACACACTTCAGTCAAACCTATGACGGCGTCACGTCGAGCCTCAGCCCACTTATGAGTTGACTCAGTCACTTTAGTACACTCAATCAAAGATTGGATGACATTTGGTAGATGCTCAGCCAGTATGAATTTTGGCAGAGAACCTGTAAAAATAAATTATAACACACTTATTTTGTGTTTATTTTGATAGACCATAATTAGTGTGGGCAGTTCACCCTAACCGACCCAGTCGACGGAAGGATGGTACGCGTAACTGTAATCATTATTTAGAGTGATCAACAGTTCCGTGCTGGCCACGGATGTTAAGAATTAGGTACAAGTGGTTGGCCCAATAGCAACGGGGAGGGAGTATCGTGGGTTATAGGACTACTCGTCGCCTTTTCATTGCCCCCAATGGAACGGACTGTGTGTGTCCAAACAATAGCAAGCTCAAAAAAATGGTGTGATCAACAATAGCGTTGCTAGCCCATCAAACGGGTTAGAGTAGATAAAACAGTGATAATTCGAACCCACAAAATGAAAAGTAATAGTTTTAAAGAGCCGCTAGATCAAAAACAGTAATAGTTTTAAAACCCACTAGATTAAAATACAGTAATAGTTTTAAAGACCCACTAGATAAAAATACAGTATTAGTTTTAAAGACCCACTAGATCAAAATACAGTAATAGTTTTAAAGAGCAGCAAGATCGATAACAGTAATAGTTTTAAAACCCACTAGATTAAAATACAGTAATAGTTTTAAAGAGCCGCTAGATCAACAACAGTAATAGTTTTAAAACCCACTAGATTAAAATACAGTAATAGTTTTAAAGAGCCGCTAGATCAACAACAGTAATAGTTTTAAAACCCACTAGATTAAAATACAGTAATAGTTTTAAAGAGCCGCTAGATCAACAACAGTAATAGTTTTAAAACCCACTAGATTAAAATACAGTAATAGTTTTAAAGAGCCGCTAGATCAACAACAGTAATAGTTTTAAAACCCACTAGATTAAAATACAGTAATAGTTTTAAAGAGCCGCTAGATCAACAACAGTAATAGTTTTAAAACCCACTAGATTAAAATACAGTAATAGTTTTAAAGAGCCGCTAGATCAACAACAGTAATAGTTTTAAAACCCACTAGCTTAAAATACAGTAATAGTTTTAAAGAGCCGCTAGATCAACAACAGTAATAGTTTTAAAACCCACTAGATTAAAATACAGTAATAGTTTTAAAGAGCCGCTAGATCAACAACAGTAATAGTTTTAAAACCCACTAGATTAAAATACAGTAATAGTTTTAAAGAGCCGCTAGATCAACAACAGTAATAGTTTTAAAACCCACTAGATTAAAATACAGTAATAGTTTTAAAGAGCCGCTAGATCAACAACAGTAATAGTTTTAAAACCCACTAGATTAAAATACAGTAATAGTTTTAAAGAGCCGCTAGATCAACAACAGTAATAGTTTTAAAACCCACTAGATTAAAATACAGTAATAGTTTTAAAGAGCCGCTAGATCAACAACAGTAATAGTTTTAAAACCCACTAGATTAAAATACAGTAATAGTTTTAAAGAGCCGCTAGATCAACAACAGTAATAGTTTTAAAACCCACTAGATTAAAATACAGTAATAGTTTTAAAGAGCCGCTAGATCAACAACAGTAATAGTTTTAAAACCCACTAGATTAAAATACAGTAATAGTTTTAAAGAGCCGCTAGATCAACAACAGTAATAGTTTTAAAACCCACTAGATTAAAATACAGTAATAGTTTTAAAGACCCACTAGATCAAAATACAGTAATAGTTTTAAAGATTGACTTGATCAAGAAACAGTAACAGTTTTAAAGACCCACCAAATCAAAGAACACTAATAGTTTTAAAGACCCACTAGATCAAAAAATAGTAATAGTTTTAAGGATATCTACTCACCCACGGCTCTAGCATATCCCATTCTCAACACTAATCCATTGACTCCGCTGCTACTCAAATAGTCACAATATTTCTCCATTAGTTGACCACGTTTTTCTTTAGAGGTAACATCGCCATACTTTAAGTTGTCATCGCGTAAATATTGATCAAACACCAATGGCAATGCGTATATAGCCTTCTCTCTTATAATTTGGACTTCGTGTGATAAACATTCCTCTATCAGGTTCAGCCAGTCATCTGAAATTAATAATGTATTCTGTAAGTAGTTATGAGAGCTGATTGGCTTAGGATTGGGGTGTCGGGGATAGAATGTCATCAGACGATCTCTCCGGCACCCCGTAAAAGCGCGGAAGGGGCCGCTGTGGTTTTACTGGGTATTTCGGTCCCTTATGTGGCCGGCGAGTCCCACACTCACCTCCCCGTCTGTCACCGGCGGGAGGATAGTGCGTAAATGCATTTCCACATCAAGAAAAAAAAACTGATTTGCTTAGGTATTTATCATTTCAGCTCATAACGTCCCACTTCTGGGCTCTAGCTTCCTCAATAGAACAAAAATGACCTACTATAACATGCGGGTGCAGATAGGTTGGTATAGGGTTTTATTTTTATTTTTATTGCAAACGGTGGCAAACAAGCAAACAGTACACATGGACCATGCTCATGGACCTCTGCAAGGCCGCTGCCTACCGCGAAGAAAATGAAGGGAGTGCGAATGGGTGCATTGAGGCTCGGTAATACCAAAGGCACCACCAAAACCCTCCACACACAAACACCCTCAGAAAATTGGGCTTCCGGCTCTCTCGCTCACCGAACGAAGCGCAGTAACAAATCGCTACTACTCAGTAGCCGATTTTCTGCGAGAGGTGGTCCTACCACTCCAAAATTTCCAGCTTTCCTTCTTTTGCATAGATGCTATATATATATATATTTTTTCCCTTAGTCTTCTTTTACGACATACACGGGCAAGATAGGGTGAATTGTATTCTTACTCCGTCACCACACTTTATGCTTTGCTTTACTTAGGTATTTATTATTACTAGTGGTCGCCGAGTGGTGGAAATTCGGTTATAATTCATTTAAATTATTTTTCTGCTACACAATTTTTTAATATGATTATTATATACTTAAAAATAAAGACGTATTAACTTTTTTTTAACATAAGACTGGTACCTCATATTATTGTAGCTTATTGACAACAATAAAGAAGAAGAAGAAATGCAAACAAAAGTGTATAAGCGCGCGCGCATGTGTGTGTGTGTGTGTAAGTGTAGCAATCGAATGGTAGTATGCGTAATGCCTTTTTCAATGAATTTAATGTATTTCCAATCCATTATTAAATGAAATTTCAGTTTTATGCACTACTCCTCATTATATACTTCAACTGTGCAAAATTTCATTTTTATCCATCTACGTAATTTTCGTAAAAAGGGGTACAAAGATTTTGCTTCACGTATTAATATATAGATAAGAAGTATAGCTCTAGCAACAAATTGATGAAAACTGCTTTCACTTCTATGCAGTAAGTAGTTTTTACATGGTGCAAGTACAAAATGTGTGGTGACGGAGTATTTGTCGCAAAAGACGACTTAGAGATATAATATTCACACGTCTGACCAACGTGGTATAGTAGGTCAAATTCCCTCTCGTAGTGGAGGAAGCCTGAGCCCAACATTGGGATGTATATAGGCTGAGACGATGAAGTACAAACATACAGAGACAAAAATTAAAAAAAAAAGAGTTTTTGATTTCTGTTGACCGACTAAATTAGTTTTTATTCAATATTTATAATTTACATGTATCGTTCTGTTACAATTATATTTTTGCTACAGTTATATGTAAGCCGAATTGCAATTCTGTAACAATTGTTTTATAAACTGAAACAAAGGCCATAGGCCGATAAGTATAGTGAATCAGCCCCAGAAAGATATCTGGCTTATAATTTCAGGGTATGTTGGTACTTATAAGATACTTCGATACTGCAAGTTTCAGCTCTTCATCTAATACCGTTTTTGAGAAAATCGAAAAAAGCTGAAATTCAGAAAAAAAATATTTTCTCAGAAACCCGTGAACCGATTGATCTGAATTTTTAATATGTTCTGGGGGATGATGGTAGCTTCTAGGAAAAAAATTATGAGCTATATTGGTTCATAAGAACCTCGAAAAAAATGACATTTTTCTTTTAATTTTAATATTTAACTATGATAGAATTTTGGCACAATTATGAAACTTTTTTTTGAATTCCTCATCCAATTTCCTGTGGAATTATGACTTTTACGAATATTAATAAATGGTACGCCATGTTGAAAAAAAATAGAAAACCATTTTTTTATTCAAAAATCAAGTTATTTCAATGTTTTTATTCATTAAACACTAGTTATCGCTATATTTGAATATATTATTTTTTACATAGTAAGAAAGAAACTTAACTCCATTAATCCAAAAATTCAATTCACTATGGAACTGGAGTCAAATAACTCTTTAGCCTTCTTAGACATTTTGGTTATACGTAACCCTAATAACACCTTGAGTCATACAGTGTATCGTAAAGCAACACCTACAGACAGATACTTGAACGGTGATTCTCATCATCCCCCCTCACAGTTAGCTACCGTGTGTAAATCTTTGTTGCAGAGAGCACGAGGAATCTGTGACGATGAACACCTGGCTGGGGAGCTGCAGCATGTCAAGCAGGTGCTACGTGCAAACAAGCTGCCAGTTCCTCGCCCCCGTCGCAGAGACCGAGTGAAACCACCCACAGTTGAGCGCCTTCCTGCAATACTACCTTATGTCAAAGGAGTCACTGACAAGATTGGCTACATCCTGAAACGCTCTTCCATTAAAACTTATTTTAAGCCACTGAAGAGGATTAGCCAATTCTTACCACCTGTCAAGTGCCAGATCCCTTTACAAGATGCAGGAGTATATAAACTTGACTGTGACTGTGGTCTCTCTTACATTGGACAAACAAAGAGATCCATAAGAACTCGGATCAAAGAACACATAGCCGATGTGAAGCACCGCCGGGACACTAGGTCTGCAGTCTGTGAACATAGTCAGGACCGCGCCCACCATAACATCAGGTTTGATAAACCACAAATCCTCGCAAAAGAACACCGATACCTGCCTAGAATGGTACGCGAGGCTATTGAGATTAAAAAACACAAAAATTTCAATAGAGAGGATGGCTGGGTGTTACCATCAAGCTGGGATCCTGTTATAAACATTATTAAAAAGAAATCCAAAAAGACCACCACAAGACTGCAAGACACCGTGAGCTCATATTGTATAGATTTGACCCACAATAATAATAACTAAAGATAATTTTATAAATTAAAACCTTTTTAGTAACATAAAGTAAGCCGCCTTCAAAATTAACTTTAATTTAGCATCATGTTACCTGAGTTTTCTTGCCGGATCTTTCTCAGTGTAACCGTGTTCCGATCCGGTGGTAGTATACTAGATTATTAGTTAGTTTTTTAAATATAATTACTATTAATTTTAATGTTTAATTATTACTAACCATAAACAATATAATTTTTTCATATAGAATCATTTTCTTCTTACACTGGCAATAAATTTTGTATCAAAATGTGGGTCAATATTTAATAACTAATTTCTGTATCGGGTAGATAATTATAAAATTTTCTGCAGTAACGATGACTTGTTGGACGTGAGACATCTTAGTCCACCCGTGATCATGAACGCTGTAAAGTGTTCAAAACGTCGGGTAATCAAAAATCAAATACAAACGCGATAAAATCCGTAAAGTAGTTTTATTTAAAATAGTAAGAAAGATTTTCTGTATGTAAATATGTCATTTTTATAGTAATCAAAAAATAAAAGCCCCGTTTTGACAGTTCACGCCAAAGAAGTTTTCTATTTTTTACCAATCAAACTGTTTTGAAGGTAATTACATTATTCATTGACGGGTACCGCCCATTGGGCTAAGTGCTGTGGCATAACGATTTTTTTCATATCATCCACAGACTATTAATAATCGATTAAGGAAAAATAAATCGATCAAGATATATTTTTTAAGGCGGACTCGTACTTGCCTTACTTATTAATTTCAATACTAGTATTTAGACCAACCATTTACAGAATTTCACCAGCTGTGTAGTGATTTTTACGGAAAATCGAGACGTCAATATTGACACTATGAAAATAAAATAATATATATATGGGTAACGATAACAGAACTGACAATTTTGGCTCATCATCTTAAGAAAATGATTGATTGAAGATTCACTTTATCTCGATATTTTTGTGATTGAGTGAATGTTATTGTATCCGAAAAATATTGAATGATAGAAAAATGACCATTCGTAACATTGTATCATTTCAGAATATCTACAATATCACAGTTTAAGTAAAATTTTCAAATCAGAACTTTAATCCAATGCACTTTACATATTCAAATCGATTATATACTCATATAAACTTGATTCGATTTATCGTGAGTATCGAGTACTGAATCGTATGGTTCATCACTAAATACATCGGTAAGACCAAGTGTCAAAACGGGCCTCTTATTTTGTGACAACTATAATTAAAAGTAGAAAATAAGGTTACCGACTTGTAATGACAGTGCCATCTTACAGTTACTGAATGAACTAATTATTATGCGCGAGCAATAATATTTATTAAAACGTAGTTATCGAATACATAATCGAGAATAATATTCGAGTGAGCACCATCCCTGCTGTTCATTGAATAAAAACATTAAAATAATGAGATTTTGGAATAAAAAAATTGTTTTCTATTTTTTTTCAATATACGCCATATTATTTTGATTACTATAAAAATGACATATTTACATACAGAAAATCTTTCTTACTATGTAAAAAATAATATATTCAAATATAGCGATAACTAGTGTTTAATGAATAAAAACATTGAAATAACTTGATTTTTGAATAAAAAAATGGTTTTCTATTTTTTTTCAACATGGCGTACCATTTATTAATATTCGTAAAAGTCATAATTCCACGGGAAATTGGATGAGGAATTCAAAGAAAATAGTTTCATAATTGTGCCAAAACTCTATCATAGTTAAAAATTAAAATTAACAGAAAAACGAAAACTAATATAGCTCATAATTTTTTTCCTAGAAGCTACCATCATCCCCCAAAACATATTAAAAATTCAAATCAATCGGCTCACGGGTTTCTGAGAAAATCATTTTTTTCTGAATTTCAGCTTTTTTCGATTTTCTCGAAAACGGTATTAGATGAAGAGCTGAAACTTGCAGTATCGAAGTATCTTATAAGTACCAACATACCCTGAAATTATAAGCCAGATATCTTTCTGGGGCCGATTCACTATACTTAGTCTTTCATTAGAATGGAAAAAAAGAAGTTGGAAGAATAAATAGTTATTACCTATAATCAGATGTCCATGATATGGAGCGGCGGCTAAGGCAATTGAGGCTATACAGTGACAACAAGCCTGACGCATCAGCTCACCCCCCAACCCACGGAACTGTTGGCGACCACGGAGAGACGGAATCAATTCGCGCACACTCACTAATATATCTTCAGATACCAATGAAAATGCCGTTTTACCTGTAAATAAGATAAGCGTAGAATAAGTAATAAGTATAATAATAATATCGAACTATAGGGGCACTTCTCAAAATCCAAACGAATTGGTCTCGATAACGTTACGAATCATCATCATCGCAGCCCACATACGTCCCATTGTTGGGCTCGGGCCTACTAACACAATGGGAGGGAATTTCATCTACTATACCATGCTTTTTTTTTTGGGGTAGGTTACGGCCGGCGCACTCCTTGCGCGACTCCGTCCGGGGCGACAGAGGGGCGTAAGCATGCACACCCGTAACCCACCCATATAGCACGTCGCCTTCGTCGTTGGGCCGACCACTGATGCAGAGTTCCTTGACTTCAGTGGTCGACCCGACGGAATACCTCTCCCATCGACGCCCCCTACTGGAACGCGGTTCGCCGTCGCGAGGCTAACCTCTCCACGGGTGCCGGACTAAATCCCCGGTCCGGTCACCCGCAGCCTCTGCTAGGGCGGCACCAGGCGGCATCAGGCTGTGTCCGCGTGAAGGCCTTCCGCCCGCACACGGTCTGCCGTCTATAATATCGAACAATAGGGGTACTTCTCCAAATCCAAACGAATTGGTTTCGACGTTACGTTACAAATCATCATCATTATCATCGCAGCCCACATACCCCACAGTTGGGCTCGGGCCTCTTCCTCAATGGGAGGTAATTTAACCTAAGTTACCACGCTGGGCAGGTATGTTGGTATAGGGCTTCATTTCGAGTTTTCCTTCTCTTGCACAGATGATATATGCATATTATATCCCATAGTCGCCTTTTACGACATCCACGGGCAAAATAGGGAGTCGTGAATTGTACTCTTACTTCGTCATCACACAGATAACGTTACGAATAGGTACTGTGATTCAAATACTCGTATTAGAATTACTGTATGATACTTAAATTTTAGATAACACCTACACTCACACAACACATGACATTGATTATTAAATTGCCTCAGATGTTCCGTATACATCGATAGGGAGATGCTCGACAGCGTCAGGAACTGGAACCCGGTCGCCGTCTTCTGCGAGGCTGTCATCTCGCGGAAGGAGGCGGCGGAATGTGCGCGAAATTTTGTTCTTTTTTAAAAAAGACAACACCTTGCACTAAGGAAATAATCCTTATGTTGCGGGGGACTTTACAAACATATAATTATCGGACACAAATTACATTCAGACTCGGAACAACAATTTGTGTATCACACAAAGTGTTGTACTGCGTGGAATTCGAACCCACAATACTGGCACGGTAGGTCGGTATCTTAACCCCTACGCCATCTGTGCAGTTATATAATATATAATACATACCATTTGCCAATTTGGCTTGTGACAATGCGTATAACGCTTCGCCGATAGCGAGTATCGCGCCATGTCGTATATTCAGATCTATGGATTCAGTCTTTTTAATTAATTTCTGGAGCACCTCTGTAGCGACGTAATCAGGAAGCTGGAAATCCACAATAATATTCCATAAACCGTGTTCATACTCCGTGTAGTAACAGAATATGAATGAAATTCACCATCCCTTATCTCGTAAAAGACTACTAAGGGATTAAAATATGCATATAACATCTAAACAGTAGAATGAATACTCGAAATAAAACCCCTATACCAACCCATCTAACCCGCGCGTGCTAGAACAATTTCTCTCTATTATGGAGGAGGCTTGGGCTCAGCAGTGGGAAGTATATGAGGTGAGAAGATTCCAGAAACATATTTTTTTTTTGCAAACGGTGGCAAACGAGCAAACAGTACACCTGATGGTAAGTGTTGCTGCCGCTCATGGACCTTTACAGGGTCGCTGCCTACCGCAAAGAAAGTAAAGGGAATGTGAATGCGTGCATTGAGGCTCGGTGATACCAAGGGCACCACCAAAACCCTCCACACACAAACACCCTCAGAAAGTTGGGCTTCCGGCTCTCTCGCTCATCGAACGAAGCGCAGTAACAAATTGCTACTACTCAGACGTCGATTTTCTGCGAGAGTGTGGTACTACCCCGGACGGACCGGCCCGCGGCTGTAGACAGATAACTGTCGACAGTGTGGTCCTACCACTCTTAAAATAATAATATAATACAGTGTAATCTCACTAATCCGGCACTATTAAAAACTAGAGGGTGCCGGATTATTGGAATGTTCGGATTACTGGATTATATAGAAAAACCAAATAAAAAATAAAGCATTTCATACAGAGAATACATATAATGTATTGAATTTACATATTATTATGTATGCACATGCTAAGTTACATACAATGCACATACATATATGCACGTGATAAGTTTTGAGGTTAGACCGGAGCGCATACGCGAAGAGGGGAGAGGGAGGCGCGGGCAGAGGGTGCCGGATTATTGGACGTGTCGGTCTATTGAAGTGCCGGATTAGTGAGATTCTACTGTAATAAAATTTCTTATAGTACATTTACAGAAAATATAAAAAGGCATCATCGCTATTGCAATTCATATTGTTCCCCTGTTGGGCTAGAGCTAGAGCCTCACCCATACCAGGAGGGAAATTGACCTATATACCACGCTGATCAAAGGCGTTTTACATAGAGTTTCTCGTAGAGACCCTTAGTCGTCTTTTACGATCACCCACAGCAAAGAAGGGGGGTGATGACCATGGTATTCTTACTCCGTCATCACACGGAAACTCATTGTGTACAGAATCTTAAATTTTATTTACTTACTTCAGGCATTCTTTTTTTCGAATTACAATCCGGTAACATTTAATTTTAAAACCGCATTAAAGCACGTATAAAAATAAAACATAAATTAGAAATTAAACCTACATAACCTAGGTTAAAATATAAATATGGCGGAATACTGTCAAATTGAGTATTCCACATTTTTTCAAAGTTATCATAAGTTATAAATTTTACAAAGAAGATCTAATCAAAAAGAAGTATTTACAAGCCCTTCTTAGTTGTTAAGCTAAAATTTTTATTTGCAACGTGCGATTTTGGAAAACGTACGTTTAGGGTGTATAATTATCAACGCCCTATTAATTTGCACATATATGGTGAACCTGATAATAACGAAATAATATCACAATAATATTATTAAGATTTTCTTTGAATTATAAAAAGAACCATAATTTCTAACATTGCACAGATTACGAAGTTTTAAAAGTTGTATTATTTGATATGAAGAACTACAAAATAATTTAACCTTACTGAAGGTATATAGTAAAATCTTGCAAAAGTATATAGTAAATTCTCTGTGTGGTGACGGTGTAAAAATACAATTCACCACTCCCTATCTTGCCCGTGGATGTCGTTAAAGATGACTAAGGGATATAATATAAAGAAAACATTTATGCTAGAGAAAGAAAACTCTATATCAACCCTCCTGACTAACGTGGTATAGTAGGTCAATTAGAAATCCTCATCTGCTTACGGCTGCAAGGATAAAGTTATGAAACTTCGTCAATACTTAAGAGAAAATTAAACCTATACGTGGACCAATTTAGTTTTACTCCCCAAACACACACTCATACATTCTTCGCCTAACGTAATATTATTACTCTAACGTAACGGTCCAGCGTAACGTTACAAAAAACATATTTCCTTATCAGACATACCTTGTCAGTCAATTTGTTGAGAGCTTTGGCGGCTATCTCGCGAATCGCGCTGTCCCAATGTTCAACTTTCAAATCGACGAGATGATCGATAAGCGGCTGTGTGTATTCCGGATAGGTGGCCACAATCGGTGCGATGGACAAGTACGCATTGTTCCGTGGTCCGACGGACTGGAAGTCTGCAGTAGTTAGTACGTCAATGCCATGCGGAAACATGCCATGTCTACCAACGTTCTCTTGATAAGCGGCTGATGCTGCACGCCTACAGTTTATCTATACACAGTATATGCAGACAAAATATATTTTAAATTGCATAATAACAATTACTTACAACATAATCAATATTATTGAAATGTAATCAACGTTTCAATAAGTTTCTACATCATCAACCGGTTTAAAGAAGAGTATCACGCTCGAACTAATATGTATGTACTCTTATTGATTTATCTCAATCTAATTTACTACCCATTTTGAATTTTTTATGGTAAAATTAACAAACGTTAAGTTTATACCTATTTAAAAACAAATCGAAATTGCAATTATCGAAGTTGTTAAAAAAATACTTGAAATAATTACCGCTTTAGCATAAAGTATCTGAAACCTGATTCGAAAATCAAACAGATTTTTTCTATAAAAACGTTATAGTCCGGGATAGACGGTACATTTTTTTATTTGATTACTAACAAGGTAATTTTTGTGAGTAGCTTTATTTTGATGAGACACCCAGCAATATCTGTACGAAAACTCAATTGTGGTAGGTTACGGAGGTAGGAGGGATAGAATATGTCCATTTGGTGGTTTTCAAAAATCTATTATTAACAGGGTGATTTTTAGTAGTAGATCTATCTAGTATCTAGAGTAAATCTCAAGATAATTATCTAAATTATTAAAAAAAATATTTGTCCACCTTTGCTTATTAGTAATCAAATAAAAAAATGTACCGTGGATCTCGGCTTATTATATTTATAACGTTAACAAATATGTGATATATTCAAATCCTTTACAAGTACAACGTAGACACAGGTCCAGACCAGTGTGTCTGACACAGATCCAGACCAGTGTGTGTTACCAGTGAAGACTAACGGCACGGAAACGTGGTCTCTAAATGTAGGCCTCATAACCAAGCTCAAAGTCGCTCACCGTGCTATAGAGCGGGTTATGCTCAGACGGGTGTAATTCGACATAGCACGAAGAATAATCACGCTGAAGTAGCAATGGACAGGCCACATCGCTCAATAAACCGACAACTGCTGGAAAAGAAAGGTTCTCGAGTGGCGACCACGTATCGGACGACGCAGTGTTCTTTTTTTTGACCAGGTGAAAGGTACTGGGGCGTCTTTGGACACAGGCGGCACAGGACTGCACTATGTGACGTAAAATGAAGCAGAACTACGTCCAGCACCGGATGGCGATAGGCTAAAATGATGAATTATTACAAGTACAAATATACCCAAAATAAAGGAATTTCAGCACCTCATATTTTTCGTAGCCGAGCGGACAACGCGAATAGGGAATATGCACGAAACTCCAAAATGAACAAATTATTTTTATTTGTAATCTTTATTGCTTAAAAAACGTACCTATACAATTATTTTTTAATTTTATCATTATTTAATAATTAAATTTGCTAAAGCTGTGTGGTAGCGGCTCCGAATACTACCAACCCGTGCTTTGCTCGTGGGTGTCGTAAAAGACGACTAAGAGCACTAGATTGACCCGGACCAACTCCATCTGGTACCATTTGGGTCAACGATTACATTCCCAAGGAGGGTTGACGTCAGGCAGGCGGCCGGTCATAAAAGTCATTGCCGAAACTTTTTGCAATATGTCAAAACAGATGACATATTGCGTCTACCCCAAGTAATTGGGATAAGAGCAAGATGATGATGATGATTTAATAATTAAATTTAATTATCAAAAAGTGCCTTTTTGAGATTCGCGCGCAAAATTTCTGAAACGCACCGCATTGGTTGGAGTACTATGATGTCACGTTTTGAACACGTGATACCCGAGTCTTCTAGTTAGGGCTGTCTATATTAAAAAAAATATAGTTATTCGATATATCGATATTTTTAAATATATATCAATATCGGAGTTCGATATAACGAAGAAAATATCGATATTTCGATATTTTCCCCATGACCACTCTTTAACTTCGTTCATTGCGGGGTTGCCGTGCCGAGCTTTTTTTTATCAAATTCTAGGAGTAAGTGATAACTGATCATCAGTTGCTTGCCAGCGCTTCTACAGTAGACTAAGTTTACGGTGATTTTGTAGAATAAATACTTTAGAAGAAAAGTTAAAACACAAAATTTATTCAAATAAATATCGACCCTCGATACGTACTTTTTATTATCGTCCAAAAAAAGTTCAGTATTAAGTATCAATATTTTTAAATAATAATATCTATATTTTGACATATCAATATTTTATCAACAGCCCTCCTTGTACCTTGGATAGGAGGAGTACCTTGTGATATCAAGTTGCTGTTTGTATGTTTCTAGTGATTATTTTTAGGGATGTGAAAAAATAATCAATTTTTATAAAAATCGATTTTTACAAAAAAATTATCGATTAATAATTGATTTTTATAATCGATTATCAAAATAATAAAAGTCGATTATTAATCGATTTTTTGTTATTCGAAATTCGATCAAAATTCATCATACTATGTTAGAAAATAAAGCCCACATTTCCTAAACAAAAAGTCATCATAATCGTGTTGGGAGAAAAAAATCGATTATTTTAGAATCGATTTTTTTAAATTAATCGATTATTTTATAAACAATTTTTTTTAATTAATCGATTATTTTATAATCAATTTTTTTTAATTAATCGATTATTTTATAATCAATTTTTTTTTTAATTAATCGATTATTTTATCATCTATTTATTTTAAAGAACAAAAAATTTATTATTTTAAAATCGACTTTTTTTAATGAATCGATTATTTTACAATCGATTTTTTAATTAATCGATTATTTTATAATCAATCAATCAAATCAAATCAATAATATATTTTGAAGAACAAAAAATCGATAATTACAAAATCGATTTTTCCCTCCAAGTCACATCCCTAATTATTTTGTATTGTTACACAGTTATTTCATAATAAGTTATTAGTTTTTTGTGTTCAAGTATTAATCTTGTGAATAAGTCTATTACAATGACTAAATCCGGTTTCGTCAAAGTATAGTCAGATAATCTTCCTAAAATAGACGTGTATATATGATGACAACATATTTCGTGTCTAATTCAGATTTAATGTCTGTTAAACTCGGAGGAATAAAAGCTGCAAGGTAAATAAGATATAATATATTCAATAATCGTAATAATAATAATAAAATCGTTATTTTTATCGATATATCGATATTTTTCCGATATAGCGAACCCCGATATTGATACATTGTAAAATATCGATATGTCGAAAAAGGATATTTATAAAAATATCAACAGCCCTAGTTGGCAATTGAAAAAAAAAACTTCATACATGGATAAAATACTTGCCTCTCTATCAAAGCACGCGGTGGCTATGAGGGCATATGCAAGTGTGTCAGCATAAGGAGCTAAGGCGACTGCATCGTATGCACGAGCGAATGCCCATGCGGCGTGGCAGGCAGCATCCCTGGCTGCACGACCTCCTCCCCCACCGCCACCGCCGTAACCGCCTGCGCGAGCTTCATCCCTGCGTAGTGCGCTCACCACACTACGTACACCGCTGCCCACCTGAGTCGGTGACAACAAACCACGGCGAGCTATCACAAAAATACAAAAAAAAAAGTATTGACATCATCATCTCAGCCCATATACGTCACACTGCTGGGTTTGAACCTCCTCCGTGATAGGAGGGCTATTGACCTACTATACCAACGGATATCGTTGTTATGAATATTTATATCAAAAAAATATTAGCAATAGTTTTCCAATATCATAGGCTAGATATACAGATACAGATAAATTTCTGTTTCAGGTTTGCCTTCTGTTGTATTAATCTTGTTCGAAATCATCATCTCATCATTTCAGCCCATATACGTCCCACTGCTGGGCTCGAGCCTCCTTTGTATTAAGGGGGTTATTGACCTACTATACCCCGCTGGTCAGACGGGTTGGTATAGTTTTATTTCGAGTTTCCTTCTCTTGCATAGACGTTAAAAGACGCTTTTACGACATCCACGGGCAAGATAGAGAGTGGTGAATTGTATTATTACTCGGTCACCACGCGGAAAATAAATAAATAAAATTGAAATGTTTGTAACGTCCAAATGGTAGATATTTTTTATGCTCACACGGTTATTTACGCGCTTGAAAACCAGTTTAAACATATTTGTCTGTCTGTTTGCTCCGGGTATCTTCAAAATAATCTGTGATAATATTTTACTAATAGGTAGCTGGCTAAATAAGATGAATGTTTGATGTCATGAATGAATGTGATGATGATGATGATGATTATTATCAGTACATACCAAGTTCTGCCAATGCCATACATCCTCCATGCCAAGCAGTTTCCCTTTCATTATCAGCAAACAGACCGAGTACGCATTCGCATACATCGGCCGCGGCGACTGCGGGTAATCTCGCACCAATACGACCGACACCCTTAGCTGCTGACCACCGCACTACAGTGTCGTCATCGCGAAGCGAACACAATAATAGCTCTACTACGTCTTCCACCTGCGAAGAAATAGACTTTTATGTAACCTATCTTCATATTATGAGGGCGTCTAGCAGAGCGGTGTATTATTATTATTATTATTTTTTTAATTTTAATTTGTGGATCGCACAAAGTGTTATCCTGCGCGGGATGAAGTTCATAACATACACCGGGCCGCTAGACGGTTTGGTATAAGATTTTAATTCACGTTTTCCTACTCTTTTGAAAGAGTAAAAAAAAAAGAGCATGCTTACAAAGTACGCATGTCAGAAGTAAAACTTCTTTGCTGTGTTTTTTATCAATATAAAATAGAAATCAATAAAAAAAAGCAAATTGTACTCTATCAATCTTTCTCACTCGCTTGCTCCCGACTCTCGCTCCATGGCTGTGTGCTTCATGCTATGTTCGCCCTTTCTCACTCTCTGTCAATGGCTCTCTCCCTCTTCTTCGACAAAAACGTCCCACATTTCCGTGTCACTAAATTGAGTTTCATCCGTAAAAATAATCCTAGTATTACGAGGACTTCACATACGTATAATTAACGGGCATAAATTACACCCAGAGTCAGAACAACAATTTGTCGATCGCTCAAACGATTGTCCTGCGTGGGAATCGAAACTGCGGCACTTGACACTGTAGGTCGATATCCTTAACCTTCTGTGCAATGTTATCGGAATAATTTTCACACTGTAGGTCCAATATATTTTCTATTATCTGCAGTTTTAATAAATTCTTTTTTAATTTTATGATAACAACAGTGATTAAAAATGCAACAAAATTTTAAAACAAGACTATTGTTTTTCTTGTCTGAATTTCTCAATTGGGAGCACTTGCAAATCTAGTAATAGATTATTAGATGAATCCAAGAATGTGAAAATATTAACTTTTTTGTTGAGACTCCCATGGCAGCATTTCCCGGGATTACCTGAGGGTCATACCTCAGTATCATTAATGGATACCATTGAACATCCTGGTTTACAGGAGTTCCACAGGTGGGAATGGTAATGAATTAGTCCTAATAAAAAAAAAATATTATTGTTGTAAGTAGCCGAGACAGTACTTTTTTTCTAAATGCAAGTTGACAGAGCCTTTTCTGTATTCCTGACAATATGTATATGGCTTTTCAATACGATCAGTAGAGTCTTTAAAACGTAAGAGCCTAACAAATAAAACAAAAACATGCACATTTATACAATTAAACAGGATGATAGCAGTAAAATAAGTATAACTTACTTCTTGGGGTATATCTTGATCATCGTCATCAGGTGGTGAAACAACAGACTCTGTGTCTCCTGCAGCTACAACCCCACCCAATGTCATAGCCAGAGACCGGGATCCACGAGTATAGCGCCACGACACTACACGAGGCCGAAGGTATGTTAACCCTGGACAAGCATTGAGTTTATAGTCATTTTTATTTAAACCGCCTATAGTCTGGCCACAGACTAGCTATCCAGAACGATGGAAGCGCGGCGTGGGGCTCCATAAAATGTCAAAGGAACCGTCTGCGAGCGGGCTACCAACACCGAATTCTTGACTTCGGTGGCCAGCATGGCGGGTAACTTTCGGGTACCCGTCGCACTGACACGGTTGATCTCCGTGCGGATACAGGATTGATCCCCAATGCAACAGTTGCGGGCGTCCCCGCTAAGCTACTACAGTACAATGATAATTCGATGGCACAAATGTTGTAATGGAGTAAATAGTGACCGCCCACGCCGAGTATTATGGATTTGATTCTCATTTTAATTGTGCAATCAAGAAATTGTTATTTTCGGTTTCGATAAGATTTATGTGCTGGTGATCCTTCAGGGGGTTCTACTAATTCCATGACTAAGTGGACACCATTTTTATTTACAGGCTATTAATCGCCCACTCTGGTGACACATTGATCCCAGGTCCATTCACCAACGCCCGGCAAGGTCGACTTAGACAGAGTACGTGGCCCCCGTGGCCCAATGCGCCGGCGTCGGAGAGTGTTTGCATGCAGGAGTTCCTTCCTAACCCGCTTAATAGCCTAACACTGCTCCTTGATGGACATAAATACCAGACGTTTTATCAAATCATCCCTTAATTTCGTCGTCCGTTAGTCATCATTTACCACACCTAATACAAACTACCCTAATTAATAATACTAACTTTATTTACCTAGTCTCTGAACGATTTTAACACCGTATTTTCTAACTAGCATAGCTTTATGTTGTTTGTAGTTTTGCGTCGTCACCCATTTGAGCAGCTTAGGGGCGAATGGCAATAGATCATCCCTTTTGCCGTGTTTGAGGACTGCTGCAACAGCTGCTAATACACCATAACGTATTGTTTCCTCTTCTTGAATATTGGAATGTAGGTCACAGGCCCAATCAAAAAATGCACCCATGTAGAGCTCCTTTACATCTGATCTGGAAATACGTTATAATTAATATTTTTGAGGTGAAACTTCTTTAGGTACTTCATAAAAGAGAAAATGTCTTGAGGTAACGAATTTCATAACGTAATTCCGGTTACGTTGTTCATTACGTTACAATAATAATATTTCACTATAATCAATGTGAAAAAATATGTGTTTCATGACATTCTAAATCGGTCAATACAAGTTTAATTTTTTATTTTCCATAAATCCCATATTATACCTTATACCGTCTGATCAACGTGGTAAATCGCGAGTAGATCAATTTCTCATTCATTATGGAGAAGGCTCGAGCCCAATACTGGGACGTATATGAGCCGAGATGATGATATCTCATGTGGTAAATGAATTCTTACTTCGTCAATACAATTTACCACTCTATTCCCTGCCGGTGTGTCGTAAAAGGCGACTATAAGATGTGATATATAAATAACATCTGTGCCAGAGAAGTAAGACTCGAAAAAAAACCTTATAACAACCAGTATTACCAACTTGATATTGAGTTGAATTTCCCAGAATTTCGAGCTTATAAGTACGGTGTATATAATAACATGTCCTGTTAACTTGCACGCAATTTGTCACGGCTGAATGGCCCTTGTCTTTTCCATTCAATTAACGATAAGAGAAATTGCACTTTTTGTGCTGTTACATATCGATACCCACAATACTGTTTTTCGAGAAAATACACATAAAATGTAACACTTATTCGGCCAAACCAAAATTCGAACCTACGAATTCATACTTAGCTTACTGTTGCACATTTATGCAAAGAAAATGCAAAAAAAAAAATTCATAATAAAGTACCTTATGAGAAACTTTGAAGCTAAATAAGCGCTGGCCTCTGCAGAGGAATCCTTGCACAGTGCGTATGTTTTACAAATATTGAAAATTCTTTCCATCACTGTCAATTTTTTACTTCCACTTTCTTCACCTAAAAATGACAAGTTTTCAGTGTATTTCTTCATCATCATCATCTCAGCTCATATACGTGCCACTGTTAGGTTCGAGCCTCGTCTGTGATAGGAGGAAAAATGACCCACTACGCTGGTGTTGGTATGTAGTTTATTTTGAGTCCTTCTCTTGCATAGGGGGGGGGTGAACTGTATTCTTACTCCCTCACTACAAAATTTCATTCTCTATCCCAATTCCAATCTCCATTTATACATTTTATAAAAATAAAATTCACCATAAATCTATAATTTTCTATGTAGTGATCCTGTAAGACTACAGTGCACCATAGAATGGATGGCCTGTTGATGTTTGCATGAGTCATGGGTGTTGTAAAAGATAACTAAGATTTATATAATTTTATATAATTAAATAAATACACTGCAAGAAAAAGAAAACTCAAATTAAAAACCTATATCAATCCATGTCGACCTGTCTGACCTGAGAAGAATATTATGAAAACTATTAACACTGTATCTTTTCCAATCATTTATACTTTGATTATGATAAGTTTAATGAATACAAATATAAATTTGCCTACCCTTGTAAATAACACTTTACAGATCTTATAAGGTTTATATTTGATTTTGGATTGCCCGACATTTCAAACACTTTACAGCATTCATGGTCACGGGCAGACTAAGATGTCTGATGTCCAAACAAGTTATCGTTATTACAGATACTTATAATTATCTACCTGCTACAGAAATTAGTTATTAAACTTTGACCCACATTTTTGCCAGTACAAGAAGAAAATGATTCTATATGAAAAATTTACTTCTCTTGTGATATTATATTATTACAGACAGTGATAATTTCCTTTGAAACCCATAAAAAATAGTCATAGCCTTCTCTAAAAAACGGATACATTAGTTTTTATAAAAATACACATGACATTGTTACCTGGTTGTCCTGGTGCAAATCCATCTAATCTGCTCATGTGGAAGGGAATAATTACTACAATGGATAGCCACAACAGCAATACAAATCTACTTCTCCAAGTCTCTTTGTCCTTCGGATCCTGAGCCTCAAGAAATGTCAAAACCATCAACAAATCTGAAACCTAACATTAATTACAAATGTTAATTGCATTTTATGTACACTATACTGTGCAGTGGTGGCTATGAATACTACCAACCCTACCCTTGTAAATAAAACTATTTCATGGATTTTATCATATTTGATTTTTGACTGCCGGGAGTTTCAAACACTTTACTGTGTTCATAGGCAGACCATGAACGCTGATAAGTGTTTGAAACATCGGGCAATTAAAAATCTAATACAAACATGAGAAATTCGTAAAATAGTTTTACTTACAATGTGTAATACTTGCTTAAAGATATCATTATATAAACCCTAATCTTTCTCATGGTTGTAAAATATGACTAGGAGCTTCACATCAACCTGGGTATATTCCAGCTGATTGCCATCTGGTCAAAGATTACATTGCCAAGGCGAGTGTCAGGCAGGTTGCAGAACTGGTTCCAAAACTTTTGCTATATGTATTATAAGAGCACATATTGAGTTGATACCAAGTAATTGGTATAGGAGAAGGAAAATGATGATGACGATGTTTACTAACTTTCTACTGGATATTAGTTATAATACCACTGTTATAATATCTATATATAACAGCTGACTCGTACTGAGATTGGTTACATCGACCCGGGTTTCAAGCATATCCAATGCTCATTATCAGGGCGAGTGTGCGCGCAGCGGCATCTGCAAGGCCCCGGCGTGCACATGCTCGATAATCAATCTCAGTACGTTACTGTTTTGTCTTTATATATAGATATTATAATATGCATCAATCTCACGATAATTTCAATACAAAAATACCACTGTTAAAATAAGCATTATCTCACCTACAATTGAAAACGATATGCTTACGGATATTTGAGAACCTGGTGAACAAAATGTGTAATATGTGTAGTACATAGGCCCCTATGTGGTGAAACAACAAGAATAAATGTGTCAACACATTCTACTAATTCATATACTTTTCCATGGGAGTTGTAAGAATTGGTTGAAGGAGCACCATAAATCTGGGCAGCAACACTGCCATAGGAAACTCAATACCAACTGCCAATACCAACCCAACTGCTATGTGTAGCGATTTCAGTATTTTCCACCTACTTGGTGAGGCATATATCTAACAGAATAACATGATGTATGAAGAGATAGATAGAATAAAATGAAGCAGTTATAATAAGATTTAGAATATTATAGAAGAGGCAGAAAGATTAGACCACTAGTGGCCTACGTTCTTGAAGGTTGAGTGGTTAATTTGAGATCTACATCACATTGAATAAGGTCACAAATAATTTTAGTTGCATTTCAATATTTATTAGGTTCTAAAAATAATAGGCATAATAAAGTTATTTGAGCATTTTTAGTACCTGCCTCCAGCCACCTTTTGTTATTTTATTTAGCCATTCTAATATTTAGAACTTTTAAACTCAAATAATAATGCTACTTTAACTGTTGAAGGACTAATGAGGACAATTCATTCTTTAGTCTCAAAAGAACAAATAAATCAATCTACATACATTTTATAATAATACATGGCGTATTTAGTGACTTACCTCATGCGGAAGATGTCTCACCACAACTTTATATCCTCTCACCCTTATAATTTGATACATATAGTTAAATGTAGCATGTTTTAATTCAAATGGTGTCTCTTTATCCTTGATAAGACTTAAGAACTTCGTTAACATTTTATCCAAATGGGGGTCAAGCAAATGCGGTTGTTCATAGTACTGTTTCAGTATTCCGTATAATTTGTCATATTCTACCTCCAAGGATGGCGTGTTATAAATATTTTTTACATTGTCGATCATATTCATCACATCTTCGATCTCTGAAAAATGCTCCAAGGCACAACCAAGACCAATATTATCACATTCGTCGTCTCGGTTCATATCGACGTCGAGTCCTACCATCTTGTTTCGATTATAGACCTCAAAATTAAATAAAATATGAAGTACTGTTGAAAAGATTGTTGGTATTTAATTGATATTTCACGACACTGAATTACTAAAAGGCTCTTTATTATGCACCCTGTTAAAACACAATTATTCACAGTCCAGACATTCGTAAAATGACAAGAAAAACAGAAACGAATAGGCATTAAAAACGTAGTTACCATAGATTATATAATGCTCTGTCAGGATTACTGGACGTGTAAAAGTAACGAAAGAAAAGTGTACCCATACGGGTACGCTTTTTTCTTAAGTAACGAATTATAGTAACAAAGTATCGTCGTATAGTAACGAAGTACTAGTTACTATCGCATCGTTACGTTACTTGTTACTCCTGATACCTTATAACATGCCGTTATGTTAGAATAACGAATTGTGCCATATTCCGTACGCTTACAGTATGACGTCGCGGCATAGCAACATTTATAGAATACGTTTGTATACCAAGCCGCGTAAGATACATTTTTTACCTTACCGTATATTGAATCAGACTTGTGTTAAAGTTATTCTAAATTTATTTTCATTTAATAGGTAACGTGTAAAACTACAAATGAACAATTGACAGAATCCACAAAATTTTCAATGGATTTACTATTTTAAAAATGTTGATCATGAGCTTATGTTATATCCAATTTCAAACTTTGTCTACAAACACAATACATTCAATAAATAGTAAAAAAAATTAACAATGAATTTCCAAATTATGTTTTACTTATCAAACAAACATCGTTCTTTGTAACGTACGTCCTTAAATTAACCGATTTAGCGCGCGAATGCGTAATATAGACGATCAGCAAATGTTTTATTACAGGTTATTACAGGTATCAACGGTACCCGTGTTAACTAAAACAGTGTAGGTACCCATAATAGTAAGGAAATGGATTCATGAGTAACGTATCGTTACTTCGTACTAAATGGCGCACCCGTTACTGAGTAACAAATACATACGGTTCGCTACAGTTTTAGTGATTACCAACATTAGGGCATGTTACTTCATCGCCGTGGTAGTTCATCTCAGGTATTTGATATCGTACGGGTGGTGCATTAGTATTATTTCTTTCTCTAGCATCTATTGTAAAAGTTGTGGCAGGTTTTATGATTGGCTGCATTCGTGACGTCATCTCACCTTGGGAATGTAACTGTTGACCAGACAGCATCACATGGAATTAACCCAGTTCTAGGTCAATCAGATAAATATCTTGTAGCAATATGTTTACACTGTACACTTGTCAAAATAAAGAAATTTAAGGGATTAAAATATCAGGAACTAGTGGGTTATACAGTTAGTAAATGTGTGTAAAAGTGCAGCATATTTAATTGCGGGTAGTAATAAGACAAAGTGCTTTCCAAAATAATTCTCTCCCGTATTGCAAACACTCTTAATGAAACCAACCAAAAGAGCAAGCAGGCTTCCGGAGCAAGTTTACAACAATTGACCACATACATGCTCTTAGAAAAGTACTTCAAAAGTACCAAGAATACAACAAAATCTACCAAGAATACATAGGGTTTGTCGACTTTCAAAAGGCATTTGACAATCTAGAACATGAGTACATATGGGAAGCATTGAGATGCCAAGGTGTTCAAACGATATACATCAAAACGCTTCAAATTATATACTCAGGAAGCACAGCCCAAGTGAAGTTGGAAACCACGGGAGAACGCCAGGGGGATCCCATCTCACCCAAATTATTCTCTGCTGTACTAGAGACGATTGTTAGGAGCCTGGAATGGGATAATTTAGGTTTGAATATAAATGGCGAAAAACTTAGCCACCTACGTTTTGCTGATGACCTGGTAGTCTTTTCAGTGAACCCTTATAGTTTAGAAAACATGCTGCAACAGCTATCAGATGGAAGTAAAAAAGCAGGACTAGAGATGAATTTATCTAAAACAAAAATAATGACTAACGCCCAATCCTCAAACCTGAATACTATTAGAGTAAATAAAGTCATCGTCGACGCAATATGTCATCTGTTTTGACATATTGCAAAAAGTTTCGGCAATGACTTTTATGACCGGCCGCCTGCCTGACGTCAACCCTCCTTGGGAATGTAATCGTTGACCCAAATAGTACCAGATGGAGTTGGTCCGGGTCAATCTAGGGCTCTTAGTCGTCTTTTACGACACCCACGAGCAAAGCAAAGGGTTGATAGTATTCGAAGCCACTACCACACAGCAGACCAGACTATTACAGTATTTTAAACAGTATAGCTGCTAAAGTGTTTAAACTGTTAACTTAATATGTTGTTATACTGTAAATGAAAAATTAGTCGGTGACATATTTAGACTGTGGCTCTGGTAAAATAGGATGATGCAATAATATATAAAAAAAGATGGCGTTTAGGCTTAGAAACAATGTTTGTGTTTTACATTAATAAATTAGTTTAAATAATAATATACAGTTTCTCTTCCTTCCACGGACCCCTCATCAGGTTATGGGCCCAGGGGCAGTTAAGTAAAGCCCAGGGGCAGTTAAGTAAAACCCAGGGGCAGTTAAGTAAAACCCAGGTATCGATAAATAAAAACCCTGAGGGACGCGAATTTGTTAAAAACCAGAACAGTGATAATAATTAAAACCAGTGTCGCGAAAATCTCAAAGGGAAAATAAAAACAAGAATCAGTGGAAGAGAAATAAGAACCGTCGCCATAGATATACTATACCAGAAGAATAACATACATAAAGAACAGGTCAGTACGTGTTTATATTATTAGAAAAGAAAGTAATAAGTCAATTTAGTAAGCCGAGATTATACGAAATATAAATAAAATGGATAGAAAGTATGATGAAGATATTCAAATAAAGAAATTAAGAGATAGTAAGAGTTTTCTATTATGGAAATATGAATTTAATATATACATAAAGGCTTCAAAGTTAAGTGAGGCTTTATCAACAAATATTAATGAAGAAAGAAAGACAAATGAGGAGTATATTACAAAGGATGCTAAGGTACAGAAATTAATTATAAATTCTATAGATAAAAAATTAAAAGGCCATATCTTATCATGCAAAAATGCGTTAGAAATGTACACAAAGTTATGTGATATATTTGAAGGCACAGAACAGAGGAATAAATCATCATTTTTTCAATTTTAAATTAGATAACAGATCTATTACACAATTAATAACAGACATAGAGAACCTTCAATTTAGATTGAACCAGATTGGTGAAAACATTAATGAAGAAATGGTAATGTCAAAAATACTAACATGTTTACCGATATTTTATAACAGCGTGGGAATCAACACCCGAAGATAAGAAAACATTACTAAACTTAACTAATAGATTATTAAATGAGGAAAATAGAATGGAGAAACAAAAATCAAATAAAGTAGAAAACCAGTTAGCATTTCAAGCTATTAAGAATGAAAGAAGTTCTAAAATAAAATGCTTTAAATGTCATAAAGTTGGACATGTAAAGAAAGACTGTAAAATGTGCTCAATATGTAAAAAATATAATCATGAAGAAAACAATTGCAAGTATAAAGGAAAACAATGTACAATATGTAAGAAAAATAATCATAATGAAGAAAATTGTTACTTTAAAAATAAAACTCAGTACGAGAAGAAAACTGATAAGACATTTTTAACAAAATTAATAAATGAAAATATAAAAGGTACAGAATTTATTGTGGATTCTGGTTGCACAGCACATATGACAAATGATATAAATAATTTAAGAAATTTTGAAAATAAAGAGTCGTCAGTATTGACAGCGAATGAATCTAAAATGAAAGTACAAGGCAGAGGTACTATAAATGGAGAAGAATGTATTTTGAAAAATACTTTATTTGTACCAGATATTTCACAAAACTTATTATCGGTGAACCAAATAATGAAGGAACAGTAATTTTTACTAAGAATAAAGTTGAAATATATAAAAACGAACAATTAGTATTAACAAGAAAGAAAGAAAATGGTTTATATAAAATAAATTCAAATATTGATAAAGAACAATATATAGAAGAAAAATCATTACTAATGAAGGAAAATAGAACTGCTATTGAATGGCATAAAAGATTGGGACATCCTGGAAATAAAACACTAGAAATATTACCAAATGTAGTTGAAGGGATAAAAATACAAGGAGTAAAACAATTAGAGAAATGTGAAATTTGTACACAAGCAAAACAGACAAGATTACCTTTTAATACAATAAGAACCAGAGCGAAAAGACCATTAGAATTAATACACACAGATATTTGTGGTCCATTTGAAGAGAAAACCTATGATGGTTATACATATGTTTTAACAGTTATGGATGATTACACTCATTTTACAAAAATATACTTATTAAAGTTTAAATATGAAGCAAAGGATAAAATTATAAATTATATAGAAGAAACAGAAAGAGAAAGAAATGAAAAAGTATTCACTATACGTTGTGATAATAGCGGTGAATATACTAGCAAAGATTTCAGACAATGGTGCATTAAAAAAGGAATAAAATTAGATTTAACAATACCATATACACCTCAATTAAATGGTAAATCAGAACGTTTAAACCGAACATTATTAGAGAAAACAAGAGCATTATTATTTGATTCAGAATTTGGAAAACAAATGTGGGGTGAAGCCATGTATTGTGCTACTTATATTATTAATAGACTACCTAGTGAATCATTGAAAAATAAAACACCATATGAAATGTGGTATGGTAAAAGACCCAACATAGCAAATATGCAAAAGTTTGGTGCTATATTATATGCAAAGCAATTACACACAAATATAAGAAAACTAGACCCGAGAAGTAAGAAATTAATAATGGTTGGATATACCGGTAATGGATATAGACTATGGAATGAACAAGAAGGAAAAATAGAAATAGCAAGAGATATTTTTGTAATTGAAAATAGTAAAAAGGAAAATAATATTTTATTAAAAAAGCAAGTACAAAGAGATATAGTAGACAGTGATGAAGAAATAAGTGATGAAAGCTATAATAATACACAAGAAATAGATATACCAAATTATGAGATAGAAGAAAGTATTCCAATTAGTACAGAAGAAGATTTTAATACAAATAATGAAATAGAAAGTGGAAATTGAAAGTAATAAAAATATAGAAAATAAAAATGAAGAAGAAACTAAAAATACTAATACAAGAAGACAAAAGAGGAAACCAACTTACCTGCAAGATTATGTATTACTTACCTATAGCGAAGTAATGAAATCTCCTGAAAGAGAAAATTGGGAGAAGGCAATAAAATCAGAGAAAGAATCATTAGAGAGTAATAACACATGGGAAATTGTGGATTTAGAGAAGACAAAGGAACATAAAATATTAACAAATAAATGGGTGTTCTGTATAAAAGAAGACGGAACATACAAAGCGAGACTAGTTGCAAGAGGTTTTGAACAAAAGGATATAGATTTTCAAGATATATATAGTCCAGTAGTAAGTCAGTCAGCATTAAAATCAATAATAGCAATAGCTGCTTCAAAAGACTATGATATGATAACATTTGATGTAAAAACGGCATTCTTATATGGAGAATTAACAGAAGACATTTTTATGCAAATACCAGAAGGATATGCAAAACAGCCTAATAAGGTGTGTCATTTAAAGAAAGCATTATATGGTTTAAAACAAGCTCCTATTACATGGAATAAGAAATTTACAGAAACAATGATAAAACATGGATTAAAACCAACAAGAACCGATCAATGTGTATTCTCAACAGAAGATAAAACAATAATAATAGCAATTTATGTGGACGATGGATTAACTATAACAAAAGATAAAGAAAAATTATTTAAAGTACTTAATCATCTAGAGAAGGAATTTAAGATAAAAGTGTATGAGACACCTAAAAATTACATTGGATTGTAAAAAGAAATGAAAAAGGAATTTTGTTACATCAGCAAAACTATATAGAAAAACTACTAAGAAAATTTAATATGTTTGATTCTAAACCAGTAAGTACATCATGCAATACCGATAAGAAGGGAAGTGAGACTATAAACAATAATATATCAGACTTTCCATATAGAGAATTAGTTGGAGGATTATTATACTTATCTACAAGATCAAGACCAGACATAAGTCAAGCTGTAAATGAAGCAAGTAAAAAGTTAGAAAATCCATCTAAAGAAGACATAATATCAGTTAAGAAAATATTGAAATATTTGAATGGGACAAGATCTAAAGGTATAATGTATAAAAGAGGAGAAGATATAAGAAATCTACATGCATATTGTGATTCAGATTATGCAAATTGTACCAAGACCAGGCGTAGTACAACAGGTTATGTAATAATGTTTACGGAAGGACCTATATCGTGGTGCTTCAAAAGACAGCCTATAGTGAGTTTATCATCAACTGAAGTTGAATATATAGCAGCGGCAGATTGTGTTAAAGAGTGTTTGTATTTAAGATATTTTATAAGTGAATTAATAAGTGAAAATGTTAAAATTAGTTTGAATATTGATAACCAGAGTGCTATACAGTTAATAAAATCAGGTTCTTTTAGTAAAAGATCTAAACATATAGATGTGAGATTCTGTTTCATATATGAGAACTATAAGATAGGAAAACTAGATATAAAATATTGTCCTACAGATTTACAGATAGCTGATATGTTTACAAAACCATTGTATAAAAATAAGTTTAAATTTCATTGTGAGAAAGTTATAACATAAAAATAGAATATTGTAAAATGTGATTGAAATAAGAGATCAGATAAGAATTATAAGAAATAGTTTTGTATAACATAAAAAGAAAAGGTTAAGATGTATAAGTAAAATAAAACTACAGAAATTGTAAAATAAGTTTAATATTTTGAAAATTTGTTATACATATAAAATTTTAAAAATAGGAGAAGGTGTTAACTTAATATGTTGTTATACTGTAAATGAAAAATTAGTCTGTGACATATTTAGACTGTGGCTCTGGTAAAATAGGATGATGCAATAATATATAAAAAAAGATGGCGTTTAGGCTTAGAAACAATGTTTGTGTTTTACATTAATAAATTAGTTTAAATAATAATATACAGTTTCTCTTCCTTCCACGGACCCCTCATCATAATCTACCTTTTTCTTTATCGCTAATGATAGAGACGAGCAAACAGCACACATAGTAAACTACCATTTATAGACTTTGCAATACCAAGGGCACACCTAGGTCGTTGCCTACCGTAAAGTAAGAACTCTTCTGAAACCTCGTTTAAAAAAGGACCTACCATTGCGCTCGAGAAACAGAAGCAACAGTTCATGTCAGAACCTACACGTCCATGAGAGTTGCTGAAAACGTTAAGTTATAGTGTATACAAACGATATGGTCTAACCATATCGTTTCGAGGTGGAATGGATGAATAACCTACTACAGTGTCAAATGGTACAGTGGTGAAAAGGTGATGGCAGTACCAAATCGAATAGTTCCTAAGAGTTCCGTGAAGGTTCCAATAGAGTCCATAGTGACCCAAAGTTTCTCTGCTGCTCCAGCGATTCTAATCTATTCGTGAGATTAGTTGCACTAGCGATTCGAATCATATTATAATGCATATATCTTACTCAAAAGCTAACTTCCACCGAGAGAAATAATCTGCTTTGAATTCCAATTTTGATTCTTTCTTCCTTTTAATCATTAAACTAAATTCACACTGTTAGACACAGTTATGGAGGATAAGTGAGGAACTTATGGGAATTCATAGTACCGATAATACGCATTCAAAGAAGGAACCGTTTATCACGGTGCTTTGATTCCAAGGAAAACTCAAAATTTTATAATTTCAATGCATATTTTATAACCTGTGATTAGTATGTCAGATTGATTCGCCTACAATATGGAGTGTAGAAGTAAGGAGCACCATCTCAGTGTTG
Source organism: Lymantria dispar (assembly GCA_032191425.1). Classification (NCBI taxonomy): domain Eukaryota; kingdom Metazoa; phylum Arthropoda; class Insecta; order Lepidoptera; family Erebidae; genus Lymantria; species Lymantria dispar. The sequence goes on from CM063448.1 coordinate 10,971,275, forward strand.
AAAAAGTGTCCGTTGAAAGGGAGCAAATTAAGGTGGCGCTATAGTAGCAAGTGGAAGAATTTTAAATAGAGCGCCACAAATTATTAGAGTAGGATACTAAATTAGAAAAGGAAAGAAACATTTCCGCTTTGTTACAGTGCAATTCATATTTCTTAACGACAGAAGTCAAGATAAATATTAAATTTTCAACCCAGCACACTTCACTCTTAAGTTTCATAGGTTATTATTTACTAAATTACAGTTGACTACGTAAATAGTTGAGATTTTAAATACTGCATATTTCTTAACGACAGAAGTCAAGATAAATATTAATTTTTTCAACCCAGCACACTTCACTCCATAACTCTGTTTATAACTGCTAAGTTCATATCATTTCCACTTGCTACACTAGCGCTATTAATTTGCTGTTTACAAGTGGACACTTTTTCGACTAATCCCCCATACGACATGGTGCTCCTTACTTCTACACTCCATAGCCTACAACAAATAAATAATTTTTGAATTGTTAATTTTGACAGGCTAGAATGCAGTATTAAGGTGAACGCATACATATTCGCACCGAACGAGTCGAACGAATCAAATTTTAGAATTTTATATAGAAATCGTCATCCAGATGCGGACGATTCGACGCGCACAAGTGTGCGAGGTTTCATGAGTTTCATATACAGAATTCTAACATTCGTTTCGTTCGTCTCGCTCGACGTGTTCGGCGTGGATAAGTGTGCGTTCACCATTATAAGGGAAATCCTGACAGTACACTTATAAGTAAATTATGAAAAAAAAAAATATACGTGCCTGCCAATTTGGGAACCATATGGTGACGAAGCGAATTTAATAAAGTTTTATGCTGTTGCAAGATGTTATCTAAGCAATATTCTAAAAATACTAAGATTCTGGAAATTTCTTCGTGGTGTATCGTTGTGCAATTCCTCTCTATCCTTGGTCTGAATGAATTTACTTAACTGGGGAAATTATTTACTATTTATATAATAAGTAATTAGGATTACTATTAATACAATAAGTAATTTTGAATAAAGTTTATACGATGGAAGATTGCACAAAAAGATATAAAGTTTGTAAGTGACTTTTCTCGTGAACAAGCTCCTCGTAACAATATGTACGTGGTTATTAAGAGAATGATTAGATTACCGATGTTTCGAGAACCGCAAATTCACGCAGTGAGGCTCCTGTTTTTTCGAATAGGAATATGAATTTAATTACTCTATCTTTCTTTCGTGTTTCAACCTCCACAATAAAATTATACAAAATGAAAAACTGCCAACTATTTTCTCTACAGTCATGAGACATTTGTTCAAACTAAAAGTTTTCGTACTATTTACTTTTTTGTAATTTAAAATTTCATTCAGTAATTTTAGAGTTTTGTGATGTTTTAATAAAATATTTTGTTGCTATTTTATCCAATGTAATGCAAATAAAATGCTATAATAAATAGTGAATAACAGACTTGGGTAAGTATTTGCCAAAATTCTGAGAAAACTCTGTGGTTTGGCAGTCTTAGCTCACTGATAAGTAATGAATTGAATTGCTGATGAACAGCGATGTTAAAAAAGCTCCAAATTTGAAGAAATAGAACTAGTGTAGCTTACCACAAATATTTGGCTCAAATAAACTTAGCGCAAATATTTACGTTAGAGTATTCACAACAGTATTGAAAGTAATTGAAACCAATTTCTATGGATTTTGAGCACAGTCCCTATCGTCCCATAGAGGCATCCCTTATAAATTGGTCTCTATTACTATACAAATACTCTGCCGCAAATATTCATGCTAAGCTCATCTATGACGTTACGAATACTTTGACGTAAATATTCGTATTACGCAGTGTTGCCAACCATACGATTTAAATTGTATTTATACGACCTTTTTGGTTCTTGTACGATGTACGATCAAGTAATCGAAATCGTACGCAAAATATACGACCTTTTGAATGAAATCTTATATGTGTTATTTTTAGTAAATAATTTAGTTTTTTTTTAATGTTGTAGAAATAAGATGAAACCAGGACAACTCTTAACCGCATAAATAAACCGTATAGAGGTGTGTCAGGTTATGGGGCAACTGTTCGAGTATGTTGTAGTTTAACGGTCATAGATCATAATTAGAATGTACATTACACAAAAAACAATATAACATAAAGGTAATAGTGATTTCAAAAAAATGTGTCTAAGAGTCTATGCCTTAAATGTTATGTAGGCATATTATGTCACACTTACGACACACTAACACAAAATGATATATGTGTGTATTAGCAATAAGTAGTATATAAGGTGTAAATTTTGTAAAATAAATCAGATTTGAATTTATTCATCTCTCAGTTACTACCCTCTCACTGCGGCCAAGACACCCTTAGCCGTCAGTTCTGATCGGTCCTGTGAGTCTGCTTGACCGGCAGTGAGAATTACCAATCCTCCACCCAAACCTCCCTCTCACTGCGGCCAAGACACCCTTAGCCGTCAGTTCTCATCGGTCCTGTGAGTCTGCTTGACCGGCAGTGAGAATTACCAATCCTCCACCCAAACATCCATCTCACATCTACCTGTCACCTTAGGTAGCGCGGTGCAGGTATCCCATCAGATAGGCTAGGAACTTAAGGGCTTTAGGTACATCAAACTATAACCTTAGGTTCTTCTGTCAAACACGGCGTTAGTCCATAAGCCCATACGACGCCGTACAGCATGTATAGACAGAATACATGTAGGCATGTAAAACTTCGTCAGTATAATTTCATTCATTCATACCTAGAATTTCGCAAACGTTTCAATGACATCGTAGGTACAACGGCGAATGATCAACGGTCATAGGCCGATCAGCTGTTTTAAAGCGAAGTTTGTCGTGCTTATGTGAATGTAATCATTGATTTATTCAATTTCTAATAAACATTTAACAAAGTATGAATATGTTGCGTATTAAGTATCATCGACTTTATACATTTCAATCAGATTTAAACGAAAAAGCGATGACAAAATTGAAAACTTTACATGTCTCTAATTCCTGAACGAATCGTTTTCGTTCAAATTTTTTTCATGGGTTCCTACCACCATTGTCTAGCTCCCTTTGACCAGTTGCCCCATAACCTGATACACACTGTATTTAATATATCTCTATGGAAAAGACACCTACAGACAACTCAGATGAAACCATAACAGTTTCATCGCAGTTGAAGTTGTTTTTAATCAAGGTTCAGAATAAACCTACATTTTTTTAACCTAAAAAAAGTATAATTTAATAATTATATCTTAATGCAAGATAAACATTAATTGAAAATTATAATTACATGACATTTTTAATTAATTTATGGAAATTTTAATGAAATTCCATTGCGTACTATTATATTTCTTGAATTCTTGACAAAATACTATCTTTTTTAGTCCGTGGTACGTGGATCTTCAAAAAAATAAAGTTGGCAGCACTGGTATTAAGTGCATGTTCACGTTCAGTTTATTAGAAAAATTTATTATGAGACTTGGCTGTATGGTGATTATTCCATTTGCCAGTTCAAACAAACAGTAAAAAATACATTTTACGGCAATAACCTAACTAGATATTAGTCTGTGGACGATAGTTTCTGAAAGTGTACTGTTAGTATTTATAAATAGTTTACCAAAATGCCGAAGTACTATTGTGATTACTGTGATACCTATTTAACGCACGATTCTCCAAGTGTAAGGAAAACCCATTGTACGGGCAGGAAACACAAGGATAATGTAAAATTTTACTATCAGAAATGGATGGAGGAACAAGCACAACATCTCATCGACGCTACAACGGCTGCTTTTAAGGCTGGTAAAATAGCACAAAATCCATTCAACAAAGGTGCAGCTATTCCTCCACCATGGGATCCATCAGTAATGGGACCAGGAGGTCCAAGACCACCAGTGCCCGCACCGGGAGGGCCACCTGGAATGTTACCGCCACCCGCTATGGGTCCTGGTGGACCCATGGCACCGCCGATGATGATGGGACCTCATGGACCAATGCCACCCATGATGGGAATGAGACCACCTATGATGGGGCCATTAATGGGTCCAATGGGCCCTATGGGACCTATGGGCCAAATGCGCCCTCCGTTAATGAATGGACCACCTATGAATAAATAGTGTCAGTTAGAAAACAAATGGACAGAATTATAAACTAGTAGTTTATAAAATGTATAGCCATGGACCATGAAACAAGTGTATTGAGGTTACATTTTAAATTCCAACAATTAGGGAATTGATTCCGTGTGTAATATATGTTTCAAATACCATGGTAATTAAAGCATTTTTAGTCAAAATTTACTTGTATTTATAGAAATAAAAGAAAACATTTTGCATTGGGTATGCTTCCTCAAAATTTTAATATGTGCATATTACTGTAAACATCATTTTGTCATTCCAAACCAATTCTATATAATCACATTATAAAATGACCATTCTACTAAAAAAGATAATTCTATACCTTGTGTTCAGGCGGTAGTGGCAAACTAGTTATAAGATCATAAATTTGTAAAATAAATATGATTACATATCTAAGTTTTATTATTTTTATATTAACATTCCACTTCAAAGATACTTTGCATAATTTTACTGAATTTATTATTTAAAGGGGCCAGTATTAGGACCAGAGGTGCACAACAAATTAGATACACTAAGAAAACATATTAATATTTATCTTATTTCTTCTATATATTTATTATTCTGTTCAGGTCGGTAACATTTTTCCAAATGTATTAAACAAGAAAACGACTAAACTGTGATAAGGATCTTCAAGATAAGTATAATAATAATGTATAGGCAACCTTTACAGAAAAATGTTGACAAGGTAAATTAATGTAGATATTAATTTATTATTACTATATTATTTAAATCCTTTCGTTTTTACCAAATATACATATCTTTATATACAGATGTCCCTAAATTAAACATCAAACGGTAAGTGGGTGGTAGTCTGGTAGATGACTTTATGACAGCTATGAAAAAAAACAAAAAAAAACCTGTCACTTTTTTTTTGATATGAGCATATTACTAAAAATGGTGAAAAATCAGACCTTGTACGATATTTTCAAACAACAAATAGAAGTTTATGAAAAATGATTAGGTATATTTTTATGTTCTATTTTATTAGACCTCATATAAAAAATCTTATTGCATGTGTGAAAGAGAGATAGAGAGTGACGCCTATTGTATTTTATTGGGCACTAGGTAAATGTCGCTCCGAATATGCTCGAGGAACATTAATGAACACTTGATGGTCTGGATTACTATCTACTTTATGCAAATAAATAGTATGGCTGCGGGTGATAGGACTGTGGCTGTGGGTGACCGGACCGGGGATTTAGTTCGGGCACCCGTGGAGAGGCTAGCCTCGCGACGGCGTTCGGCGTCCCAATAGGGGACGTCAACAGGAGAGGGTACTCCCTTGGGGTATTCTGTCGGGTCGACCATTGAAGTCAAGAAAATCTGCACTGGTGGTGGACCCAACGACGAAGGCGACGTGCTATACGGGTGTGCGTGCTTACGCCCCTCTGTCACCCTGGACGGAGTGGAGTGAGGAGGGCGCTGACCGTAACCCACCCCAAAAAAAAAAAATGCAACTAAATGGCGTAGAACATAAATCCTTTTCGTAATTATCAATAATTGGATGTAGTTAAGCAAACTAGATCCAACCCACACCTTTAGTGAAACTGAATTAAGTATAAAAGTAGACCCTCAACCGTGCTGTGCACCTACTCAAAAAATATCCTGGTCAAAAAAAATAACCCAAAACAGAATATCATTATAAATTTGTTTTTCAAAATAACTGTTCCATTCTTTTCAACAGATATTTGAAACAAAAACCTCAATAACTCGAAAGTGAATTTTTGAGGGTTGGTTCTAGTTTGCTAAACTACGTCCAATTTACAATCAACTTCGTTGTCTTTAACAAAAACATTTTTTTTCTCTAAACGTTATGATAATACGTAGAAGGTATTATACCATTTTGGAATACTGAATAATTTGGCCATCTTTTGAAATTATTTGCCACTATGGTTACGGTAAATTTTTTTTACAGCATGGTGTGGTGGTGTGTTTTTTGGAAGAAAACGTTAATCATTTGACTTTTCAAATGATTAACGTTTTCTTCCAAAAAATTAAGGAATAGCCATAACAAATGTATTGTTTTTTTTGTTATTGTATAATGTCTAGTTTTAATTGTACGTGTGATCGATAGTGCAGTTATCTGCGCTTCCAACAAGAAATATCCGATGCCAAAACTAGACTATTTGTCGTTATAGTACTTGAAAATATCGTACAAGGTCTGATTTTGCACCGTTTTTAGTAATATGCTCATATAAAAAAAAAGTGACATGGATTTTTTTTTTCATAGCTGTCATAAAATCATCTACCATCCAATTACCGTTGGACGTTCAATTTAGGGACAGACTTATGTACCTGTGTGTAACTGAACTCCTCCTAAATGGCTGGAACGATGTTGATGAAATTTTTTGTGTGTGTTTAAGGGGATTCGAGAATGGTTTAAATTCACAATTGGACCCGCTAGGTGGCGCTGCTGTTGATTTCAAGGAGAATTCCTTTTATTTTATTTGAACAGAACAAGATCGTTATTATGGTATTGTTAATTATGGTAACACCATATCTAACTTCTCAGACATGGGAAAACATCATTGCTTGTTTTGCAAGTGGTTATTTAACATCATTACTTGTTTTGCAAGTGGTTATTTATCGTGGATAAACTTCAATGATCATGTTATAGATGATGGCACTGTCGTTTCATCCTAGAGAGATCTTGGCAAGGTCTTATGAATAGTTATATAAATGACCCGAAACTGTTGTCGCCATAGTCCAGGACTCTAGATTCAAGCTAACTTGGCACTTACTGAAGAAATCCCTGACATCAGCTTGTGCAAGGTCAGAATAGCTCTCAAACAACTAATAAATGGTGAGGCACCGGGAGATGCCGGAAATACAGCTGAGCTTCTGAAGGAAGGTGGGACGCCGACCGACCTTAAAAGCCCTTCAGAAGTTATTTAATTCCATTGTTCTCGGAGGCGACGTTCCAAAGTTGTGGACCAGGTAGTATAGCACTAGCTATACTTCAAGAAAGGCGGCAAAGCCCTAGGCTTCTAAAGAACTCAAACAGATCTTTCTCTTGAGCCACGTCTATAAGTTGTTTGCGAGGGTCATTACAAATCAACTCACGCGCAAGATTCACGACTTCCAGTCGCCCGAACAATCCAGCTGCCGGCAAGGCTATAATACTATAGACCGCATCCTCACGCTTCGCCAGATTATGCAGACCACCGAGGAGTACAATCGGCCTCTATGTCCATAGAGGATTTTGGCATCATGTTCTATTGAGCATGCTCAGATCTATTCTCGATTCTATCTATAGCAGCTAATATCATTATCTTAGCCACCCGACTAAGATCATTGAGCATGATGCCAAGGCCAACGCCACCCGGCTAAGATCATTAAGCATTTTCCAACTAGTGTTTACAAGGTTTACGAATGAATATGAACAAAACGAAGATTATATCAAATGCCTATGTCATTCCAGTCCCGGTCCTAGTTGGCAATGCGATTCTCAAAGTTGTCGATCATTATGTTTATCTTGGACAAACAGTCTAGTTAGATAGATAAAATTTTGAAAAAGAGTTCAGCGAATCCAACTCGGCTGGGTAGCGATCGGGCATCTTTTCATCCAACATACCGCAATGTCTGAAAGCACAGGTCTACGACCAGTGTGTGTTGCCAGTGGTGACTTACGGCACGGAAACGTAATCCCTAAATGTAAATCTCATAACCTAGTTCAAAGCTCAGCGTACTATGAAGCAGACAATGCTCGGGCTTTCTCTACGAGATAGAATCCGAAATACGGAAATCCGTAGTATAACGCGTGTAACCGACTTAGCGCGTTGAAGTGGCAATGAGCAGGCCACACCACTCGACGAACCGACAACCGCTGAGGAAGAAATTTTCTCGAGTAGCAACCACGTATCGGATGGCGCAGTATAGGTCGCTACTAGATGTACCGACGAACTGGTGAAAGTTGCTGGGCGTCGTTGGATGCAGGCGCACAGGAACCGCACAGCCATCAGGTGGCCATCTCAGTTTGGACGCTGTTCTCTGTTCCGCCTTCTCTTTCTAGATAGCCTTATAAGAGGCGGCAATCACGTTCTATTTTCTGATCCTCCACCTCGCAGGTCCCATATGTTGCTTTAACGACGGCTGGCAGCGGCTATGTAGGGAAGTTTAGGGAACCTTGCGCAAGTAATCTTGTCCCAACAACACCTACACCAGTCGGCAGGATGATATAAGTAATTGTCCTATATGATGCCACTACCAGACAGCATTTAATCCGTGCCGACAACAATGAAAACTTGAATAACTAAGTGTATATTTTTTGAATCGTCAAGAAATACATATTTTATTGTGCAGGAAACACTTTAAAAGATAATTGTAACACTTTTATTTTTTTTCTTGCTTATACCTTACACGGAGAGGATATAATTTCATCATCATCATTTCAGCTCATATACATCCCACTGTTAAGTTCGAGTCTCCTCCACAATAGGAGGGAAATTGACCTTAACTATGCTGGTCAGACAGTTAGATATAGTTTTATTTCTCTTGAATAGATGTTATATGCGTATTATATTATATCCCTTAGAGGTCTCTTACGACATCCACGTGCAAGATAGGGAGGATATAATTAAACGGATACAAATTACACCAACACGCAACGCAACAATTTGTGGATCAGTCAGTACAGTATTTCTTATTTAAATAATATAGAGGTAATTTAATGAAAATAAATTACTCTCGGACTCCGTACAACAAGTTATGGATCAACAGCAATATTTTTTTTGCGATTCGAAAAGTTCCGACATATCTGTTGTACCTACATCTATGTACGTATATGGGCATTTTCATAAAAATGCACAAGGGCCTTTTTCAGGCCTGTCCCTCTAAAACATTACCTTTTTTAAACAATTCATTGTATTTGAAACTAGCACAAAATTTTACATTAGGTTTATTGTACACTTAAGTAATATTTTATAATATTATATAAGCCAATTATAGTATAATTTTTCGATTAAAAAATAATATAACAACAGATTGCTATCATTTTATCGTGTCCCTTTGTAGCCAGACGATATTTCAACACTGAATTTACATATTAGTTGTAATAATTTGCTTAGTGCCGTATTTTCTGGACGTCTCCGACATCGGGGGCGTCGAGGCGAGGACCCGCAAGGCCCGGACAGGGGCTCGAATACTCGAGTTCCCTGGGGCCGAGGGCGCGAAGACGGCCGATAGTTTGGCCACGATGCTGAGGGGGCTGTTCGGGCCGGAGGATGGAATCCGAATCGCCAGGCCCGTCAAGTGCGCAGATATGTGCCTCACGGGTCTGGACGACTCCGTGGCGGTGGAGGACATCCGGGAGGCCATTATGGCGCGTATCGGGTGTGCCTCGGACACCGTCCGGATTGGCACCATCCGCCCTGGTCCGGGCGGCGTCGGTGCTGTCTGGGTGCAGTGCCCAGTGGAGTCGGTCAAGCAATTGGCTGACTCAGGCAGGCTCCTCGTGGGCTGGAGTTTGGCGCGGGTAACCTTGCTGGAGCTGGTTGATAGGAGTAGTCGTAGTCGCGGAGCCGTAAGTGGTGCCCGACCGGATTAACTGGTTGGGTAGCACCGATGGCACAGTGGCAATCGTCGCCTTCGTCGTCTCTGACCCTTAGGGACAGGGGCGTCGGATACGTCGCGGCGGACTGGGGGGAGATTACGCTCTTCGGCGTTTATCTCTCCCCTAACTGGAGTGTGACCGATTTCGAGGCCTTCCTCACCATCATGGAGGCCTCGTTACGGCGACTGGCATCGCGCCAGGTCTTCGTCCTGAGGGACTTTAACGCCAAGTCCGTGGCGTGGGGGTCCCCTAGGACGGATGACCGAGGACGGGCGATCGAGGAGTGGGCGGCGGCACTGGGCCTCTGTTTGCTGAACAGGGGCTCGGTGCATACGTGCGTGCGACAACGGGGCGGGTCGATAGTGGACCTTTCGTTCACTAGCCCCGAGGTCGCCGCACGCGTGGGGAGCTGGCGCGTCGTGGAGGAGGTGGAGACCTTGTCGGACCACCGGTATATCCGGATGGAGGTCTCCCCTGCAATCCCGACGCCCAGCAGGGGTCACGGGGCGGATGGGCGTCCTGCGTTCCCGTGATGTGCTGTGGGTCGCTTAGACCGGGACCAGCTGGCGGAGACAGCCATTATATACTCGTGGCTGTCCTATGCCCACCAGTCGGACGGGGTGGACGCCGAGGCTGGCCGCATCCGCAGTGCGTTGACGCAAATCTGCGATGCGGCCATGCCCCGGGTACGGCGTCTGCCCCCGAGGAGAGGGGTCCACTGGTGGTCCCGGGAGCTGGCGGATCTCCGGGCCGCGTGTATCCGCGCCCGGAGGGCCTACACCCGCAGCCGGCGGCGCCATCGCGATGCGGAGCGGGAGGCCGTGCTTTATGAGGGCTACCGCAATGCGCGGTCGGCCTTCAGGCTGGCCGTCCGCTCCGCCAAGGACGTCAGTCGGCAGGAGATGCTTGACGGTCTCGACCGTGACCCCTGGGGACGCCCCTATCGCGCGGTGCTGAATAGGCTACGCGCGCGGGGCCCTCCCCTCACCGAGACTCTCCAGCCCGGCCTTCTCACCCGGGTCATCGAGGACCTGTTCCCGCGGCGGGTGGAACACACGCCCCCGGTCATGGCTCCGCCAGACACTGACCGGGAGGCCGATGATGACAGTGTTCCGCCCATCACGGAACCCGAGATGGGGGTGGCGGTGACGCGCATGCGCGCAAAGTCTACCGCCCCTGGGCCCGACGGTGTTCCTAACCGTGTGCTGGCCCTGGTCCTCGAACACCTGGGACCCCGCCTCAGGGGGCTGTTCGACGCGTGTTTAGCGTCCGGACGGTTCCCTGGGTGCTGGAAGGAGGGAAGGCTGGTGCTCCTGCCGAAGCCGGGACGGTCTCCGGAGTCGCCTTCGGCCTATCGTGCTGCTCGATGACACGGGCAAGCTACTGGAGAGGGTGGTAGCTGCCCGCATCGAGCGGCACCTCGTCGGCACGGGGCCCGATCTGTCGGACGCCCAGTTTGGGTTTAGGAGGGGTCGTTCGACGATCGCGGCTCTGTTGCGCCTGAGGGCCGTGGCGACTGAGGCCTTCACCGGCGGGGGAGTGCTGTTGGTGGTGTCCCTAGACATCGCCAACGCATTCAATAGTCTGCCATTCAGCTGCATCAGGGAGGCGCTCCGGTATCACGGGGTGCCAGTTTACCTGAGGCGGCTAGTGGCAGACTATTTGGAGGGGCGCAGCGTCCCCTGCACCGACCGAGCAGGGGACGTTGTGCGAACGCCCATGACCTGCGGTGTCCTACAGGGGTCGGTCCTCGGACCCACCCTGTGGAACATCGGCTACGACTGGGCGTTGAGGGGGAGCCTCCCGCCCGGGCTGGGCGTAATTTGTTACGCCGACGACACGCTCGTCACAGCCCGCGGTGGGACGCTAGAAGAGGCGGTAAGCCTGGCGACCTCTGGTACCGAGGAGGTCGTCAGGCATGGGTGCTTCGCCAAATACCTGCACAAGGTCGTTAGGAGGGAGAATACACCGTCCTGCCACCACTGCGATTGCGACGAGAACACGCCATACGCTCGAGGCCTGCGCGGTTTGGGCAGTGCAGCGCTGTGAACTCGTCGCAATCATCGGTACGGACCTGACGCTGCCGGCTATCGCTAGGGCGATGGTCGACAGCGTCGGGAATTGGGACGCGGTCGCAGCCTTCTGCGAGACAGTGATCTCGCGGAAGGAGGCGGCGGATCGCCTGCACGAGGAGCGCAGCCTCGATGAGGAGATCCGCCGCCGGCGACTGGGGCGGCGTAGGCGCAACTATCTGCGCCTCATGCCGCCCTAGCCGAGGCCGCGGGTGACGTGACCGGGGATTAGTCCGTCACCCGCTGAGAGGCCGACCGCGTGAGGAAAGACCGACGTCCTCCCCGAATGGGGGACGTCGGTCGATGGGAGGGTACCCCAATTAGGGGTATTCCGTCGGGCCGACTACTGACGACAAGTTAACGCTGCTCCAGTGGTCGGCCCAACGACGAAGGCGACGTGGTTTTCGGGTGGGTCGCGGGAGTTGCGTACTTAAGCTCCTCTGTCGCCCCGGACGGAGTGGTGCGGAGGCGCGCCGACCGCAGCCCACCCACAAAAATAAAAAAAAAAAGGGTCAATTTATTAAAAATATATATTAACTAGAAGTAAAATAAATAAATTAAATAGAATTTGATTACCGTAGTGCGTTTTTAAAAATCCTTATACGTCAGTTTTGTTACCATATTTTCTCCGAAATACTATTTTTGTAGATGTTTTATGTAATAATAACACTTATAGTTTTCACAAAATAAAAGGCCCGTTTTGACAGTTCACGCGCAAGAAGTTTTCTATTTTTTACCGATTGAAATGTTTTGAAGGTAACTAATTATATTTTTCATTGACGGGTACTGCCCACTGGCCTTAGTGCTGTGGCATAACGATTTTTTTCATATTGTCCACAACAGACTATTAATAATCGGTTAAGAAAAATTAATCGATCAAGATATATTTTTTAAGACGGATTCGTACTTAGCCGGTGTTATTAATTTGAATCCTAGTATTGTAGTAGTTGGTCTAACCAATTAATTACAGAATTTCAACAGCTGTTTAGTGATTTTTACTGAAAATTCGAGACGTCATAGCTCAACTGACAATTTTGGCTCATCATCTTAAGAAAATGGTTGACTGAAGATTCACTTTTTCTCGATATTTTTGTGATTGAGTGAATGTTATTGTAACAAAAATATTAAATGATAGAAAAATGACCATTCGTAACATTGTGTCATTTCAAAATATCTACAATATCACAGTTTAAGTAAAATTTTCAAATCCGAACTTTAATCCAATGCACTTTTTGAATCGATTATATACTCATATAAACTTGATTCGATTTATCGTGAGTATCGAGTACTGAGTCGTATGGTCCATCACTAAATACATCGGTAAGACCAAGTGTCAAAACGGGCCTCTTATTTTGTGACAACATAGTTAATATATATTTTTAATAAATTGACCCTACACTATCTACCAGAAAAATAAAATACGGCACTGAGCAAATTATTACAACTAATATGTAATTTCAGTGTTGAAATATCGTCTGGCTACAAAGGGACACGATAAAATGATAGCAATCTGTCGTTATATTATTTTTTAATCGAAAAATTATACTATAATTGGCTTAAATAATATTATAAAATATTACTTAAATGTACAATAAACCTAATGTAAAATTTTGTGCTAGTTTCAAATAGAATTAATTGTTTAAAAAAGGTAATGTTTTAGAGGGACAGGCCTGAAAACGCCCTTGTACATTTTTATGAAAATGCCCATATACACAATATATGTTTATACCTATTATATGTAGTTGTATTATCACGGTATTTCAACCTGTAAAGCACCATGAAATCTTTATCACACAGATTTCTTGCGCCTGATGCCGTCCTAGCCGAGGCCGCGGGTGATTGGACCGGGGAGTTAGCCCGTCACCCGCCGAGAGGCCGACGTCCCCGAGAGCGGGACGTCGGTCGATGGAAGGGTACGCCTCAGGAAGTATTCCGTGGGGCCGACCACTGACGACAAGTAGGGATGATCGATGTTAGAAAAACATCGATGTTAACATCGAAAGCCCAACATCGATGTTCGATGTTTATCGAATATCTAACATCGATGTTAGGGAAATCATCGATGTTACGATATTTCTCGTGGCAAATTTTGATGAGCTTTTTTTTTTATTTTAGGACATCTGTCGAATATTTTTGACATCGATGTTACGGAAATCGTCCAGGCAAATTTTGATGAGCTTTTTTTTTTTTTAGGAATACTGTCGAATATTTTTGAAATCGATAGTAAAATTTCGTTCTGCTCCTAGTAACATCGATGTGATTTCCTTTCAACATCGATGTTTTCCTTTCAACATCGATGTTAAAAACAGTTAACATCGATGTTACGATGTTTTGCCTATAGCAGTGGTTCTCAAACTTTTTAAATGACGGAACCCTTTTGGGAAGCAAAATACTTGATGGAACCCTACAATAAAACAATTATTTTTATAAGTGTATTCTATATTAATCAGCATAATAAAAGTACAATGTATCAGTTACTAATTATTATTTACTTCACCACTTGGTAAGGACAATAATAGAAAACATTAAAAAAGAAAAAATCTAACTAGTGGGAGGTATGAAACTGTTTTTATTTTTCATCAATTGCTTGATATCAGGTTTGATGGAAGAAAGTTGGAGTCTCATATCAGCTTCGGCGTCCAGTCTATTGCGATATTTTGTTTTCGTGGCTGCGTAGGTAGAGAATCCTGTTTCGCACAAATATGTAGTTGGGAACGGGAGAAGAATATCCAGAGCCATTTGGCCAAGCATTGCATATTCATCTTGGATTCTGCACCAAAAATCATTAAGAGGCGTCGTTTTGAACAATGACTCCATACTTGTGTCTGATGACATTTCTAAAAGAGATTCATATATCTCATTTGACATGTTTTCAGGCTTTTCCAAGTTGGGTAAAAAAGGATTATGAATCCAGGAGTTCACTTTAATTTTTGTATTGTGTTCTTCGGGAAAATACTTTTCAAAAGATGCGCGCATCGAATTGAGATATTGGACCAATTCTTCACACACATTATCTTCAAACATTTCTGAGTCGTTTTCGCTAACAAACTCACTGAGTAACGTAAAACTTTCTATTTCTTTCTTACCAATGCAAATGATCCAAAAATCTAATTTTCTTTTAAAAGCAGTTATTTTATTATAGGCCTGAAACACTGTTGTCTGTTTACCTTGCAACGATAAATTTAATTCGTTAAGTTTTTGAAAGATATCCGCCATAAAAGACAATCGGAACAACCCAGTTTTATCATACAAACGGTCCTTCAAATTAAAAGAAGTATCTGCTGAAAGAAACATTTGTAACTCGGCTCTAAGTTCAAATAGCCTTGTTAAAGTTTTTCCCCGAGACAGCCATCGCACTTCTGTATGGAGCAGCAGTGTTTTATGTTTGCTGCCATAATCTTCACACAATAATGAGAACAATCGGGATTGTAGTGGTCGTGATTTGATAAAATTAATTATTTTTACCGCTTCATCCATAACTAATTTTAGATTAGACGGCATTTGCTTCATCGCAAGTGCTTGTCTATGCAGAATACAATGACTGGAACTACAATTAGGCGCTTTATTTTTCATTCGTGACACTGCTCCTGCTGTTTTACCTGTCATCGCCTTGGCCCCATCTGTACAAATGTCAATGCAATTGTTCCAACTGAGATTATGTTCTTCAAAAAATATATTTATTTTATTAAAAATTTCTTCCCCGGTAGTGTTTGTAAGCAGCGATGAACACATAAGCATGTCTTCTTCAAAAGAACTTTTATATGGATATCTCACAATAACCAGCAGGATAGCCAAACCAGCGACATCAGTCGACTCGTCCATTTGCAAAGCGAATCGTGTATTTTGTAGACGTGTAACTAGTTCTTGTTTGACGTAGCTTGCCAGATCATGGATTCGTCGTGAAACAGTATCGTTTGATAGCGGAACAGTAGAAAGATGCTTTGCAGATTTTTCATCAAGCATACATTTTGTTATGTCTAATACACATGGTTTTATTAATTTCTCAGCGATAGTGTGCGCTTCACCTGCTTGTGCAATGCGATAGCTAACTAAGTATGATGCCTCCGTGGCCTTTTCGTTGGTAGTTTGTGTTACATGCATCATATTTTTTTGACTTGACAGAGCATGCAGAGAGGTGAGCCGTTGGAATCAACAAATCCGAAACTGATATAAGATTCATCATACTTCCTTTTTTTCGTCTTTGAAACCGTCGAGCTTGACGTCGTGGCACTCGTGGCATCATCTTCTGGATCGGTGATTGCTAAATTCTCCGCGCGCATTGCTTTTGAACATTCAGCGTCATTAGAAGATGTTGTTGGAACACGTTTAACACCTTTAAGCCAACGTTCCATTCTTCTTTATTTATAATGTTACAAGTCAGGATAGTGGGGTTTAAATAATGCACAATCGTTACTGCGTATAAGAGACTAAATTTAGAACCTACAGGGAAGAAATGTATAAAACTGAGACAACAGAATACAGCAGGCAGTAAAACAATGAACACTAGTTTCTCGCTAGCGAGCTTGTAAGTAGGTAGTAACTTATCGCTCCGAACGCTAATCATCAACTGACGACGCCAACGCGCGATCGCCGCTTTTATACTTAGTCCTAGACTCGGTCTCAAATATTCTCGAAAATACTCGAGTCGGCACCTTTGATAAACAAAAAGCAAAAATAAAAACAGAAATTTAAAAATAGCGTTGTAAACAATATCGACTTTATCCTTTGAAGTTAGAGACGAAAGTCGCTAGTTGACAACTATAGCGTCTAATTCAGAGGCGGCTTTTATCAAAGAGACTGAGCGCTTACAAGTATACTACCCGCTCGTTTTAAGTTTGCCGCTGGCGATAGGTATGAGTGTATGACGTTCGAAATTTTTTATTTAATTGTAACAATAAAAATTGTGTACGTTAGATATTTGGGTAAAACTATGACACATTATAAGTTTTGTTGTCACGTGGGGGAGGGTACGCGCATTCCACAGACCGGCAAACTTAGAGCGAACGCGTTGTACAAGTATAAAATTGTTGAGACCAAACTTATGAGATATTGTACCAGCTAATGTAACACAAGCTTATACAAATACAAATAAATAAATAAATAACATTCATAGCGTTTTGTCTCCGCGCGGCCGCGGAGTCCGCACAGCCGCGGAGCGACCAGAGAGAGGTGTTTTGATTTTTTTATTTCTAAATTCTTGCGGAACCCCGACAGAGGTATCACGGAACCCTAGGGTTCCGCGGAACACACTTAGAGTATAGCTGGCCTATAGCAACATCAATGTTAAAACATCGATGTTTTTCCTTTCAACATCGATGATCATCGATCATCCCTAACGACAAGTCACCCTGCTCCGGTGGTCGGTCCAACGACGAAGGCGACGTGTCACGGGTGTGCCTGCTTATGCCTCTCTGTCGTCCACGACGGAGCGGTGCGAGGAGTGCGCCGACCGTAAAAAAAAAAATCACGCAGATTTATGACTATCTTATAAATTTGCGGGAGTGATCTTTATTCCTCCTCACTCAGCTAACAGACGATATGTATCTACTATACGTTCTTACGCCACGGTTTTAAAAACTTCTATAATAGGTACCTATAGTTTTAAAGTAGTACGTGCTAGTACTTATGTGGTCATACTTTTGAGTAATTTTTACAAAACACTTCGAAGATCAGTTTAAAGTATGGGCTGCAGCGACAGACTTCACAAATATATTAGGGATGTGACCTGGAGGGAAAATAATCGATTTTTTGTTCGTTCAAATAAATCGATTTTAAAATAATCGATTATTTAAAAAAAATATCGATTTTAAAATAATCGATTTATTTCTGCCAACAGGATTGTGATGACCTTTTTTTTTTAGGAAATGTAAGCTTTATTTTCTAATATAGTATGAAAACGATTCTGATGACCTTTTTTTTAGGAAATGTGAGCTTTATTTTGTAATATAGTATGAAAACACCTGAAACAATCCTGATGACCCTTTTTTAGGAAATCAGGCCATGAATAATCGCTTAATTTCGAATAGTAAAAAATCGACTAACAATCGATTTTTCTCATTTTCATAATCGATTATAACAAAAAAAATAATCGATTAATAATCGATTTTTTAAAAATCGATTATTTTTCACATCCCTAAAATATATAATTAACGGACACAAATATCTCTCGGAAACACTCTTTATATAATCGTTTATTATACACATGATAGAGATACGTACTAAATGGCATTTGCATTGTTTTGTTCCGAACGCTGATCTCGTACTGAAACTGGCAAGGATGGTGGTCTCATAGAATGAGCATGTGGAATTTCATGATCTGAAAACACTATCACCACAAGGTCAGCAAGCAGCGCTAGAATTGTAAATAATGGCAATAGGCCATTTAAAATCATTCCAGTATTAACAATATTGTTCTGGCGATAATAACCGCTCATTTCATTTCTACGTTTTAGTTCTTGAAAGACGACAACGGAGAGTGCAGCTTGAAGTATGATACACGATAGAACTGCATATATTCGTAGAAATTTTGAAGCATATCGTCGACGACTATATCCTATAATGAAATTGCTTAAAAAGAAATATGTAGTGAAAATTGCCACAGGCGTTATCATGGCATGCGATATACCGAATGTTGGTGTGGTTCTTTCGTTGATTAGGTTGCCGGTATTTACAACTAAAGCTAAGATACGTAGTCTGCAAGAACATTGTTCAGCAGTCATTGAAGTATCTGTATTCACAGTGAAAGTAGATTTCATTAGTGCAGTAAATCGTGAAATTTCATGTTTTTCATAAGCTCTTAACAAAAATTTGTAGAATCAGATTTTGAGATTATAATCCTTACTCTGAGAACAATGACAATGTCACATTTTTTTGGTGCTAATGAATGACAGAAATCAGTCTGAAACTTTGATGGAACAATAATATAATACTAAGAACAAGTTCTTACTCCTTATTAAAATTAACACAGTTAAGTCTGTTATTTCATCACGATATGAATGCTTAATAGATTTCAATGATATTTTAGTTAATTGTCTAGCTCTACAGTGATTAAAGAGTAAAGTTTATTAGCTTTGTGTACATGAACATCCCTACTCCTTACCAGGCCCGCCGCTAGCTGTTTCAGCGCCCGCGTGCAATACCGATTATGCCGCCCCTTTTTTTGGTAGGCTATGTGTTAGTCTGGGCACATCCCGCCTAAAGCCGTCGTCCGGCGTTATGGATGAGCCTCAAGCGACCCCATAACCTACCCCCTCCCCGTCGCTAGTGGGCTGACCCCAGTGGTAACGATTCCTTGATATCCGTGGCCGGCTCGGCGGGTACCGTTCCACCTACAGCACTCCTTGGTGCTCTTTGATCGAGACCATGCCGCCTCCGACTTGCGTCTTCGACACCCGTCACTATAACTCGGCAAGCACCGGGCTTCCAGGCCCCACAGGGGAGTCCCGGTCAACAGGCACGCTGCCTCCGTCGCCACCATGTGGTATCCGCATATGGCCCTGACCACCATGGCTCTCTGTGGATGCCACAGGATAGCCATAAAACGGAAGTTCAGGGACCCCACCCACACCGGTGAGCCGGACAGGGCCACCGACCAGAAGATGCCCACGTACAGCAGTCGATACGCAGTGCTGGGTCCGTCCACGTTCGGCATGAACCAAGAGAGGGCGGTCGCCGCGCGAAACAGCTGCGGAGCAAGTCCGCGGAAATGATCCCGGAACCACCAATGCCCGTCGAGTACCAGACCCAATTATTATTAACCCAATTAATATTATTATTACATGTGGGCCTGGATGCTGATGTCGACCGAATTGACAGTGGTCAAGGCGCCGATTGGAGAACCCTTACGGGGCCCGTGGTACAAGAGGACCTACGTCTTGTCCAGAGCCATCCTCAACTCTAGCGCCTTGATTCGCCTGACAATCTCCTTGGTGCTGAGACTTGCTAGACTTGCCACATCTTCCAGCGTCCCACCCCGGGCTATGACGAGCGTGTCATCGGCGTAACAAATTACGCCCAGCCCGGGTAGGAGACTCCCTCTCTACGTTCAGTCTAGCTGATGTTCTACAGTGTGTGTGTGTGTCCGAGGATCAACCTCCTGTGGGACACCGCACGTTATGGGCGTTCGTAGAACGGGAGTTCGTATAATGGAGTTAAGGGTAGCCCTGGACAAGACGGAGGTCCTCTTGTTCCACGGGCTCCGTATGGGTCCTGGTATGGCCTTGATACGGTGTCAGGACAGAGTACACCAGCCTGCCACCACTGCGATTGCGACAAGGACACGGCGCAGCACACACTTGAGATATGTGCTGCGTGTGCACTTGAGATCACGGCGCTGCTCAGCCAGCAGCGCCGTGATCTCGTCGTAATCATCGGTGCCGACCTGACGCTGCCAACCATCGCTAGGGAGATAATCGGCAGCATCAGGAATTGAGCACGGTCGCCGCCTTCTGCGAGGCAGTCGTCTCGCGGAAGGAGGCGCGCGGGAGGAACGCCTCCACGATGACATAATCCACCGCCGGAGACTCGGGCGGCGCAGGCGCGAGTATCTGCGCCAAATGCCGCCCTACTGGGTGACTGGACCCGGGGCGTGTCACGGTTGGGTCATGGAGCCGCGCGCCGCCCCTCCGTCGTCCCGGACGGAGCCGGGCGGCGGGTGCGCTGACCATGGACCACCCCCTAAAAAAAGAGGTCACGCTCGGGACTGTCCCGCATTTCCTGCCGACTGACGTCTTTGGCGAGACAGACAGCCAACCGCGCACTGCGGTAACCTTCGTACAGCTAGCTCTTCCGCTTCGCGTTGCGATAGTGCCGCCGGCTGCGGGTGTAGCCTGTAGGATCTCCAGGTGCACGCGGCCTGAAGATGTATCAACTATCCGAAACACCAGGGGACCACCCTGCTCATAGGGAGACACCGCCCACGGGACATAACCGCCTCGCAAATTTGCTTTAACGCACAGCGAATTCGGCTAGCCTCGGTGTCCACCTCGTCCACCTGGAGCAGAACAGCCATGAGTGAACGATATCTGCCACCAGCAATAGGTCCCGATCTATTCGATCCACAGCCCACTGCGGAAATGCGACAGCTGCGTCCGCCGTGTGACCCCTGCTGAGCTGTCGGAGGATCCGGAAGGCCCTGTGACGGCCCAGCAGTGCTGCCGTCCCCGTCTTGCGACGGTTCTGCGGCAGAAGTGTTGCCGCCTTCGTCGTTGGGAGGAACGACAGCAGCCTCTAGTGCTTGCCGTTCTGACACTCGTCTCCGCGCAGCGTGTTCTGTTTTACACTGACGGAAGATTGAAGTATAATCACACAAGTTTAAATATCAATAATTATGCTGAAACTATTAACAAAATAATTATCAAATGAACTATTAACAAAATGATTGCAATTCAATATGCCATTGTTATTGTTTATCCACCATAATGCTCTTCGAATGTGTACAAGTACCCAAGTACAGGTACCTAACTTACCCACTATACCTATGCTCAGAGGGAATTGCCCTAGCTTCTGGTTCTGCTTTTCAATGGGTTGATGCTTGGGGTGCCACCCAGCGAGGGCATGTGGTGCAACCTGCTGACAGACGAACGTTTGGTATTGCATCTTATATTTCACGGATGCCAATTGATGGCAGTGTTAACGCCAATCGGTCGGATTTTTTCCATGCAATGAAATTTATTATACTTATGGTAGGGTGAATATTATGACATGAATTACGTGTTGAGTCGCTCGAATTGCCGCTCCCCTGTACGTTATTACACTTATGGTAGGATGAATATTATGACATGAATTACGTGATGGGTCGCTCGATATGCCGCCCCCCTGGACGTTATTATACTTGGATGAATATTATGACATGAATTACGTGATGGTTCGCTCGACATGCGCCCCCCTGGATGTTATTATACTTATAGTAGGATGAATATTATGACATGAATTACGTGATGGGCCGCTCGATATGCCGCCCTCCTGGACGTTATTATACTTATAGTAGGATGAATATTATGACATGAATTACGTGATGGGCCGCTCGATATGCCGCCCTCCTGGACGTTATTATACTTATAGTAGGATGAATATTATGACATGAATTATGTGTGGGTCGCTCGATATGCCGCCCCCTGAACGTTATTATACTTATGGTAGGATGAATATTATGACGTGAATTACGTGTTGAGTCGCTCGATATGCCGCAGTGGACGTTATTATACTTATAGTAGGATGAATATTATGACATGAATTACGTGTTGAGTCGCTGGATATGCCGCCCCCCGGGACGCTATTATTCTTATAGTAGGATGAATATTATGACATGAATTACGTGTTGAGTCGCTCGATTTGCCGCCCCCCCTGGACGTGCCACCCGCGTGCGGTGCACGCCTTGCACACCCGCTTACGACGGGCCTGCTCCTTACTCTGAACAATATAAACGGCTTTTGGCGGGAATGTTGAAGTGTCATGTGGTGTTCTTGTGTAGGTATATTATATTCAATATCTTAAGCCGGGTCTGCAGCGCCAATTTTCTAACAGAACATGTTACCAAAACATGTTTGTAAAACCGCTAGTTCGCTGCGCCTATTGTTGTTATTGTTTTTGCTTAATTTCAAAAATGAGTTCCGGCGAAGAAGACGTGGAAGTTGTTATAACAATAGTAGATTTAGTTCTCCAAAGAGGACACAGAAATAGATTCCGACTCCGACCCTACCTGCAACCTCGTTCATTCAATGTACAGGATGTATCAGGTTATGGAGCAACTGTTCGAGTATGTTGTAGTTTAACGGTCATAGATCATAATTAGAATGTACATTACACAGAAAACAATATAACATAAAAGTTATAGTGATTTCAAAAAAATGTGTCTAAGAGTCTACGCCTTAAATGCTACGTATTATGTAGGCATGTACAGACAAAATACATGTAGGCATGTAAAGCTTAGACAGTATAATTTCATTCATTCATACCTAGAATTGCGCAAACGTTTCAATGACATCGTAGGCACAACGGCGAGCGGTCAACGGTCATAGGCCGATCAGCTGTTTTAAAGCGAAGTTTGTCTTGCTTATGTGAATGTAATCATTGATTTATTCAATTTCTAATGAACATTTAACAAAGTATGAGTATGTTGCGTATTAAGTATCATTGACTTTATATATTTCAATCAGTTTTACACGAAAAAGCGATGACAAAATTGAAAACTTTACATGTCTCTAATTTCTTAACGAATCGAAATCGATTCCTACCACCATTGCCTAGCTCCCTTTTGACCAGTTGCCCCATAACTTGATACACCTGTATATCAAGAACTGAAAATTGATGATAGGTTCGGTCTCTTCGAACAAAAATTAGAACACTAGAGGAAGACCTCTAGTGAGCGCCAACACAAAATGCATCATTTCCCATCCCCGCAGGCGAACACGGGGGTGGTTATCCAATCGTCCCGGCAAACATGTTATTGTGTTTTTGCTAACAAAACTGTTTGGCCACGCTCCTATTCGGTTAGCAAACAATGTTATCCTGTTTGCAAACACGAAAACACGGCGCAGCGGACCCGGCTTTAGTGTTCTAACGTGATATATTAAATAATTTTTATTGCATTTCATGTAACATGTGGCGGCAAAACTGCTGGGGTCTAATGAAAATGATATAAAATTGCTTTACATACGTTTCACTTTACATTAAATCTTTCAGAAGATGTCGTTAACAGTGATCATAAAACTGTTGAAGGCAATAATTTGACTTACTGATGGACAATTACTAATACATACGAAAAAACTGATAATTTGTAAAGAAAATTATAACTCGATACTGACAAAAATGGTTGGTATTAGTAACCAATTGCCAAGCCAAAAAGGAAGAAAAACATTAAGTAAAATGGCCCCATAGGTTTTTTATTTTATTTAGATCTTTGTTGTTTGTTAATAAGTTACATATATAAGGTATTTAAAAATCCAATAAGTGCTACTTTATTAAAACCAAGAAATGTATTAATAATAAACATCAATAACAAAGAAGAGGTTTTATAGAAAATAAATAACATATAATTTACCCATGAATTTAGAAAGAGCAAATCTAGACTAATCAATCGAGTTATTTATTTGTGCACTGTACCGACGAGTGTGAGTAAAGAGAGACATAAACTAACGTACGAGAAAGAGCGAATGATTAGTGCCGCCTTTAGTTTCTTTATTGGCGCGGATTATGCAATATTAATCTGTGCATTTGTGGGATAACAATGACTATTTAAGCCATAAACTCCAAAAAAAAACAATGACTATTTACACAACTCTAATTTGTTAATACAGAATTATTTATTTTATATTTCTCTACATAATATAGGAAAATCAATGATATTCACCGATTCTCTCAGTTGTTTGCAGTCTTTGCTTAC
Source organism: Lymantria dispar (assembly GCA_032191425.1). NCBI lineage: Eukaryota > Metazoa > Arthropoda > Insecta > Lepidoptera > Erebidae > Lymantria > Lymantria dispar. The sequence continues at coordinate 10,995,416 of CM063448.1, forward strand.
TAACCCATTTTACAAGTACGTAAGCCCTATAATAATGGAAATAAAATTTAAACTGAAAGAATGCCATGATTGTAATTTGGAGGTTTCCTTCGCCTGGATACCCAGTCATTCCGGTATCCAGGGCAATGAAACTGTAGATAACTTGGCAAAATTAGCTAGTCATCAAGGTCGATATGTTAATACCGTCTACTGTAGCGATATTTTGTTACAACCTCGTTCACAATTATACCAAAAATGGAGTTAAGAGTGGATTACCACCAACTTACACAAGGCCAAATGTTATAGATCTAATCAACCTACAATCCAAACCAAACCCTGGTTTTCAAAATGTGTATATCCTAAAAAAATATCCTCTATAATATCCCGTCTTAGACTTAATCATTGGTGCAGTGCCTCACATCTTTTCAAGTTAAAAATAAAGGATTCACCATTATGCCAGTGGTGTGGCCAAGATATTGGAGACACCACCCATCTTTTCTTTTACTGTCCTCATTTCAGCTCTCCTTCCTTCCATGATATCCTTATAGACTGTAAAGCTCCCTTACCGTATAACTTAATCTCTATCCTGTCTTTAACTAATAAATTATATACTAAAGCTTTATTTAAATTTATTACGTATTATAAGATTTCCATTTAATATTTCCTCATAATTTTATTTTATTTTATCTCATATCAATATTTAGATATTATTATATGTAAGTATTTATTGCCCACTTTCCTTTTAACCGTCCAATCCTACCTACAAATCCAATATGAACTCGACACTGGCAACAATGTGCTCTTACTTGGACCTGCTTGCCAACACAAAAAAAGAAGAAGAATTATTTATTAAAATATTTCTAAAAAACAAGCTTATTTCATATTCAAACACTAAATTTGTTCAGTATATTAATTCATGGTTGTATATTTGATAGTGTTCACTGAGAACAAGTTTTCATTTTTTAAAAGTAACGGTTAGGAAATGCTGAATATTACGGTGTCTTTATGTAGTGTTATTGTATTTTATTAGTTTATGTTCTATCATTTCCCGTGCGGAACGGTATAATAATACAATTCACCAGCTATTGGTGTCGTAAAAGGTCTAAGGGATATAATATGCGTATGACATATGGAAGAGAAGGAAAACTCGAAATAAAAGCCTATGCCTTCACGTTTGACCAGCGTGATATAGTAGGTTAATTTAGCTCTTATAGGGAAGGAGGCCCTAGCTAAACAGTGATGATGATGATGTTCTATACATATAAAAATCATCGTCTCAGTAGTTTCACGGTACGGTCCACGGAGGAGTCCCTCCATAATAGGAGGGTAATATACCATGCTGGTCAGACGTGTTGGTATAGGGTTACATTTCAAATTTTCCTTCTCTTGCATAGATGTTATATGCATATTATATTTCTTAATCTTTTTTTACGACATCCACGGACAAGATAGAGAGTGGTGAATACTCTGTCTCTACAAGGAAAATAGTATAAAAATATATAAATAAAAATCCAACTTATCATTCAAAACATTTTATTTAAATTTTTATTCCGAATAACTTAAAAACTTTGAAAACGTCCAAAACACTACTAAAGTAGTACCTATAGCTACGTACTCAATAAATACTTATATGCTAAGTTTATAAAACCAGCTTATGGGAATAGAAAAAGAAAATTATTTACACAGAACACAATTGGCCCCATAGAGCGATTAGATAAATGGATAAATGGTTTGAGCACGAATTATCAAGAAGCACGCTGGTTTTGAAAAGTAAAATATGCCTCTGTAATGGCACTATAAGCAAGAAAAGACTAGATTAAAGCTTCTATGAATTTCATTGTCTTATTTACAGCTTTGAGATTGGAATTTAAAAGCACCGCGTTGATTTTAATATCAGCTTTATCATAATGCCGTTTCTAGCGTAGTGGGTGAAACTTTGCCTCGTTCTGGAGAAGATTTGCTACGTGTATTCATTGACGAACTAGCCGACGGAGCTTTGAAGGAAGTTAGTTTAGGAGGCGATGAATCGGGGCAGGTATTGAAGAATTCAGCTCTCTTAGCTTGCATCATTTCTGTTCTCGATAAGCTTTGTGACTTTGTAAAATCAGGATTAAGGGGAAATACTCCTTGATCAACAGATTGTAAGTAACTCCTATCGATTTCTATCACATTTTCGTTTAATGGTATTAAATTTCTCCTTGCACCAAAATGTTGATTTGTGACAATTGGCACTGTTTTGGAAGACGAATTTTCAGGTGTGACTTCTGCTTTTTCACCAGAACTGTTTGAATGTTCATCTTCGTTACAGGCTTCAGGTATAGGTGTAGAGAGTACGTCCGATCTTGGACTCGCGAATCGCCATTGAGATTTAGGTGACAATAGAATTTTTGGAGTGTTTTTATGGTCCTTAATTAATGCTCCTGTTCGACCCGGTGATGAAGGTTGCGTACTTTGTTTCATAACTTTTCTCTGAGTATATGTTTTAGGTGACCCACTCAAATCTAGAATATTTATTTGTGATCTATTCCCAATCGATGCAGGAAGTGTTTGCGTTTTTTCTCTTGAAAGCTTTAGTTGTTCTACTGCAGATAATTTGTTAGTTTTACTTTGAGGATTTAATGTATTTAATTTAACGCTATGCTGTAATAACAGTTTCTTGAAATCTAATCTAGACGTTTGTGACATAGGTCCATATCGATCCGCACATGTTGTTTCTTGTTTTTGTATACCGTATGTAGAACCAGAAGGAGAAAACATAGGCAGTTTATCAGCAGGAGACCAGCTCATTCGATTTCTAGGGTCGCCTATATAACCAGTTTCAGGATATCTTTGAATACTTTTATTATACAATGATGTTTCCGAACTAACTGGCGATAAACTAATAGAAGATAGTGCTGGGGATTCGGACCTTTCAGGTGTGTCTTTTATATTCAATTTCTTTTTACTTTTATGTATAACAGCATAAAGTTCTTCGTTAGTCATGCTAGATTTAACGGGTGATAAAAGTTTAGAACTAAGATCGATTACATTTTCTTTATTCGATGGTGTTGAAGATTTGAAGGACCCCGATGTCCGCGGATCTATAGGTGAAATTCTTATGGATTCTTCATTAATAATGGCCGAGTTTCGTCTCTGATCAAGTTGTTCAAGACCCCCGATTATTGTTTTTGTTGGATAATTGTAAGCATCTCTTTGTAGTGTATCTGGTTCGATATTTCTCTTGGGAAGAGTCCAGAATTTTGGCTGTTTCTTTTGTACAGTATTCGTTGAATTATCGTAATCGATGATACCATGTTTACCGCGGAGATGTGCGGTATGGTACCGGTGTAAGGTGGGATTGATCGCATTCATATCTAATGTTGGCCCCTTATCTTCGACAACGCTTCGTGGTATATTCAAATAGGTTTTGTCAGCACTGGAATGTCGATAGTCTGGAAATATAGAAAAGTTTTATAAACAACAACAATTTGTTTTTACGTAAACCTTCAAATATTGTATGCATCATTATTAAAATTTCAAATTGAGTAATATTGCACAAAACAAACATATTAATTAACAGCAAATAACTATATAGTTAAACATTTTACTGATATATGTTGTCCTATAAGATCTACTTACGATGGATAAGGTAAAGAAAGTTGTTATCAAAATAATTAATTAAACAAAATACTACTTCTATATAAAATGGTACTGAAGAAACTTAGTTACAATTACTTACAAACATATTTAAATAACACATACTTATATTGAATAAAGATATATACATATTTCAAAACATACATAAAAATGCAATCCTAACCAAAACCAAAAGCAATATAGATAGAGTCGAAACTCGATTATACGGCCCTCAGGTACTCGTGATTATCTGGACTATTGTCGTCAGGTATTCGTGATTATCTGGACTATTGATCAGGATTAAATAACTTGTATACGCAAAAAATGAAAGCTTCATGCTTGCATTTGTTGCTTATACAAGTTAGTTTCGGAATTGATATTACCGATCCGTTCTTCACGTAATATACGCTCCACGCATTTCGTTATTGTTTTATTTAGTTTCAATTGTTACTCTGCTGTGACATCTGACGTCTGTACTAAGGGTATCAAACCGTAAGAGTGGTGTTATTGCTTAGAGATAAAATTAATATTAATGATGCATTAAAAACCGTTCTTAAGTTAGCTGACAAGTACGGTTCGTCCACTATAAGTGATATTGAGAAGAATAACGATCCAGTATTAAAATATACCTACAAAGTAGATAATGAAGACGGAAGTAAACATGGAAAAGTGATTAAGGAACCAAAAAAAAATAAACTTTTCTAAGACGCTTTGTATTACTGGTTTTTACAGAAATGGTTAACTCTGCAACCGATATCTGTGAGCCTACTCTTGAAATCAATTTTAATTTCGAATCTGATTCAATTCCAATCTCACCAAACTTATATTTGATACTCTTGAACAAAATCGAGAATGAATTCTTCGCGTTTGCCGTTGTTATTTTCACCCAAATGTGCCGTATTTTCTTACTTTAAATTAATAACGTTATCGAACTCGATCACTATAAAGACGCTTTCTTTTTTTTCTACTTACCTATGTAATCTGTACAAAGACAGTATTTCGTCATGCATTTGATTACCAGATGCCTAACGCCGCTAAAGTCCGATTAATCGAGTTTCCACTGTATAAAATTTTTAATTTTATCTAAATATAATATTAATTTGGATTTACTTAATACAATACATAGAATATTACGATGTTCACAAATAGTTTGTATAGTGCATGATATTTTATTCTAAAATTATCAAAATTATTATTTTAAATCAGTAAGTACAATTGTAATTTTGTTTAGTGTGGCCATTTAAGTGTATATATTTTTTGTTAGTGTTTTTATCCCCATGCATCATGCCAAATAAGCAACACAAAACTTTACCTTTGAAGTAGTCGTTAATGACGTGACATTGGAAGCAATCTCCTTCACTGTGCAAAGCGATGTAAAATGAGTGCATTATTTACAACTATGTTTTAAAATAATATTCCAATGTTCAATACGGTGATTATAATTTTGTACACCGACAGTTCATAATATCTGTTCAATCTTTTTAATATCAACCAATTAATTTTACTTTAGTAGTCTTAACACTTCAGAATTAGTAATTTACTACAGTTTTAGTAAATGTCAGTAAAATTTATTGATATTGAGTGCAATGTATGGAAAAATATGGCACAGTGACATGATAAATTCGGAAATACAAACGTTACTTTAGTCAACTGAATAATATTCAAATATTACTTTTATAATATTAATATCCAAATATTACTTTCATTTTAAAGGGTCGTGTTAAAATAAGTAAATCCGAAAATTTATAAATTTATTTTTAATTTATGCACATTCATAAAATTAGTTGTGTTAAATTTGTGAGGGTCTAGTATTTCAATGGTTATTCTCCCATAGGTGTACTGTAAAACAATTATATTAAAACGTTACAAATCAAGACTGCAAGGCGCAAATTCTGTTTGAGATAAGTGAAGTAGTAAAATAAAAATCAGATGAGATAAAAATAAAAGCCACTTAACAAACAAGAGTACATCATTCTGAATTTTATTTTCATCATTGTAGCGACTAAAATAATATTTTGGCGATTTTTCGAAGCCATTTTTCGTAGAAACAGAATTTGTTACAGTTTTATTTCCCAGTGCTATGAGGATTCATCTATAAAGTACATCAGACTAACTTCGTGATTTTTTAACCCCTCCTCTATCATTGTCACAATTAGTCCCATTTGTGAGACCCTAGTGTGACGTCACACATTTTGAAATTTGAGAAAGTAAAAATAATGAAATCACGATGATCCACGACGCGTAGGTTAACATTTGTTAAAGAGCTGTTGCTTCTGAAGTGAAAATTATATTTAAGTTTTTTTTAATAGTTCAAAATTGACATTTTAATAGTTAATATAAAATTTTGATAGAAAGTGACATCACGGTCCTAAGGATATCCTTATGAAACAATGTGACACTTCGACGACCCCGCTCCCTTAACGTGTGACGTACTTTATGGATGATCCCTAATGAGTCAAGTGAGGGTGATAGCTGAAGGTGTGACATAAAATGAAATAAGTGCGTTAATTCACAATAATTCTATAATAATATTATTTACAAACACAAAGACACAGAATAACACACCATGCACTTACATACGAAGAATGTGAACCACTCGTAAGCTGTGCACACTGCGGTGAAAAAAGCCACCATGCATTTAATTTAAACATTGCATAATTAAAATACTGATACATCATGTGGATAGAGAATACGAAAAAATTAATTGCCATAATACATTTGATTAATTTAAATAAAAACTATCACAGGATTAACAAAAATTTCGAGGAAGACTTATTCCTACTGTTGTACAGTGGACGGATTACTTCAATACTTTATCTTAATCATAAAATTGTCCTATCTAATAAAAAACCAACACAATATAGGATTTGAAGCGTACTAATATTAAATCGGTAACAAGAAATAATATACAGCGTATGTATATTTACAAAAAGATAAATTATGTGAAATTATTTAAATCTTCACCAGATTTCAGTACCATAGTTGGATTCAGAAATAGATAAGATTCTAGCACGGTGCATAGAACTATCGACAGGTACAGTTACTTTACTAGGTGTTAAAGGACAACCGGGTGGCGAGTGTAATATACAAACATCATCAGGATCAGAATCTAATATGGCTGTCAACATATCTAAAGAAGTATCGCGATTATCTGGTATTATAGCAACAGTATGTCTTTTAGATACTGGAGTAGAGAATGGACTTAATGTTAAAGCTGATAATTTTTCGTCAAACTTATCATCCACGAATGTAGTGTTATTATTTATACATTCACATTTTTCTAATTCATCAATAGCATTTCTATGACTTAATTTAGGAGAGACACTTGGTGGATAGTTAATTTGATCGCGTAATAAATCTGCGGCAATTTCGGCCTGAATCATTTCCAACGAGTCTACTTTTTTAGTGTTATTACTAAAACTTTCGAGTTTGAGTAACTTTTTGATGGGCATTAACGGGGAGTTTGCCAATTTATAACTATCGCTACGTTTTATTTTATTGATATTTGACTTTTCACCAATATCATTGTTACTGTTATTAGGGTTTAATATATCTCCATTGCTGCTAGTGTTATTTTTATTAGTAAACATTTTTAATACTTCAGCTACTTTATTAACCGATTTGTTAACATCTTGTTTATTGAATTTATTTTGTAACATTATAGGTGTCTGGAAGTTTGGGACGAATGGAGCTACTTGTTCGTTAATTTGATTAGATATGTCTAATTCCATATTTTGTAATTTCGATTCGAATAGTTTTCTTGTAATAGACTTTGGGGAAATTATCTTACCTGCTAAATCGTCTTTCGTCGGTGATAAGCTGACACCCTCTGCATCGTGAATATTTACATAAGCCCCGGTCCTAGTGATCGCTTCGACTACTCGTGGTAGGTCTTGCGGATTTTTATTTGCTTTTGTATGTTGTTGATTATTAGATACAGGTGTTTCGGTGATAGGTGTAGCAGTTATTATTGTACTAGGCTTAGGTGTCGGTAAGGATACAAATTCTGTGGTCATGAAACCATCAGGTTCGACTGGCGCTTTTATGATCATTTTTCCTAACTGCGGTGATGTTGGCTTACTCGATGGTGGTGGCGGTTCATATGGGAAATCAGTTTCATCAGCAATTTTCACGACATCTGCAGTCTCGCGTTGAATGACAGCAGTTGTAGGTTTAATCTCTTGCACGAAAGGTCCCGGTTCGAATGTAGTGTGAGCACCTTTTCTTCGTTTTAAAGTGTCCGATGAGAAAATTACATGACCTTGTGAATCTAGTGTAACTTTAGCTCCTTTTAAAAGTAATTCATCTGATGCAGGAGTTAAATTTTCATCTATACTACGTTCTAAATAGTCTTTACTTTCACTTAGGCAATTTGGCAATTCATTAAGAGAAACATATTCGGTTTCTGGCAACTTTCCAGAAAGCACTGTTTGTAGATTTTTCTTAACCATATCGCTGCTACCGTAAATGCTCCTATTAAGGCTCATTTTTTGATTATTATTTCTCACATCAGCTATAGTAACATAGTCACCAGAATCATATATGTCTTTTGACGTGTCGGCTTCTTTTAAAGTTGGTGATTTCTTATTAGACAGCTTATGTGGAAGTACCCCTTTTAATTTGCACATTAAATTATTAAACGGTTGATACGAAGATTTTATCTGGTAGGGTTTATTTGCCTTTGTTACATCTATAGCTCCTTTCATTTCTTTAGGTTTTTCCTCAATTGGTAAATCTAACTTAGGCCTATTTGCCATCTTACAAGGCTGTGATTGAGTATCCTGTTTGACAGTAGTTTCTGGTTCTTTATTACTTATTTCACTTTCATCATCAGAATTAGAAGGAGTAATCACGCACATAGACGGGATTCTAGAACTATTTATTGTCGTTTTGTACCGTATCCTCTCTATTCTTTCTGTTCCTTCAAGATCCGAGGATTCTGAATAATCTTGTTCTGATAAACTATTTTTGCCATGAGCACTAGATACAGAATCCTCTATAGGAGAACTGGATGTATTATGTCCCGAATCTGGGGAACTAGTTCCTGTACTTTTCTTTGCGATTTCGAATTCCGTTTCTGTATGAACTTCAGCTACTGCAGTTATTTCTTTATGGTTACCTACATTTCTTGTAATTGTGATAGTTGGATGAGGGGCATCGCTTATTTCGGGTGACGAATTGTTATAATCTGATAAAGTCGAGCGAATGGAGTTGTATCTGAGGCTGCTGAACGGAGACTTTGTGAAAGAAGAATTATTCTTATCTAAAGTAGCGTTTGCACTATTGGTGCTGCCTCTACTCCTGTTCATTTTAGATAAAGAACTCTTACGTTCAGGCACTGTCGGACCGATCACCAGTGATCTGTCACTTCCAGCAGCCATTAGTGTCGTGCAAACAGTTCCAGCGGAGCTAGTTGTTGTACTAGTAGAACCTTTACCGAATAATTCGTATTCATTCTCTGCCGACATATTCTGACTATTCGACGAATTGGATAGAGCATTACTAGTGTGCATGGGTGTACATGGAATAGTTTCTTCTTCCTTCAGAGTCTTTAAGCCTGAATCCATATGGAATGATGTATAATAGCCTTCTGTATCGCAAGAAAATTCGGAGCTAGTTTCCAAATCTTCATGTAAATCGTGTATAATATCGGGGGTAAGAGTTCCTTCACTAGTTACGCTTCCTGAACCAGACGTATTGAGGAATCGTCGCCGGCTTATGATTGAACTTGGTGGTCCGTGATGGACATTCAACGAGTTGTTTGAGGTAGCAGCAGAAGTTGAACTCTTAGGAGGCACAGTTGTGGTAGTTATTTCAGAACCTATACTCGTGCGACCGGATTCCGAACTGGCAGACCAGTTACCACTGGAGGAGTGAGGTTCATCTTTGCCTGTTCCCGACCGCCTTAGTCTTCTTTGAACAGCTGTTCCACGCAATTTTACACCGACATTTACTGTGGCAGTGTTTGGTGCCACTGTGCTTGGAACTCCAATACTTTTCTCCGAAGAGGAGTATGAGGCACATCTTTGATGTGTTCTTCTGTCTTCGTCGCCTGGCCGTTTCTGTCGCATCGTGACAGTTTCTTGAATGGATTCGGCTTGTCTAGTGGGGGATTTTGAATCTTTAACCTTCTCTATTTTGAAACTATCTCTACTAGCGCTAGGAGATCTACCGATCATTTTTAGTCTGTTTTTACCCCATAGTTTGAGAGAGTTGAAATGTCCTTTCTTGGTCACTGGGTCAATAGGACTTTTCTTAAGTAAATCACTAGACTTCGACCTGGTGACCATGTTATCTTCGTTTTCTTCAGAAGCCACAGCATTTGATGTATCGCTACGATAAAACAAACCAAGCAAAGCATTAGTCACACGCTAAATGCATATCTATGTTTGAAAGATCTCTAAAGAACTCCACTTCGTCTCGTTACAGTGGACTCTTTAAAGTTGTAATTAATCATGAAGCTAATGAACAAATGGCACTATTAGTGATCAAGTGCACAAAGGATTGGGTGTCGTTGTTTTCAAATAATTAAAAGGTTATACAAACAATGACATCCAATGTTAAACATAATGTATTCACAGAAGCACGAGATAGTATTATCAACGATTTGTTAAAATGGTGTGCTCAAGATTTTATTTTTACTTCAAAGCAGCTGTCCACACATACTGTGCTGAACGGTTACTGTAGTTAATCGAGACGAAAGATTGCATTATCTATTCACGTAATTTTAAACACAAATAACATAAAATTAATACAATGTGTGTGTATAGTTATTATGATAGATAATGTAATCTATGTGAATGAATGTTTGTGCAAACTATAAGCTTACCCAGCTATAGCCTCTCTAAGCTCTTTTTGGTCAGTGCCCGAAATGGTGTTTCGTCTTTTACCCCGAGGTTTTCTCGTGCGGGTGCGTCGCTTCACTGTGTCCGTTTCACCGGTGGTGCTCTCTATATGAAGAGATTTCCGTGAACTGCACATTCTGTCGAAAAATTTCCCTGACGTGTCGATTGCTACGAGTTCTGGGGGAAATCTGTGAAATGAAACAATCCGATATTAGTAATCTCAATACTGTAGATGTTGTGAATCGCAGAAAAGGGAATGGACCCTTTAGTTAATGAGTATCTGAGTCTATATCATTTGGTAGGCAAATTCAGATGATGATTTTGGCAATCATACACCGAGAGAAGAAGAGAGAAGGCAAACTAGAAATAAAACCCCATACCAACCCATCTGACTAGTATGGTATCGTAAGGTTAATTTCCCTCTTATTGTAGAGGCAGCTGAAGCCCAGTAGTGGGACGTACATATATGAGCTGAGATGATGGTTTTGTTTCAGTAAGATAAATATGTAATGAGCTTTTAAATTATATGCCTACCATCCAAAAGCTCATTACTTCAAGTGATATTATGTAATACCAAATCCTATAGCAAAAGAAAATTTTATCAGGTACATTGATTGATTCGTTGATCATTGAAAATTTATTAATAATAATTATTGTTTTTATTACGCTGGTATAACTTGCTAGTAGTAGATAGCTACCCATGTGGGGACGGATTAAGAATAAAACGTACCAACAACATTATTCTTACGTGGGAATCGCAAATGCCGGCTAAGGGAGCACCAATGCGGGGGTTCAGTAGCGTTCTCCTAGGAAACTTGTAATCTGAATGCTATTTTAACATGGTCCCGGTCGATAAACTGATGTTGAACAGAAACTACTAGTTATAATTATCTTTAATAGTTACACAATATGGTTAACCAACCTATAGGTAGGTATATTATTGAATGTCGATATAAAAATAATAATAAAAATGGATTAACGACGTACTTCTTTGGACGGTGAACCGTAAAATTGACCTATAAAGTGCATCATAATCTTTATAACTTGTTTGCGGCGATGTCCGAGAGAAAGTGATTGTCTTGATTAATATAGTTTTTTTCTCAGGACAATAATAACATTATTTAAAAAGTGATAGTGTAAGTTGAGGTTACATTGTCTGCGATGTGAATTACGCTACGTAACACAATATATAGGAACAAAAAAACTAGAATGACTGAAAGTAGTTTGCTAAGAGTAGGTATGCCAATATAATAGTTAATTTAAAATCTGCCTTTTTGCTAGATTGCTTTTATCAAAATTACGCCTGATAGAATGTTTCCACGTAACTTCGCTATATATAACTCACTTTTGAAGTGAAAACTTCTGTAGGCAGGTTTATAGGGAGCAAAAACAATTTTTTTTTTGGGGTGGGCTGCGGTCAGCGCACCCGCCGCCCGGCTGCGTCCGGGGCGACAGAGGTGCGGCGCGCGGCTCCGTAACCCACCCGATAGCACGTCGCCTTTAGGCCGACCACCGGCACAGAGTTCCTTGTCTTCAGTGGTCGTCCCGACGGAACACCCTGAGGGGGTACCCTCTCCCATCGACGTCCCCTTCCCGGGACGTTGGTCGCCGTCGCGAGGTCAACCTGTCCGCGGGTGACAGACTAAAATCCCCGGTCTGGTCACCCGCAGCCTCTGCTAGGGTGGCACCAGGCGCAGAGTAAAAACACTTAAGTCATCATCGACATGGTCACGTGATGTGTTACAACACTATATCTGGAGCTATGTCAATGTCACTATATCTATGCCGATCGATGTCAAAACCAGATAAATAAAAAGTTTTAATTTAGGAATTTTAAATTAAGATCAAACAATCAATTTGAATAATGAAAAATAACAATTGTCTGTTTAGATTTTTAAGTTATCACTTCTGTCGGTAGTCTTCATAATTGCTTTGTGTGTTTTAGCTTTATACGTCCCATTGTTCGGCACGCAATAGTATGTACATGTTTAATAATTCGTTTTCATTGAATTTAATCAGTGCATTTACCGTTATATTAGCTGTGAAAATACCTATAAAATAGTTTTAATCTGTGGAATGATACTAATAATTAAATAAATATGGCTAGACATTTAATGTATTAGTTGTATGTATATTTTTGTTTCTATACAAAGATAATAACTTAACAGATTAAAGCAAATATCATAGGAAGTTTAAGATCTGAATATCAGTTTTTTAGTGATCTTTAATATATAGTTTAATTATCCTCGGTATTTAGTTTGATTACACTATTTTGAAGTCTGTTTGTTTGTTAAAACTTTGTCTTGTTTTATATCCGCCTGTATTTATATGCTTTTTCTTTTACGACAATTACGGGTAAGAAATAAGATGGTAGGTACATTATTAATCCGTCCCTAGCCTGGCGGCCTGTATGACTTGTACCTCTTCTTGGGAACGCTATGGTCCACACACGACCTTAGGCAAGATTGGCACTAGTTATTGCCCTTAGTTTAATGACAACCACAAAGAATTCTAGATAAAGTATTCAAAGCCGTTCGCTACACGGCAGATAAGTTTCTTAGGTCAAGAATTTTCAGTTATAAAATATTAAATCTTACTTAGACGCGATGATCCGCAATTGTTCATCGGGGCTGGGCAGCCTGTGATCAATAGGTTCATCATCACCGGACCCACATTCAGAAAGCTCGTCTGGCGTCAATGTGACACTACTGGCTATCTTCATAGACGCGTCCGGCAATGCGGTGATGTCACCGAGGGCTTCTTTCGACGTCCATTTCCTTAGTTGTTCCACGACTAATGGCTGGAATTGGGTAAGATACATACATATATTAGACATACAAAACAGAAACAGAATACATTTTTATAACATGTAGAAAAATTATTTTAAATTCATTGAAAATAAAACTACTTTACGGATTTTATCACGTTTGTATTTGATTTTGCCCGACGTTTCGAACACTGCAGCGTTCATGGTCATGGGCAGACTGAACACAGAAACATGAACGCTAAAATGAAAATAAAATTCGTAAAGTAGGTTTATTTACAACTTGCGACCCGCCCCAGCTTCGCACGGGTCCAATGCTGAAACTAAATATACTACAGAATGTCTTTATATACAACGTCCATAGCTTTTTTGACATTAGACAATACAAACATGTTTTCTTTAAAGGTTACACTTGAAAGAGCTTCCTCTTGAATCACTCTATCTATTAAAAAAAGCCGCATCAAAATCTGTTGCGTAGTTTTAAAGATCTAAGCATACATAGGGACAGACAGACAGCAGGCAGAGACTTTGTTTTATACTATGTTGTTATGTGTAATACTCGCGTAAACATTAGAAGTCATTGATTTATATTCTTTACGTTTGCTATTCTCCACTACTCTTCTAAGCTTTGTTTTTGGTGATTATTAAATGCTTATATTGTATTAAGCCACTTAGACGAAGCGAAGTTATTATAAGTTGACATAAGTTTCAACTATTTCCATTTGTTCTAATTAGAGTTTTCCCTGTCTTATTGGACCGTACAGATTTAGAGAAAACAGGCATATTCATCACGCAGCATCACTAGTAATTGCTCGTTCATAAAAAGTGTATAAAGGTATACTTCCTTAAGGGTAAATATTTTCCGGTCATCACCCACCTGTGTATTTTGAATAAATCACAAGTGTTAAGAACCTACTAAACATTTTTCGTTTTTTTCGAAGTGAAAACTGCTATATGGGGATTCGATGGGGAGTAAATTTATGAAGTCGTCATTGATATAATAACGTGACGGGCGCTAGCGCTAGCACTATGTCTGAAACTATGTTAATGTCACAATATCAATGCCAATACATGTCAAAACCAGATGAATGCAAAAAACATATTACAAATTATTATTGAAGATCAAACAATTAATTTGAATATCCATAAAATCGACAATGCTCATAATTGCGTAGTGTTCTTCTTTCTTATTGAAAAAAAAAGGGTATATTGTGTGGCTTTATCTAATTTATAACTCTTATTCGAATACATTCTACTACTTTTACGCCGTCTTCTTCATTAGAGGAAACTTTTGCCCGCAATACCACGTCCAGCGGTTGACAATTATTCTATTTCAGATTTTTTAGTTTATGGTAATGTAGTTTCTTTGCTTACATTGTTTATCTCGTGGATTAATCGCGGGAAAGGAAAAGATGTTGAAAAATTGTAATCTTAGTCCATCTTTACCCATGAAATATTTATGTATCTAATGCTATTCAAGATATTATTTGAACTATTGTTAGTGAGATTACCAAATTTCTTATAGGTCGTTTTATTCAAAAGCTACACAATTTCCTTTTAGTTAATAGGATATAGATAAAGATAGGAATGAACTTACAATGTGGGTTTCAATTTCAACATCAATTTTTTGGTAGATGCGTCTTCGTTTTGTACTGAGGACTGGAGTGCATAATAAGTAGGGGGAATGCTGGGAGTCTTTACGTAGTTGGTCAAGGATTGATGTAGAGAGACGATCAGTAGTAGCCTTTTCGTACAGCTTACGTAAACTTGATGGTCTGAAAATTATAAATTTGCCTATTAGTATTTAGATAATAAAAAAATCACTAGATGTTTACGCCCAGGGATCTATGAGAATTCATCCCATACAAACTCCATCTATATAGCAACCGTTGTCCGCTCAGGATTAAATTATTTATATCTTTTTATTAGTGGACTAGTTCGGCCGCAATCCGCTTATATCCATGCATAGCTCGCTGTAAGACTTCTTTCTTCTTGTTGTGAGGCATATTGGCACTACGAGTATATTGGTCTGTTGATTACCCTCTGAGGCGGGGTGGTACCTATTCTTTGAATCACGTCCTAGCATTCTCCGGTATTTCGTATCTGAACGTCAGTTCTTATTGCACGACAAATTATCCTCGGTCTAGTTAACACTAAGCTTAGGAAGCGCGGCGTGTGCCGTTTAAGTATTAGATGGATTCATGTTTAATGTAAGTTTAGTGTATTTCTACATCTAATATTCATCATCATCATCATCATCATTTCAGCCTATTGCCGTCCACTGCTGGACGTAGGCCTCCCTCATATTGCGCCACAATGTGCGGTCCTGTGCCGCCTGCATCCAACGACGCCCAGCAACTTTCACTAGGTCGTCGGTCCACCTAGTGGGGGGGGCGTCCTACACTGCGTCGTCCGATGCGTGGTCGCCACTCGAGAACCTTTCTTCCCCAGCGGTTGTCGGTTCGTCGAGCGATGTGGCCTGCCCATTGCCACTTCAGCGTGCTAATTCTTCGTGCTATGTCGGTTACACCCGTTCTTCTGCGGATTTCTGTATTCCGGATTCTATCTCGCAGAGAAATCCCGAGCATAGCCCGTTCCATAGCACGCTGAGCGACTTTGAGCCTTGATATGAGGCCTACATTTAGGGACCACGTTTCCGTGCCGTAAGTCATCACTGGTAACACACACTGGTCGTAGACCTGTGTTTTCAGACACTGAGGTATGTTGGACGAGAAGATCCTCTTAAGTTTCCCGAACGCTGCCCAACCGAGTTGGATTCGTCGGCTGATCTCTTTCTCGAAATTGGATCTACCTAACTGGACTGTTTGTCCTAGGTAAACATAGTGATTGACAACTTCGAGAATCGCATTGCCAACTAGGACCGGTACAGGAATGACATGGGTATTTGACATGACTTTCGTCTTGTCCATGTTCATTCGTAGACCCACTAGTTGGGATACCCTGCTGAGATCATTGAGCATAGTGCCAAGGTCCTCCATGGATTCTGCCATAACGACGATATCGTCTGCGAATCGAAGGTGAGTGATGTATTCGCCGTTAATGTTGATGCCGAGTCCAGTCCAGTCTAAGAGCTTGAAGACATCTTCCAGTGCAGTGGTGAACAGTTTCGGAGAGATGACATCTCCCTGTCTCACGCCTTTCTGCAACTGGATCGGTTTCGTACTCTTATCCCGGATACGGACTGACATTGTGGCGTTCCTATACAAACACTTCAGCACTTCGATATAGCGATGGTCGATTTGGCACCGCTGAAGGGACTGCAGCACCGCCCAAGTTTCGACTGAATCAAAGGCTTTCTCATAGTCCACAAACGCTAAGCACAGGGGCCGATTATACTCCTCGGTCTTTTGTATAATCTGCCGAAGCGTGAGGATATGGTCTATGGTGCTATAGCCTTTTCGGAAGCCGGCTTGTTCGGGCGGCTGGAAGTCATCGAGCTTGCGCGTGAGTCGATTGGTAATGACCCTCGAAAACAACTTATAAACATGGCTCAGGAGTGAGATGGGTCTGTAGTTCTTTAAAAGAGCTTTGTCACCCTTCTTGAAGAACAGCACCACCACACTCCTGGTCCACGACTCTGGAACGTCGCCCCCGAGGATAACGGAATTAAATAGCTTCTGAAGGGCTATTAATACCGGCTTGCCGCCCGCCTTCAAAAGCTCTGCCGTAATTCCGTCATCTCCCGGTGCCTTACCGTTACGTAGTTGTTTGAGAGCCATTCTGATCTCGTACAAGCTGATGTCCGGGATTTCTTCGGTATAGTGCCGAGTTAGCTTGGATCTGGGATCTTGGACCAAGCCGACAACAGGATTTCGGGATGATTTGTATAACTGTCCATAGAACCTTTCGACCTCTCCCAAGATCTCACTTTGGGATGAAATGACAGTGCCGTCATCGGTCTTCAGCTTAGTCATTTGGCTTTTCCCAATAGACAGATCTTGTGCGAACACTTTCGAGCCACGATTCCGCTCTATCGCTTCTTTAATACGGAACGTATTAAATCGGCGAATATCGCGACGCACAGACCTGGAGATCTGTCTATTTAGCTGCCTATGTTTGGACCAATCGGCTGCAGACTGCACCGTCATCTCTTTTCTCCTCTCCATGAGCTCGAGAGTCTGGTCAGAAAGTTTTTTAGGTCTATTAACGCGGTGAGCCTTGAAAAATTTCGACCCAACCGCGTGGACAGTTTCCACGAACCTGTTGTTCATATCGTTCGGAGATTCGCACTCGTCCAGACATTGGAAGCGATTATGTAGTTCGAGTTGAAAGTTTTCGAGGTTCTGGTATTGGACAGATGTAGGTCGGAGTGTAGACTTCATCAAGCGTGACCGCTCGACTTTTGTATGGATATTCAATGTGCCTCGTACCATCCGGTGATCGCTCCCAGTTTTAATTCTGCTGATCACTGAGACATCATTGAATATCTGTCGTTTGTCTGACAAGATGAAGTCTATCTCGTTTTTTGTTGAACCATCGGGGCTAATCCAGGTCCATTTCCTTTGTGGCTGCTTCCTGAAGAAGGAATTCATCATAAAGAGGCTTTCCTTCTCCAGAAAATCAACCAGTTTCTGGCCCCTCTGGTTTCTCCGTCCATATCTATGTTTCCCCACTCTCAACTCATCATCACTCCCTTTGCCTAGTTTCGCGTTAAAGTCTCCCATAACCACCGTGAAGTGGGTTTTGGACGCGTGTATGGCTTTCGAGATGTCCTCGTAAAATGCCTCCACCTCGTCGTCGGAGTATGTCGAGGTCGGTGCGTATACCTGTATAACCTTCAGCGAATACCTCTTGGTAATTCTGAGTATAAGGTACGCTACCCTTGTCGACACACTCTCGATCCTCTCCACGTTGTCTATGAGAGACTTACGAACGATAAACCCTATACCACCTTGGGACGGGTGATCGCCCTCCCGGTAGAAGAGCAAGTTTCCAGACTGGAGGATTATCGTGCCCTCGCCCTCTCTTCGCACTTCTGATAATCCTACAATGTCCCAGCGGATTTTGCTCAATTCCTCTTCCAGCTCGATGACCCTCTCGTCAGTCCTGAGTGTCCGAATGTTGTGTGTTACCAGGGCCAAGGGTCGTTTTTGTTGGTAGCCGGATCGCTGCCGGAGATTCCTCGCACCCCCTGCTCCACCACTACTGGGCCCGCCACCAAAATGAGCCCGTAGGGTACCGGAGCCGCCGTGACTGGGGGCCATTTTTTTGTTGTACGCCATTTTTAAAAAGGGGATATTGCCGTAATCGCCACGCTTGGCAGGCGGGTTGGCGATCGCAGTATGGATGTTTTACGTTTCCCAGGAGAGAGCTGCTGCCCACTCTCCTGGTGAACCCTCAGCCGATTTTTACGACTCCCACGGGCAAGTAAGGGGTGGCGACACATGTATTCTCAAACCGTCGCCACACGGCCTAATATTATTGTCTGATATTTAGCATAAGATAGAATATTGTCAAAATATTTCTCTTTAAAAAAATAGCTTGTGTTTATGAAGTTCTCTCCACCATATGCAGCTCATACATGTCCTTATCACGACACATGAGAAAGGAACAATGTGGCGTTTTAGCAGGTATACAGGCTTTGCAGAATGTCAAAACTAAAAATTATAAAATACTAACTAATTATATTACTAGATAATAGAATTACTATATAAATTAATTTCAATCTGCAATCAATTAAAGTAACCTGAGATAGAGAGGAGAGAATGAAATTACATGTTTTCTCCTATGTTCTATATAGTAGCATACATTTGTTTAAGAACTTGATAATTAACTCAATATTTATTAAAGATAGCATGGCGTTAGTCGTTTAATTAATACTATAAATAATCAAGATGGCGTTGAAGGTAACAGAATATGGTTAAGAATATAGCTATTTACTATATCATTATACCGGTGCCAAGTGTTTAAGCAGTGTTATCCGATTTCCTTAGAACGATATGATATCTAATAAAAAATAGTCGGTGATGCTTTTGTCCTCATAGGACCCTTCCCTACTTCGTGCTATGTGATATTGACAATTACTATCGGTAAACTTGCAAAACTGCGACCTTACCTTCTTGCATTCATATACCACGGCAACAAGTTTGCGCGTTCACTGCAAAGAAGGACCCATTTGTCATGGCGCCTCAGTTCCAAGGAGTAACTCTTCCAATTTCTGAGAGTATTGGGATTCTCGGCGTCAAAATATCGAGCAAAGTCCAGTTTGGGAGTCATTTGGAGGACAAAGCCAAATTGGCAAGCAAAAAGTTGGGCGTCCTGAACAGAGCCAGGCGGTACTTCACACCGAGACAGCGTCTTGTGCTATACAAAGCACAAGTTCGTCCTCATGTGGAGTACTGCTCACATCTCTGGGCAGGTGCGCCCAAATATCAGCTAGACCCACTTGACTCCCTGCAAAGACGGGCTGTTCGAATCGTCGGGGATCCCAATCTTACGGACAGATTGGAGTCGCTGGAGCAGCGGAGAGACTTTGGGTCACTCTGTGTACTCTACCGACTCTTTCACGGGGAGTGCTCCGAGGAACTGTTTGACTTGGTACCACCGTCACCATTCTACCAACGTACCACTCGACATCGCAGCAGGGTTCATCCATTTCACCTGGAAACGTTATGGTCTTCAACTGTACGTTTCCAGCGATCATTTCTCCCACGTACGTGCAAGCTCTGGAATGAACTACCTGCTGCTGTGTTTCCCGAGCGCTATGACATGTCCTTCTTTAAACGAGGTTTAAGAAGAGTATTTCCTTCACGGTAGGCAGCGGCCTGGCTGTGCCCCTGGTATTGCAATGGTCCATGTGCAGCAGTTTCACTTACCATCAGGTGTGCTGCTTGCTCGTTTGCCACCGTTGGCAATAAAAAAAAAAAAAAATAAGGTTTACGTTTAATTTAAGGTACGTCCCATAGGTGGGCACGAGGCTTGTCCATCATGGGCGACAAATTATCATTCTACGTACATCTTTTTTTTTTTCTTTGCGCTGTGGAAAATGCATTTACGCATACCCATTGCTTGTGGAGTCCCTTTTACGCTATACGTCTTCGCAAAAGGAGGCCAATGCCATCCAGCAACTGTCGCTGTCCAGAATTTTGACGATAACGGCCGATACTGATAGAGTCCGCCAACAACAGTCGCCAGGGCAAGCTTCTGAGTTCCATAGGCTAGGCATTCTTCCAGGGTGTGACTCGCTGTGTCTACGGGCGCGCCACACTCGTAACATCCAGAGGTTTTGTTCGCATCTTGCAACTTTATACAGGTACTTATCATAGCAACTATGTCCAGTACCTATGTCAACTTGAACGTCAAGGTGCCATGTTGTCCATTGATCCAGCGGTAGCGGTGGGAGCCACTGTTTTTATCCCTGCTGCGAGGGACTGTAGATACTTTTTTTCTATCACTGGATCAATTTTCTTCGGGCCATCACCATCGCACTGTCTAAATCTCTGTCAGAGAATTGTCCACCCTGGGCCCGCGCCATAGCACGACCTTAGTGGGCCTTCGCTTGAAGCTCCCAGGGCGGGTCACCTGCTAGCGCTGTGCATGCAATCCACGACACCGTTCGATAGCCCCTTATAGCCCTTATCGCTATAACCCATTATGGGTCGCAGCAAAAGAGCTTTGCTTCGATCAGTGAGGAAACCATATGGGGGGAGCCACAGCAAGAACACAAGTTTAATGCCATTCTAGGTAGATCATGCTGGATATGATCGATATATTTTGCTCTTAATACACTCTCACTACTACGACACAGAAACTTTATCATTTATCTACGTAATATTTCTTTTATATATTACTATAGACAATAACTGAATTATTACTAAACACACATTTCATAGTATCTCTATCCTCAACGAACGAGCATCTAAGCGTGTTTATTTGCTTGTTCGTTAGTTACCGTACCGGCTTCGTGCTCCGATTGCGTCTAGATATCGTATCAAGAATGTACATCCTCTATAATATTAATGCTTCCGAAACAACTCTAGATGTACGAAGTCCGACAAAACAACTGTTATGTCGAGTTAAAATTACACAAGCTATATAGAATTTGGTAACTTTTAATAACGTCAAATGGGAACTTATTTATGAGTTATGTGCGGTTTTATTGGCATACGTTCGTTAGTATTATTAAATTAGAAAGTTGTTCGCTTACCTCGTATCAGGTGTAAACAGGCCCTTTTTAAGAGGTTTATTTGCCGTGTAATGGACTTTGCGAGACGCAAAATCGGACAGGCTTCCCTCAGCTGTAACAAAAAGAAAAGGTAATTATAACACGCGGTATCAAAATATTATATACGAGCAGCTAAATAATAATTAATATATTCGGAACACTTAGTGTTCTTTGTATACGTAAATAAATTTCAGTTTTGCGTTAGACACTAAAACACTTATTTATCTACACAAACTGGTTTCTTTGCGTATTATCTAAGCGCATCGCGTAAGAACTATTATGATTTGAAATTTATTATATATAATACTTGTATATAATACCTACTACTTATTTTACTGTTTCGTTTGTTTCGTGGTTTAAGCAACTCATCAGCGATTACTAGAATCTTACGTCCTAGGTTTAAATTTTGGTATAACAAAGTGTATCAATAATTTATGGCAAGAAATTCTTAATCTCAAGGTGTGGAGCAAATGGAAATAAGTTTGCCGTAATAATATTAGATGGAAACTCATTCGGCGAAATGGTTGACCAACATTTCTGCCTGCTGCTTCCTCCATCGACCGTTCTCTGTTAAAGATTGGTTTCTGGAAAGAGGACTATCGCACAAACTTATAACATCAACGGCAAGCGCCAACCCCCCTTCCAAATCTGGAAATTGTGGCATTATGGTCTCTACTCCGGAGGTCTATGTACCACAGAAAACGTTGCTAGATGATGAATAGTATTATCATGATTTACAGATTCATAAGTTATTTATATCACAAATATCATCATCATCTCAGCCCAAATATCTATAGCCCCACTACTAGGCTTGAGACTCTTCCACAATAGGAGGGAAAATGACCTACTATACCTGCTGTTCAAACGTGTTGCTATAGGGTTTTATTTCAAGTTTTCCTTCTCTTACATAGACGTTATATGCATGTTTAATCCCTTAGTCTTCTTCTACAACGCCCATGGACAAGA
Source organism: Lymantria dispar (assembly GCA_032191425.1). Classification (NCBI taxonomy): domain Eukaryota; kingdom Metazoa; phylum Arthropoda; class Insecta; order Lepidoptera; family Erebidae; genus Lymantria; species Lymantria dispar. Next base: position 11,017,770 of record CM063448.1, read on the forward strand.
GAGGGGGTTGTGAATTGTATTCTTACTCCGTCAACACACGGAAAAAATTATGTTTCATCACGTATAAATGTTAATACCATCAAAAACAAAACTTGTAAAAAAAAAGCCAAGCCTCGCAACTGAGTTCTTCTACCATAAAATGTTGTGAGATCTATGTTATTCCAAGTCGGTTAACTCATTCAGTCCCTGCTTAAGGGATCTTTCTTCTTAAGTTATTACGTAAATAGCTAACCTAACAACTTCTTATAGTGACTATATCAATATTAAAGATCTTTTATGTTTTAAATAAATAGATTGACTTGGCAATCGTACTATGTTTAGTACAATTTAATATAATATGTATTACTTGTGAGGTACATTGAGTTTTCATGCGATTGCCAAGTCATTCTGTTTATTTAAAACATAAAAGATCTTTACTATTGATATAGTCACTATAAGAAGTTGTTAGGTTAGCTATTTACGTAATAACTTAAGAAGAAAGATCCCTTAAGCAGGGAATGAATGAGTTAACCGACTTGGAATAACATAGATCTCGCAACATTTTATGGTAGAAGAACTCAGTTGCGAGGCTTGGCTTTTTTTTTACAAGTTTTGTTTTTGATGGTATCTCATTTCTTTTTGTAGATAGACCTACTTATTTTCCTTTCCGGTACCTTCTACTTCTTGAATACCAACAACGGATTTTCTTAGAGCCCACTCTCTGAAAAATAAAACATCTCTCCTTTCCGTTTGAGTCACTTCTACCTAAACTAAGTGGAGAGATGTGGAAATAAAGAAATTTGATTGGTTTTTCGAAACACATCTCCTCGAGTCTCCTTTCCGCTTTGATGACAATCGAGCCTAATGATAGCGTTCTTTCTTTCAGATAAATTTCAGGCAATTTAGTTTGCTTAATACTTTGGGAGATTTTGGTACAATTTTATAAGACATGTCCCACTCTTGCTTTTTCATTACGTTATTACGATTGACCATTTTACAAGTTATCTTTGAACATAATTGTATCTAGGTGTCTGTCTGCACCTATTATGCCAATCATCATTCAGCCTATCGCCGTCCACTGTAGTACATAGACCCTCCTCATGCTTCACCATAAAGTGCGGTACTGTGGCACCTGCATTCAAGGACGCTCAAGGGTAACAGAGTTGCCATGACTAGAGCTCATTTTTCTTCGCCATATGAGGAATAATGACATAGTCGCCACGTTTGGTAGGCGGGTTGGTTTCGCAGTGAGATATCATACATTTCCCCGGCGAGAGCTGCTGCCCACTCTTCTTCCTGTTGAAGCTTTTTTTAAATGACAACACCTTGCACTAAGGATTATTATTATCATCCTTATATTGTGAGGCACTTTACAAACATATAATTCAACATCGCATCATCATCGCAGCCCTCATACGTCCCACTGTTGGGCTCGGGCCTCCTCCACAATGGGAGGGAATTTAACCCACTATACCATGCTGGTCAGACATGTTGATATAGGGTTTCATTTCGGTGCTGACCTGGCGTCGGTGCCGACCTGGCGCTGCCAACCATCGCCAGGGAGATGCTCGTCAGGAACTGGGACGCGGTCGCCGCCTTCTGTGAGGCCGTAATCTCACGGAAGGAGGCGGCGGATCGTGTGCGAGTAGAGCTACTATTCGGCGACACGTTCCGCCGCCGGCGACTCGGGTGGCGCAGGCGCGAGTATCTGCGCCTAATGCCGCCCTAGCTGAGGCCGCGGGTGATCGGACTGGGGAATTGTCCGTCACCCGCAGAGAGGCTGACCGCGCGATGGCAACCGAGGTCCCAGTGCGTCGAGAGGTGAGGTTACCCGAAAGGTTATTCCGTGGGGCCGACCACTGATGACAAGTCACATCTGCTCCGGTGGTCGGCCCAACAACGAGGTGACGTGGGTACGGGTGGGTGACGTATCCCGCGCGCCGTCCTTTCATCGCCCCGGACGGACAGGACCGCGCGTGCGCTTACCATAGCCCACCCATAAAATTAAAAAAAAAATATATAAAAAAAAGGGTTTCATTTCGAGTTTTCCTTCTCTTGCACAGGTGGTGCACATTATATCCCATAATCGTCTTATACGATATCTACGGGCAAAATAGAGAGTGGTGAATTGTATTCTTTCTTCGTCACCATACGGAAAGAACATATAATTAACCGACACAAATTACATTCAGACTCGGAACAACCATTTGTGGATCGTAAAAGGTGTTGTCTTGCATGGGATTCGAACCCGCGACACTAGCACGGTACGTTGGTATCTTAACCACTACGTTATCTGCGCAGTCTTTAGCCGGTTGTTACGATTCCCATAGAGAAGCAATGATGCCGACAAATGTATTCTTATTTTTTACAAAGTTACATTTCATTAACTGCAAATGTAACTTTGTAATCCTATATATTTATATGAGTTTACAATATTATTTATGCAGTTAGTGTATCTCGGAAACTGGATGAAAATTATAATGTTTCATAATTTTTCCTTCATTTATACACTAAACACTAACTGTACTCTAAATTTGAAGCTTCTATGTCTGCTAGAAGTGCCTCTTTAATATTGATGATCGGTCAGTCAGTCAGTGAGTGACAAAATTACGAAATTTTGACTAGTTATAACTCTTAAACTATTGGTTCAAATTGAATGAAATTTGAAATACACAATGTGTATATAATGCCTGCTAGGTTACTAAAAATTCAGGTTTGTAGTTTTATTAACAACGAAGTTATAGGGGGTCGAAAATGGCCTGAATGGCTTCGAGAAAAGTATGTTACGGCAGTGTTGCGTTTTGCCCGACTTTTTTTTTGCTCGACTTGGCGGGGGCACTGCCGTGCCCCCAGATTACGCGTTCGATACGAATTGCGTTAGTCTTAATTCCATGTACAGGTACACATATCTATTTATAATAATATCTAATATATAAGCGCAACAGCTTTGATGAGTAGATATAATTAAATCTGACGATATTAAATCTAGAGCAATTACCATATGAATATTAGATTCCATTTTCATTGAGTATGATGAATAAAGTTTAATAGTATTGAACTCATTGTTATGCGTATCAGAAAGTGTAGAATTGTATGGTCGTAATTAGTAGATTGTGAATGACATCAAATCTAACGTTCGTACGCTACATATTGAACAGTTTCTTTTATTACAGGCCATTTTATTTTTCTTGGGCTGGGTTGCGGTCGGCGCGCTCCTCGCACCACTCCGTCCGTGGCGACAGAGGGGCGTAAGCACGCACACCCACAACCCACCCACGTGCACGTCGCCTTCGTCGTTGGGCCGACCACCGGAGCAGGTTTACTTGTCATCAGTGGTCGGCCCGACGGAATACCCCCTATTTGGGGTACCCTCCCATCGACCGACGACCCTCCCTCGGGGAGGACGTCGGTCTTTCCTCACGCGGTCGGCCTCTCAGCGGGTGACGGACTAATTCCCCGATCACGTCACCCGCGGCCTCGGCTAGGGCGGCTTGAGGCGCAAGTACTCGCGCCTACGCCGCCCCAGTTATTACAGGCCATGTACATAAGTTGGTCAATGAAATTTGTAACGTGTTAAGGTATTTTAGATGCGAGGCTGTTTAGCTGATTATGACCATCTTGTACTTATCCTAAATAGCCGCCTGACGGTGTGATATGTGATGAAACGGGATGAAAGTAATGTGCCGAGGAAAGTTTGAAGGACGAATGTTAAAGGTTTTAAGGGTAAAAATAAATTTGGAAACTGAAAAGACAACAGGTAAATTTCGAACCTTAAACATTATGGGTATCTGTAAATTTTTATCACTGAACCACTTATTACCAAGTTCTATTTCACTGTCATTTTAAAGATACTAACGATATCTACGAGTGCGTATACATAATATTCATCTCCTATGACATTTACACATGTGCCATTGCTGGTCAAAAATCTTCTCCACATCATCATTCATCATCATTTGTCTACCCTCATCCCACGCTAAGTGGGGTCGGCACAACATGTTTTTACCTTCTATAGCCTCCTATCAGCCGTCATATGTGCACTCACTGCTATCATACGCATATCCTCATTCACGCAGTCCATCCATCTCTTCTTGGGTCTCCCACGCTTCTTTCGTCCATCCACAATCATATTGACAACCCTCCTTCTCACATGCCTTTCATCCCTCCTCATCACATGTCCATACCATGACAATCTCGCGCTCCTAATCTTCTCTATCACTGGTGGCGCTTTTAGGCTTCTCTACAATAGCACGCAAATTGACCTACCACCTTTTTCTGACGGCAGATACGGTCACCATCCGTCGGACTCGTTCGGGATACAGAATGGGGTGGCGGGTGAGCCTATAGTCTACTGGGTACCTACCTACCTCTTTCTAGCGTCAAATGGGGGCTCACCGGTACCCGACAGTCAACAGTGGGAAATATTAAAACCGAGCACCCTACAATCCTGGTTTAAAGTGTTGGCGTACATGTCAAGTTTTCTCTTGCATAGATATTATACCCACGCATAATGTATTAATATCTGGTTGACCGAGCTTTGCTCGGTATATTTTTGTTGTATTTTTGCCGAACTTATTTGGATATATATTAATAAAAAATAAAAATAAAATAATGAAAAAATATCAAAAATTACAAAAAGAGAATAATAATAACACCGAGATTCGATCCCACGCTGTTTGAATGCCAAAACAAAACAAAAAGAAAACTGGACGACTGCCCAACTGAGAACTCTTGACATTGACGGCGAAATTTGTATTCATATTCTTTTAAAATTTAATGTCATTGTATTGTATTGCTAAAAACACCGACAAAAAAAATCTAATTGAAGAGAAGGAAGAAGAATTGCACGTTTAAAGATATAAGACTTATTCGCCTTCGACGGTTAAAAAGATGGGGTGGTGAATTGTATTCTTAGTGCCTCACCACATAGAAGACTATACAATATACCGACTCGAAAGCCTTGTATTGAGTTGCATAAATTTCAGTATCTATTTTGATTATATTAAAAAATCTGATATTTAAGGACATTTATTAAAACCAGTTGGCGCGACCAGCTGACGTTTAAATTTCTTAGATACGGCTAAAGTCTATATTGTTATAAGAACTATGTTATAATATAGGTATTCCTAACAAGCATTAATTATTAGCGTAATTGAATTGAACTACAGTACTACTTTTTTAATATGAGAAATAACTAGTAACAAAACAGATCATTAACCGATGGTGTGCCAACAAATAGATAAATCGGCGCTTCAAGCTCTGCCGTGACATGAAAGAGACAAATACTACACCATTACTCAGCCGTCCGCCCTCCAGGTTATCTGGATAAATGTTACTGCCTCGGTCCTCACGATAGTTCATTTCACATTGTCTTGATTATCCTCTTACATTTGTATTTTATCAACTATTTGTATAAATGCCGAAGTGTTTCTTTTAAACGTTAATTTCAGCAATTCACTATTGGAGTGCTTTAAATATTTGTCTTATAGAGCCCGTACCTATATCGTGGAAAAATAAACAACACTACGTCCTAAAGGAGCGTTGTATCGATAATAAATCTCATCATCTCTCAGTCCATATATATCCCACTGTTGGGTCCGGTTTCCTCCTCCTTTGTGGGAGGGAATTAGACCTACTATACCACGCTGGTAATATGTGTTGGCATAGTTTCATTTCGAGTTTTCTCTGAGCATCTGATAATAGTAATAATTTCTTTCGGATTATAAGAATACCGATTATCTTAACTTTGATGTCTATAATTACAAATGTTTATTACAGTACAAGAGAGCGATTCAAAAGCGGATATAGACAGAGTACCTGAGTTATTACTATTGCACAGAATCGTGTGCTGATTATTTTGGAATGCGATGGAAACTTTTGGTTATACAACTCCATGAAATATCTTCTGTTACGTCAATGGATGAGCAAGTTATATTAAGTCAAAGTAAATATTTTTTACACGACAGTTAAAATGCTTCTATTATGTTGTAGAGATTTAAAACTTAAAACTCACATAAACATTTCCTAGCATTTAGATAATAAACTAAATGAATTTCATCTTTGCATTAATGTTGAGTTTAACGACGGAAATTAACATTTAAAGATTTTAAGCTTGGTATTGCATAAGTTATATATAGCTACATATATATGAGCTGAAATGATGATGAAGCTAATCTTTCCTATGTGGTAATGGGTTAAATTAATAATACAAAATGTCACCATCCTACAAGTGGGAGTCGTAGAAACCGGGTCAAAAAGAAAAGCGCTCTTCTGAAAACTCATAATACTAACTGTGATCCCCTATTCCGCTTACCAAATATGGCAATTATAGTATGTATTTTAATTCTTTCGGTTGAAGACTTTTGTCCCATAATGTACGTCGTTAGGCTGATGGATGGATGGACAGATGAATGTTAATTATATTTATTTTAGCTATGCAAGAGAAGGAACACTCGAAATAAAATCTTATACCAACACGTCTCACCAGCGTAGCTCAATTTCCCTCATATTGTGGAGGCTCGAGCCCAACAGTGGGACGTATATGAGCTGAAATGATGAGACAAGTATAGACTAACATTTATCGATTTTATTTAAGACTAGCAACCCGCCCTCGCTTCGCTTCGGTTATAGGTTATAGCCGTTTTACCCGCGTAGTTCCCGTTCCCGTGGGAATACCGGGATTAAATATAGCCTAGTTTACGCCCTGATATTATAGCTTTCCATTGGTGACAGAATTTTTGAAATCGGTCCAGCCGTTTTGAAGATTACCCGGAACAAACAGACCGACAAAAATTTTTTAATTGCTTTTTTAGGCATAGGTGTCGTGCAAATAACCGTGTGAGCATGAAAAAAGCCTATTATTTTGACATTACAAACAGACACTCCAATTTTATTTATTGGTATAGACTAGCAACCCGCCCTCGCTTCGCTTCGGTTATAGGTTATAGTCGTTTTACCCACGTAGTTCCCGTTCTCGTGGGAATACAGGGATAAAATATAGCCTAGTTTACGCCCTGATATTATAGCTTTCCATTGGTGAAAGAATTTTTGAAATCGGTCCAGCCGTTTTGAAGATTACCCGGAACAAACAGACAGACAGACAGACAAAAATTTTTTAATTGCTATTTTAGGCATAGGTGTCGTGCAAATAACCGTGTGAGCATGAAAAAAGCCTATTATTTTGACATTACAAACAGACACTCTAATTTTATTTATTGGTATAGACAACAACTTACATAACTAACGAACACAAATAACCACCAAACACAGAACAATTATTTGTGGATCGTTGTCCTGCGTAGGGATTGATCCCAAGACATCAAAAGGAGAACTTTATTCAGGCATGTGCAGTTATAGACACATTTATCAATATTAAGACGCATTGTCGGACCACAAAGCGCTATTATACGATACAATGGTAACAAATGAAGTAATCAATATATAGAATGCAATCGAAGCAATGGTACGTGATTCTCATTTATGATAGAGATGCGTTCCCTATGATATTGTTTTATTTATAGTCTCGTGCATCGGTCCCTGAAGGGGAAGGTAGAGGTGCACACATATTTAGTGTTGTAAACTTTTAGATGCTGATTACTATGTATATTAAGCATAGTTGTTCATGCTCGCTGAGAGTTTCTTGCGGAAATTACCAAACTGGTGCTCGATGAGATCTTTGATTTACAGTTTTATGTTTATGCTACAAGCCAACTAGCCAATGATAGACTACAATAATATTGAAATATGTTTTCCGTTTGGTGACGGAGGAGAATACTATTCACTACCTTCTATCTTACCCGCGGGTATCGTAAAACAAACCTAGAGGTTAAAACACGCATATATAATATATATTGCAAGAGAAGGAAATCTCAAAATAATACCAACACGTATGTACAACGGGGTATCATCATCATCGCAGCCCACATACGTCCCAATGTTAGGTTCGAGCCTCCTCCACAATGGCAGGGAATTTGATCTACTATACCATGCTGGTCAGACATGTTGGTATAGGGTTTCATTTCGAGTTTTCACCTCTTGCACAAATGTTATGTGCATATTATATCCCATAGTCGTCTTTTACGGCATCCACGGGCAAGATAGGGAGTGGTGAATGGTATTCTTACTCTGTCACCACACAGAACGTGGTATAGTAGGTCAATTTCATTCCTATCTAGGCAGGGGGTTCGAGCCCAGCGCTGGGACGTATGTGAACTGGAATTATGATATGAAAAAATATACGTCATCAATTTCTCGCGCCAAAGTAAGTCATTTTCCCTTTTATAGTGGAGGAGGCGCAAGGTCAAGAGTGGGACGTATATGAGCTGAAGTGATGATGATTATATTTTTTTTTTTATATTGTAGTAGTCCCTCAGTTGCAGAAGCAAACATGAACTTCTACTTCAGCATTGTAAGTTATTAGAATTCCGGTCTGAACACGGACGACAAGGAACTCTCGATGGTCCACCTAATGGCGAAAAAGAGGGAAGGCGGTGGGTTATAGCGGCGCGCACCGGCTTTGGTCACCCCGGAGGAGATATAGAGGGTCTCCCCCAAACTCGGGAGAGGGTAACGGGTGAGCTGACCATCGGCAACCAAAAAAAAATGTATATTAGAATTCCGAGGTGGAACTTTCTTTTGTAATGGTGTTATCCACTTACCATTTCTCTCACAGGCAAGTTACGGGTGGTGAGATATTGCATTCTAAATCCAACACAAACTATTCATGTACGAGTACATATACTTCATCACATCGAGGATATATTAACATCGCTATCGTTAACGGATTACTGAATGCAATTTGATATGAGCACCTAATATATGTTGTAAAGAGTAATAAATAAGAATCAAGAGCCCTCCTATTTGAACTCGGAGTACCGCATTCCAATGCGGTATCAAGAGTAATAGATAGTGGTTAAATGTCGTATACACAGCAATGCAATTAAACTTTACTATTGATGGTCTAAGATTCCGAACGTATTTGCGTTGTCTAGAAATGTGAACTTTGACGCGGCGCTTAATAAATCCTTAGATGGTGAGCCGCTTAGAATTTGTTATCTTAATTTTATTGATATAATGTTCATTCTTATCGTTTGGTGATGAAGTAAGTATACAATTCACCACCCTCTTTCTTACCCGTGGCTGTCGTAAAAGACGATTAAGGGTTTAAATATGCATATAACATTTATGTAAGAGAAAGAAAAATCGAGTCGCCTATATCAACCCGTCTACCTGCGCCTGATACCGCCTTAGTCGAGGCCGCGGGGGACCGGACCGGGGTGACCGCGCGACGGCGATCGACGTCGGGCCGACCACTGACGACAAGTCACCCTGCTCCGGTGGTCGGCCCAACGACGAAGGCGACACGGGTACGGGTGGGTTATGTTCCCGCGCGCCGTCCTTTCGTCGCCCCGGACGGAATGGACCGTGTGTGCGTTTACCACAGCCCACCCATAAAAAAAATACCAACCCGTCTGTCATCGTAGATCATATTTTTCTCTCATTGTGGAGGAGGTTTAAGCCCAGCAGGCCAGCAGTGGGACGAATATAAGTAGTGATGATGATGACTTGGAAAAATAAGAGGTGGGAAATAGAGTATACTATATCTTAGGTCTAACAGGCTTTGGAGGGCGAGGGTGAAGCGCTAGCGTTTTACCCACATATTACAAAGGAGTTCGATAGTGTTTGGGCACTTCTGTCGAAACTACTATACATATATTTTTTGCTGATCGTTCCGTCCGGTGTGATAAAAGGACAGCACGCGGTCCCATAACCCATTGTATTGCTTCCCCCCTTTGTCCGTGGCCAGCCCGGCGGGTTCTATTATTTTTCCTACTACGGTATCACTGTTTCACTATAATACCGGCACGCTATGATGGCCGTTTTGACGTTTGTCCACTCATGAAGTTTCGTATTTATAGTAATTACATTTGATGGAGCAAATTGCTGTTCTTTATTGTCAATAGTGACGTGCAGTTCAGACTCATAAAATTTATCGAATCATTATTTTAGGACACAAAATTTATTTATTACATTGATTTTTAAACTACATATATTGGGGTCCCGCGAACATTTATTTTTTATTTTCATAAGATTATAATTATTGACGTACTTATTTACCACACAACTCGGCATTTGTTTTTCGAAATTCAAAATTTAAAAAAAATGAAATTTAATACGTCATTACATTGGATCGCTGGCCACACAACTACTACCTCCGTCAAACTCGCGTCAATGCTCTATGCAAAACAAAGCAGTATCGACTTGACATTGCTTCGAAAAGTACAAACTGTGAGTGCACTGTGATTGTGATATAGTTTTGACCTGGCTTTGGATTTCACATATTGATACTGCAGTACTGTTAACCCTTGCTCGTTAATTTGGACTCTGTTTATGCCTTTTGTTGTGGATTTCGTCGATATGGCCGAACGATCGCAGAGAAAAGGAAGATTTTGAAAGAGATGTGAACATAGATAATATTTTAGAAAACGAACTTATAATTAATGTAGGTGGTGATAGCAGTGACGACAGTGAAAATAGCAGTATGGACGAATCTGATTAAAAATAGCCTTTTGTGGCATCTTTTTTTTGTCTTTTTTTGTATTAATTTGTTTCTTGTGTGCATATAAAGTATGTACATATATTTATTTTCATTCCAATATTCAGATCGTTCAAATATATTGAGTAAGCATTTATATTTTTGTTTTATTAAACCTTTTTAATCAGGTACTACTTGCAATAAAAACTTGTAGATTTCGTTACCTATGTTTTTTTCTCTAGAATAAATCGACATTTCTCATCACTATTGTAATATGTCAAAACGGCCATCATAGCGTGCCGCAACTATAAATATAATGTAATTTATGAAAACATAACAATAATATATAACAATCTTAAATATATACAAGAAGTTTAGATAATATTAAAAACAAAAATTATCCAATATTTTCCTAACAGGCATTCGGAATTGAGTAGGGAGTCGGACTGTTTGATGTTCCATCGCTTCGTTTCAACGATTTAATCTACTTCACCATCAATTCTGTTTATTTGCTTTTAATTTACATTTACATTCAAATTTCTCAGGTAGGTAAACGTTGAGAATATTTACGAAGTAAAATGTCGTATTTTAGTATGAAAATTCAGGGTAATGTTTATACGGACGCAAACGGTCAACTCTATAGTGTCAAGTCTTATAGTACTCTGGAGGGCAATAAATACGCAAAGGTAAGGGCCATGGATGAACGAACGTGTTTGCATACACTTTAACAAAGAATTCTTCATTGTAGTCTCTTAATGCATACTGCATAAAAGAGTAAATATTATTCTTGCTACGAATAAAATTTAAAATAAAACGTGTATAAGTAAATCTTAAAAAACAAAGGCTTTCAACTTTATATACAAGAGGCTTCCATAGATTTTTATAAATCTACTAATTGACCTAAGACCCATACGTTATTTTGTTCAAATCTAAAGGAAAATAAAATTACTTTTAATCGATCGCCACCTACCGGAAGTAATTATTAATCTAAACCATTCTTAAATCCAACTAAACACCCACAAAAAAATCATCAACATTATCCCGTTTAGGAGGAATATAATGACATTTTCATGGCTACAGATATAGGGTTAGCGTTGATACGTTGCGTGACCATGTTGATGACGACTTACATAAATTTACTCCCCAAAAAAAATTCTATAGGTGGGTTAAAATACCTATAGAAATTTTCACTTCAAAAATAAACCAAGTGTCAAAAACTGAAATAATGATACAAGTAAAACCTTTCAGCCTACATTCTATGTCTCAATACAAAACAGTGAAAGTCGTGATCATATTGTGAATTCAATACCCTAGAGATCACTAAAGCGTGCGAGGGAAATGGCCTCAGGAAACTAGTTCCATACAAAATAGATAGCGAGATTGAATTGTATTGAAATGCAATAAGTGCTGCAAAAGTGAGGGCCATTGTGAATCGGCCTTGACTCCCCGCGGACCGTCGCGGACGCAGGGAGCTACGTGGGTGGCAGGGATACCTGTGCCCCAACCCATATTTATGATAGCCAGTAAAATAAGTGTAATTCTATACTTATAAAACGATAGTTTAGGATTTTCTAAATTAATGTTCTGTGTAAACGTCATTTATACGATTCATCGATAAAATCCGGTATGTTTTGTATTTATGTCTTTTTTTTTGTAAAGACAAGCCAGAGAACATTGAAATCCTGTAGTTGTTCTTATAGGCTTTTTTGACATTGAAGTGTTAAAAAGAAGCTGTTTAACATTACAGTAAAAATAATTTTTCCGTGTGGTGACGGAGTAAGAATACAATTCACCACTCCCTTTCTTACCCGTGGATGTCTTAAAAATTACTAAGGGACATATAATAAAATGCGTATAACATCTGCGCAAGAGAAAGAAAACAAAACCCTATACCAACCTGTGTGACCAGCATAGTATAGCAAGGTCAATTTCCCACTTATTGTGGTGGCTCCAACCCAACAGTGGGACGTATATGAGCTGAAATGGAGCTCTTGTCTGTGAGTCTCGTAAAAGACGACTAAGGGATTAGATATGCATATAACATCTATGCAAGAGAGAAGGAAACCTGAAAAGAAACCTTATATCAACCCGTTTGAACAGCGTGGGAAATTCACCTACTATAGTAAGTAGGTAAACCCTCCGATTTTGGAGGAGCCTAACAGTGGCGGGAGTGACATGAGATGAATGATAGTTCTTAATTCAGTCTCTAAGATAACGAGGGTGCCACTACATTGCATAAAGAACTACTATATTTGAAAACGTTGCACACATAGATAGCACGTAGTAGCAACTACGCTGCAGGCAAGGTTCTATGAGGTCACGACTTTGAGAAGGTCCCGTAGGTTGCATTATCAGCGTATAGAAACAACCTGTTGTGAGAAACTGGTTTAGTTAAATGGAATATGTTGTCGAGGTACGTATACCAACATACTACATTTTTAAAGGAAATATGCCGGATTACCCAAGATATAAATTGTTCTCTTTTCTATAAATAAAATATTCGTTCGTAGTAAATTCAAGTTCAAGAGAAATAAAATGTCATTGAACTCACAGAAGTAATTCTCACGCAATCGACCGTAACGATTTATCGGGTAAGAAGTTGCAAAGATTGTTGAAAAGATTCGAGCTTCAGCGAAAATTATAATAGCCTATGATTCTCATAACTCAAAAGTTCTCAATTTATTGCTAATTCATAACACATTTTTGTTCCTGATTTAATTGGCAAGTAACATCAAAACAGTCCCACGATAATTAAAGCTATCCCACGGGAACAATACAACTTATGACCTATGTGCTATTCCAGGCTTTATTTCTGTGCCAATTTTCAAATAAATCTTTCCTGGCTGGTTCTAGCGTGATAAAATAAAATACATCCATCGAAATTTTCGCAATTATAATTATGGTAAGATTAAATAAAAATTAATGAATATTCTTACTTTATACAATCTTTAACATTCATGAGATTGTAATGATTGAAGCTTAATATTTCAACTTCGCATAATTACTGTACTTGAAAATTTCAACGTAATAATGATTTGAGAGTAGAGAATTTTCTAGCACTTAGATGCTTAACATTAAACGTTTCCATACACATAATAATGCCACTCCTCCGTGATAGTCGAGTAATATTCATAAAAGATTTTAAAAGCGAAACTATATTATATGGCTTGAATTTTAAACCACACTGAGGTGAAACGCGGATTAAATCACCATAATCTGGCAAGGCTTCTTTAGAAGCATTAAATTTTCATGGGTAACGTATTGCAACTTGTTTTTCAATAAAATTGAAGCCCATCGACTCACAACCTATCCAATTACCCATTTAGGTAACTTCACGCAGTTTCCATTTTTTATATAAAGGGGTGCCCTGTAATATTTTTATCACATTGAAGCCAGGATTTCGCAGACATTTTATGTTACTTTTTCATGTTTATATCTTCGTGTTTCCCCCGTAGGCACCCTCCATCGTTTCCGTGTTAATATTTAGCTTTATTACATTTTAAACAAGTCGATGTCAATAAATAACGTAAATAATACATTTTGATTTGATATAGTCTTAAAAAGTGAACTGTTTAATATTACTATAATAATAAACAGTTCAGTTATAATTAAAATATAACTAAGTATGAAGCAATTCTATTATCTTCTTTGAACTCATATGCGTCTAAATATCAGGCTCGAGCCTCCTCCATATTAGGAGAGAAAATTGATCTACTATACCACGCTGGTCAGACGTGTTGGTATAGGGTTTTATTTCGAGTTTTCTTTCTCTTCTATATATGTTATATGCATATTTAGTCCCTTAGTCGTCTTTTGCGACTCCCATGGATAAGAGAGAGGATACATAGAATTCTTACCACCACACGGATAAAATTATTATTATTATAATTCATATATCTAAAAAGAATAAGGCAGTTAGATATCGATAATATTGATTGTACTGCGTCCATTTTAAATATATCTGTCATGAGTCATTCGACACTGATGAACGCCTATTTTGGGATCGCCTGAGAATCACAGCAAATGCAGACCGAACTCGTTGTCTCGTTACTAAATACCAGGATGAAAATACCTTAATGATAGCATTTATAATATTATTTTGCGAACAATTAATAGATAGTTAGGCCTCCTAATTATTATTGATTTTATGATATGTATGGGAAATTGGAGTCTTCATCACCATTATTATCGTTCAGTATTTGGGTGTACACTGGTAGACGTAGGCCTTTCTTTCACGTCATATGCCGTGGTCATTCATCATTGAGTTATTGACAATCGCAAAAAATTCCGTTGCCCATGTGATAGGCAATCACAAAAAGGTGTTATTCGTTTCCCAGGTGAGCGCTGCTATTCATTCTCCTTGATCCCTTAGCCTATTTTTTTTATAATTCCACGGGCAAGTAAGGAGTGGCTATAATTGTATTCTAAAGGCGGCATTACACGTGGAATACCAGAAGAACTACAGGCTTCCTATATATGGAATCCGAAAGGATATTTGCAAGTTAATATTATCTCATGTTTTCTTACCCAGCAGAAAGGATTAAATCCCTGTATCAACCCATCGAATCGGCGCAGTCAATTGATTGACAGATAACATAGTGATAAAAGTAACGACCTAAAGAGTCGCGAATTTTTTATCACACAGTTTGAATTTGTACTCAAATAGCACAACAGTTTGTGCGATCCACAAATTGTTGTTCTGAATCTGGATGTAATTTATGTTAGTTAATTATATGTACGTCATTTTTATAAGGGGATATTGCCGTAATCGCCACGCTTGGCAGGCAGGTTGGCAAATAGAATCGGCGACCACGTATTGGACGACGCAGTGTAGTACGCCCCCCGCCAGGTGGACCACCGACCTGGTGAAATTTGCTGGGCGTCGTTGGATGCAGGCGGCACAGGACCGCACTTTGTGGCGTAACATGAGGGAGGCCTACGTCCAGCAGTGAAGGGCGATAGGCTGAAATGATGATGATGATGATAAAATTATATGTTTTGTTAAGTTATTTACTTAGTGGAAGTGTCGTCTTGAAAAAAAAAGTAAAATTAAGACTACACCAAGTTGGGCAATAAGCTTAAAGAATATAAGTTAAAATATGCCGATGCGTTATCGATATGCATATCGCCCGATTAGTTTATTAAACAGTTTAGGTAAAATCTATGAGCGCGTACTACTTAGTAGGCTAAGAAAGTGTGCTGAGGATAACAACCTCATCCCGCCGATTCAGTTCGGCTTTCGCACGCAACACTCTTGCGTTCAGCAAGTACATCGAATAGTCGAGTATACAAGTTATAAACTGCAACGCGGTTTATATACGGGTATGCTTCTATTTGATGTAGAAAAAGCGTTTGACAAAGTCTGGCATAATGGCCTTATTTTCAAGTTAATAAAGCTTAAAATCCCCCACTACTTAGTTATGATAGTTAGGGACTTCCTACTCGAGCGTAGCTTTCGCTACAGAGTGGAAGATACTCTATCAGCACCGCACCCACTAGAAGCCGGCGTCCCCCAGGGATCGGTGCTCTCTCCAATTCTCTTCTCGCTGTTCACCAGTGACATACCCCAACATAGTAAAATACAAACAGTATTATTCGCTGACGACACTGCCATCTTCTATGCAGGTCAATCCTCCACAACAGTGATAACCACTCTACAAACTGCGGCTACCGCCCTTTTTTTTTTTTTTTGTTCACGCTGTGGAAATGCATTTACGCACAGTCCCCCGCCAGTGGGCGGGGGTTGTGTGGGACTCACCGGCCACGTCCGCAGCCGGAATACCCACTAAAACCACAGCGGCCCCTTCCGCGCTTTTACGGGGTGCCGGAGAGATCGTCTGATGACATTCAATCCCCGGCACCCCAACGCATGGCCGTCTGGCCACGTCCTGTCGTCATTATTTAGAGCGGTGGGAGTAGGTGCGCATATTGTCGCCTCCTCCTTCCGGGTCGCCGGCGACGGAGCGAGTCAGCAGAGGCGCTTGCCTCGCGTTCTCGCTCCGCCGCTTCCTTCCTGGATATGATGGCCTCGCAAAATGAGGCCATCGACGACCAGCACCTGTCGCTGCCGAGCATCTTTGTGATAACGGTCGGCAGCGACAGGTCCGCTCCGAGAACCGCCGACAGGTCGTGGCGCTGAGGCCCCCAGGCGGGGCATACTTCCAATGTGTGACGCGCATCATCAGTTGGCGCGCCACACTCATGACATCCGGGGGCCTCTTCTCTTCTAATCATATGCAGGTACTTACCGAAGACCCCGTGTCCGGTAAGCACCTGCGCCATCCTAAATGTTAGGTTGCCGTGCTTCCTTGTGAGCCAGCGGTGGAGATGCGGCGCAACCGCCTCCACAGTCCCCCGCCCTGCTACGGGGGACTCAAGGTCTGCCCTCCACCGCCGGATAACCTCCCTCCGGGCCACTTCTTGCGCTCTGCCCAGTCTCCTTGCAGAGACTTGCTCGCCGTTGGCCCGCGCTGTGGCACGGAGCTGGTAAACTTCCGCCAACGCCTCAGCCACAAGCGGCCAAGGCGGGTCGCCTGCCAATAGCGTCGCTGCAGTCCAAGACACCGTACGGTAACCCCTGATAGTCCTCACCGCCATGATTCTCTGCGCTCGGCGCAGGAGGGCCTTGTTGCGGGCGGTGAGGGACTCCGACCAGATAGGGGCACCATACAATGCCATGGACCGCAGGATTCCAGCGTAGAGACGCCGACAGGACGACCCAGGACCGCCAGTGTTTGGCAGAAGCCTTCCCAGCGCCGCGGCTGACTTGGTGAGCCTAGGGACGAGCTGGGCAAAGTGTGGCCCGAAATTCCATTTACTATCAAGGTGCAGGCCTAGATATTTCATCTGGGCCCGCACCGGCACGGCAACCCCAGACACACTGATATGTGCTCCTCGGGGGGGACCTCGACGTGGGCCATGAAATAGGAGGGCCTCAGTTTTATCTAACGAGACCCTCAGACCCAGCATGCCAATCCGGTCTACGACGAGTGCTACTCCTTCCTGTGCCAACCGGGCAGCCCCCTGAAAGTCAGCCCTCTTCACCGTGATGAGGGTGTCATCTGCGTAGCAAATAACCCCCATCCCGGGAAGGAGCCGACCCCGCAGGAGCCAGTCGAACCCAACGTTCCACAGGACCGGACCAAGGACCGAGCTCTGTGGAACGCCGCATTCCACCCGATGGCGATGTATGCACCCGTCACCCCCCTCCCAGAGCACGTGCCTTCCCTCGAGGTACGCCGCCAACAGCCTCCGGAGGTACGGAGGCACTCCATGATACCGGAGCGCCTCCCTCAACGTCTCGTGTGGGAGACTGTTGAAGGCGTTCTTTATGTCGAGTGAAACTGCCAGGAGGACCTCCTTTTTGGCCACTGCTTCGGTGGCCAAGGACTTCAGGGCGGCCAGCGCGTCAATTGTTGAACGGCCGCCTCTGAATCCGTATTGTCTCTCTGACAGTCCCGGCCCGACTTCCTCGAGGTGCTGGACGAGACGATCCGCCAACACTTTTTCTAACAATTTAGCCGTCTCATCCAGCAGCACCAGTGGCCTGTATGCGGAAGGAGAATCGACTGGACGACCCTTCTTCGGTAGCAGACATAATTTGCCGCACTTCCATTGCTCCGGGAACTGCCCGGACCTCAAACACGCGTTGAGCAGCTCCCGGAGCTGACCCTCAAGATACTCTGCGGCGACACCGAGGATGAGTCCCGGGACGCCGTCTGGACCAGGCGCCTTCCTCTTCCCGCGAAGACGGGAGAGAGCCGCTTTCATTTCAGAGTCGGTGATGGGTGGAATTGGAGTATCCACTTCCACCACCGACCGAGGAGCCATTCTAGGAGGAACGTGTCCCATTGAACGCGGGAACAGTTCCCCCATTAGCCTCGACAAGAAGCCCGGTTCCATCGATTCGATGATGGGGGCGCCACAGGTGCGGACCTTGTTCCGCGCTCGCTGGTATGTGCGCCCCCATGGATCCCTGTCGAGGCCTGCAAGCAGCTCCTCGCGAGCCCTCTCCTTCGCCTGGCTGATGGCCAGCTGCAAAGTCTTCTTCTTTGTTTTATACTCAGTCCGCAGCTGACCTTCAAGGACGTCATCCCGGTTACCTCTTTGACGATATCGGATGTAGGCACGCCGCGCCCGGTTAGAGGCCACCCGCAGATTAGCAATTTCGAGTGACCACCAATATACCTGACGACGCGGCGGCCTTCGCCGAGCTCTCGGCATCGCCGCATCGCACACTGCCTCAAGGGCACTTCTTATTTGGCCTGCGAGCCTCTCCACACTTGTGGCCAGCTGTCCTGCCGCGCCCTAGCGCTGTACTATAGCAGACTCCCGGGCCATTTCCAGATTTAATTGGCCAATGGCCCATTTAGGGAATCTACCCCTTGTTCCGCGCCGGGGCCCTGGTGGTCCCCGAGGGGCGGAGATCTCGAACCGTATGTAACGGTGATCTGAGAGAGTCTCCACCCCTTCTTCTACTCTCCAGTTGCTCACTTCGCGAGCAACACCGGGGGTAGCAAACGATAGGTCCACCACAGACCCACCCCGATGCCGCACGCAGGTATGGACGGTCCCTCTATTAAGGAGGGACAGACCAGAGAGTAGGGACCACTGCTCGACGGCTGCGCCCTTGGCGTTTGTGGTGGGGTTCCCCCATGTGCGTGACTTCGCGTTGAAGTCGCCGAGGACAACAATTCTCCTCGGCGACTGACGACGGACCGCGGCACTGACAGAGTCCAAGAATAACTTAAACTCTGCCAGCTCGCGGTTGGGGGAGAAATAGACGCCAATAATGGCGTAATCTCGCCACCCCACCACAACATAACCATTGCCCCTCTCAAGAGTAGAGAGGGGGGGCCGGCACATCCTCTGGACAGGACAGCTACATCTTCTCTAAGGTCCCCCACCCAATTCGGTGAGTGGGGGACATAGTATGGCTCGCTGGCCACAGCCAAATCCATATCCCACTCCGCCATGGACTGCAGTAGCAGGTCCTGAGCCCCGGCGGAGTGGTTCAAATTCGCCTGGAGGAAGCGTATTCTGTCTCCCATCAGTTGGACATTTCGGCTTCTTCCTGGGCTATGTGACTACTGGCTGATGCTATGGCCTGAGGTCCTTGGGCCACCTTGCCTTTGGATGAGGGGGCTTTGCAAAGCCTCCCCCCCATCGTGTGTTCTGCTGGGCGACCAGCGGTGGTGCATACCGCACAGCGCGGCGTAGCCACACATGCAGCCGACTTATGTCCACTGTCGCCGCACCGGAAGCAAAGTTCAGAGCGGTCAATAATGGACGGACACAGCGGAGCCGTATGCCCCAGTTCCAGGCACCGGAAGCACCTCAATGGGAGGTTCTCCAGTACCTGAACCCCAGCCGAGCTCCAGCCGACCAGGAGCCTTCCTGCATCAGCAAGTGCTTTAGCGGCGGCGACGGGGCAACGCACCTTCACCATACCCATACCGCGAGGGCCACGCTGGATTTGTCCAACTTGGACCTCTGCGGCATCGCAGCCACATGTGCGAACTACTGCCGCACGCACCTTCTCCTCAGTGGCGGAGTCATCCATCCCAGTTACCCGAATGTCAGCACGTTTGACCGGGCGAACAACATCAGCCATACCCGCCAGCGCCGTGCGCAAATTAGCCGCCAGCTGATCAGCTACCACCATTGTCTGGGACTTGGGCAATTGCAGGACCCTAGCCCCAGTAACAGAGCGTCTAACTTTAAGGCCCTCTTTAATTCCTATCTCTTGGAGATTGACTGCCTGCTCGGCGCGAATCATCGCGTCGGCGTACGTGACCCCCTTTTTTTCAGCCTCCGGCTGCAATTTCAGGATTACAGCCGGGGAGCGCGGGACAGCAAGCGCCGACTGCAATCTCTTTTGCGCCAAAATGGTCGTGGAAGGTGTAACAGCTGCGGGGGCCGTCGGAGAGGCAGACTTTTTCTTTCCTTTCCTCACGACGGTTGCCCAGCTCTCTGTAGTTGCGGGCTGAACAGGAGGGATGACTGCCGAAGTATTAGGTGTTGGCTGAACCAGAGGTACCGACGTGCCCGTACTAACCGTTGCTGCGGCTATAGCAGACGCTGTGGTCTTCCTTTTGTCGGCAGCTAAGGGCGGACGGTTCACCTTAGCAGGCAGAAGACGGTCTTCTAATCCCGCAAACCGAGCATTTACCATTTCTCCCACTGACTTCACAATAGATGATCTCAGTTCCTCTATTGTGTCCACTCCCATTGAAGACGAAGAGGCCCTCATTTCAGAAAACTCACGGCGGTGTGCCTTAAGTTCCGCCTTGAGGGCTTCTATCTCCTTGCGCTGCCTGCTATTTTCCGCTCTCAAACGACGGGTATCTTCCGCTTCCGATTTTGAACACAAGGCTTCAATTATACCTTGCATTTCTGCTGCTGAGTCTCTGAGCTTTTTAATAAAAGGACCCTGAAGGTGCCCGGATTTTCTTGTAACTTCCAGGATGATTGCCGCGTTGCGGCCCCCACGAGCACGCATCTCCTCTGGCCCTATGCTAGAGAGATTCTCCATGAGAGGGCATTCCGAAGCCGAGGTGTCCGCCGAGTCCAATGCTGACGCTGCAACATCCTTGCGGAAGGCACGACTTCGAAGCACACGTTCAAATTCAATTTCATCGGCCTCGGTGTCTCTCTTTTTGAGGTCTACCTTGGCACGTGTGAGTCCCACATTGTGGCCCCTTTGCACTGCCTTACCCCGTCGCGAGGTATTCACTTTGGATATAGGTTCGATCTCAGTGTCAGAACCCAAATCCTTCCTTCCAGAATGACTAGTTTTCATGTATTGGCGCTTCCTCCCCGTGGGGGTGATGTCCGTTTCCCCTGTGTCACATTCGACAGCAGAGGCCGCGTCCGTTTCTCCTTCAGAATCGCCGTCCATTTTGTGAGACGAGGCTTACGCCAAATATTAAATTTATCTCAACAATTTAATAAAGGGGCTGAATCGCGATATAACAGTTTACTATTGATATTAACGCGTCTGAACCGCGATATTAAAGTTTTTCAGTAATGTTATAGATACAACCCGACCACGACCAGCACACTGGTCGCGATTTTTTGAACACCGGTCGAATGCCTCCACAGTATGGTTGCAGTCCCGGTGCCCAAGCGACCCCTCCCCTCCCTGACCCTACGATGACCCGATAAGACAAACGAAACGACACTACCCGACCCGACAAGACAACAAAACGACAAGACAACGATGACAAAGACCGACCCAATGAACAATCCATCCAGCGCACACGTCCGAACTGCACGAGTGCTAACCCCTATCTCGCGGCTACCGCCCTAGCGAAATGGACTAGGAAATGGAGAATCGGTATAAACCCCACCAAAAGCCAGGCGATCATATTCCATAAGGGGATAGATCGCCGCCACCCAATGGCTGAATACCAACAGATAAAGATGTTCGACCAACCCATCCCCTGGACAAGGGAGGTCAAATATCTGGGTGTGACCTTGGACAGACGACTGACCTTCGGTCCTCACATAGGGCTAGTCCGCGAGCGCGCAGCCCTAGTGCTAGGATAGTTACACAGCTTAGTACACGCCAAGTCTAAGCTATCTCTCCGTAGTAAAGTTAGATTATACACCGCTTGTATACGTCCTATCATGACGTATGCTAGTGTAGTGTTCACACAAGCGAAGCCACACAGGCTACATCGGCTACAAACATTACAGAATAGGTTCATGCGCCGAGCGACGGGAGCACCGTGGTACATGCGCAATGTGGATCTTCACATAGATCTTGGCTTGCCGACCATCAGGCAATTCATGAAACAGTGCTCCCGCCGCTACTTCGACTCTGCCGCGACACACCCGAACCCATTAGTGGTAAGGGCGGCTTCTTACATCCCCTCTAAAATGTCCGCGATCAAACAACCGCGACTAATACTCGACGAACCCGACGACACTATTACTCTCGCCCAGACTGAGGCATACACAGCCCGCGAGGCCTTGACAAATAGTAATAAATATCCACGTTACCGCCCCCGCCGACGGGGAAGGAAGACGTGTCGCGTTAAAGTCATAAACGTGGGAGTGCCCACTTTGCCAGCGACCGCCCGAGCTGAGGTCCGTACCCCACAGGGGGTACAGACCTCGGCTCAGGCGGTCGCTCCTCGGGATCGGTCGCTTAACTTTAAACGGGTTGAGAGCCCTCAGCGCTCACCCACCAGTCCGGGTAAAGTTGTCACAGCCATCTGAGGCTAACAACTAAGACACACAAAAAAAAAAAATCGGTGTGCATGGAATACTAAAGTATCAAAGTGATCTGTTGTACTATAAACGCAATAAATAATATTAAGCGATCACGCTCCGTATAAACAGAATATTCACAATTTTATCGTAGCAGGGCGAAGCTTCATGAATTGCTGATGTCGGCTGTACTGTATGGCGTTTCCTTTGCAAATAAGGACATTGCATAAATTTATAAGGTGAAATTCTGAGACAGTTTCCTTAAGAAAAAGCGTTTATTGGCTGTGATGTTCAGGCATGGCAAGGCCTTGAATAAATGAAGGGTTTCTGTCGACAAGTGTGTCACATGCTTGAGAAAAGGGCTTCAAGTTTCGCGAAAAATTATATTACGACATCGCGCTATAAAAAAAAGATTCTGCTCATGCAATAAGAATTATAAAATTCTTATCATCATCATCTCAGTTCATATATGTCCCACTGTTGGGCTCGGGCTTCCTTTATGAGAGGGAATTTGACCTACTATACCACGCTGTGCAGACGTCTAGGCATATGGTTTTATTTCGAGTTTTCCTCCTCTTGCGTTGATATTATCTGCATATTACATCCCTTAGTCGTCTTTTACGACACCTATGGGTAAGAGGGGTGGTAAATTGTATTCTTACTCCGCCACCACACGGATGATTCTTATATAAATTGTTAACTATAGCTAGTTTAAGTTTTAGTTAGTTACATCACACAGTTATATTTCTTCAAAATTATTACATTCCTTAGAGGAATAATATGAATATTACATCACCGCCATCCTGCTCTTATCTCAATTACTTTTTTTTTGGGTGGGCTATGGTCAGCTCACACGCCGTCTAATTCGTCCAGTTGGCCGATTGGCAATCGCCGTTGGCGTTATACATTTTCGAGACAAATTGATTAGCCGGTTTTGTGAATGTCACAAGAAAGCTTGTGACACATTCTTTTTTAGACCCACGCAGTTTTATTACATAGATTTAAAACAGAAAATATACATAGTTTCGATAAGTGGTTTACCTGATATCCATTAGTTCTTGTGCTCTACATTATGTTTGACGCCTCAGTAATATCGTACAAGGTAAACCTTTATATGTTTAACGCTTGTAGGCGGTGTTAATGTTAATTTCTATATTAAAATATTTTTGGAAATCTATAAGAAACCACAAGAAGTTTTTCGAGATTGTTAGAATTACATAGTGTCATTATTACTTTCTGTTTCTACTAATCATAAGAATCCTTGTGGTGAAGGAGTAAAAATACAATTGACCGCTGCCTTTCTTGCCCCAGGGTGCTGTAAAAGACGACTAAGAGATAATAATATGAAGATAACATCTACATAAGAGAAGGAATACTTAAAATAATACCTGGTTGCCACTCGGTTGGCTGGCGTCGTACAGTAGGTCAATTTCCATATTATTGTGTAGAAGGCTCAAGTCCAAAAGAGGGATGTATGGAGGTTGATCATGATGATAAATCAAAAAAGGAGTCAACTGCTTGCGCGGCCAATTTATCATGGGTATTTATAAGCATTATCTACTTTTCAATATAGATCGAATACATTCAGATGTTTAAAAACTAGTTAAAATAGACAAATGAGTAGCAGTTACCCGTTCAAATCCAGTCGACAGGTAGGCGGCCCCTCATAAAATTATTGCCAAAAGTTTCACAATGTGTACAATGGAAGATGAGTTCATATTGCGTCGACTCCAAATAATTGGGGCAGGAGCAGGATGATGGACATCAACAGATTGACGGAGGAGTGAAATTTACTACTTAAAAAACTTACTTAACATCATATTAACTTATACATCGAATCTGAAGTAAAACTTTACAAATACGCACATAACAGAAATTTCATACAGATAAAGCTTCAAATATAACTTGAAGTTTCACAGTTGGAATACATGAATTTCTTTTTACTATCGTTCGTGAAATAAGCACGGATTACTAGCAAGCGATAAATACGACGTTTTTACAGCCCTAAAAGATTTAGTACGACACTTTCGACACCGGTGGCTTGTTCGAGAGCATTAAATCGACGACCTTACTCTTCAGTCATTTTTGTGCAATATTTTATAATATTTCATATTCAAATCAACTTTTACAAAGTATGATACAGTAAAATATGTAAAATTTTCCGTAATATTGCCGTACTTATTTAGAAAAGTTTCCTTCCACTGCCGGTGTCAGAGTAAGAATATACCTAATTTACCACCGCCTCTTTTGCTCGTGGTCGTAAAGTCTAAGCTTAGTCGTAAAAGACGACTAAGGGATATGAATATAACATCTGTGCAAGAAAGAGCATGAAAACTCGATAAAGAACCTTATGCCAACACGTCTGACCAGCGTGAAATAGTAGGTCCATTTCCCTCCCACAGAGAAAGAGCCTCAAGCCTAATAGTGGGACGTATATAGGCCAAGAAGATTTAAATTACAGTCTATTTGAAATAAAAAAATACGACAAAATTTTTTTACGAAATTGTCTATTTTGTATTAGAAACACAACAAAGCATAGGGAATCTAATTATCCTTTACATCGATTAAAAAGGTAATTTGTATTTACCCAATGGTAGATATAGAGTCCATGCGCCATTTAAAAGGAACGTATACGTTAAATATGCCTTTATATTCGAATCACGTATACATTGGTCGGGATAACCCCTATGATGCGCATTCGTATCGGGGTATGTACCTAAACATTTTTGTTATACGCCTTGAGGGTAATGGTGTCGAAAATTTCAAATCGTATTTTTTGCACACTTCAATGGTGTAAAATGCGCGCATTATTCGATATATTTGATCAACGATTATATCAATGGAGTAATCTCTATCTAAAAGGTGTTTTTTTTTGTGTTTATGAGATTTCTCCCATCTGCGTCTATAGTATTGATACACCATTTTAAAGATTACTTGCCCTCTAATGATGAATTTTAAGTAAATATATTAAAATGAGTGTTCTCTTTGCCGTGTGGTGACGGAGTAAGAATACAATTCGCCACTCCCTCTCTTGCCCGTGAGTGTCGGAAAAGACTAAGGGATAAAATATACATATAATATCTATGCAAGAGAAGGAAAACTCCAAATAAAACACTATGCCAACACGTCTGACCAGTGTGGTTATATTAGGTAAATTTTCCCTCCGTTGTTGAATTGATTATGTTTCCTCTTTAATAATAATGAAAAAATTACCTAGTAAGTAAATAATATTTTTTTTATGATTAAGCGAATACTAAACACTGCATGCATTATATTTCACACTCATGACATACTGTCAATATATGGCATAGTTTTAAATTGGTAAAGTTCTCGTGTAGTTACGGAGTAAGAACACAATTCCCCACTCCCTATCTTGCCCGGGGTGTAGTAAAAGAGGACAAAGGGGTATGATATGCATGTAACACCTATGCAAGGGAAAGAAAATTCAAAATAAAATCTTATATCCAATACGTCTGACCAGCGCGGTATATTAGCAACTATCTGCGCCTTATGGCGCTCTAGCCGAGGCCGCGGGTGACGTGACCGGGGATTAGTCCGTCACCCGCTGAGAGGCCGACCGCGTGAGGAAAGACCGACGTCCTCCCCGAGGGGGGGACGTCGGTCGATGTGAGGGTACCCCAATTAGGGGTATTCCGTCGGGCCGACCACTGACGACAAGTTAACGCTGCTCCAGTAGTCGGCCCAACGACGAAGGCGACGTGGTTTTTGGGTGGGTCGCGGGAGTTGCGTGCTTAAGCCCCTCTGTCGCCCCGGACGGAGTGGTGCGGAAGCGCGCCGACCGCGATCCACCCACAAAAAAAAAGCGTGGTATATTAGGCCAATTTCTCTCCCATTGTGAAGGAAGCCCTAGCTCAATAGGACTTAAGTGGGCTGAGACAATGGGAATTTCCAATGCAATATTATGGAACGGTGGAACGCTCCCATGTTATTATATTATGATGTTAAAAAATAATTAGAAGAAACCGCTTTGCATATACATATTTTTGTTTTAATATCTTTTTGCCTACGGCATCACACGGGGATTAAAATTGGAAATGTTATATAGCAAACGTTTCATGTTCCATCGTAATAAAGTTACCGTGTTACACAGTAACCTAAAGCCCAATTTAACGATTATTAAGGTTAAAAGAAAAAAAAACATTTTTGTAATATGAGTACAAATATAAACTCGAGATACGGTGTGTAACGTAAACGTGTATTAGGAATTCTAATATACATTTAATACAGTATAAGAATTGGTACAATGGAATAATCTAATATATATAAATTATGTGTCACGTTGTTTGTCCGCGATAGACTCCTAAACTACTTAACCGATTTTAATCAAATTTGCACACCGTGTGCAGTTTGATCCAACTTGAAGGATAGGATAGCTGACATCTTAATTTATAGCCGCAATATTAATTTATTGCAAATTATTTGCCTATTATTTGACATTCACAATTATCTGTTAACTCCAAACGATTTTAACAGATGGCGATATCTGTTGACTGGATTAAGAAATTATTTAATAGATGGCGCTGCTATGTCAAACCTACAAACGTGTCATATAAGATTTAACTTGCTTTTTACATAGATGCAATTTGTAAAAAAATATGACGATCTCCATGACAGATGTTGTCCTAAATAGTTTAGTTCCACTTAAATAGTTTAATAAAATGTAATATAACAAAAACATTAGCCACAGCAACGCTTGGCCGGGTCTGCTAGTATATTATAACTTTCCGTGTGGTGACGGTGTAAGAATATAATTTACTACCGTTCGTCTAGGGTATACGAATATAAGATTTGTGCAGGAGAAGCAAAACTCGAAATAAAACCCTATCCGTTGACAATAGTGTTGCCCAAATGCAAGACCAAGACGAGACTTGGACCAGTCTTGGTCTTGCAACAGCACACCTGGTCTCGTCTTGGTCTTGGTATTGCACACTCGAGTCTTGGTCATAGTCTTGGTATTGCAGCAAGAGTCTCTCAAAGTCTTGCAAGTCTTACAGTTGGAGTAATGTAACAGTCATTTATCATGGCAATGAAAAATCCAACTAAATTAATCAAATATCATCCTATCCTATCTATCCATCTGCTAGCCTATAGTCCACTACTGAATTTAACCCTTACCACTGGGCAAAATTACTCTCCTATCCCCTGGTGTTACATTAGTTAGACAGAGTTCTCTTATGACAAAGGAAGGAATTTCGACCCTGTTTTCTTAAGACGTCACTACACGCGGCAATTGATACAATAAATTTTACGTCATTTAACATTCCCTCTTTCCAACAAAAAAGATTTTTTCAATTTGATTGGCAAGCGACGGAGTTATTTGACCACTGACGACAAGTCACACTGCTCTGGTGGTCGGCCCAACAACGAGGCGACGTGGGTACGTGTGGGTTATGGACCCGCGCGCCGTCCTTTGATCGCCCCGGATAGAATGAAAACACCCATAAAAAAATATATAAATAATAATGGCTTCCTAACACCATTGCCTCGGTCCGATTTGATACGACATCCACGGGTAAGAGAGTGGTGAATTATATTCGTATTCTGTCCCTACACGGACATTTATGTGGATTAATTGTAGGCATATATCTATGTCCAACAGTGAACGTCGTTGGGCTAATGAATAAACGGATATATAAATATGCATAATGGGCAAGAGCACTCTCGTGATTACGGTATTTTTGTCCTTAAGCCTTTCCGAAGAGTAATTCTGAAAAGCCAACACCAACATTGGGAAT
Source organism: Lymantria dispar (assembly GCA_032191425.1). NCBI lineage: Eukaryota > Metazoa > Arthropoda > Insecta > Lepidoptera > Erebidae > Lymantria > Lymantria dispar. Next base: position 11,046,255 of record CM063448.1, read on the forward strand.
CGATTGGCCAATAGATGGATATCTCAAGACTGATTTGACTTGCCGTGTAGTGACGGAGTAAGAATACAATTCATCACCCCCCTATTTTACCCGCGAGTGCGAACCCACGACTAAGGGCTATAATATATAACATCGGTGCAAGAGAAGAAAAACTTGACATGAAACCCTGTAACAACACGGCCGATCACCGTGGCGATTTCTCTCCGGCCATGGCCGATTTCCCTCCTATTACGTAGAAGACACGAGCTCCACCGTATATAAGCTGGAATGGTGATTTGAATTAAATGCAAGACCGCGAGACTCTTGCAGACTTAGTCTTGGTCTTGCTCAAGTCTTGCAGGGCCAGTCTTGGTCTTGCAAAAATTAAGCGGTCTTGGTCTTGGTCTCGGTCTCGCATTTCTCGCAAGACCAAGACTTTTTTGGGCAACACTAGTTGACAGTATAGTAGGTTGATTTTCCTCCCATTGTGGACGAGGTTCGAGGGCGGTAGTGGGACGTATATGAGCTGTAATGATGATGATTATAATCTAAATTGGTTCAGTAAACCTGCTCCTATTTTTTGTTTTCTTTTTTTTGTATGGGTTGAGGAAGATAATGAGATTTAAGACCTAGTAAGGGCTACGACTATTACCAATCCTTATATTACTCGTGGGTATAGTAAAAGACGACTAAGAGCTTTACATCGACCTGGGTCACTTCTATATGATGCTGTCTGGACAATAATTACATGCTCAAGGATGGGTGATATAAGGCCGGCGGCCTGTCATAAAACTATTGCCAATAAGTTTTGCAGTATGTACGACGGAAGAGAAATGATGGGGATAAGAGCAGAATGGATGAAAAATGTGAAGAAAGATAAAACTTTACAATATTTATGGTTAAGTTTTATAATCGGCCGTATATCGTTTAAATGTTTTCGAGCATAATATTAGACAATACTGTATAAAATAATGGCTTATACCAAAACAAACTTAACAAGCAAAGTTTATTACCTTTGATTACACAACTTAGGCGGTAATATTGCTTGCAGCAATAAACTGACATAGAAACACATGGTCTCACAGTACAGGTAACATTAGCCTCCGTTTTACAGCCTGCAGCGATAATTTAAAATATGCTTTAATTATTACGTACGAAGTGTGAGATCAGTTAGTAATATGTGCGTGTTCCGTTCTTAAAGGATTTCTACTGCTATAGAAAATTATTGTATTTGTGTTAATACAAGTACTCCGAGCGTCCTGCAGTTGATGCATTTACCTTACTTATAGCTCTTTAAGAGTACTTTGATATTAATATTTAATTGCAGACCAAGCATGTAAAGTAAAGCCTTCTTCATTCTTCGAGACAGTTCTGTTTGCGAAATATTATCTGTCGCTTTTAGTTTGTATACATTGCACGATTTTATTTACTGGGTTAAAAACCTTCAATTTATTTAAAAACTTTAGTGATCTTATTAAATAACTAATATACAATGAAAATCTTCGGTTCCGTGTGGTGATGGAGTAAGACTACAATTCAGCATGTGACCATGTCCCTATATTGCTCGTGGGTGTGGTAAATAGGGATGCAAATATCGAAACCAAGAACATCGATGTTTTTAGAGATCTATGCTAGTTATTTAGAAACCATACATTTTAAATCATGCACGCAAAACATCGCATAAAATAGCATCGATACATCGATATTTTACAATAGTGAACATCGATGTTTTTATTGAAAGATCGATGTTTCAAAACATCGATGTATCGTTTGCATCCCTAGTGGTAAAGACGACTAAGGGATATATTGTGTGTATATGAACTATACAAGAAAAGCATAACTCGAAATAAAACCCTACATTGAGCCGTCTTACTAAAAAAATTATTTAAAAAATATACCGTATCGTGTTAACTAGATGTTAGCCTTTTTTGGTGACAGGCTATATAGTGACCACATGGTCTGCCATGTGCATACCTCACTAAGCGACATATTAGCCGGCCAACGGTACTCATCTCTTGGTGACTGTAGATGGACTGTAAGACTTGTGACAATAGGTAACCCATTCAAGTGCGTTAACCTTTCGGGTACAGTCTCGAGTCAAAACTTCAGCAGCTTTCGCCGTCGGGCCATCGCCAAGTGATAGACAAATCCCCATTCCAACTAAATGTTAGGCTAGTTGAACATTGACATTGAAAACCTCTCGTCCATTGACTGCCTTTTCCAGGATATATTGCGCGTTCAAGACAAATTTTCCTTACTCGTTTACATGAGTCAATAACGTATAATTTGCTATAGCTAGCTCGTTGCCTTGGTGAGCCATGCCGCGTTTTGTCACCATCATTGATTGGATACCATAAAAATGACTTGTAATGAATGAGATACCATAAAAAAGTCGCTTGCGAAGATGGCTTGGATGGCTCAAATACCAATGGCGAGGCATTAAAAAATATCTCATAATAAATTTGCAGGACAAGCGACTGTATACGAGGAATGTTTATGCAACCTTATCTACAATTAGATACTCAAAAATTTTATAAAAATGAACTCTTAAGTGATTTTCACGATGATTTTGAGTATATTAGGGATATTATCTTCAATTGTAACAAGACTATAAATATTTTATATGAAATCACAAACACAATATTAGCAGAGGCGTCAGTTTGTGTCTGAGGATTAGAGATTCACGAACAGATATCTTGCTATACACTATCTCAGCTCATATGTACATATATGTCACAGACGACGCAGTGTTGGACGCTCCCCCACGAGATGGACCGACGACCTGGTGAAAGTTGCTGGGTCTCGTTGGATACAAGCGGCACAGGACTGCACTTTCTGAAGAAATATGAGGGTGGCCTACGTCCAGATGTGGACGGCAAAAGGCTGAACGATGATGATTATGACGAATTCTATATTTGTAAAGAGTCACAATTATCATATACGTTCTACTGCTGAGCTAGAGCACCCCTTTTTTACTAAACCACGCTGGTCAGACGAGCCGGTATAGATTTTTATTTCGAGATATCCTTCTTTTGTATATGTTATCTGCATATTATAGTGCCATAGTCATCTCTTACGATACCCACGGGTAAAATAGGGGTGAAGAATTGTATTATTACTTCGTTATCCTATGGAAAATACACAAATTCCGTCCCTAATCACATTTTTATTTAGAGCATTTGAGCTACGTCTATGAGCTACTTGCTCTAGCGGGCGTATCTCTGGCCTAGCAAATCACATATATTTTACGATGTAGTAAAACTCTAACAATGGGTAATAAGCAGTATTACAATGACGAGTATTTATACTTTCGACGATAAAAATGTTGCATAGTTTCATCAAGATTTGTCCAGAAGTTGCTTTTATAGTGTAATCTAGGTTACAATTGCGTTCATATATACACACACGTTTCAAAAATAAAATTAAATGAAGCAATAATAGTAAACCTTGGAGGTACTTATAGATAAGTAGTGTACATCAAAGATAACCCTATTTGTATTTACCTTATAAAGAATGTAATTTTACACAAATATATTTTTAGTAGTTGCCAGTTATTTTACCCGGTATTTAACAGGAATTTTTGACATTCATTTCTTGGCGTGACGTAGAAACCCACTAAAAAGGGTTTTTTGAAATTCAACCCCTAGGGGGTAACCGCAGTAACAAAGTTTTTATAATAAAAAAATACAATAGAATAAAATAAATTTAAAAAAAAATTAAAAATACATAGAAATACATTTAGAATAAAAAAAATTACATCGATTTTCTTCCAATTCTCCAAAAATACTCTTTAGTAAAAATAAATAAACAAGTTTCAGCATTTTTTAATTTTCACCCTCTTTTTTTTGGGAGTGGGTTGCAGTCGGCGCGCTCCTCGCACCACTCCGTCCGGGGCGACAGAGGGACGTAAGCACGCACACCCACAACCCACCCAGGATGCACGTCGCCTTCGTCGTTGGGCTGACCACCGGAGCAGGGTTAACTTGGCATCAGTGATCGGCCCGACGGAATACCCCATATTTGGGGTACCCTTCCATCGACCGACGTCCCCCCCTCGGGGAGAACGTCGGTCTTTCCTCACACGGTCGGTCTCTCGGCGGGTGACGGACTAATCCCCGGTCACGTCACCCGCGGCCTCGGCTAGGGTTTTCACCCTCTAAGGGTGTAATCTACACTGATATTATAAAGAGGAAACGTTCCTTACGAATAAACTCAAAAACTCTTGGACGGATTTCGATAATTCTTTCACCATTAGAATGTTGCAGTATCCCTGAGTAACATAGGCTATATTTTATCCAAGTATAACCCACGGGAACGGGAACTACGTGGGTAAGGCGACAGAAATCGAAGCGAAGCGAGGGCGGGTTGCTAGTTATACATATCTCTGGCTTTTTTTGAAGACAGTCGACATACAATAGCACGTAGATTATGTTTCTATTCGAAGATTCCAGCTGGATTTCATGCGTGGGAAAAAATGGTGTTTCAAAATGTTGAGTTCACGATTCGCAGTCACATATTCATATAACTGGATTGAGGTCGATAAAGCCAATAAATAATACATAAATTACTTTAAAAACCGTCAAAACAGATTCCATTTAAGGCGTTCTATTAATTAAGCAAAGTTCCATTACACATAACCTATAAGGATATATATTTTTAATAGACGCCTCATTCTGATTATATATTTTTCGTGTCGTGATGGATTAAGAATGTGTGAACATATCTTGCATATGTGTCTCCACACTGTATTCTTACTTTTCCGGGCAAATCGTAAAAGTAATGTGTATCCTCACCAGAGCCTGGACAGCAGCATTCTGCTGTGAAACTTATACCAACTGCGATTGCTAACCTGCTTATTGTACTGCCGATTATTGTTCTGGGAAGGTATATGTCCAAAAATGGATGTCGGTGGGCTAATGGACTGATGGTCGGTTAGTACGCCTTGTTTTATTGGCGCCAGATGAGAGAAAATAGTTTGTAGTTCGTAATTTACGGTTTGGTCATGTTCAATGAAAAGGTTCCTGTTTGCAGTAGTGGAGCGGGTCGCCCCCCTTCCCTCCAATTTGGTTGAGGGGACTCGGAATATTAAAGACGTTCGTTATATTTATTCATCATCATCATTTGGCTCTTATTACAATGATATTACCAGGGGTCGCCTCAATACGTATTCTTTTTTCATAGTACATACATATTGCAAAAATTTTGACAATAGTTTTATATATCGGAACTTGCCTAACGTTAACCCTCATTGGGAATTTAATTATTGACCAGACAGCATCTGATGGAATTGGCCCAAGTTGATGTTTACATCAGCTTAGTTATCTTTTACACCACCCATGAGGGAAAGGTTGATAGTATTGGTAGCCGCCATCACACAGCAAAATTATTCAGCGTTATGTTTATTGAATCTTTAAAATTACCTTTAAAGTAGTATAGAGACTTCACTTTACTATTTAAAATGTAATTTCAAAGATTTTGTTTCATAAAAATTCTTGATTGCAGTACGATCTGTGTGTAACGGTTGTAATTTTTTACGTTTGCAATAAGCACGTAATACAGCACGGATATTCTGTGCGTCCCACGTATAAATCACAGAGCCAGATGACGCCCCATTCCTGAATTCTGAATGAGCTACCCGAGAGTTACTTTAAATTAAGGATTCTCTTGCCGCCTGTTTTTATGATTCTCTAGTACTTGTGCTTTATTTTTGTTTTTCTTATTATTTACATAAATTAAAACTTAAAAATAATATCACCAGATTTTCGTAGTTCCGTACAGTGACGGATACTATGTGTTATTCATTCCCTCTATCCTTTCTCGTGTGTGTTATTTAAGATGACTAGGTATGTATGTAGACAGATAACAGTAATAAATTAGAACCCGAACAAAAATTAATTTTGTAATGTTTTACGTAGGCATGTGTAATATATCTATACCAATAAATAAAATTGGAGTGTCTGTTTGTAATGTCAAAATAATAGCCTTTTTTCATGCTCACACGGTTATTTGCACGACACCTATGCCTAAAATAGCAATTAAAATTTTTTGTCTTTGTGTCTGTCTGTTTGTTCCGGGTAATCTTCAAAACGGCTGGACCGATTTCAAAAATTCTTTCACCAATGGAAAGCTATAATATCAGGGCGTAAACTAGGCTATATTTTATCCCGGTATTCCCAAGGGAACGGGAACTACGCGGGTAAAACGACTATAACCTATAACCGAAGCGAAGCGAGGGCGGGTTGCTAGTAGTACAATATAAATCATTGCCGTAGATGGTGATTAAGACCATTGAGGAAGGTTGATGTGAAGTATGTAGACGATATTTATCACTTTGTCTAAATTTTTGCAATTATGTTTCCATCTCCAAAAAATGTGTCTACAGAATAAACCTAGACCTGTTGTGCTGATTTTCTATATAATAAAGGAAGGCGAATAATAAGATTGCATTCCTGGAAAGGTAAACATATATTTACATGATGTCATTTTAGTGGGTGGCTAGACGAATTATTCGAGCCCATAAGGCTTTATCGCGGATAGTGAGCTGTATTTGGTTCATCCAACCCAATAACAGCGATAGCCCTGTAGAGACTAATTTAAATTAACACGCAATAGTTTTAAGCTCGAATCCACAATACGCAATAGGGACTTTTCAATTATGAGCATTGTACTGGTGAAAAGACTGACTTGCTCTAATGACAAAGGTACTTCATGTGAGAAATCTGGTTGTTGGATAGAATTTAAGTTAGAGGGGAGGAGACCTCCACTCCATATGGAGTAACGTGCCAGACTGTGAGCTACAACGTTCTTCTGCCTTTAAGAGTAGTGCCCCACGTAGAATAATAAGAATTGACGATAATGCTATCAACGTTAATAGATACTAATAGCAATCCGCCCTCGCTTCGTTTCGGTTTCAGTCGTCTTTCCTGAATAGTGCCCGTTCCCGTGAGAATACCGGGATAAAATATAGCCTAGGTTACGCCCTGATATTATAGCTTTACATTGGTGAAAGAATTTTTGAAATCGGTCCAGCTGTTTTGAAGATTATCCGGAACAAACAGACAGACAGACAGACAAAAAAATATAAAGTGTATTTTAGGCGTATGTATAGTGCAAATAACCGTGTGAACATGAAAAAAAAAGCCTATTATTTTGACATTACAAACAGACACTCCAATTTTATTTATTGGTATAGATTATAGAAATATATTTGTAGATAACGTAATAGTTTAATTTTGCAGTATGTTGCAACATAACAAATCGGTGTACTTTATACTTGTAATGTCAGTTTGCAAAGTTTTCTCTAAACAAAGACATATGTTATTTCATAGTGCCCGGAATTGTTTTAATAACTTAAAATATAATAAACTGCATGCATTTCTATGTTTCGTGGTATATAGCATCGCTGGTTTATGCTAAACGTTGTACACACAAAATAAAAATTGTACAGTAAAATGGAGAAAAAGAGGTTTCAAGTATAACTTTTGTATTTGTGACTCTAAAGTTGTGTATAATATCCAATAACGGCAATTGTATATCCAAATTTATTTGCATTTTGTAGTTTATGCTTTCTAGCGTCGATATTTTAATCTATTTTATTTTATTTATAAGAAGGTAACACCCAGAGTTAAGGAAATATTCTGCAATGTTATCGTTTAGAAACGGAAAAGGAATATAAATTCACCATCCGTCTCATGGATACCATGACAAAAATTAAAGCAAAAATTATACTGCAACAGAAGGAAATTTGAAAATAAAACGTTAATACCATCTGATTAATGTTATGTAGTAGATTTACTTCTTTGTCACTATGGAAGAAGCTCGTTCCCAACAGAGGGAAGTTTTAGATGAATATTCTCTGTTTATGTCGACAGTATCTATTTATCTTTACTTTTATGGCTATCTTTGTAGAGATAGGTACTGTAATATAGAGGTATAACTTGTAAGACACACGTTTGTTTAGAAAAACACAGCAGACCTATGGTCATTAACCGTTCAAAGTTTCAAAGCTCGAACTAGTTAATGGAAATTGCTAAAAGAAAATCGTGAAAATTGAAGAAATTTACAAAAAAGACAGGATTCAATACTAGGAAATTAAGTTATTGAATCAAATAAACTGAAATTTGTTTTTATAATTTAATTAAATTATTGTTAATCACATTTATTCACGGCCACGTAAATTCACTTAAACTAAAAGTCAAACATTTCTAATCCAAAGTGTTTATAACAATAAAAAACAGTGTAAAGCAAATTACACGAGAATGACGTGTGCTTCCATTTAAGGATCATAGCAGGAAACGAGGCAACTGGTTCCACAGACAGCGCGGGAATGGAACGGCAAAGAAAAAGGTAAAAACTTCAGTTAACTGGATATTCTAGACTCAGATTGGCTACCTTCTTAACCAATATGGCATTGTATTTAATACCGCTAGACGTGACATAGTATAAAGAATTTATTCTATAGCTATGTTGAACTGCTAAGTTTAATTTTTAGAACTATAGAAGGCAAGCATTCCAGAGATGTTTATTATATAGTACGAGCCCGGATCACTCTTGTAGTCATGGTCGCTTCATAAGTGTAATGTATTCAAAACAAAGAAAAGAATGCGCTGAATAATATATGCAGAGAGTATGCGTTGCCATATTAGTATTATGCTTGTGAAATAGTCTTCTTATGTTGGTAAAAGTCCACACAAGTGTAATAAGACAAATATCTCTATCCAATAAGGATACCGGATTTGATAAGTCATGATTATCGAAGGCTTTATAATATATACAATTAATCATCATCACCCTGCTCTTATTACAATTCCTTGGTGTCGACTCAATATGTACTCTTCTTTAATATTTCAGTTACCAATACCGAATAGATCGGTATCTATTCGGTATTGGTAACAGACAAAAAGCGTGAGAAATACCTTCGCATATAATATTTTAGTTGACAGATAGCACGCACAATTTAATATTACTGGAACATTTAAGTTCATAAGTTCAACCGACCATGTTTTCGTTAATAAATTTATGCAATACAGGAAGATGTCAGTGACCGCATGTAATACGATTCGTTTCGGTATCCGCAAGCGTGTATAAAATTGATTTACTCACGTAACTATGCGGTATATAACAACGTATAGGAGCTATATCACATACAGTTGCTGTTTCTAAAGTTGTCTTCTTTTACGATCATAAGTGGTTTCAACATCTTACAAACGTTCAAGGCCCGTGAAATTCACTTATTCACGCCTTTTCTTCATTAATAATATGAAGTAGAAGGCCCATTTTACGTAATTTAAACTGCCTCATATGTTGGAAATTTACTGTTAGTATTCAATAAATTAAAATTTTAATAATGACGTTGAACGCGTTATAACAAGGAATAAGGTAATGAATTATAATTATGCGCTCGGAGAACCGGGTGCTGCGTTCTAATGACTATAGCACAACATTAGCCAAACACAAATTACCAAGAAATGTGTAAACAGGTATTAAGGGGATTGTTGGTTTAACGCCGCTGAATTAGGGTAACGTGATGTTCTTTGTCATATTTTTTAATATGCTTTTTTAAATTTATTAAAATGAGCTAGACCTGTGCTTCGTTTATTTTGATGTGCTGCTTTAATGTCCACATTAAAATATAAGATTTTAATATAGGATAAGAAAGCTAACATAATTTACTTGACTTAATGTTGACTGTTTCAAAATTGCTTCTGTAACAAAATTAAAAAATACTTGTAGAGTTATACTAATGAGGCTATGAAAGATGTAACAAGGAATACTTGAAATTGAAGATTGTGTGATAAGATAAGGTATCTCAAACATCTTTGCGGAAGCTCTTTAGAGGATTATTGTTGGCATTTAACTGGTCAGGAGCCAGCGCGATAATATCGACGGCTCGTTAACGTTTAAGTTATAAATTATCGAAGCCTGCGCCACAATGGAGGGCGTGGTTCGGACTTGAAATATCCTCTACGTATATTTACTCCTTTGGAATAAATATTAAATTATATTACATTACAGTTTTTATGAGACACTTGTATTGAAAAAGGCTAAAAATTTTCAGAGAATATTAAGATCAGATTATACTTTTTGATCTATACTCCCATTTGGCTACACAGATGGCGTAGCGATTAAGATAATGATCAGCCGTGCCAAGTGTTGTGAGTTCGATTTGTAAAAATACGTTTTCTTGTTTTTTTACAAGTTCATATTTTCACCTACTTCTGACGGGTTTTTCATGTGTCATTGTTCTTTTAGCTTTTCAGTTCATATTTTTGCCCATTTATGCAAGGGTGCCGTACTAATACAAATAAATAAAAATAATGGTCACGTTATGCAAGCGTCTTGTTTTGGCGTAAAAATCTGGTTACATTAGTAATGACCAACAACATTCAGTACTTGGTAAACAGAATAATTGTATTAGTGTAGGGCCCAACCAAAAATATCACAAAAATTACGTTTGATCCTATCAAAGGACAAAGGCAAATAATTAAAATAAAAGAATACTATATTAGAGATAAAATAAATCATGCTTACGCCCGAGAGATTAGCAATAATGATGTTAAATGCTTGCGTCCTAGTCATCTTTAATAATATTTGTGACAAAGGACGAGACGACGTATACTCAGTGCGGGATCCCGATTCGATAACTGAACCTTATTGGCTGCCTTGTTCCTAGTACAATTCGTTTCGAAAATACGATTTAGGTCAAAAGGGCTTTTAGTTCGAATTCAACGAAGTGAATGCAACGGTATCAATGGTTTACTCTATAGTCAGCAAGGGGACATTAAGCGGATTACGAGGTCCCACGCTGCCCTTCTGTAGCTCGCGATACCCAGGACCCAAAAAAAGAAATCGTCATTACAGCACATATACATCCCACTGCTGGACTTGAGCAAGAAATCTAGAATGAGAAGAAAATTGACCTATTATACTATGCTGGTCCGATGGGTTGGTAAAAGGTTTTATTCCGAGTTTTCCCTTCTCTTATCTCTAAGCGCATTAGTGTATAGAATAGCTGTGGAATGTGCGATATATCATGGTGAAAATTCACTATACAGAATACAATTGTATTCTTACTCTGTCACCACACGGCAAAAATCTGTTTAGTGTATTTCTTGTATATATAGCCTTTGAACATCCAAAATCACTGTATATGGTAGTACTCATGGCATAAGCATTGTGTCTAATGAATGTCTCTAATTGTAATGTGTAAATATGATGGAATATAAGACCATCGTCATCTTGACTCTTATGAGATATTCAAAAAGTAAATTTATTAGTGGTGGCTTAAATTACACTTTAGTGTAATGTTCGTCTGCTTTAAGTTAAATAATATTGGTTTGCATAACAGTAATCAAGACAACAGTAGCTGCGAACTTTACATGAATTTCCCTCTGTCTTAACGTCTGGTGAATAAAGTTCAAAATAGCTACATTTCAATTTGTTGAATAGACGACGGTATATTACTTTGTGGTACCTATCTATATATGGTGTGGATTGTGGTGGTATTGAATGACGTGTCCTTATTTCAGTGAGCCGCATTCACGTCATCGGAGAACAGATTGAAATGAATAGAAAATGTATGGAGTAGTGCATACAACATAGTGGTATTGTCAAACGAATAATAATTAAAATCGCTTATGAGAAACGTTCCCTAGTGATTTAGTAAATAACAATACACTTATTGTGAGGTTGTATAGATAGGGTCTGTGTGGTGGATTAGGAGAGAACCACTCCCTATCTTGCTAATGGATGTCAAAAAAAAAAACGACTAAGGGACTTATACGCATATAACATCTACACAAGAGAAGGAAAAGTCGAAATAAAACCCTATATCAACCGGTCTGACCAGCATGGTAAAGTAAGGTCAATTTCCCTCCTATTATGGAGGAGGCTCGAGTCCAACAGTGGGATGTATATGAGCTGAAATGATGATGATGATAGAGTTAAAACACATTTCATCATCTCGGCTCATATATATCCCACTTCTGGCATCGAGCTTCCTCAACAATAGGAGGGAAATTGACCTACTATACCATGCTGGTCAGACATGTTGATATAGGCTTTCATTAAAAGTTTTCTTTTTATCTTAGATGCATATTTAATCTCTTAGTCGTAATTTACAACAGCCTTGGACAAGAGAGGACATGTTGATTTGAATTTTTACTCCATTCATCACACAGAAAAAAGGTCTTTAGTGTGGTGTAACCTGTAATGGAATATCTTCAACAGTCGCAATCAAAGGGCAAATGTTGACCAAAACTATTAGTCGAAATATGCTACTGAAAGATAGAAGAGATTTAGATAGAATATTTCTGTCATTTGCATTTAGATAAGGTTTATCGTAGTAGGTTGATTGTGTCAAAAGAGAACTTTTGCCCAAAAACAAAATAGTGCTAACTAGTATGGTCGTATCTATTATGAGCAGCGAAGAATTTTTTTTTTGTGTGTGACTTAGTTGTTAGCCTCAGATGGCTGTGACAACTTTACCCGGACTGGTGGGTGAGTGCTCAGGGCTCTCAACCCGTAGCAGCGAAGAAGATTTGCACCTGTTTTTATCCCATTTCTCAGTCGGTTAGTGGAGGGAGACAGCGTGTATTTTAGGGTAGAAGGTAGGTAAGAAGGGTAAAACATACTACACAGTATTGGGTACTTAGCCTGGTCGCGGCTTGGCTCGCTAAAATTTATTCAAAATGAAATTTCATCCACATCCCTTCAACGGATGTTTTATTGAGTATAAAAGGAAAGTTGTGCTATTATCCCAATTGTCTTTTGTATTAATACAAGGTATCAGCTATCTTCATGCCCTGTCGTTAGAGCATAAAAATGTAACCAGCATACATACGAACTCACAAAATTTCGCCTTTATAATATTATTAATGTGATTGATCCTTATTATCAGGTGGAATGTTTTCATCCCCTAGGCTTTTATATAAAACAAATACCACTGAAGTGTAATAAAATACACCGCCTAACTAAATAAACCATCAAACACATCGCTTTGACTTTTTAATATTTATTTGTTCTTGATGCGTGTTTCCAACAGTGTTTGTAGTTCATATCTCCGAGTTCGTCCAGGAACTATGGTACGTTGCGGCCGTGGTGAGTGTCGGTTAGTCTTGCCAACATCCCACTAGGTGTGTCATGTCAATGACCTTTCGCTCTAGGAAATCTATACCTCAATTTAATAACTATCATTAAGCTGTTAATAATAATTAGTACCTACTAGATTTATTTAATAAGTTTTGTTGTACAAGACTATTGTTGAACATATTCTTGTGGTTAAGCTCTATTGTATTGTCAATCATGTCATTTTCATAAATCAATCATTTTGATACACATACTTAAATTTATTTCTATTATTTTGTTTGAGCCTTCTTGCAAACGAATTTTATATTTATAGCTAACATACTTTTTTTTTTGGGTGTGAGCTGCGGTCGGCGCATTTCTCGCACTACTCCGTCCGGGGAGACAGAGGGGCGTAAGCACGCACACCCACAACCCACCCGAACACCATGTCGCCTTCGTCGTTGGGCCGACCACCGGAGCTTGTCATCAGTGGTCCATCAGCTTACTTGTCATCAGTGGTCGGCCCGACGGAATACCCCCTAGTGGGGTACCCTCCCATCGACCGACGTCCCCCCCCTCGAGGAGGACGTCAGTCTTTCCTCACGCGGTCGGCCTCTCGGCGGGTGACGGACAAATTCTCCGGTCACGTCAAACGTGGCCTCGGCTGGGATAGCTAACATACTTGGCATATTACGTCTTGCTCAGCGAAGTAAATAATTATATTGTAATTCTGAAAATTTTACAACTAATCAAATTTTTCGATATACCGACAGCAGCGCCACCTAACGGCTTCAAAAGTGTTTTTAAACTATCGAGAAACTCATTAAGGTACATACAAAAATTTCATTCAAATCGGTACAACTTCATCGGTCACTTCGACTCCGCCTAAACAGTTAGGCGGAGTTAAATGACAAACATACGTACAGAATAATTTTAATATAATGATAATGTTAACATTATCAAACTATATGTATAATAATAATGGAAATCTACAGTAATCGTCACAACACGGGTAAGAACTAAATAAAACGCTTGCAGACGGGTGGGTAATATTAGTTGGTGTTATAATTTTGCTCGAGAGAATCGCTGCTGCCTATTTTCTCGCCTCCCTTAGCCACTAAATACAAGCTGACCCAGTTCTGTACAAATAAAAAAAAAAAAGAGTTCTTTGAAGTAGATCGCAGTGCAATCTACCAAGTTCTTATTGAGGCATTGTTTCAATGATCTAAAATCATCTTCGCATTAGGATGATTTCGGTTCATAATCAACGCAGAAACATTTTTTTTTGTGTTCTACATACATCATATTATTTCAGCCCATGTAAGTCCTACTGTAGGCTTGGGCTTCCTCTACAATGTGAGGGAAATTGATATACCATACCGCGCTGATCAGACGTATTGATACAGGATTTTATGTCGAGTTTTCTTTCTCTTGCATCGATTTTATCTTCATACTTTCCTTAACCGTTACGATACCCACGGGTAAGAGAGGGTGAATTGTACTGTTAATTCTTCACCACAAGTATTTATATAGATAGATAATATCTTAAGTGTCATATAAAAGGTTATGAGATGAATGAATAGTGAGAAATTGCTTGTAAAATAAAATATATAGTACGCATTTTATGATTTACTATGAAATATATGGTAGTGCGACACGACTTACGACTAGATCGAAGACTGCCCTTTGGGGGTTTGTGCAAAACTTGGCAGACCAATATGGTTATGAAACAGATGAAATCACGTTTACTTGTGATAATATCAATTGGATTCGTGTTTTTCTTATTTATACAGGTATTTTTTTTAAAGACAACACTCATCACTAAGGAAGTAATCCTTATATTGCACGGAACTTTATAAACATATAACACACACAAATTACATCCAGACTCAGAACAACAATTTGTGGATGATGTACTGTGTTCAAGCCCGCGACACTGGCGCTTTAAGTCGGTACCTTAACCACTACGCAGTCAGTGCATCGCATTAGATGATATATGTATAGGTATTGGTATATTAAGTATGGCTGAATCGAACTATAATTAAAAAAAAATAGGGCGTGATGAAGTAAACTAGGAAAAGAAACGAATACAATCTCTATATGTCGTCTTCCGGCTGATAATATGGTCACTACGCGTAAGCTTATCCCAGTAATCGAGGCAATTCTTTAAGCGTCTTTTTAATTAAGTGATAAAATACATGCTAGAATATAGAAAAGTAGAGGAATTAGGAGAAATAATGTGATGGAGAAAAGTTATAACATCAAACGTAACTGTTCAAGAAGATCAAGTTAATATTTTGCAATAATAAATAAAGGGCAAACATTAGCACATTTATCATTAATGGTTTTAAAAGTGGCATCCATAAGAAATAAATAAAAGACTATAAAAGGTTATTACAATGAGGCCAAAGGTTGCAGTAAACAACGAGGGCCAGATATTCAAGGCATTAAAGGAGACGGCTTCGCGCAGATAACCACAACATAAACCGTAAAGCTGTTTATGCATTGCTTTTATGACTATTTGTTAGTGCTTTAATGTGGCAAAAATTTCCATCATGGGCTGAGAAGAACTAAACCAGTATATGTGGGCTGAGCAGAATTAAGTGAAATACTTTGATTAGGTTTAATTTCGAGATAATCAATCTAATTTCTAATTTGAATATGCTTGAAAAGCTGTCGTTCTAGAGACTACATAAAAGTGCCCAAAACTCAGAATAAATATTATATGCAGACGGTACAGAATCGATCTATGCGGCGTTTTCGTGCGAAGAACTATGTTCGACAGCAAACGTTATGGGGTTGTTTTTATTACTGCTGTTGGCAAACAAGCAAACAGCACACCTGATGGTAGTGATACTGGCGTGGATGGACCTCTGTTAGGTCTCTGCTTACCGTGAAGAAAGTGAAGGGAGTGTGAATGCGTGCAATGAGGTTCGGCGGTACTAAAGGTATGACCAAAACGTTGGGCTTCCGATTCTCTCGCTCACCAAACGAGATGCAGTAACAAATTACTACTACTCAGACGTCGATTTTCTCAAGAGTGTGGTGCAGGTGTAGACAGACGACTGTCGATAACGTGGTCCAACCTCATAATAAATTGAGGGGTTGATAAATGCTGCTTGGAAAAATTAATGACATTTTCGTCCTTCGGTATTCAGGTCCATGCTGAAGTGTAGTGAGTACTTACTACAACACAGATAAAACGCTACTAGAAACAACATCAAGGAAGCTGCAGTGCATTGTGCTAATTTACGGAGTCCGCTATATGAGTAGTAAATACTCGTTTGGACACAACCGCGAACATTGCATTAGCGGTATCGATTGTTTAGACACGGTTCAAACACTAGAGGCTTTGAAGTGCCGATTGCAGACGTTGTTTGACATTGGCCTAAACAATGCACCTACATTATACTCAACACCTCAGCTTTTTAACGTTTTCGACGGTGTGTCTGGTTCAAATGTTTGGTTTAGAAACAAATAGAGAAATTGTTATCGTCTATTTACGTTCCGAAGGGAAAGTTTAACTATGTTGTGTGTACAAAAAACATTTACATTTTGAGTTATAATATTATTAAAGAATATTTGAGAAGTATACTATCACATATATATCACACCGCATAATTCATGGAAAAGGTTAACGGTTTGATTTTGTTAAAGAAAACATTTTTTGTATGTTGTTTTTTGTATTATACTTTTTAAAGCACATTTCTGCTTGAGGCTTTTTGGAATTTTCTATTCGTGCCGTGATATCTTATTAACCTTTCAAACAGTTATAAGTCAGACATTTTTTTCGTTTATAGATTTTAAAAGCATTAGTCAAAACTATGGTAAACATAACACAAACGAGAAATACACTTACATCAAAAGATTAACCGGAACTCTTAAAATAATCTGCTCGAAAATTGTTTGAGTGCGATAGATTGACCTAATCACGTCGGCACTTGTTTACTTTGTGGACTAATTAAAAGGTTAGTTGGTTTAAATATAAGTCAGATGTATAGGGTTACGTTACGTTAGATGTAAGCGGTCGTTTTCTTTATGGTTATATTGGCTCGAATTAGGTATCATGATGCAACTATGTTCATATGTAAGAATATTCTCATACAAATTCTCGAAATAAAAATTTTATTCGGAGACTGCACGAATTGCGGGGGAGCCTCCCACCCGGGCTGGGCGTGATTTGTTACGCCGACGACACGCTCGTCACAGCCCGCGTGGGACGCTACAAGAGGCGGTAAGCCTGGCGACCTCAGGCACCGAAGAGGTCGTCAGGCGGATCGAGGCGCTGGGGTTGAGGGTGGCCCTGGACGAGACGGAGGCCCTCTTGCTCCATGGGCCCCGTATGGACCCTCCCATCGGCGTCTCGATCACCGTCAATTCGGTTGAGATCAGCATCCAGGCCCATATGAAGTACTTGGGCCTGGTGCTCGACGGGCGATGGTTTTTTCGGGAGCATTTCCGCAGGCTCGTCCCGCGGCTCGTCGGCGTGGCGTCCGCCCTACAATGGCTGATGGCGAATGTGGGCGGACCGAGCGCGGCATGTCGACAGCTGTACGCGGGGGTCTTCCGGTCGATGGCCCTGTACGGCGCACCGTTGTGGGCGGGATCCATGACCGCCCGACTTAGGGCCCTTCTGTGGCGTCCACAGAAGGTCATGGCGGTCAGGATCATCCGCGGGTACCGCACGGTGGCGACGGAGGCGGCGTGCCTATTGACCGGGACTCCCCCGTGGGACCTGGAGGCGGAAATGCTCGCCGACTTGTATCGGAGGGTGGCAGGGGTGCGCGGGGGGGGGGGGGGGGGGTGTTGTTTCCTTGAAGGAGCTCACCGCCTGGCGCGTCGACGCCCGCCGGAACGTCATCGCCCGTTGGGCAGACCGGCTGGAGAGGCCTCGATACGGTGTTTGGACCGTGGAGGCCTTCCGGCCGGTGCTGGTGCAGTGGTTGGAAAGGCTGCACGGGGTGCTCTCCTTCCGACTCGTACAGGTCTTGACGGGGCATGGATGCTTCGGCAAGTACCTGTACAGGGTCACTAGGAGGGAGAGAACTCCGTCCTGCCACCACTGCGATTGCGACGAGGACACGGCGCACTTGTGTCCAACGGTTCCCTGCGACTTTCAAGATATGGTTAGTCCACCTAGTAGGAGGTCGTCCTACGCTGCGTCGTCGTCACCTGAGCACCTTTTTTTTGTTTAAAGAGTTTTAGCTTAACCACGGAAAAATAAGAGATTGCAGTCTCACTCCATCACCATGTGGTGGCGTAAACGATGGATGATTAACGGTTTGACAGACGATCACACAGATTACCTACGACAAATAATGTGTACAATGTATAAAAAAACATTTACTGTTTCAGTTTTTAATCTCAAAGTAATAAATGATTAGCTGGAATAGAAATCACCACGGGAACATATCTTTTTCTGACTATCTAAGGCCAAGCAAACATGGGAACTTGTCAGCCCTAGATCGTGTAGAAGAAATATACAGGCGTTTATCATAAATATCGGTAAAAGAGTGCTGCGTATGGTCATCGTCAGTGCCGCCATATAAAGCCAGACCAGTTTTATTACGTAACTGCTAGTATACGTATGTAACGTTACTAGATATATTTTTTGTTTCGAAAAGCGTATTGGTTGTTTCAAATGATTCATCATAAACAAGTAGAGCATTTAATGATGTAAGTCATTTCATTTTCCTTCTCTTGCATAGATGTTATATACATATGATATCCCTTTTACAACACCCACAGGCAAGAGTAGGGCTGGTGAATAGTATTCTTAGTCTATCAACACACGATAAATTGAGTTCTTATCATAAAAAAATTGGGTCTCTTATCATTAGCCAACATTCAACAGTGGCACAGAATTTCAAACTATGCCTTTTAAATGACAATAGATTCGCGGCCCCTACTATTGAGATTTAAAAAGTTAGAATATGAAAATTCTGTTATAATAGTAATGATTAATCTCTGGGGACGGAGTCCTGTAGCAGTCCTGTCCTGTACAATAAGCAAATATTACGTGTCGGCGAATAACGCCCAGCCAGTCACACTCCTACATTGCTTGCTTAAGTCGTCATATCACCAGCATACTTCATTCATAACTCGCATTATGTGTCCATTAAAGTTTTCAAAATTTCAACCACTTCTGATTGACCTACAGCCAACTGCAAGATACATTTTGTTATTTTTACATTTTGTACTATGTTGTTCGTTTAAAATACATAGTATTACAAGAAAATTCAACCATCGAAACTGTAAGCATTTAAGAAGCGACTCCAAACACTTATGAACCACCACCTTGATTAATCAGATCTGACTGGCACAGGGACAGGCTAAACTGATTGGGAAAAGAAATCTGCGTTACGTAAACAAATAGAAGATATAAACAAAATGGTAATAATTGCAAAAAAAAACTACCCCTTTTAATTTATTCAGGGCTCGAACAAAACCGATATATTTGACTAATTCACGGCCCCTTTAAGTTCACTAAATGACTAATCCATTTACTCATAATTGACTTAAGTACTCAAGTGTTAATGACACTTAATTTCGAAATGGTCCACGACTGCAGGTTGACTTATAATTCAATTAAAGGCACTTGATTTAAGTCGATAAAGTAATTAAATTAAAACATTTTTAGTTAATATTGAATGATTCGTTTTTTCGTTTTCTGGATTGTTTAGTGATGGACTCAGAATGTTATTCATCACCTCTTCCTTTCCTGTCGTTATCATAAGACAGCTAAGGGGCGCAAGCAAATAGCATCAGTTAAAGACTTGTCTTGAAATCTCGAAAAATAAACCTTTTACAACCTATTTGTCTAACATGGGATATTCGATCATTAGCTCATCTATTGAAGAGGATGCTCCTTTTAATAATAGGACGAATGTGGGTTGAAGGAGAAGATAGGGAATAAAACTATTATTACTGATTTTACCTCCTTTTAATCTCGTTTATACTGTCCCAACATTTCGAGGACTTATTTATTACATTTATGGTTGTCGTTGGCATATTTGAATTAGAGAGAGATTTTTTTATTGCTGTAGATGGTAAACGAGCAAACAGCACACCTTTTTTTTTTTTGTTAACGCTGTGGAAATGCAATTTACGCACTACCCCTCGCCGGTAACAGACGAGGGAGGTGTGTGGGACTCACCAGTCGCCTATGCAACCGGAATACCCACTAAAACCAACAGCGGTCCCTTCCGCGCTTTTACGGAGTGCCGGAGAGATCGTCTAATGACATTCGATCCCCGACACTCCTACGCAAGGCGGTCGGGCCACGTCCTGTCGTCACTCAAGGCGGTGGGAGGAGACGCGCATATCAGCGCCTCCCCCTCCCTGGCCGCCGCCTACGGAGCGAGTTAGCGGACGCAAGTGCCTCGCGTTCCCGCTCCGCGGCCTCCTTCCGGGCGATGACCTCCTCGCAGAAAGAGGCCATCGCCGACCAGCACCTGTCGCTGTCGAGCATCTTTGTTATGATGGTCAACAACGACAGGCCCGTTCCTATGACCGCCGACAGGTCGCGGCGCTGAGGCCCCCAGGCGGGACATACCTCCAGGGTGAGACGCACATCATCATTTGGCGCGCCACACTCATGGCATCCGGGGGTCTCCTCACGCCTGATTCTATGCAGGTACTTACCAAAGACCCCGTGTCCGGTAAGTACCTGCGTCATCCGGAAGGTCAGGTTGCCGTGCTTTCGTTTCATCCAGCGGTGGAGGTGGGGCGCAATCGCCTCTACAGTCCCCCGTCCTGCTACAGGGGACTCCAATTCCTCCCTTCAGCGCCGGATAACTATCCTTCGGGCAGTTTTTATTGCCCTACTCAGTCCCCTTGTGGTGATACCTCCGCCACTGACCCGCGCCGCAGCGCAGAGTCGGTAGACCTCTGCAAGCGCCCTAGCTTGTAGAGGCCAGGGTGGATCGCCCGCCAGCAGTGTGGCTGCAGTCCAGGACACTGTACGGTATCCTCGTATTGTTCTCACCACCATGGCTCTCTCGCGCCTTTCGCAATTTAGCCTTATTGGAGGCGGTGAGAGACTCCGCGCAGATAGGGGCACCGTACAGTGCCATAGACCGCAAGATACCAGCATACAGACGCCGGCAGGACGATCCAGGGCCTCCAGTGTTTGGCAGAAGCCTACCTAACGCCGCGACTGCCTTGGCGAGTCGAGGGACTAGCTGGGCAAAGTGCGGCCCGAAGCTCCATCTACTATCTAGGTGCAGACCCAGGTACTTCATCCGAGTCTGCACCGGCACGGCAACCCCAGACACACTGATCTGTGCTCTGCGGGGGAGACCTCGGCTTGGACCATAAAAGAGGAGGGCCTCTGTCTTCGCCCGTGAGACCCTCAGGCGCAACATGCCTATGCGGTCGACGACGAGCGCTACTCCAATCCTTGCTAGTCGGGCGGCCCCCCGGAAATCAGCCCCCCTCACCGTGATGAGGGTGTCATCTGCATAACAGATAACCCCCATCCCGGGAAGGAGCTGACCCCGGAGAAGCCAGTCAAACCCAACGTTCCACAAGGTCGGACCAAGGACCGAACCCTGTGGAACGCCGCACTCTACCCGATGATGTCGTATGCGCCCGTCGTCCCCCTCCCAGAGCACGTGCCTCCCTTCGAGGCATGCCTCCAACAGCCTTCGGAGGTACAGAGGCACCTCATGAAATTTGAGCGCTTCCTTCAGCGTCTCATGTGGGAGACTGTTGAAGGCATTTTTAGCAAACAGCACACCTGATGGTAGCTGATATTGCCGCACATGGGCCTTTGCTAGGCCGCTGCCTACTGTAAAGAAAGTGTGAATGCCTGCAATGAGGTTCGATGATACTAAACTTACCAACATCCACTACACGCAGTCACCCTCAGAAAAGTGAGCTTCTAGCTCTCTCGCTTAACGAACGAAGTGCAGTAACAAATTGCTGCTAGAGGTCGATTTTTTGCGAGAGCGTGGTACTAACCGGGACGGATCGGCCCGTTGTTGAACACAAAAAACTGTGACAGTGTGGTTGTTATTCTGTACTTTACTCACGCAATTCATGACCTTTTTTGTGTGTTTTTTTAGCTGTAGATAGACGACTTTATCTGGATTGTTGGGCAAGCGCTAAGGGTTCTCAAACTAAGTACATGTCATTGTATGATACGTTTTCTTATAAAAAGATAGAACCGTTTTAGTCAAAGAAAGAACATACAGACCCTAAGCAGTAATGCGGTTGTATATAGCAAACCACGCTTCACTTTTAGATTTCGCACCGGAAAACCACATGCGTCATGCTGGTTGGTAGCTGTGGCTAAAGACTTGGGGTCTTTCTCACCAAGTATTGTGTAGATAGAATACAGACTGGGTCCCATAATTTATTACCCTCAACATGTCTGACGCCACTGTGGCTTAAAATAATTCATTTATTGGAAAATATTATTATGTATATAATTTGATGATATTTATAATTTAAATAAAATAAAAAGGTATAAATATTTCTTTGATAGACTCTCCTGTACGATTCAAGAATGGAAGAAAACTTAAAATGGTTTTAGGGCTAAGCCATTGCCTGTCAAAAAAATGTTGTTATATAATTCAGGTCAACTGAAAGGCGAAGAGCGATCACATGGCGGGCATTTGAAGCCCTTTCGTACCCTGGAACGCGTGGACGGAATGTGGTCAGACCATAGCGTCGCCGTCAATAATGGATGTAATCATATTATAATGGGCAATCAATCCTGAGTTAAGTAATAATATTATTGGTGTAGTTAGTATGCAAAAGTGAGAGTGTTGCTACGCTTTCACGCCTTACCTATTCAACCAATCATCATGATTTTTTACATGCCAGTTATTTTAGTGGTAAAAGAATTACTATTAGGGTAATAAAATATTTTTAATGGACTTCCAACACAGCGCGCAATCTAAATGGAAATAGCTAGGCTATTTCTTGCACTTTGAATTTGGCCGAGGTTCGTAGCACTGTTACACCAATCCTCTTGATATCAGTTTTAGTAGCACCTGTGGGTCTAGCACGTAAATCTATAGTGATTTATTACTTCGCGACAAACGATAACTTCATAAATTAAACGGTAAATTTACTAGTGCGCTGTTAAAGTTTGAAATGAATGTACGTAAGATTGTTAAAAAACTGCTTTGTAAGTAAATATCATCATCATTTCAACTCTTATACGTCGTACTGTTGGGCTTAAGCCGCCTGAACAACAGGAGGGAAATAGATCTACTATATTACGCTGTTCAGACGTGTTGATTATAGGGTTTAATTTCAAGATTTTCTTCTCTTGCATAGATAGCTCTTGCTTAGTCGTCCTTTACGACACCCACAGATAGCAAAGGGAGTGGTGAATTGTATGTTTACTCCATCACCACACGAAAATATATGTTGTCTTATATGATATCATATATGATGTCTTTTTTTGTGGTAGGCCGTGGTCTGAACAGTAGAGCTCAGTTTATATACTACAGCGCATCTATATAAGCCGCTACCCGTTGCACTTAACGCTCTCTACCTTGACCGTCACGTCGCACGCGAACAGCAACTGTCCTATTAGGATTGCATGGAGTATGCAAATATTATATTTGTAAATGCGAAAGTTAATTCGTTTGTTACGCTTTGGCCATATAACTGTTCAATCGATCGTCTTAAAATTTAGCATACCTACACTAGTTTGGGATATAGAAAAGGCTATACAATAACTTTCATAGCCATGAATAAAGTACTATTTCCCACTGCCAGCAAAAATCTTCAGACTAGATTGTTCGGCTTGAAACAGCAACTGGACTGTCCTATGCATTATATAATAACGATTACTACGATGCCACACATATTGAACTCTTCGAAATTTTTTCCACAATCAGCAATACACAAAACATTGATACATTTTATTGTATAGTTCCATAGCCATATTTCACAATAACTATCTAGTATCAATAGTCAGGTCGCCGGTTTGTGCAACACCCCATAGTCATTCAACGTGTATACAAATCAAGGTTGTTAACCCATTTGCGTTACGGTCTGATACCGATTCTGTGATGCTTCCACGTATTCATTACATTTTACTGATGTTCCATTCACATAGCCTTTTGATCGAAATACTCTGATGTAATGATTTTGGTTTTCATGTTCACTAAACGAAATGTGTGGCAAAAACTACGGTTTCTATAGAAAAATATAAACTGATTAGAAAAATTAAATTCTAAAGCGGAAGGTTGACCGAAATTAAAGTTCGCTTTATATGCTATATTCTATAAGGGGTCATTCTATACTTTGTCTGGACTCTACCAATAACCTTTATGAATTCGGCAATTCAAAGTTTTTTAAGAATTGGAAAATTTGTAAATACATATTAGTTTTATAATCATCATCGTCTCGTTCATCCTGCACTTATCCTAATTAATTGCGGTCTACGCAATACGTGTTCTTCATCCATCATATATATTGTAAGTTTTTGCAATAGCTTTATGATTGGCCGCTTACCTGATGTCAATTCTCCTTGAGAATGTAATTGTTGACCAGGTGTCATTGAATGAATTTGAGCCAGGTCGTTTAATATTTTTTTACAAATTATATAATCATAGGTATAATGCTGTAACCTTGACAATTTGGTCCTTTTAAAATTGTCTAAGTTATAAAAAGCCATAACAATCAGGAGCGAGTAACATTTAACAAATCTTTTGAAACACGAAAACTTTCGAAACTGTTAAGTAGTCTTTCATATACTAGTGCATATAGCGTAATTGTATCTATCTTGCGTAATAATACTGTTATTTACATAACTATCTTTGAGTTCCTTCTATTTTGTATTGCATATATACGTTCAGAAGTAGGACACAGAATTATTTATTTTACGGGTCAAATATCTAATTAGTAAATGGAAGCCCAAAAAATGTTTGTTCCATCACGCCACATTTATCGTCTCTTAGGATTACGCCTCAGGTATATATTTAATGGTTTTTTTAAGACTGTGATTTTTATCACCGCTTAGAATCGTGAGAAAATTTGCATTACGACCCAGATGTATAAGAAAGCTTCCAATTCAAATTACGCAGCTATATAAGACCTAACTTTTCAACAGTAACACGTACTAGGTTAATAAGAAGTTAAAGAAGACGAGAAGTAACGCAATTATCTAAGCCTGATATATCATCCAAAACAACGCTGCGGGTGGTTAGACCAGCATTTCAATGAGTCATTAGAATGAGATGTGTTACATAGAAAAAGTAATTGCATCGTATAAAATGATATATTGTTAGGTTACATAGGTATAGTGAGTAGAGGTTAGCTGTTGGCTTGGACCATTTATATTAGCCGTAATTAGATGTCTTGTGTAAAGTAACTTAGTGAGGCACTGTATTGCACTGCATACTGCAGACAGACCAACGTCTGAAATAACAATGCTACCTTTACTCCGCCCAATTGAACTGGTACAGATTTATTTTGTATATATAATACTCGTGTACATATTAGAACCAATTTAGTTGATATCAAAATTGTTTGTTATAAAATACTTTTTGCCTCAAAATATTCTTCTATTTCATTTGCTCAAGTCAGAGAAGTCCTCATTGTTAGGCCTTCTCCACAATGGAAGAAAGAGATTCTCTCCTGTGTATTTTACAGAAAAATGTATACACGTCGCGTTGAATAGCTTTCTTTAGTTTGAATTCGACTAAGTTTTCCTGTTTGTGTAGTTTAGAAAGAGCCCGTCCATCTTATTATTCGGCGGAAGTTTACATTATATACAGCGCCATAATCGACACACTCAAAATAAACATTAACTAATTGTCAATTTCAATAATTATATACAAACATAACAGCACTTTGAAGTGCATTTCAAGTTTCAAATGTTAATTTTCACCTATATTATTATCTTTGACCAATAAGTAAATTCGCGATTTACAGCAAAATAAATCGGCATTTATAGCAGTCCCGATTTGGAGAAACGGCTACTGTAACTGCTTGTTACTTGGTGATTTATTAAAACATTGTACATACTTTGAACTGCAGGGAATGTGAATGCATCGTGCAACTGTCGTAATTGTATACAGTTTTGTATTAAAATTGGTATGTTTAACTTCTTCTCACTAATAATAATAATGAGTAAATCTGAACATGATTTACCGCATTCGATTCAAGTTTTAAACAGGCATATAGTGATTTACTAAATTTCTTTCATTGGACACTATGGTAAGTATAAGAAGTACCTACAGTGAAAGAGTCATACATCGAATTTTGCGCAGCGTCCTCTGTACCAACCGAGCAAGGGACGTTGTGCGAACGCCCATGAGGTGCGGTGTCCCACAGGGGTCGGTCTTCGGACCCACCCTGTGGAACATCGGCTACGACTGGGCGTTGCGGGGGAGCCTCCCGCCCGGGCTGGGCGTGATTTGTTACGCCGACGACACGCTCGTCACAGCCCGCGGTGGGACGCTAGAAGAGGCGGTAAGCCTGGCGACCTATGGCACCGAAGAGGTCGTCAGGCGGATCGAGGCGCTGGGGATGAGGGTCGCCCTGGACAAGACGGAGGCCCTCTTGTTCCATGGGCGCCGTATGAGCCCTCCCATCGGCGTCTCGATCACCGTCCACTTGGTTGACATCAGCATCCGGGCCCATATGAGGTACTTGGGCCTGGTGCTCGACGGGCAATGGTGGTTCCGGGAGCATTTCCGCAGGCTCGCTCCACGGCTCGTCGGCGCGGCGTCCGCCCTATCGTGGCTTATGCCGAACGTGGGCGGACCGAGCGCTACGTGCCGACGGCTGTACACGGGGGTCATTCGGTCGATGGCCCTGTACGGCGCACCGGTGTGGGCGGGGTCCTTGACCGTCCGACTTAGGGCCCTTCTGTGGCGACCACAGAGGGTCATGGCGGTCAGGGCCATCCGCGGATACCGCACGGTGGCGACGGAGGCAGCGTGCCTATTGGCCGGGACTACCCCGTGGGACCTGGAGGCGGAGATGCTCGCCGGATTGTATCGGCGGGTGACGGGGGTGCGAGCGGAGGGCAGTGAGATCTCGTTAAGGGAGCTCACTGCCTGGTGCGTCGACGCCCGCCGAGACGTCATTGCCCGTTGGGCAGTCCGGCTGGAGAGGCCTCGGTTCGGGGTGCGAACCGTGGAGGCCTTCCGGCCGGTGCTGATGCAGTGGTTGGAAAGGCGGCACGGGGTGCTCTCCTTCCGACTAGTGCAGGTGTTGACGGGGCATGGGAGCTTCGCCAAATACCTGCACAAGGTCGTAAGGAGGGAGAGTACACCGTCCTGCCACCACTGCGATTGCGACGAGGACACGGCGCGCCACACGCTCGAGGCCTGCGTGGCTTGGGCAGTGCAGCGCCGTGAACTCGTCGCAATCATCGGTGCCGACCTGACGCTGCCGGCCATCGCTAGGGTGATGGTCGACAGCGTCGGGAATTGGGACGCGGTCGCAGCCTTCTGCGAGACAGTGATCTCGCAGAAGGAGGCGGCGGATCGTCTGCGCGAGGAGCGCAGCCTCGATGAGGAGATCCGCCGCCGGCGACTGGGGCTGCGCAGGCGCAACTATCTGCGCCTCATGCCGCCCTAGCCGCGGCCGCGGGTGACGTGACCGGGGATTAGTCCGTCACCCGCCGAGAGGCCGACCGCGTGAGGAAAGACCAACGTCCTCCCCGAGGGGGGGACGTCGGTCGATGGGAGGGTACCCCACGTAGGGGGTATTCCGTTGGGCCGACCACTGACGACAAGTAAACCTGCTCCGGTGGTCGGCCCAATGACGAAGGCGAGGTCGGGTGGGTTGCGGGAGTTGCGTGCTTAAGCCCCTCTGTCGCCCCGGACGAAGTGGTGCGGAGGCGCGCCGACCGCAGCCCACCCACAAAAAAAAAAAAATACATCGAATTTTTATGAAATAAATCATATACGGTTCGTTATTAGTCAAATAGAAGCTTATATATTCCAAGGTTTTGTGACCAGTTTTGCTATCGTTGTAGATTAAACATTTCTAATAACGATGATATACTCGATACGTTAGTTTCGTTGTGAACTATGCTGCATGAAAGCAAAATTATACATATACATTAAAAAGCGATAAAATCGGTAAAAGTATTATTTTTTGGCAAAATAAATTAATTTATTTAAAGTAGCTCGTGATAAATATTTTTCTAGTGATATAAAATGTATAGAACACATCCAAATTTGTTTACTTGGCCTGAGCTTTATTTGCACTTTACTCTTTTTTAAAACTTATCCCGCTACACAGGTCTATTACTGTAACTTTTGTAAGCCAGGATCCACAAAATTTACCAGAGGTGAAACCGAGGTAGTCAACGCTGAAATTAATTATGCATACTGTTTAGTTCTCTATGTTATAGCTTAATAACAATTCCTCCCTCATTCTTACCCATGGGTGTCGTAAAAGACGCTAAAGGAATATAATATGCATATAATACCTATGTTAGAAGTGGAAATAACAAAAAAAACGACGTTACACCAACACGTTTCACCAGCGTGGTATAGTAGGTACATCAATTTCCCTCCCATTGTGCAGGAGGCTCGCAGCGCAGCAATGGGGCGTATATGAGCTGCGATAATTATGATGATGATGATGAATGAAACTAAATCATGCTTAACTGCTATTCTTATTGTTGTACGATTAAGCTCTAAACAAGAATCAAAGATAATTTCTAGATTTATGGGCCTGTCTTTAACTTTCGCATAGGACACGGTAGGATCTTTTTACGTTAATAATTGGTATTCTCACCAGATCATAAATATATATTACCATTATTTTATTGGTATACTTTATTATAATAATAATAAGTTTTAGATAAGGAGCAGTCTTAAAGTTTAACTACAAAGCGTGGGGTAGTAAAAATCACATAAATTATTTATGATACTCCTAAAACACTTACGGAAAGCAAGATCTAAGGCGAACAAATTGAATGTAGTTTAATTCATGAGTATTCGTATAGCTTACAATAAAACGAATGATTAGTTAACTGCATTAGATTATGCTTGTGATTATTTTATTTATAAGCATTCTATGCTTAATAATTACACTGTAAACTAAAAAAATTCACCGTAGTTGCCTTTTCCGTTGGGAATACCGGAATAAAAATAGCTAAGTTACTCTTTGTACATACAGCTGGCAGTAAAATATTATAAAAATTCGTCCACCCGTTTTCTAGATTACCCGGAACAAACAGACAGACAAAACTATTTAAACTGGTTTTTAGGCATAGGTATCGTGTAAATAACCATGTGAGCATGAAAAAATCCATTATTTTGACAATTTCAAGAGACATTTTAATTTTATTTATTTGTATAGATAAAATAATAATCTAAAAGAACGGTTTCCTACTAAAATCTGCAAAGGCGCTACCTTGCATAAAGAAATGAAATTTTATACTTTTATAATTGTCGATACTTGAATTAATAAAAAAAACATTTACTGAATACATCTCATATTCAAGGAGAAGATTGTATTATAAGATAATTTTAGATTTTTATTTCATTTATTATGAAATAAACTCCACGGCATTTACATGTTGTAAATTTTAATATTTTAACTTAAATTATTTCAATAAACTAGCATCAGATCAATATGAAACCACTAATCTAAGGATCCGGCAAGAAACTTAGCGGATTTGTCTGTAATTATTTTGTTACTAATTTTTTTTATCTAAAATTGTATGTAACATATCTAACAAGTACCAGGTTTAGTTGTTGTACCCTTCAAACCACAAGACCTAACTTTATTCACAAATAAATTCAAACGATTATGGCTGGACCAGCAGCGTCCGATCACCAGTTAATTACTAAAGCAGTCGTCTCTCCCCTCAAGCAGTTTGGAGGAAAGGGAGAGTCATTATAGTCTTTAGTCTATTTTGCATATATGCCAATAAAAAGTAATCAACATCCCAATTTTCCAGAATCTATTATAATGTGCCAAGTAACCCAATGTTTTTATTCGTCATGCTAAGTTGTTCCGAGAATAGTAATAAAATGAGAATTACTATTACAATGCAACACTGACGTTTTGAGGAAAATGCTTTGTTTATTCTAACTTGCTAAAAGGAAATTCAATTATAAACGGAGAAAAAAGAACGACAATTTTGCCGTTATTTGGCGCTTTGCTACAATGTGAAGTTATATAGAAATATATGTATTGAAATTTGCATTTTATATCCCTATCTACAAAGTAACTGTAAGCTTTCGACTAGCGAGAAACAAGCTAAGACTGGGAACTGTCTCATTAAAATTTTACACTAGAATCGCTATGATACGATAAAGGTCCACATTTACACTTATATAAGTGTTACATAATCAGAATCTTAACTTGCCAATGACCTTGTAAACGTAAAAACATTTATTGGTACAGGTATTTAATGACTGAACTTTAATTTAAAATACGTGACGCAATATTTAATAAAAAAAATATACACAATTATTTTAAGGTTTTACGCGAGTACCTACTAAACATATGAATGAAACAGTCTTTCTTGATTTTATTGCGTTTTTGTTAATTTTTTATTTGCCCAAATTTTCGTACATTTCGTTCATGATTTTGTTGTGTTTGTTCATGGCAACTAGGATTTTGATGTTTCACGTTCAAAAGTCATCATTGTAATTTTTATTAACAACTACTTTCTTCTTTCTACAAGGTTTATTAACTACTATCCCTACAATCCATCCATCAATCCATCAGCCTACAGACGTCCACTGCTGGACATAGACCTCCTCACGAGAATGCCACTCGCAACGGTCTTGCGCTACTTGCATCCAACGTTCTATGCGACTTTGAAAATGCTGTCATACCACCTAGTGGTGTGCCGTCCTACGCTGCGTTGTCCGATTCGTGGTTGCCACTCAAGAACCACTACAATATTAGTAATTAAATGTTGACTCAAATTTTTCGTAATATAATCAACTGAATAATCTTTAAACTGTATTGTTAACACATCATGGCACGGGGTTAAAGATATTTTATGTATACATCAAACTTCTATGTAAATTCCGGGCTTAGAACCAGCGGCTCACCCATAATCTGGGCAAACTCGTTAAAGCCAACTACGGATAACGGACACACAACAATATCTATAAAAAAGAAAATACGTCTATGAACACTTAGATAATAAAACAAGTATTTCAATTTTAACATTGCACACGCCAAACTTCGTGCCGTTCCATATTTACTATAAGAGTTCGTAACAAGTCACGCAGTCAAGCTAAGCCAAGCATGCTAAGAGATAAAGTAAACACCTCGGAATTATATACACACAATGGGCTAGAAACGTCAAAGATGTGTGAAATTTCTCAAGGAAGTAGCATTGACCGCAGTCGCTTATCTGCAAAGACTGTCTTTGCCAGTGCCGTCAATCTCTTAACCACGAACGCTACCGAGGGAGCGCCGAACTTCCGGCAACTCGTGCTAGCTCCAGACATTCGCATACCACGTACAGGTATACTGGTTTATTGAAAGCGATACACCTATATCAGGAACATGTATTCAGGTAACATGATATATTGTATCCGTTACAATATTACTGTTGAACTAATAATGCTTATCTAGAAACGTGGCTAACAAGTTTATTTCCGAGCAAATGACATTTAGAAAGGCTGAAATCGATCTAGAAAAGATTAATATGCTTAACTTATCTGATGGGAAGTTGCTGGTTTCTATATCTCTTACCGACGTATAACGCAAATTGAGTTGTATTACTTCGGATTTTCTAGAAATAAATTTCCTATATAGGAAATTTTCTGTGCGGTAACGGAGTAAGAATATAATAGTTACAACCGATTCCTCTCCTTTTAGAATAGCGTAAGGAATAAAAAAGCATTATCTGGATGTGCTTTACGTCTGAGACTATATTAAAAATCATTGGGCTAGCGAATATCAAGGCAAACTGGCCTCATTTGGAGGAGATCTTTGACCAAAAGTAGAACGTATGAGTTAATAAAAATAATTTTTAACAAAAAAAAAAACCGACTTCAAACAAAAAGCAATTCCCAAACAAATTAATATGCACTAAAAAGAAAAAAAAAGAATTCTTGTACGATGTAGTGCCCGCCCAACCTTACAACAACTTGATGAAAAAAAAAAATAGAGTATTTAAAAGTCAATCAAATTATTACTACAATATAATGTAGTTACAATTATTGTCATTTTTGGAGTCGGTGTCTATGTCTATGTCGGTATGTGTGTCGGTGTCCTAGTTTTGTTGACTGACACCGACTCCAAAAATAATAATAATTGTAACTACATTATATTGTAGTAATAATTTGATTGACTTTTAAGTACTCTATTTTTTTTTTTCATCAGGTTGTTGTAAGGTTGGGCGGGCACTACATCGTACAAGAATTTTTGTTTTTGTTTTTTAGTGTATATTAATTTGTTTGGGAATTGTTTTTTGTTTGAAGTCGGTTTTTTTTGTTAAAAATTATTTTTATTGTTTGATTTTTAGTGAATGTGAAGTGCACATTTTTTTTTCTACCTATGAGTCAACCTACTAATAGTGCTGCTCATTTGAGACAGTGCCGTTCAACATTACGGTAGGTGACTCAAATATTCGAATACTATAAGAGATTCAGCCGAGTGTCGATAATTTGCTCCTAAGAATTGAAGAGTCCTGTTACTTTAGCATGGATCCTATAATCAGAACCTAATCAAACTACCCTTGAAGTACATCCTATCCAATAAAAAGAATCATCGAAATCGGTTGGTGTTATATTGAGTTTTCGTCCATGTGTACTATTTACTTTATGCAAATTTAAGACTTAGTTTTCTCATGGATACCACGTTCAAAACTGGACTAAATTGAAACGGAACCACACGAAAAGTACCAGCTTTCAAATAAATAAAAAAGAATCATCAAAAAAAAAAATACAGACGAATTGAGAACCTCCTCCTTTTTGAAGTCGGTTAAAAATCGGTTCACGCAGTCGAAAGATCTGAGGTAACGAACATAAAAAAAATTTAAAGTCGAATTTACTTTAAAAAAGAGAAGGTTCTCAACCTTCTCCGTTTTTTAAAGTCGGTTAAAAAAGAATCATCGGCTTCGGTTGGCGTTGTTATTGAGTTTTCGTCCATTTATCGCGCACATACTTAATGCAAATTAAAGACTTATGTGGTTTTCCCATAGATGCCATTGTCGAAACTGGATGAAATTAAAATGGGACCACACGGGAAGCACCAGCTTTCAAACAAAAAAAGAATTATCAAAATCGGTTTACCCAATCGAAAGTTCTGAGGTAACAAACATAAAAAAAAAATACAGACGAATTGAGTTACTCCTTTTTGAAGTCGGTTAAAAAGAAGAATAATACGAATACACCTTCACATTTTAGGTGACAAAGGCAATTTTATTTTAAGACTCGGCACGTTAGATTCTTCTTACAATTAGATTTCACAATCAGCATTAGCTATTTAAATGCACCTGTGTGGTCCACTGCCTTATTTGTTGCAATTCAAAATCTCAATTAAGCACGTCTATGCATCTAAAAATATGCAAATATGGTAAGGTTAGAAAACGATAAAGTGCTGAATGGTGATCTTATGATCTAATCATCGGGATATTATATTGTCCGCTGTTACGCATGTGCTTAAGAATTTTGTATGTACGTGTAAATAAAGTAAGAATAAAAGATGTCTCGCTTTGCCACGAGTGTGTAACACGAGACAACTGAGAGATGTGAACTGACAATAGGTATCGCTGTTAGAGGTGGTATACTTGAAAAAATACCACTCAATTCGCCAGTGTATAATACAAAGATCCCTGGTATTGCACAATTCTTCTTCAAATAGGATTCATCTAAAATAATCCATCATTATATGTATAAGTTTTTCCTAGTCTAGTTTTTACGTTTACTTTCAGTGGTATTACAGATTAAATATGGCATACACACAACTGATTATAACTGAACTACAACGTGAATTATATCATATAGCAATTTAGCCATCTGAGGCTAATAACTTAGTCACACGCAAAAAAAAAAAAACAAAAAAAAAAGGTTGAGGGCTGGTAAACGTTGAGATTTATAAAAAATATGTTATCTAGTTGAAATCAACTAGATGCTGTTTGTGTTCACAAGGTAATCAAACTTGGCATATGAACACTAAGAACTTTTTAAAGAAAAAGAAATCGCCAAAAATCATATTAGTTGTATAAAAAATTAAAATGAGTTGACAGAGAAGTGGACGTATGTAGATAAAACCGGCTAAGTACGAGTCGGGGTCGCGCACGTAGGGTTCCGTACCATTATCTATAAAAATCGCGTTTGTTGCACGGGAACCCCCCTATATATTTGTTTTTAGTATTTGTTGTATAGCGGCAACAGAAATACATAATTTGTAAAAATTTCAACCGTCTAGCTATCGCGGTTCTTGGGATACAGCCTGGTGACAGACAGCGAAGTCTTAATAATAGGGTCCCGTTTCTTTGCCCTTTGGGTACAGAACACTAAAAAGCGGATAATTAGTAATAAAGGGTTTCCTTTGGATATGGTATCAAAAAAACCGAGTAAGAATATGATTCATCATCATCATCATCTCAGCCCACATACGTCCCACTGTTGGGCTCGGGCCTCCTCCATAATGGAAGGGTAATTGACCTACTATACCACGCTGGACAGACGTGTTGGTATAGGGTTTAATTTCGAGTTTTTCTTCTCTCGCATAGATGTTATATGTGTTTTATATCCCTTGGTCGTTTCGTACGATCACCCACGGGTAAGATGGGGGTGGTGAATTGTATTCTTACTCTGTCACCACACGGAAAAGAATATGATTATTATAACAAAAAGAAAATAGACTGGACCGAAGCGTAATAACTGAAACAAACAAAAAGGCAACTTCAAATGCTATATAGGTACACTAATTATTTTTTTATAGATTCGCATATATATTTTTGAATGTAAAAACAATTCACTGTAAATTTTTCCAAGCATTATGTAGAGGGTTGATATGTTCACCATGATATGGAAATTATCAAATGATATATTTACTGGAGCATAGTTTAGATTCCAAGCTGCCAAAAAGAATTTCACGTAGGGAAATTTAATAGTACTTTTACCGATATTTCATGTCCAATCCTCAGGACCAGCACTCCTATGGTTGTCATTAGACTCGAATATGAGAATATGCAATTTTCAGAATAATTAGCTATTTGAAGAAAAATTCATGCTTGGTGAAACTACTTTGGTAAATTGAATCTTGACGCTTCATATTTTGTACAGCGAGGCGGCGGCTGTGCAATTTGTCAAACGCCTGGAGCTCTTTCGAAATATACTCGTTGTAAAATTTTACGCATCACAACCTAACATTAAATGAGATTTCTTGTACAAATTCGAAGGCAGTATTTGGATTGACTGAAATATGACTTCCGTTAAACCAAAAATTATATTATCACTAGGGCTCATAGGTAATTATTGAATACATATATAGGGACGCTTTGCCGTAAATGGCTTATATTTCGTGGCAATTTTTTTTAAGTTTTTGTAAACCGTAGCATATCTTATCTAAGGAACTCGGTTTCTATTGTTTTAATATTTTCTGAGCGTAATTTGCTTCTGTGACTTTTGGTTTGGTCTAAAACTGAGGTCACTAAAAGATAAATGACACCGAGGTTTCTTAGGCAGTCCTGAGATGTCGCGCTCATTACATCAAAGATCGTACGCCCGGAGAATGTAGTGTGCTGATTATTTATAATCGTGGTCAGATGTGGAATTATGATATAATCAATCAAAGCGTACGAGTATAAAATTAAATTATTTGAATTTAGAATTAAGACTAAACAATGGTTAATCTCCAGCTTAACTTTCTCCTTGTACTTGCGGATACATGCAGTTTTAACGGCCTTTCGGTGATTAATCTCGTCTCTTCTGCTATTCGTTTCCAAGTTGTTCGCAGACAAGGATCGCGGCGCAAAAAAATCTTTCGATTTTATAACAGTCACGCGGGTACGTACAGGTGACACGTTATGCTATTTACATTAGACAGAGAAAATAACTTTATTAATAATATGAACTAACGCAAATGCTTTTTAAGAACATAGTGTTATAGCATGGTATTCAATCTTCTACGATATCGGGCTCTCGGTAACTGTTTCTTATCGGGTATTGCAAAAAAGCTTTTTCATGTCAAGCGCCATCAATGCGAAAGCCCCTTTGTTCAGAGTACGACACTTATTGGCGGGAGCTTTGGAAACGAGCACTATGTTTGCTTTTTAACCGTTACCTGTGTAAATATGAATGAAGTTTATTTGTAATTCTGTTGAAGTGGAAACTGGTTGCTCAATATTTATAACTATATAAATATTGGCATTTGATCGAATAATATACATAAATGAATGAAAAACTAATAATTTTCGGTACAAAGATAACTAAGAGGTATCGATCCATAAACGGCTAAACATACATTCTTTGAATATTGTTAAGAACACTCTCGATAAAATCTTATTACATAAATAAACAAATCTGCCGCGAAAAGGTTGCACCAACCTTTTCGATGCTACCTTGCCGTAGATCAACATACAGAAGCCAAACTTAAAACATCTTTGCATCATGGATTACTGTGAGAGATTAAATTTTATAATCCTTTATAAATTTTTTTTTTTTTTGTTTTTTTTTATTGCCAACGGTGGCAAACGAGCAAGCAGCACACCTGATGGTAAGTGAAACTGCTGCACATGGACCATTGCAATACCAGGGGCACAGCCAGGCCGCTGCCTACCGTGAAGGAAATACTCTTCTTAAACCTCGTTTAAAGAAGGACATGTCATAGCGCTCGGGAAACACAGCAGCAAGTAGTTCATTCCAGAGCTTGCACGTACGTGGGAGAAATGATCGCTGAAATCGTACAGTTGAAGACCATAACGTTTCCAGGTGAAATGGATGAACCCTGCTGCGATGTCGAGTGGTACGTTGGTAGAATGGTGACGGTGGTACCAAGTCAAACAGTTCCTCGGAGCACTCCCCGTGAAAGAGTCGGTAGAGTACACAGAGTGACCCAAAGTCTCTCCGCTGCTCCAGCGACTCCAATCTGTCCGTAAGATTGGGATCCCCGACGATTCGAACAGCCCGTCTTTGCAGGGAGTCAAGTGGGTCTAGCTGATATTTGGGCGCACCTGCCCAGAGATGTGAGCAGTACTCCACATGAGGACGAACTTGTGCTTTGTATAGCACAAGACGCTGTCTCGGTGTGAAGTACCGCCTGGCTCTGTTCAGGACGCCCAACTTTTTGCTTGCCAATTTGGCTTTGTCCTCCAAATGACTCCCAAACTGGACTTTGCTCGATATTTTGACGCCGAGAATCCCAATACTCTCAGAAATTGGAAGAGTTACTCCTTGAAACTGAGGCGCCATGACAAATGGGTCCTTCTTTGCAGTGAACGCGCAAACTTGTGTCTTTGTGGGGTTGAACTGGACTAGGTTCCGTTCACCCCATTCCGAGGCCCGCCCCAGAGAGCGCTCGACTTCAGACACAAGTTGAACCCTTCTTTCCTGAATACTCCGAGGGATATTCCGTTGCTCAGTGTACCGCTCATCACCCGTACTGTCATCCGCATAGCAACGCATACTCTCGATAGAGAGCATGTCATTGATATGCAGGATAAACAACGTCGGGGAGAGCACCGAGCCTTGTGGTACACCAGCATTAATGGTCATGGTATCGGAGCAGGAGCCATCTACGACGACTTTTATACTCCGACCATCCAAAAAGCTGGCAATCCAATTACAATTACAATTTAAATTTTTAAATTTTTTTAAATAAAAAATTACAATGATATTTTTATCCTATAACGCGACCCCGTTGGCCGGCATTATTCTAAACTTCGTCGAATTTGTTAAATAATAGTTTATTGTTACTTTGCTTAGTGTTTGTTAATATTTTTGCCTCAATTACATAGTATCTTCGTTACTATGACATTAATTAATTTCATAGTGACAGATCACCTTTTCGCCGGTAGATGAAAATCAGTTCATGTGAACGTATACATATGTATATGCATATTCATTTCGGCGGTCGGCTATTAGAAGGTTATGGGATTCAACATATCATTGTGTCGATATTTTAAGGATAGTACAATGATAGCTGTTTTGTAGGTCCTTTTCATGATATATATTTTTTTATACGACATCATAACTTTTCTACTTACTAAATTCCTATCGTTTATGATTAAAATATATCAAACAACATACTCGTATCTTTTTACAAGTATTCGATTGCAATTACTCTTGCCTCGTAATAGATCACAATAGATACTTGTCTATTTCATATACCTATGCAAATAAGCATCACATCCAATGACTTTTCTTGTCGCATTATTCTCAGTAGAGCCACGTTCCCAGTTGTTTATCTATACCAATAAATAAAATTGGCGTGTCTGTTTGTAATGTCAAAATAATAGGCTTTTTTCATGCTCACACGGTTATTTGCACGACACCTATGCCTAAAATAGCAATTAAAAAATTTTTGTCTGTCTGTTTGTTCCGGGTAATCTTCAAAACGGCTGGACCGATTTCAAAAATTCTTTCACCAATGGAAAGCTATAATATCAGGGCGTAAACTAGGCTATATTTTATCCCGGTATTCCCACGAGAACGGGAACTACGCGGGTAAAACGACTATAACCTATAACCGAAGCGAAGCGAGGGCGGATTGCTAGTTTAATAATATATTTATACCATTATCACATTTCTAACATTTCATATTATGTAATAGTATGTGTAGTATTAACAATTCTTGTCTTGATTTTTGATGTTGTTAACTCAGCTATTAGAGCAAGTAATATAAGTAGGTACTTTTATAGATTGTTATGAAATTTACAGTTAACTTTTTTGCATCTATTTTTTAAAAGAGCAGTTTATATACGGTAGGTTAAGTTATTTGACATCCATGATTTTATCGTTTTTACGAAATATTTTGTGTCCACGATATTTTAGCAATTTTCGAACGCATTTTTGCTGATATTTGAGAAAAGAAGATCGATCTGACATATCGCGATTGTTAAAAGCCAAACAAAATAAGAACCTAGTTAAGAGAACTAAATAACGCGCTTTTCTAGGTTAACGAACTAAAAAGTGCGATGCAGAAAAAAGGAATAGCAACATCTATCGAGTCACGCCAAAGTCTCAGCCACAGTTTAAAAAAGTTGCTCATTATGTAAGGAGAATGCCAAAAGCCATACAAATCATTGTATTGTTATCGGTTTTAGATAAATGTGTAGTTTCTAATTAATCCCCTGCTTAGAAGGGGTGAAAATCCCAAATACAAACTTTCAAAGATTCCGTTACACATAAACGAAATTAATATAAGTGCATTAAAAATGCATGTAAGATCTATTTACTTATAACATAATATATATTCCTTGTACAAAGACTATCTTGAATGGTGTTGTCTTTAAACTTTTTTATCATTCCTGCATATTACACTATTCACGAGTATGTGAATAGATGGAAGATTAGGATATCATGTTACGATCGACACATTCTTTCTTACGAATGTTTTCATTTGCAATATACACATTATGTTTTCTATATTATACTTAAGTATATATTCCGTTTCAATACGTAGGTCGGGTTCTGGTCTGCAGTTAATTTGTAGTCGTGATTGAATTAACGAAGCCGACTGGCGGAGCTCTTTTCGAAAGCAATTAGATACTATCATATTATGCTTTTATACTGTTGCTCATGGCTATGAAAGCTATAGACAAATTTAGATTCAGTTCACAGCAGCTATTAAATGCTTCACCGTGGAATCTACAGGTATGGTACGTGTAATAAATAATCTAGCTCTAAATTGAAAACTCATTCACTGTGACGACACGCTATTTTATATCGATTAAAAAACCCAAAAAAAAAAAACTGCCCAAAGAAATATTGTTTTTAAAAATTTAGTACATTCTTGATCATATTCCAATCTACGATAGCGAGTGGTAATTCGATATTAGATGATAAATATCGAATTGCGGGCGCACAATATCATAATTCATCAATACCTGGGTGGGGTGCAGATAAACCATGACCTTCTAATTCTTTTTCAGCATGTTCACTATCGGGCGTAGGTGTCATCTGAGAGAAGTTGTCATATTATACCATGCTGGTTGGTTTAGGGTCTTATTTTGTGGTTTGTTTCTTTTGTTATTGCCTACTTACATACTTTAGTTTTCCTGGGCAAGCAAAGAATGATGAATTGAGAACGCCTCTTCGAGCTGTTGGACTGGGTACAAATATTACCCCATAATTCGAATTATTTTATTTGTTTACATAACTTGCTAAAATGGTAACTGGGTAAGACGATGCCTCATTGTAGATACGTACAACTTATTCGATCTATGAATTTGTACGATACCATTGAAAAAAAATATACCATTTTGCAATTTGAAATGTCACTTTGCATTCTTTATCCGTCGCCACAGGGTGCCTCTAAAAAAAATAAGCTGAATTCAGAAATTGATATAGTGGCGTTATAATCACTTCGTGATATGTATCTCTTTTTGTACGTCAGGCCGGTTATCTCTGCATCCTGTGAAACCTAATAGTTATAGGATTTACTTCACAGCATGATGCCAACCTTGAACGCCTCGCAGTTGTCAGCTACAAGTATCTGTCTGTTCAAGAATATTACGCATATGTCACAGTGGCGTCTACAAGGCACTCCTACGTAAATATCGTTACAAATAATAGACTTTATATATGAACTTTTAAGGTTAAATTTCAGTGTATCAAATTAGGACAAAGTTGTTTACAAGTACGTGTAAGTGTAGTCAATTGAACGCTTGTTTAATAAGGACTGACAGCTCTAGGACAACGTTTTACGGATCAGGTGTAACTTATGAAGACAAGGAACGTTCATAAAAAACCTATGCTACATTAACACAGAACAATAATTACTGATATGTATTATTGACGAAAAAGTCAGATAGTCTTTTAATGGTCTTAGCGCACATAACCTTAGTTTTGGGGTGATATATTTAATAATATGGAGTAAGTATACAATTCATCACCCTCTCCCTGCGAAAAGACAAAGTAATTAAATATTCAAATAACATTTAAGCATGACAAGGAAAACTTGAAATTACCATCACGTCTGACCAGCGTGGTATAGTAGGTCATTTTACCTCCTATAGTTGGAGGAGGCTCCATCACAACAGTGTCACGTGTATGATCTGAAATTATGATATTTAATAGGTAATATTGATTAGCAATGCTTTTTACGAGCTATTACTAATGACTAAAATATATGCAAATAAATAAAATGTATGGAGTATGAAATAACAGTGTTTTAAGATTCTATTTCTTTCAGATAAACTACTAAAGAGTAGCTTTCAGTAGGTTATTAAAGGTGTGGTTTTATCATACTAATAGATAATCAGCAAAAAATCAAAAGAAGAAATTAATAACATAGAAATACTATATGACAGT
Organism: Lymantria dispar; assembly: GCA_032191425.1. NCBI lineage: Eukaryota > Metazoa > Arthropoda > Insecta > Lepidoptera > Erebidae > Lymantria > Lymantria dispar. Next base: position 11,087,690 of record CM063448.1, read on the forward strand.
GTATATCTGCCTCTTTGCTACAATAGTAGGTATAAGCATGCGGTTCTGGTAATCATGGGTTCTGTAAATGTTATTAGGGGTTTACATTAATAGCAAATAGTAGTGGTTAGAGTACGATTCGATCGCCTTCCTAAATACGCGAGAAGCAAACTTAATTAACGTATATATTTTACTAGCTTTACATTGTTGCTCCGCTCCTATTGGTCTTAACATAATGATATATAAATGGGCTATCTAAAATTGAAAGAATTTTTCAAATCGGACCAGTAGTTCATGAGATTAGCGCATTCAAACAAACACTTCCGCTTTATATATTAGTATAGAAGTATAGATATAGACACCACTGCCTTACTATAGGAGATTTAAAACGTGAAACTAAAAATTTTCATGTGCCGAGTAAATATTACCAACAAAATGTTCAAAATGACAGCGATAGTTAATGATTTAATGCCACCTATTCAAGGAGGAAGTTACTTAATAACTCTAGCATTAATAAAGAAAGCGGTCAAATGTTAAAGAGATAATTGTTTGTGCAGGAAATTAAAGGCATTTAGTAATGTAGGACAATTCTCTGCGGGTTCGCTTGATGGCAATCTTGAGTAAACTCAACCGAGTTGCTCTTATTACTGGCCATAACGCCTGCTCTAATCTTGTTCATCTCACGATTTTACAGCATTCCCAGTCGACATACAAATCTTTTTCTTTTGACGATAATAAAATGCATGAAATTCTTTCAGTCGTTCGTACCTATTCGTGTTTTATTGCCGCTACTATGTAACTTTGTGAGAACTTATGAATTGTAAAAAAAAATGGTGTTTATGAGTTTCGGCGCATCAATTTTTAGGTTTAAATCATATAGTGAAATGTGTTGGGCTATTATAATGTAAAACTATATCATGACCGTGTGGTGACGAAGTAAGAATACAATTCACCGTTATTCACCACTCCCGTGGATCTCGTAAAAGACGACTAAGGAAAATAATGCGCATACAACATCTACGCAAGAGAAGGCAATCTCGAAATAGAACCCTATACCAACCTGTCTGACCAGTATGGTATAGTAAGTTCAATTTCCTGCCTGTTATGGAGGAGGCTCGAGCCCAATAGGGACGTATATGAGCTGAAATGATGATGATGATGACATCGTGACGGGTTGAAATAACATTACTCAAAGACAAGGGAGGCTCTAAATAAAATCATGTATCAGCCAATCTCTCCATAGAAATAGCCAGAGAATATAATTTTACTCTCAAATCCAAGTCTGTCTATAAGCATTTGTATTATTAAATTTAAGTATATTCTTAAGTACTTATGGTTTTAAATGTCATGTTTTTTTGTGTTCTGATACAATTTCATTGACGTGTCCTTATAGACAAAAACTTTAGTAAATGATTACAGATTTAAAAGTGTCGAAGTGACATGACGAAATAAATACAATATCGTTTATATACATATATTTTCAAACATGTCAGTATATAATAATTGTAATAAAAATATAACAAAAACAATGATAAAAAAATCAATAAACATTTCAAAAAGGAAATAAATAAAATGTTATCAAGTTATCTTTTAAAGTTTAGTAGTAAAGTTATATAAGTTTGTTTGTTTATTAGTCCCACACATTGTTATTCAATGTTCATACTTAAGATTAACATTTGCTTATACTGTTTGTATGTTTGTCTGCGAACTGTCTAAGTGCGTGAGTCATAGGCGTGGGATAAAATTAGTGTGCACTTCAATAGAACTTGTGCATTACAGGTTGGTGTACAAAATTTCGCAACGTAGTTTAAGAATGATATTTATTTATATCAATATTTTGTTTTCGCTGTCGACTTACAGCCTTTATTATTCCTAATTGTATATGGAATTATACAGGTTAATCGAAAATTTAATGTTATTCATTTGATCTTCACATCAGAAAGGAAAAGCGATATCCTTAAGATTTAACCAAATATTTGTCATAAATGTTCATCATAGCCAGGTACAAAGGCAGCACGGCGAATACATTAAATGCTTTCAGTGTTACAGCGGTAGAGATGTACACTAGAACTTTTTAAGGGAATTGTATACAATATACATATCCTGATCATACGTGCTGTTTTCAATGCGACAATACTATTTCAGGTGGTCTGTCCCGTTGTTACCAGCCGTACAAATGCCTCGATTTTGCAGAGCATAGATGATCATTTCTTATACCTACTGATAGTTCGTTTTATTTAACTTTTAATTACATATTTTACCTATTTCTGCAAATGTTCCATTCTGGCATATTTTTTTAATAAAAATAAAGCGCATTTATTCAAGCGTCCCATTCCGACATCAAAAAAATATGGTCACGTAAGATATACACAAGGTTGTGACTAGGTTTTTTGTTTTCTTAAAGCAAGCAATTGATTGACAATTTAATATAGACATGACAGAAAAATAAAGTTATGCGAAGGAGATTGCGAATTCGATATCTATGTATCTCACTCTGTATATTGAAAATTTTATAAAAATAAATGCAGTTGGCTACAGATAAACTAAGAGTAAAGTTTAATTAAGGCTCAACTATTTGTCGCTTCGCCCAAATAAATATTTATCACTATCCGAGTAGTTGTGTAAATTAGATATAAAAATATTTTTGCGGATTTTATGGTGTTTCACAATCACGGGAGAACTGTTCTCCCTCTATTTCAAATGTGTAATACTCGCGTAAACATCAGAAATAATTATTTAAATTAGTTGTTTAAATGTTATAATGCAATTTCAAATTGCAAATGCAAAGCAATAAACACATATTATGGATCAAAGAAGAACTCGTAAAATACGATCAAGTTCAAAGACAGAGTTTCGTATTAAAATATACACAACAAACTCGATGTCAACGCTTCAGTTCCAGTTGCTTAATTTACTTTTATGAGCTGAGAGAAGATAACGTGCGATGAAATTGGATACACTTACCCTATACTGTGTCGATGTAATGAAATAGTGTAGCTTATGGTTAAACAATAGTGATTAGTACACTGAACCTAGCAATTTTGTTCGGATGTAATTTGTGTGTTTACGCCACCAATGCAATTTGTAATACGTAGTTTGTTTTTCGTCATCTGCTAAACGAATCTACAAAATATATAATAAAATTGGAGTCGTGATTTTTCTATTAATTTTTTGCTTCATCATGCTGAGTTAATTATTTTCAACTTGCATAGTTACTTGTAAAAAATCAGTTAGTATTATGGAATTGAATGAAATCTCAGTTTTTATTTATTTATTTAAGACAACACCCTGCACTAAGGAAATAATCCTTGTATTGCGGGGGACTTTACAAACATAATTAACGGACACAAATTACATCCAGACTCAGAACAACAATTTGTGGATCGCACAAAGTGTTGTCCCGCGTGGGATTCGAACCCCCGGCACTGGCGCTGTAGGTCGCTATCCTAACCACTACGCCATCTGTGCAGTCAAAGTGAATGATTAAGCACTACGTAGGAGTATTGTATTGTAAGATTGGAGTTCCAGCCACCTGGAGAGAAAGTTACAGCTTATGAAAAAATCATTAAATATAGAATTGCGACCAATTGTATAAAATTTTCTGGCGTACCTTAGTAAGAATGAAATTAATAACAGACTTTCGATTGCAAGCGATTTTTCAATGTCATGGCCCTTCATCATCATCGTTTCATCACTATTACATAGTTTAATTGCTGTTTTAGTTCCAATATATGTGCGCATGCGATTTAAAACGTTTAAAATACATTTTCAAATTTCTATAATATCTTGGTCATGAGCAATAATTAAAGTCCTCAAATATGATCCCAAATACGCCAGGTTTTCGCTAGCAATAAACTCAATGCTTTTAGCTTCTCTAACCAATGCGACATTCATAGTCGCCTGCTAAAGGCCAGTCTACATCTTCAACAGCAATCATATATGTATTAATAACATAAAAATAAGAACTGTATACATCGAACTTAGTATTTGAATTCTGTAGCCAAAGGATACTAATAGAAAGAGTACGTCCTTTTGTCAGCTAGAGATAGCAAGCTTTATCCTATGAAACGTAACAGATGATTAGTTGAAACTTTCATGGGAATGTGTTGTGTTATTGTTGCCGCTAGCATAACAAATATTAAAAATAAAGAGAATGTAAAGGTGCAGTGTGGCGACTGCTTTAGAATACAATGTGTCTCTAACCCTTACTTGGTCGCGAAAACTCGATGAAGGATTATCATAGGAAGCAACAGTCCTGCTTAATTTATAACATCAATTATGAGCATCTACTCGCTTACCAGATGTGATAATGGCACTATATGCTACATGTGGAACGGTAAACACCAGGCTAATGAATGAATGGATAAGTAATAGTGCCAGAAATGTGTTTCCTTAATGTTTTTGGTTCGATTTTTATAATTGCTGTAGGTGCATATAAATGGTATAATTATTTTTTAATTAAATTATTACACTTTTTAATTATATGTGAGAAGTGTGGTGCGTTCCGTGTGGTGACGGAGTAAGAATACAATTCACCACCCCCGTGGGTGTTGTCAAAGACGAGTATGGGTGAACTATGCATATAACATCTGTGCAAGAGAAGGAAAGCTCGAAATAAAACCCTATACCAAATCGCCTGACCAGCGTGGTATACTAGGCCCAGTAGTGGGATGTATTTGAGCCGAAGTGATGAATGAATTTGATGAAGTGAGTATGTATTGATAGGTCTTGTACTTTAATGGAACCGTGGGTGTGTGAATCCGACTCGCACTTGACCCTTTTTTATTATATTGTCATTTGGACTTATCTTTCGTACGTTTTTATTGTTTAAGGTTCCATACGTGCGATGGGTGTGACTTTTCAGATAAAGATGACTCGACGACCTTTACCGTATTCAAGTTAATAACGCAAAAAGATAACATAAAAGATTTTTCACAAATAACTGTTTCTTTTTGTATTGTTACTGAAATATAACACGTTTTTTATATAATATATTGTCAAGGAAATTTATTATCAGATAGGCAGTCGACGAACTCGCAGCTTATTCTGCTCTTTCACCTGTTCGTAAGGATATTTATTGTAGTGACACTGTATAGATTAAGACAAAGACAGGAAAATGATGTTTACAGACATTTGTTTAAATTACTCATAGGGATTATATAGGACAGAACAAAGATATTTTGAATTATGGATAATGATACACGCGATAATAAAATTGACATTTGACCAATAATTTTTTACTTTTTGTTAATTTTAAATTCATACAAATTTTAAATTCACTTGAGCTGATTATTTATTTATTAAACTTCATGCAACGAGTACAATGACGGACTTAATGCCAGAGGCATTCTCTACCAGTCAACGGATTATAAATGTTTCGTTACTTTTGGTGTCATGATATAGTTATATATTTTTTACAGAATTTTGTTTGTTTAAAAGGATAATCACAGCTGTTATTTTACCAATGAATTTTAGACCCACCTGATAGGAATCGAAGCTATTTGTCGAGTTCAATTCCAGACTTATTCTTGAGAATTTTTGCTGGATATTCCTTGAATATAGAGTGAAAATTGTTAACCCCACCCAGCATTCTAGCCGAGGAACTTCTTTAACAATCGCAGAGTATTATTATAGCTGTACCATCGAGGCAGACACGTACACCAATTATTGAATTATAAATTCCACAACAATGGTCGGCTGCAGTTACATTGTTTATCTACATCTTCAGCTCGCTCTCACTGCCGTTAGGCTGCACCTAATTATCGAATCATAATTGTTGAACAAATATTTTCTACAGAAGATTGAAATAAATTGGCAGTTAAGATTATCCTTCCAACTATTTTTTGTAAAGTAGGGTATTGTTTTTTAAAGTAAGGTATTGTAGGTCAATTTCTTTTCCATGATGGAGGAGCCTCGAGGATAACAGTGGGACGTAATGATTTATTTACCTTAACAAGAAAAATTACGTGTTCGATTAAACATTATGCTGTTTTTCTTTTCTTACAATATGAACTAAAAATGTTTTAAAATGATGTCAAATAATTGCATATATTTTTTGGTGTACATCGATATAAAGTGCCAGTAACACGTTCCTTGGAACTATTTTTTGTATTAACAACTTACCATAAATGTAGTAAGTATCACAGTAACTTTCATACCGTATACGTATGACACTAACAACAGAAAATTTATCGAAAATGTTGGTTTAAACTGTGAAAGTTGAGTGTTTGTTTTATTTTTTAATTATACATTAAAACTTTCAATATAGTTATTTACTAGTCCCATTCACATTCGAACGGTAGCTAAGTATAGAAGCCTTTCTTTATAAAGTTTTTTTTCTAAATTTCTGCTCTTACGGACTTATTTTAATAAATCTCATCTTGATTCCTCCTCTAGGAGGCAATAAAGGTAAGAACCAAACCAGTCGTAAAAGTCGTCAATAATAGTGGGTTGAGCGTAATCTGAAGCACCTCTTTTCCAAATATCGTGAAAAGTGGGATTATAAAATATCGCTAAGAATTCAGCAAGGAAGTAGGCCGCAGTGCAATCCTGTGAAATATAAAACACCATCGCAAAACTGCAACGTCTGAAAAAGATACACAAGCTTTGGTTTTTCACACAGAACAGATATTTGGAATACTGACGAAAATACGTGACATCCCTTTAATATGACAGTGAAATAAAATTTGGTTACTAGTGATTAAGGCCATGGTAGCTTAGCGGTTAAAGTAATTAGAACGGGTTTCCTAAAGGACATATGGTTTTGAACTCCATATTTAGTATTTTTTTAGTATTATAGAAAATTTCAAAGAACACAAATGAATGTCTTTATGAGGAACTAGCAACCCGCCCTCGCTTCGCTTCGGTTATAGGTTATAGTGGTTTTACCCGCGTAGTTCCCGTTCCCGTGGGAATACCGGGATAAAATATAGCCTAGGTTACGCCCTGATATTATAGCTTTCCATTGGTGAAAGAATTTTTGAAATCGGTTCAGCCGTTTTGAAAATTACCCGGCACAAACAGACAGACAGACAAAAATTTTTAATTGCTATTTTAGGCATAGGTGTCGTGCAAATAACCGTGTGAGCATGAAAAAGGCTTATTATTTTGACATTACAAACAGACACTTCAATTTTATTTATTGGTATAGATATGCAAATGATAAATTTAAAAAAGTGTGTGTAATTATGTATGCACGTAAGAAGTGATAATACTTTGGCGACACAAGATAAGTCTTTAAAAATTTTTAATTCAAAAATTTTATTATTTTATAACGTTTGTAGAAAAACGACACTAATAATAGAAAAAAGGTATAATTATAATACATTAAAAGTTTTATAACAACGCATTATCTAGTTGACATTCGTGACGGTGTGCGCATCGTAAAAAATGTTGACTAGCTAACGTCAGGGAGTCGGTTTTTCGTCACGGTGCCCGCATCGTAAAAAATTATTCTGATCATTTTTCTCTAAGGCGCCAAAAGAAGTATAACTTCAAAAATATTTGTGATATTTTAAAACGTCAGCAATACTCCTACGAAGAATTCCAGATTAGTTTCACCTTTGTTTTCATACTTTCAAATATTTCTTCACATCTATTTATTTATTACAAAGTACGTTTCAAGTACACAAAAGTCTTCCTTTTAGTCATAACCGTATACAAACTGACAGTATGAATTGTTACACACGCTACGGCCTCAAATATTAATAACTAAATGTCTAAATAAACGTGTAACTGACTTCCTTAGTCTGTACATAGAACATGTTATATTGTATGTTGTCACGAGTGCCGTGACTAAAAACCATCACGGTTTGATCCAAGCGAGGTCAGTCGGCCAATGTTTGGCCACATTTGGCGGAGCGATTTCAAGGTCATAGCCAATATCTCATTCGTTGATGCCGTAATCATAAAACACCTCATTGTTATTCACTTGTTAAAAAATATCATATCAGAATTAATCATGCTGCAGTTAAAAATGAAATACGCCAATGTTTAAAATGTCCATAGCAAGGACACTATTAGGTAAGTGTATTTCACATATTTATTTGTAGTTCACAAAGATTGATTGACTCTTCAGTTACAAATGAAATTTGTAGATTTAGCGTAGTGGTTTAAGTGAAGTCGTGGGTTGAATTCCCACGCAATATCATTCTTCGTGCGATTTTAAAAAATATTTGGAGTCTCGCTGTAAATTTTTCCATTTATTGCATGTTTGTTATATAGATCTCATGATTAGTGTTGGATGTTGTCTTTTAAAAATGATTTTCGGTCTCGAAAGTTGCTTGAACTGATGTATCGAATTATGTGTATAGGGTTTAGCGGCCTTCCTAAGTAACGGCGTAATGAAAATCGCAGAGAGCTTAGGTTTATGCACGGTGCAGTATCATAGTGAATAATGATGTATCTTCATCATCATCGTTTAGCCTATCGCCATTCACTATACATCGGACATCGGCCTCCCTCATGTTTCGCCACAAAGTGCGGTCCTGTGTCGCCTGTGTCCAGCGATTGGAAATAAAATAAGTGATGTTATATAAATATAACGAATACTTGTCGCCATATGCCGCAATCATAAATTTTGTAATATTTTAAAGTATTACATCCGTTGCGTCAACCAAAAATTTAATAAAATTGGCAAATAAAACCAGTTTATTAACATCTGATAGCGCCTGTTATTTTACATTTACATATAATCTTTAAAACGATTATAGAATTATTTTTTGTATCAAAATAGCGAGAGCATTCGATTTCGTGATGGATGAATACCAATTAAATAGGTATCTATTGCGCTTATATACCTACGAAATAAATCTGTCTCGTTGAGCCAGTAGCAAGGGCTTTTAATTGTTAAATCCTGGCATCTATGCGTAATTTTTTAATTTGATTTTAACACAATTTTTTTTGGCAATTCTTAACCAGCTTGAAGTTTTAAATGATATTCGGATAATCTCAAAAGATTGTGAAACCTTGTTTACCCGTGATTAAGGCACTAGTATATACCACTGTGGTGAAGGGCTAATAATACAATGCATTACCGCTCTACTTTCTCGTTGGAGTCGTAATAACCAGCTGAGAAATTATGAGAATGGATATTGAACAGGGCAAATTATAACACATATTGCCACAAAAACTGCCAAGAATGACGATTGCGTCAATATGCATAGGCAGGACGGACGGAAAAAAACATTGCGACATTGAATACTACTCCACATAGTGTTAAGGTAACCAAATGAATGCGATATACAATTGAGTCCTACGTAATGAAATACGAAGTTATTGTCAATTACATAGCCCAGTTCCAGCTTGCAGACAATTTTTTTTTTAAATATGCTTGGGTATCGAATCCATGCGCGACATTTAGCACGGCGGGTCGATATCTTAATCAATACGCATCTGTGCAATCAATTAAATGACATAGGTACCTTAGGTATCTTATAATTCACAGCGAAACGAATACGTGGAAAGAGACCTATTAGCAGCAGAGCTTATGCCGCTAAACCAACAAGATAAAGTAATAAATACAAACAAATGAATGATAATTAATAATGAAGCTGGCAGCAGGAAGTAATAAACCGTGCTGTACCGCATCGTAACACGAGTCTAATATTAGAATTTGCCAAGTTCTTAGATGTTCTTAACTCATAAAATGGGTGAGGGTAACTGGCGTCATATCGCAGGCCTTTTTGTAAGTTAGCGTAATTTGCATAATAGGGTCACTTTTTCTTAAGGGTTTAGGAGTTTGAGATAAGAAAGAAGAGCTGTGCTCTATGATGGCGGTCGTAAACGTTGATTATGACATAAAAAGCATACTTTTATTAATTTGAGATAAAGCTAATGCGTAACTATTGGCGTCAGCTACTTGTCGAACTAGATTGTTAAATTAATTATCCTTAACACCATAGCAGAAAAATTGTATTCGAAGATAAAATAGGATAATTAAAAGTATTCCATAGGGATATGGCTTTTATGATAGTCAGACCTGATGGTTTATCGTGGTCTCGCATGTATTTTTAAAAATCTTTTACTGGTAGAAGTCTGGTGGCAGCTTCCGTGGTGTATATTCATGTTCAATCTGGCTAGGCTGAGACTCAATCCTATTAAAGTCTGAATAAGGCTAGGACGGTCGACGGCGTGTAGAACGACCCTTTACTGGTCGAACTGTCGACATCTTGAAACAGGACCGTTTCGAGTGACATTCTCATGGGAAACCTATGTCCAAAGGTGGACGTCTACGAGCTGATGGATGGAAGGCTAGGACGAATAACTTCTATATCATAATTAATTAGGTTTCTTTAGATAACTAATTAATAAAACTTATCGTTTCAACCCTAAAACCGTCTCTCAGACTTGATTTATCGTCAGTCATTGGCCATAAGTTTTTATGTAACAATCCAACAACGTGGCTATAAATTATGACAACTAAATAAATTGTGGAAGTGGCTCTCGCGTAAAAAGACCATAAACGGACATATTACATTTGAAGTTTTATGTCCATCTAATAATTACGTTAATATTAGAAATCATTGTTTTATGAAATACAGCATAACTCAAAGCCGTTCATATGTCACGTTGGAAACAAGGAAATGACTAAACTTACTTTGTTTTACATTTGAACATTATGGAAGACGTAAACATACATTCGTGGCATATTAAGAAACATCATATTTTTTTACTGCTATGTGAAAATTGTTGAATATATTTTAATGTTTTTTTTTTTATTGCAAGCAGTGGCAAACGAGCAAACAGTACACCTGATGGTAAGTGTGGCTGCCGCTCATGGACCTTTATAAGGCCGCTGCCTACCGTGAAGGGAATGAAGGGAGTGTGAATGCGTGCATTGAGGCTCGGTGACACCAAAGGCACCACCAACACCCTCCACACGCGAACACCCTCAGAAAGTTGGGCTTCCGGCTCTCTCGCTCACCGAACGAAGCGCAGTAACAAAATGCTACTACTCAGACGCCGATTTTCTGCGAGAGCGTGGTACCTACCACCCCGGACGGACCGGCCCACGGCTGTAGACAGATAACTGTCGACAGTGTGGTCCTACCACTACTAAAAACAATTTAATTTTACACGTAAAACAATTTTATTCATTTAAAATGTTATTATTTTTTCGGTGATTTAAAATGAGACCTGAAATATTATATCGTATTACATAAATAACTAAAGTAAACATACCCGATGTTTACATGTAGAACAGCGAAGAACGTGACTACCGGTTTTAGTAAACATTGGTTGTATTGTAATTTCAGCAGGTGGACTTTCTGGGCACGTTCCGTGGATAACATAGGAAAATAAACACTTATTTTTCCACAACTGACCATACAAATGTTGTTCGGACAAATACCAATTGATTTTATTTAACCGGATTGCTGGTCTATGTAATTATCTCGACTTTTTTAATGTATCACATAAATACTTATTTGTCTAGAAACTGACCCACCGAATATTGTTCTCTCTAAATATCAATTGATTTTATTTGTCCGGATTGCCAGGCTTTGCAATTATTTAGACTTTTTCACATATAAATTTCACGAACTGTTACGTTCTTCCTTTGTACAAACATCATAGTAAAAGATTTTCAGTCCTTCAAAATTTGCCTTTCCCATATTCCATGAAATTTTCATTTGTTCTTTATATAAAAATCTAATTAGTGGTCTAAAATAAGTACGTCATCAAGAAAAAAGATATAATTTTCATTGACTTACAAAGATAATACTGACCTCACAAACGGCGTGGTCTAAACAGCGATATCTCATGCCGAGTTTAGATAATGGGTTGAACCCCATGTGAGAAGTTCTTTGTCCAATTTTGAAGTGGTTTTTCACATCACCATAGCAGCCCACGTACGTCCCACTGTTGAGCTCGGGTCTCCTCCACAATGGGAGGGAAAATGACCTACTATACCATTCTGGTCAGACATTGGTATAGGGTTTAATTTCGAGATTTCTTCTCCCTCCTCCTCTCCGAGAGGTCTTACCTAGGGGCATATTATATTCCACGGGCAAGAGTGGTGAATTGTATTCTTAATCCGTCACCACAAGGAATAACATTCATTTTTCACATCATTCGGGCATTATTTGTTTTGTTCCATGTATTGTATCTATAATTGATTATTAACCCCTACACGATACAAAAATGCCTTCCATAGGCTGGTGTCTTTAAAAAAGTAATTAATCATAACGAATTGTACTTTCTATTTAATATAGATACGTAACCTTTGTAGACGAAATAGATGCAAGAAATCATTCAAAATTCTTTCACGTCCGTAAGTCACGTCTTGATTTGTGGTATCTGTGATACACAACAAATAAATAACTGTTTAAGTACTGTCGTACTACTTGACTTATATTCTTTTTGTACATTTTATTTGAGGAAATATCTCCATTTAATATTGTAATAGTAGGGTGTCTTGTCCGAATTATGATGACAAATTCATGGCAGTTGAAGAGCGGCGGTTATTAAGGAAATTCTTTAAGGAATTTGCTGGGTTGCCTCCTTTCAGCTATTAAAATAGTTACCGAGCAATTCTGATTATTAATTTCGTCAAGTCTTCGAATTAAAGCGGTTGATTTAAATTAATATTTCACATAAAAGACTTTTGAGTGATTTTATTAGATATTACTATTGCATCGCTGGTAATAAAATGGTGGTATAGTTGGTTAATTTCCTTCCTTTTTTAATTGTTGCTGGTGACAAATGCGGGGAAACTTAAGAGAGTCTTCTCGTCCAATATTCCGCAGTGTCTGAAAACAAAGGTTTATAACCAGTGTGTGTTACCAGCGATGACTTACGGCACTGAAACGTGGTCTCTAAATGTTGGCCTCATAAAAAAGCTCAAAGTTGCTCAGCGTGCTATGGAGAGGGCTATGCTCTACGTGATAAAAGCCGGAACACGGCAATCCGTAGAAGAACGGGTGAAACCGACATATCCCGCAGAATTAGCACGTTGAAATAGCAATGGGAAGGCCACATCGCTCGTCGAATCGACAACCCTTGGGGAAAAAAGGTTCTTGAGTGGCGACCACGAATCGGACGGCGCAGCGTAGGACGACCCCCCACTAGGTGGACTGACGACATTCTCAAAGTCGCAGGGAACCAAGGAAATAAATCGATACGATTTCTTAAACCGATTATAAATATCTTTATGTATAAAATATAAATTAAGTAAATAATTTAAATGTTTGTTATTCCAAAAAGCTTGTTACGGTACCATCAAATGTTCCACACGTTATATCATTTTACGTAGTTGCAGATATAAGCGCAACGCAAATAGCTTCAGGACGTTACCCTTGTCAACGCTAGCTTTTCACCGGCCTAAGTTATGGTCCTATTGTTTGAAATAGCGCTCAGTATGCCGGTCTGGCGTTGCGTTTATCATGTTTCAAACTCCTCTGTGAGCGCGAACATTTGCAACTTATACTTAATGACTTGCTTTTAGTATAGACTTACTTAATAAAATACTTTATATCTATTTTTTTCGTGCGGTGACGGAGTAAGACTCATCACCCTAATCTAGCACATAGGTGACGATTAAGGGATCATCATCATCTCAGTCCAGACACGTCCCACTATTGGGCTCGGGCCTTCTCCATAATGGAATGGAAATTGACCTTATTATACCATGCTGGTCACACAGGTTGATACAAGGTTTTGATTCGAGTTTTCCTTCTCTTAAGATTAAGGAATATATTATGTACATAATATATAACAACTATCCAAGAGAATGAAAATTCGAAATAAAGTCTTATACTAACCCGTCTGACCAGCCTGTTACAGGAGGTCAATTTCACTCCCATTGTGGAGTAGGCCCAGCAGTGGGATGTACATGAGTTGTGATGATGATAATATCTCCGTAGGGTGACAGAGCAAGAATATTAATTATCAACCCTCCCTTCCCTTTTTTAGTGGTTATTGAAGAGGGCGAGCCCAATAGTGGGACATATATGGCCAGAAGAATGTGAATAGATACGGTTTGAAGTCGCAAATATAGTTATCATGTGTCACGTACCAATATGCAATAGGTCTTTTACCCTGTATTTTGTGGACAATATATATTTTGTTTAAATTAACTTGAACTAAGGAATTAAATCCTTGTATTGCCACTATTAAGTCCAAACTACACGTAGACTCAGAAGAGCAATTTGCAGATGGCACAGAGACGTCCTGTGTGGGACTCGAAAGGCCACTGATTAGCCAATATTGTCATCTGTGCTATCATTATCACAAAGTTATCGTACAAACGTCTGAGAAGCCTTGCCGTTCGTTACCCTTTGTCATTTGGATATGCCAAAACAATGTTGTGATTTATGGGTTTATGGTTTACAAATTCGCTTGACAACACACCTAGCTATATTGTGTATATCTGAACGTGTATAATAAATCACTTTTGGGACATACTGTGGTTACCAAAATATAAGCAAGTGAAGAAAAATAACTTTAGTTGATTTATTATTGGTTTTATATAGCTTATATATTAAGCCCTTGTTTTTAAGCTCTTGTTGAAGTTCAAGGCGTTTCCTTGAAAACAAAAACACACGTTTATATACAAAAATTGGAGTAAGTACATAACAATACGCATCATAGTCATAATAGGAAAACTAAGTGTTTTCCATCAACCTTCGCCTTTCAATTCCATGGATCAAACATAGCGTCCTTAAATAGGGTTGGTGTCAAGATTCAAGAATAACTTATTATAAATCCTTCTCAACATATTATACACTTCTTCCACATATGTTGGAGGCCGAAAGCCTCCTGTTCCGGCCACATATAAATAATAAGGGATAAGGGAAGGAGTATGGTAATAAAATTGCAATAATTATAATGACGGCACCCGTATAATGTAATTTTTATTAGTAGTCTTGAGTCCCAGTTGTTTCAAAGAGTAATAATATATATCGAGTAAAGGAAATGTTTCTAGTATTATTAGTAGTATTATACTGGTTATTAATTTAACGAGAATCCCTTATTGGAAAATCCTTTTCAACAAGTGCCGCTGCAGATTAATGTATATAATTGGACCCTCGACCGTTGACAAACGTTAGAGAAATGAGGCCGTTGCGAGTTTTTGTATAAGCGAGAAGTGGACCGTCATTGTTCAATGGAAAGATGTTATTTTAATTAACGTTTCTATAGTATGGCAGTAATATTTGCGTATCAATTGATTTCTCATGCAATATGCAATTAATATTTTATGGATTTTTTATATTGTTAATGTTTGAAATATTTTACTCTATGCTTAGGTGCTAATATTGATTATTATACATCCGAACAACTATCAACGTTTACTGTTCTGATCATAGCTTTACCAAAGTGGACAAATCACCACTGACGCTTAGCCGTATGTTTCGCATTTATACTAATATTGGATTGGATACAATACTGTTAAACTTTGAAGTTAACAAATAAGCGTTTATAATGAAAGGAAGTTGTAACTAGTGATTCAGCTTTTTCCGGCTCTGCAACATCCCGGGGTTGAGGGCACTTAGTGACCCGGAAGAGATGTTAGACAAAGAGAACCGAGGACGTTGGACAATCAAACTTACGTCACCGCTGTTCCCCGGATATCAAATTACGTATTCCATTTACCACCAAGAGACTTGACACAATCGCCTAGTTTTTATATGCTCAGGGGACTATTAATATTATGAATGATAATTAGATGTCTGAATTACTTTTTGCTTACATACTTAATTTATAAACCTGAGGTCACGAGTTATTCCCCAGTGCATGCGGGGCATAGGACATTTCAAAATTAAATGTCTTATACAAAAACATTCATTTAATTATCGCTAGCTTTGCGGTGAAGGAAACAAATCTGATCAACCTAGCAATGTGTAAGAATTCTATAAAAGAAATTTTAAAAATGTGTGAAATTCATGCCTTTGCAGTCGGGAATCAATAGATAAATTAAATATCCTGACAATCTGGAACCTAGAATATTACTATTACTGGAGATTATATGATAGTCGCTTCGCAGTACAATATTTCGCTGGAAATATTTAGGTTTCCTAGCTTAGTCAGGCCGACTTCGATTCGGTAAAAAAAAAATTGGAGTGATTCTCCTTTTTCTTACGCTCGGCATTAATACAAAGATGCTGTGTGGTTACGGCAACTTATACTAGTAAATCTTGCATGCTCGTGGGTGTCATAAAAGACGACCAAGAGCTTTAAATCGCCCTGGGTCTACTTCATCCGACACCATCTGGTAGAACCCAAGGAGGGTAATCGTCAGGCAGGCGGCCGGTCTATTGCCAAAATTATTGCAAGGTGTACCTATTATAGAAACGATACATATTGCGTAGACCCTAAGTAATTGGGATAAGAGTAAGATGTTGATTATGACAAAGACTTTTAAATACTTTTCGTGTACTTTTAAATACATAAAAAGTAATTCAATCACATTATCGTATCGATTTTTGTATTTGATTTGCCGTGTCTTAAGAAGTTATGAGTATAATGGGTGTATATAAAGCCTAAGCCTTCAAGACTGGATAACGTGCTTTTTTGTTTATTCTTAAACGTGTATTTAATATACATATGATGTGTTTAGGCGATTAAAATTTTAGACATTAAACTACTTTTAATGTCTAAAATTTTCATTGTAGCACATTAATTTGCCGTATTTTTTAATGTTATAAGTTATACGCCACTTTTAATAAAAATGTACTAGCAAGATGCTATAAAGCATGTCATTAACTAAATACCAATACAGATGCGGGAAATGAGATCTTTTAAATTAATGGAAAATTAGACGAAGTTTCTCCTGCTACTTGATTTTTAATTAAAAACTCTTAATTAACGAATGATGACTAGACAAATGAGTGAGAACGATGTAATAGAGCTAGTAATTAATTTTCCATTGTCTCCGAATTCGTGTAAATTACAGAATTAGTGACACGTTATTGCGATAATGGTTCTAAGATGAATATTTAAAACATTTAAGTTTTGTTTTGTGTTATAATTATATTTTTGAAATTTGGTATAGATGCATAAGCTTACAATCGTGGAGCATAAAATTAAGTGTTTGATACCCGCGATATCAATCATAAAAAAGATAGGTTATGTCTGGAGTAGCTGCACCGCCATCATTAAGTTAACTTCCAATATATGAGACTAATAAAAGACAAAAGGTTAAATTTCTCTTTTGGAAAATGGCAAAGGCCGAAGAATACAAAAAAAATGTCTTATCGTAGGATTTGTTTTGGTTTTCAATACATACTGAATTCTGATACCTCCAATTTAATAATTCAATTCATAATCAAATGAAAGCATAATATTAATATGCGTCTTAATTCTTATTTCCTTTGCCTTACAGCTCATATCCATTCAAATAAACAATCCTAAGTTTGTTTAAAATGGAGAACAATCGTTTAATTCTCTAGTAGCATAATAGTGGTAATGTTTGGTTCACGGCTCATCTATACATTACAATATTTATACAACTGCCTACTGTTTATTGGTCTTGAGAATAAAATTAAGATTATAGAGATATGTTAATATCTCTCCGAGTTCACGGCACATACTGCTCAATAACACAACATCTCGGCAGTGAATACTTATTTACATAGGAAGAAGCGTATTTTTCAAGGAAAATTTACACAATTTAATGATTTCTGATGTTTACACGAGTATTACACATGAAATAAAACTATTTTTACTAATTTTATGGTTGGTATCATGATCGCTGAAAAGTGTTCGAGGCGTCAAGAATTTGCTATAAAATTAGTAAAAATATATTATTTTATATAGTTATACATTAAAAGGCTTTGTACAAAATTTATCACGATATATGTATATCTATATAGCAAAGGACTCCCCAAATACTAACGGCACTCGGGAGTATATTAATCGCTGTACTTGGTTCGTAAATCAGCTAGAATTATTGCAGAACAGCGAACACTAACACCTCTTCCATAACTAAATCTTTCAATACTTTTTTTACACTCACGCTACACTAAGGAATCATTATGTTGCGGGGGAATTTGCTTAAAGGTACAAAAAGTATAATATTGTTTTTTTAAAGACAACACCTCGTACTAACAAATAAGATAAATGTGCATTTAACAGACATATGTAAATTAGAATCAGACTGAGAATATTTTGAGGATCACGCCAAGTATTGCCCTATATGTATCACGGTAATTAGAAGACTTCATCATCTACGCAGTTCATATTGAATTTGAACAACAAACATATTAATCGATTATTTGTAGGCCAGATTGATGTATTAATAATAAACTGGTCGCAATACGTCATTTAAGATGAGGCTAAAATATAGTTTTAAATTTGCGTGACTTATGACGCATATGGCATAGATGCTAACAAATTGCTATAATCATATGTTTTTGAATCGCACATAGTCACAAAAGCTGACATTTGATTGAATGAGTTGAATACAATACGTATCCCCAGTGTGAGGCCCTAAACTCGTAATATTCAAATTACTAATTCTACGACATCATCTTTTCAACTCTTTTAAGTCCCACTGCTGAGCTCAAAACCTTTGAAGAGCAAGGGAAATGAATTACTATACTACGTTGGTCAGATGGACTAAAATAGATATTATCTGCTTAATCTCCTCAGTTGATATTTATGAACACAAATGGTAAAGGGAGCGGTAACTATGATATTCTTACTCCATCATCACAAGGAATTTTTTCCTTTTGTTGCCTTATCATTTGACATGCTAGACGAATTATAAAAAGTTATGTGGATCTAAGAAAAATGATTATCACACGTGGGACTTTATACGACAACTATTGGCAATCCATGCCAACCGCTGTAATGCATAGACAAATGCTAAATCAACAAAAATAATAAGCAAATTAAAATTATTGGGGCGTTTCATTGCTTAGTATAAATGACATAGCTGCAAAGTTAGAATCTGAACAATGTGTAGGCATTTTCTAATATAATGGCGCGAAAAAATATCTTCGCAAAGACGAGAATGCGAGCCACAATTTGATTACTTATACAATTTACTTTCCGTCTGGTGGTGGTAAGTAAAAATACAATTCACCATTGCCATTCTTACCCGTGAGTGTCGTTAAAGACGACTAAGGAATATAGTATGCACATAAGGTTAGGCACGTACGCACGTAGGTTAATTACCCTCCCATAATGGAGGAGGCCCGAACCCCATAGTGAGATGTATATGGGCTGCGATGATGATGATGAAAATGTTTTTGGCGTTAGGCTTAACTAATTAGCATTAGGTAAGCCAACAATTTGAATAGATATAATGTCAATGCACCTTTTTCAGCCCCTATGTGAGTTTATCATAGAATATATCTATACCAATAAATAAAATTGGAGTGTCTGTTTGTAATGTCAAAATAATAGGCTTTTTTCATGCTCACACGGTTATTTGCACGACACCTATGCCTAAAATAGCAATTAAAAAATTTTTGTCTGTCTGTCTGTTTGTTCCGGGTAATCTTCAAAACGGCTGGACCGATTTCAAAAATTCTTTCACCAATGGGAAGCTATAATATCAGGGCGTAAACTAGGCTATATTTTATCCCGGTATTCCCACGAGAACGGCAACTACGCAGGTAAAACGATTATAACCTATAACCGAAGCGAAGCGAGGGCGGGTTGCTAGTAACATAAATAAAATACATAGATACACACGTTGGCATAGGTCATTAAATCTGTTTTTATGTTCAAGGTGTATTCATTACTTAGGTGTTTTCATCAGTTACAATGCTCACAGTCAAGACAGGTGTGCAAATTCGATTATATTTTTTCTTAAGGACATCCACGAATTCGGATTACAAATACTTTCTTGTATATTAATGCTTCATCTGCACTTTTAACTGATAACAATAAAGAAATTTAAATGTTACAAATAATTCTTCAGAAAGCTATCGACTTGTTCGTTTTCCTCAACAAGGATAAAATTATCGCTACGGATAAGATTTTTTTTAAGATTTTTAAGAACCCTGACGTGCAAATTTCATTAAAATGTTAGGTAGGTACACAAGTTTAAGTTTTAATGAAATAACCTTAGATAGCTATTATTCCGACGGCTGTACGCGGGGGTCATCCCGTCGATGGCCCTGAACGGCGCACCGGTGTGGGCGGGGTCCATGGCCGTCCAACTTAGGGCTCTTCTGTGGCGACCACAGAGGGCCATGGCGGTCAGGGCCATCCGCGGATACCGCACGGTGGCGACGGAGGCAGCGTGCCTGTTGGCCGGGACTCCCCCGTGGGACCTGGAGGCGGAAATGCTCGCCGGATTGTATCGGCGGGTGACGGGGGTGCGAGCGGAGGGCGGTGTGGTCTCGTTAAGGGAGCTCACCGCCTGGCGCGTCGACGCCGAGACGTCATTGCCCGTAGGGCAGTCCGGCTAGAGGCCTCGGTTCGGGGTGCGAACCGTGGAGACCTTCCGGCCGGTGCTGATGCAGTGGTTGGAAAGGCGGCACGGGGTGCTCTCCTTCCGACTAGTGCAGGTTTTGACGGGGCATGGGTGCTTCGCCAAATACCTGCACAAGGTCATTAGGAGGGAGAGTACACCGTCCTGTCACCACTGCGATTGCGACGAGGACACGGCGCGCCATACGCTCGAGGCCAGCGCGGCTTGGGCAGTGCAGCGCTGTGAACTCGTCGCAATCATCGGTGTCGATCTGACGCTGCCGGCTATCGCTAGGGCGATGGTCGACAGCGTCGGAAATTGGGACGCGGTCGCAGTCTTCTATGAGACAGTGATCTCGCGGACGGAGGTGGCGGATCGCCTGCGCGAGGAGCGCAGCCTCGATGAGGCGATCCGCCGCCGGCGACTGGGGGGGCGTAGGCGCGACTACCTGCGCCTCATGCCGCCCTAGCCGAGGCCGCGGGTGACGTGACCGGGGATTAGTCCGTTACCCGCCGAGAGGCCGACCGCGTGAGGAAAGGCCGACCGCGTGAGGAAAAGCCGACCGCGTGAGGAAAAGCCGACCGCGTGAGGAAAGACCTACGTCCTCCCCGAGGGGGGGACGTCGGTCGATGGGAGGTACCCCATGTAGGGGATATTCCGTCGGGCCGACCACTGATGAAAAGTAACCCTGCTCCGATGGTCGGCCCAACGACGAAGGCGACGTGGTTTTCGGGTGGGTTGCGGGTGTTGCGTGCTTACGCTCGTCTGTCGCCCCAGACGGAGTGGTGCGAGGAGCGCGCCGACCGCAGCCCACCCCCCCCAAAAAAAAAAAGATAGCTATTATTACGTTATCTGGTGAAAACGTGAGCACAAATCATCTAAAGAAATCTAGCAATATATAATATATCTATCTATCCATGAAATCTATATCTGAATCCTCGCAAGACGCATAGCAATTTCCCCACTCGGCGTTGAAGATTGAGAAACTAGGATATGCACTTATGTAATGCTTGGATTACATTTTAAATAAGTACTTAAATTTAGACAGGAGTGAAAATTGTATGGCAAAATATGAATCTACTATGAATCTGCTTGCCCCTTCAAGGACAAATGCTGTAAACAATCTATATATATAAAAATTAATTGTTCGTTAGTCTCGCTAAAACTCGAGAACGGCTGGACCGATTTGGCTAATTTTGGTCTTGAGTTATTTGTGGAAGTCCAGGGAAGGTTTATATGGAGAGAAAATATGGAAAATTGCGAGTAAAATACTAAAAACTACAATTTTATTTTCCCATATAAACTGTTCTTACCTGTCAAACATTTGATGTTCGTCCCGTCGGTTCGGCATAAAAAGGTATTGGAATCGATAAAAACGGCGGTATATTAAGTAGCTAGAATACAATTCAACAAACAGAGGTGTCGTAAAAGACGTCTAAGGGATATATTATGCATATAATATCTATGCAAGAGAAGAAAAACTCGAAAAAAGAACCCTATATTAACACGTCTGACCAGCCTGGTATAGTAGGTCGATTTCCCTCCCATAGTGTAGGAGGTGCGAGCCC
Source organism: Lymantria dispar (assembly GCA_032191425.1). NCBI lineage: Eukaryota > Metazoa > Arthropoda > Insecta > Lepidoptera > Erebidae > Lymantria > Lymantria dispar. The sequence goes on from CM063448.1 coordinate 11,109,599, forward strand.
AACAGTTGGTTGGTGGTGACGGAGTAAAAATACAATTGACCAGCCGTGTGTGCTGGTCAATTGTATTTTTACTCCGTCACCACACGGATAATACTAAAACCAAACTGATAAATACTAAAATAAAATAATTAGGAAAAAAGGCGGTACGAAGTTTGCCGGGTCAGCTAGTTCTTAATAAAAATGAAACCCATCCATACATCCATGAGTTTATGGATTGCAACCATTTAATGATACCGTAAAATTTAATGAGCACGAAGATTTAATGATTTCTGATGTTTATTATTCTGATGTATATTATATTTGAAATATATAAAATTATTTTTACGGATTTTATCGCGTTTGTATTTGAATTTTAATTTTTCGACGGGTCAAACACTTTTCACCGTTCATCGTTCATGGTCACGAGAGGACAGTTCGTACTTTATAGCGTTCATGATGAACACTAAAAAGTACAAACACGATAAAATCCTTAAAAATAGCTTTATTTCCAATGAAAATTTTAATTAATGATATTTAATTGAATTTGATAGCACAAATGGCGTATCGCTATCTATATCGCTACTAAACCCTGAATTTTATCGTTTTTTTAATACGTACATTTTTTTTACAGTTTGACCTTCAATTTCGGGCCATCCGGGGTAGTACCATACCAGTAGTGGTAGGACCACACTATTGACAGTTGTCTGTCCAGAGGCGCGGGCTTCAATATGTAAATAATTGCTATAGTTACATAAGTCATATTAAATCATAAAAGTGAATGTTGGACAACTTAATTGCAGCGGACAATCATCATCGAGCTTGCAAGACACTGAGAGGCCGAGGTCAGATTAACAATGGGATTTTAATTAATATTTATTGTTGCTTAAGTTTTGTACGCTTTGGATACGCTAAAAATCGTTTTAAATTACATCCTCCTTTTTATATGACACTAACTGATCCAACACTCGCTGTTCGGTTCAAATTAAAAAAAAACAAAAAGAATTCTCTTTGAAATCGATCGCGGCGCCACCTACCGGCTCCAAATATTCATAAAAATTGGTTCAGCCGTTTAGAAGGAGTTCAATAACAAACACACAAACAGAATATTTCTATATACATATAAAGATTATTTAGTAAATTGTCATGTGGTGATGGAATAAGAATACAGTTTACCGCTCCCTTTGCCCGTGAATGTCGTAAAAAACGACTACGGGATATACTAAGCATATAACATTTATGAAAGAGAAGGAAAACTCAAAATAAAATGCTATACCAACCTGTCTAACCGGCGGCATGCAAGATCGATTTCCCTCCTGTTGTGGAGGAGATTCGAGCCCAGCAGTGGGACGTGTGTGGGCTGAGATGGTAATGATTATTTTGTCAATAAATTTCTTTCATGGAAAGAAAATTGGAATAGGAATGAAAATATTTTTATTTAGTGAAGCGCAATGCTATCAAGTAATAATAAAATTCTTTGTAAGTAAATTTATACGAATTCAATTTTATGCTAGCGTTGGTTTTTAATATAGCTTTTTAATATTCCATATAAAAAAAAGCATAACCTTTGTTATATTTACACCTTTTATTTATGTAATAGAACTAATAAAACAATACGTTTTGACACAGGTATTATCGTCATCATCACAGCTCATATATATCCCATTGTTGGGCTTGAGTCGCCTCTACAATGGGAGGGGAATTGCCCTACTATACCACGCTGGTAAAACGAGTTTATATAGGGTTCTATCTCAAGTTTTCCTTCTCTTGTATAGATGCTATATGCAAATTATAATCTCTTAGTCGTCTTTTACGACACCAACGGGCAAGAAAGAGGGTGGTCAATTTTTCTCCTTCACCGCATAGAAAAGCTGTAGATGTAGGAGCCATTTTACCCTATGCGATAATAGGTGAAATTGCAGCGGTAGTAAAACAGACTGATTTCGTAATAATACTAAATAACAGGGCCATTATTTATCTAGATTATTGTAAGAAACCCGCGCCAGTATGATATACAGTAGGTATATCAACATAACTGTTTAAAAAAAATTAGATCGGAACAATGGGTAAACGCATTCCGATAGATGGCACGTCATCCATAGCTACGATACATACGAGTAACAATTTGACTGTCATACGCCAGTCCATGCTGGTTCAAATAGTAGGACAATTGAAAGGGTAAAGTAATTTAGATAGCTCTGTTCGTATCACTATTTATGTGGGGTTAGCGTAGCATGTGTTTTTCCTCTAATATATGTGGAAATACACCGAAACACTTACTTACTTTTGGCAGTTTTACGACAGGACACCTAAAATTGAGCGTACCAATGTGATAAATTCGGTGTGGTGACAAGCCTCTTGTAACGTTAAGTCGCCTTAGGAATGTAACTGTAAATCACACTAGATGAAAACAAAAAAAAAAATGTAAATTTATATGAATTCATGTTTGTCTATTCCGTGTGGTGACGGAGTAAGAATACAATTCACCATCATCTTGCCAGTGGATGTCGAAAAGACGACTAAGGGATATAATGTTCATTTAACGTTTATACAAAAGAAGGAAAATTAGAAATAAAATCCTATATTAACATGTCTGACCAGCATGATATAGTAGGTCATTTCTCCCCTATTGGGAAGGAGGCCCGAGCTGAGCAGTGTAACGTTTATAAGTTGAGACGACATGTTTGTCTATCAAAAATATTCAAGATTTTTTTCTGAAAACGCGGTCCCTTATAATTTAGACAACTGTTATATAAAATAAATAGTACAGTAATGTTGTTTACATTGCCTTGGTATCTAATAACAGATGAACTGACGCTTCGGCCGAGCCTTTTCAGCCACGCCGCCATTCGTGACTCACATCGATGTGGCTTTGAGATAACCGTACGATATTATTTACACGCAGAATTTATATTTCAATCTGTTTCCTCTAAGATATAATAGAATAAAGCTAAGATCTTGTATTATAAATTACATTTTCACTGTGGTGATGGATTATGAAGAATATAAGTTATTACCTTCTTACATTCCAATGGCTTTCATAAAAAATTACTAAGGAGTGTGATCTAATAACATACTCTAACAATTCGTATATATACATGGTTCATTGGTGGGCTCGAGCACCGGGTTGAGAGCCCTCAGCGCTCACGCATAGTCTGGGCTAAGCTGTGAAAGCCATCTGCGGCTAACAGCTACCTATGCACAAACAAAAAAAAAATAGGTGTGCTCGATCGAGTCTACTGCACAATAGGAGGCAAATTGTCTTACTGTATCACGCTAGTCAGACAGGTTGGTTTGGAGTTTTATTTCTAGTTTTCTCTTGCCTAGATATTATATGCATATTATATCCCTTAGTAGTCTTTTCCTCAGGCAAGATAGGGGGTGAACTATTTCTATTTTTACTCCTTAACCATACCGATAATGTAATTTGGTGTCGTGTATTACCTACTTATTAGGTCTATTTCCCTATCAATGGAGGCTTAAGGCTTAAGACCACTTAGACCAGTGTGACGTATAAGGATTGACAAGACAATTAATTTGAGATGATAAGAAACTAAGTTTCACAGCTTAGTTTCTATAATCTCAAATTAAAATCTATACCAATAAATAAAATTGGAGTGTCTGTTTGTAATGTCAAAATAATAGGCTTTTTTCATGCTCACACGGTTATTTGCACGACACCTATGCCTAAAATAGCAATTAAAAAATTTTTGCCTGTCTGTCTGTTTGTTCCGGGTAATCTTCAAAACGGCTGGATCGATTTCAAAAATTCTTTCACCAATGGAATGCTATAATATCAGGGCGTAAACTAGGCTATATTTTATCCCGGTATTCCCACGGGAACGGGAACTACGCGGGTAAAACGACTATAACCTATAACCGAAGCGAAGCGAGGGCGGGTTGCTAGTAACTAATAAATATCTTTGCACATTGCATGTGGCAATTTTTTCGTGTGGTGACGGCTTAAAAATCCAATTGGTCATCTGAACTTGATTGCACAAAAGTGATACATGAAAAATATTTTCGCTATACAATATATCTATTGTAAATAAATTTATAAATAAACTAGCAACCCGCCCTCGCTTCGCTTCGGTTTTAGTCGTTTTATCCGCGTAGTTCCCGTTCCCGTGGGAATACCGGGATAAAATATAGCCTAGTTTACGCCCTGATATTATAGCTTTCCATTGGTGAAAGAATTTTTGAAATCGGTCCAGCCGTTTCGAAGATTACCCGGAACAAACAGACAGACAGACAAAATTTATTTAATCTGTATTTTAGGCATAAGTGTCGTGCAAATAACCGTGTGAGCATGAAAAAAGCCTATTATTTTGACATTACAAACAGACACTCCAATTTTATTTATTGGTATAGATAATTTTTTTTGTGGGATTTACTTGTTAGCCGCAGATGGCTGTGATAACTTTACCCGGACTGGTGAATGAGCGCTGAGTGCTCTCAACCCGAAATTTTTATTGTAAATAAATATATTGTACCTACGGAGAAAATATAGGTGAATGTAGATTCATATAAATAAAACAAAAGACTACAAACGCTGTCCTTAAATGTAAATCGTTTAGAACGGTTAACCTCTTTTAAATAAACTGTCTTCTACAGTGTTTGTTTGCGGAAACAGTTGTGTTGATTGCTGCATAAACTTTTCACTTTGCCACAATCCGATGTTAGTAAAGTGTGAAATCGTCCGTTTCGTATGTGTTGCTTACTTAAAATTAGATGAAAAATCTGTAAATGCCAATATCTGACTATAAATCTTTTATTTCATAACGTATAAAAGGTTTGCCATTACTCATAGCTCCAATTTTAAGATGACGCATTTGAAAAGAACATAACTGTAACTTTTACGCAAGAATATATAATTAGAAGTTTATTTTTTTCATTTATGTAACACTAGGAAATATCCTGGATTTCAGTCCTTAGTTCCCATGAGAATACGGGGATGAAATATTGTTACTCGCTGATAACGAACGCAGCTTTTCATTCGTGAAAGAATTTATAAAATCGTTGTAGTGGTTTAGGCGTGAATGTGTAACAAACCAACTTACTTTCGCATCATCTCAGCTCATATATATCCCACTGCTGGGTTGAAGCGTCATCCACAATGGAAGGCCACTTGACCTCCCATACCACTCTGGTTTTACAATATAGAGTTTTAATTCAAGTTTTCCTTCGCTTGCAGATATCTATATGTTATCTGCATATTATATCCCTTAGTCTACATTTAAGATACCCACGGGCATGAAATGGGGTGGTGAACTGTATTCTTACTCAGTCACCACACAGAAATGTACTATTATTCATCGCAGCCCACGTACGTCCCACTGTTGGGCTCGGGCCTTCTCCACAATAGGAGAGAATTTGACCTACTATACCATGCTGGTCAGACATGTTGGTATAGGTTTTCATTTCGAGTTTTCCTTCTCTTGCATAGATTTTATGTGCATATTATATATATCCCAAAGTCGTCTTTTACGACATCCACGGGCAAGATAGGGAATGGTGAATTGTATTCTTACTCCGTCACCACACGGAAGTATTATTATAAGCTTACCAAATTAATTCTGTATTTAATTTCAGTCATATCGTAAACTGGTAGATCTTTACTGCAATTATCTGCATAATCATCAAAGAAAAACATTCACTCCTCAGTCAACAAGGACTTACAAAGAGCAATTTGTTTCGTAATAAAGTCGTTTTGCCCCATCTACACAAATGAAAGGCCAGCGGATGGCCAGACCTTAATTAAACTAAACAAATTCGTAATCCTGTCAGCTCGTTCCTATAAGTATAATATCACAAACTTCGACCAAGTGTTGTGCAATGCAGTTAAATGCGAGGAACTAAGCTTATTTCTTATTACTTTGTTTCAAGTTCTACAAGGAAACTTCATGAAGTAACATTAAGAAAATACTCTCGGATGCTTATAGAACTGACTATCTTCTCATTTAATATATTATGTGGATGGATGGGAGCATTTATGATGAGTAAGTGTGGGTTCTTAAGAAAATACTTATAAGAAAAAGCCGCGCTCAACGTTATCTAGCATAGTAATAAAGAGTTTTATTATTATCCATATATTATTACGAACCCTTGGTCTCCCCGCTTTTATGTGGCTACGTTGGTAGAAAGGCAGGAAGTGTACTTACCTGAAAAAGAAAATTATAAAATGTTTAGTTGCTAAAAATAACATAGTAAGAAATAAAAGGACTTTGATTATTCGTGTGGAGACGGGTTAAGGATAAAGTCTCTTACTATTGGGTGCCGCTTGCGGGATCTGATCAAGCCATTTTTTTTTGTGTTCGTAATATATTTGGACAAAAAAAAACTAGTTCGAGTAGCGTGATGCTACTTTTTTAAATTGTATTTAAAACTTGAAAAGTATTGCGTGAATACCATCTAACGCCACATTCCCACTTACTTATAGTACACTCAAATAAAAATTGAATGCTGAATACCCTTTTCAGATTAAACAAAAACAAAATGGTCAATAATGTCGAAGTAGGTCGAACCCCACAAACAAAAAGGACTGCGGGATCGGTTACATGCAATATCCCAGAATTAACTTCACATAACCTATTGCATCGACATTCGGCATAATTTCCTCTGACAAATTACTTATTAGACATTCGAGCAAATTGTTTTCGTGAACTAAAAGGGCCAATGAGATCGACCATTATGGTCAATAATGCATAATTGAAAAATACTTACAAATTCGATTGTGAAATCATGCGGGAATATTTCACATGATTTATGATTGGTTGATGTTAAAATACCGCAGAATGTTTTCTTATATTGGGAGTAAATTATTATGCTCTCTTTGTTAAAGTAAACGTTATGAATTTGCCGCTCAATACTGACATATATATTCTTGACGTTTGGTATTCGAGCATCAAATGGTTTGTTAGTCTTAAGAGAGCCCGCAGACATACAATTGCAAGTTGGGCGACTATCGCACGACTAAATTGCGTACTTTTACAATTTACTTGACCAACTTTATTTTATAGGTTACAAGCCGCAGACTTAATCGATTTAGTCGGTGCCAGTACTGCCAGCGCGGTGCGTGTGCGTGAAAATGCGGAAAAAACCTTTTAATTGCTCTATTAATAAAAAGAAGACGAAAACAAAAGAGAACATTTTGGGTGCATCCCATATTAAGTAACATATTATATGGCCAGCATCATACATTGCGTTCTAAACTCAGATATTACCCTGATAAATTGCTTCAAGTCTTTTTTATACAACGCTGGCCTTTTTTAAACTTCCTCTATGAGCTCTTCTACTTTTTCGTTTGCAACAAGTGATCGGGACACAGACATCGTACCCGTCGACGAGGATGCGAGCGTGGGGAAATCACGCGCACGCGTGTGGTCATCTTGCATCTTGCCGTGCAACTGTCCAATAAAGTTGGATAGTGTGCGAACTTGCATAGGATAGCCGTGCTAACAAGCAGTTGACCGATAGTTGGACAACTTTTTAATTGTGCGTAATCGGAAGGGAATCTAGATTCTGATACGATCAGTGTCCAATTAATTAGTTGGACGATTTAGTGGGAGAAGATGTGCAGGCTAGCATAAGTAACTACACCTAATACACCTATTTGCGATTTAATCGGCCAACTTACAATTGTATGTCTGCGGGTGCTCTAAGAGTAACGGCTACTGGAACAATAACACATTCAAGCATCTAATAAATTAGACCCGAGTCGCCTTTTCGATTGTGTATTCATTACTACACTATGAGATCGCGCATTTGTTAAAATAATTATTGCATTTTTAACCGATTTAAAAAAGTGCCCAATTTTGATCATTGTTGCGGCATAATTCCCATCATATGTAGATGGATTTGTAAAATTATTTTTTTTTATTTAACTGGCTTTTATGTTGGAATGTTATCAATTAAGGTTCTTCAAAACCTGAGGATGCGTTTTAGAGACACAGATGTCAGCAAGTCTAACGCATTTGCTGGATGAAAATCTATTTTCTTTTTCTCTCAAAAATTCCCACCGTTTATTGTCTTCAGAAATTTATTAAAGGCAGCAAAGAGACCATTGTAGGAGATATAAAGATTTAAAGTTTGCCCTGCTTACAGTGGAGCGGTGTTAGCAAACCTTTCACAAAACAAACCTTACTACATTGAAAGTCTTAATGTGAAAGCGATAAATGCAATTAAATTGAATTCTAATCATCCATCTACGGTCAATTGTGGTATTGTCGGCGCTTGCACTTTCAACCGTGAAAATGTAAGGCGATCAGAATAGAAACGAAACGATAAGTGAATAGAGGCTAATTAAACCGAGGGCCATCGATACAGATAAGCAGTTACACTGTAGGTCACGAAGCTAAGGGGCTCATGATGTGATCACGCTATTGTCCAACAGATGTTCGCTCACACATTGGATGCAGATGTTCGCGAACTGTGACAGATTTGGACATTGATACTAATTTGCCTTTGTGTTGCATTCACCTGCTATTTCACATGTTTGTTTTTTTTTTAAATCTAAATATAGAATAACATCAAAACAGATAAATTTCAAATAAAGCGTAGCCAAAGAATTTCATAAGTCTTCATTACCTACATTGATAAAGACAAATTAAAGATTCTAAATACCTCTACTTTTGTATATTTTTTATATTACTATAATCTACTCAAACAGTTGCTCACCAAGCTACTACAAATAAAAGAGACAGATGCTACGATTCTACAGATAATAACAAAAATGATGGGCAAATAAAATGCTTGCTAGCAGGCAGGTGTGCCTTCCTGTTAATGTTCTCTTACCGCCTCTTAAACACAGAAAGCTGGTTATTCTTAGCGCTGAGCCCATGACCATACCTCGAATAATAAAATAATGTATAATAAAAGTTATTTTAGGTATTAGGTACACTGTCGGATGACGTGTTGCATGGGGGAGGTGGAGCGACATCTGGCGTATATCAAAAAGCTATTTTAAAATGATAAGCGCGATAACATTCATTCGCCATTAATGCACCGCCCCGTGTGTTAAATTACAATTACATTAAACTCATTATGCTGAGATTACGAGCGTACACATTGAGGGGATTACCATAGCTTTCTACATGAACCATTTATGCTTCGGTTATGCTATAATAAAGCGAATTATTGTCAAAAGGAAAGGATTTTAATTGAACATAAGTTTCATTTTTGTCTGAGCTTAAATTAACTTTCAAAAGAGATACTTTTTATGGCAACGATCAAGAAAAAAGCACTCGTTCTTATGATACCATCTCATTATGAAAACCCGTCTGGACGGTGAAGTGAGGTAAATATGGCTAAGTGGACTAGTGGAGTCATCAGTAATTTCCAACCGTACTCAACTGACCGAGACCGATGTGAGTGAACAAGGACAGGCCCGCACATCACTGACGCATTAAATTTAATTTTGTAACGCATTAATTCCCTTTTAAACAACACTAATATTCTGATAATGCCAGTTGGAAAACCGAATGTTTTTGTAATTATCTTCTAATGTTCGAAACGTGTTGATTAATGTAGTCAAAACATTTTAAATGTTTCCGTAATTAATTTTATTAAGCAGCGGTCGCATTAATCACTTGCCTCAGTCCTATTTTATGGTTAACATACTGGCATCATAACACGTGCTCAGGACAGCTGTTTGCAAGTGTAATAAAAAGCGACAACTTATTACGCTATATTGCGGCTACAATTCAGTATATTTTTCGCAATACAATTCAGCTATTATCCTGTTATAACAAAATTTGGACAATGTATCACTCTCATATTTCATATGGACATATGGTCATCCTTTGTGGGATTATAATTGCAATTCAAAATATTACGTACACTAAAGTTTATTGTTTGGCGCTTACGCCAAAATCATCACAGGGTTGTTGTATAGTAACCGAAGAGAAGAATTCGGTACTGATGGCTATAGAGCTACGTGTAAGGCCGGTTATGGGGTTGCACGTCCTTTCCGCCGCCACGGGCAGTTTAGGCTGGGTATTTAAAGGGACGGCCACCTTTAGCCTGGAGCATTGGATGCATGGCGGGGTGAAGTCCGCGGGGACGTTATCGCCCTTTTAATGGTGCCACTAATGAGGCCTCAGTTCAGTGCGCGAACCATGTATATCTATCAGCCGTTGAGGCGGCAGAATAAGATTCTTTACTTCAAAATGATACAAGATTTGTCGTGGCATGGTTACTTTAGCAACTATCCGTATACCATCGCGTAGAGGAATACGTCTTCGTACTTCCACCATTACGTAATACAAAGTATAAGCCCAAGCAGGTGTTGGGCTAAGCGAATGGGTGATCCACAGAGAAAACCATTGAAGATAAAGCAGTACCACTGCTTGGTGCTGCTTAATGCTTGGCGCTGCCGGTGGTCTAATTAATAGGGAGACAGAGAAGAGGGTGCGTTATGACAACATTCGAATTGCTGAGCGGTATGACTAGATGTCAACTTCAATGGTTTTCTAATGGATGCCATTGTCAGAACTCGACTAAATTGAAATAGAACCACACGTGAAGCACCAGCTTTCAAATAATAAAGATTCATCAAAATCGGTTCACCCAATCGAAAGTTCTGAGGTAAGAAACATAGAAAAAAATTCAGTCAAATTGAAAACCTCCTCCTTTTTTGAAGTCTGTTAAAATTGGTGACATTATAAAATATTTTAACAGCAAGAAAATGATCCAATTTAGATAACACAACACGAGATTGGAATCGTGGTGAAATATAATTTAGCATAATTTATTTCTATTGTAATCTCTTGGCAATGAAAAGGGTTCATTAAAGCCTATCTTTATATTAAATAGAATAATATAACTTATCTGGTGTGAAATTACACTTACTATCAATTCTCATTATTACCGGCTTTTATAGAAAAAAATAATTTATTATATTATTAATAATAATGAAATTAAAAGCATTAAAGTGCCAAATTATATTGATACGTTTTTGTAGCAGTTACAGTACAAAAAAAAGAAAAGATAGAAGAAAGTTGTTTTATTTTGCAACCTCATATTTGAACGAAAAGGTCTAGAGCGCCAGTACCACTTACCATCAGGTATGCACCATAAGTAATAAAAATTATCATAAGTAGTAAAAACAATTATCTTTTTTTTTTCATAAGGATACATACATACAAACTAAACATGAACATACTGCATCAATGAATAGATGGCATGTGTTCGAGTGATCTTTTGAGCGTTAGTAAAACAGTCATGTTTTATCCCAATTCGGATATGTACATCTGCCTCGCTTTGCCACGTGTATATAAAAAATAATAGGAAACTTTTCTTTTCATTGTGCCTATTATTATTTGCAATATTTTTTTGGGATCATAAGTACTCGTCATATAATTATGACTATATTTTTTTATGAAAAACTGAGCCATGGATGGAGTATGAAAATAAAATATGATAGTTCTTTGCGTTTTGAAATAGAAATTTATAATAGCAGCAGTTAATAATCGACCATTTGATAACAAATGTGTATTATCAAATTACTTATATATAGGTAGCGTACTACATTATTTATACTACACTGAATCATCAACAAACTGGAAATTTCTAAAAACTCTCTTCATCGCTTCTTTACGACAAGATTAATTCATATTATGGGCAAAGAGCAACAAAAACGAAGCTTAAATGTATAACTAATTAAATTATCTCGAAAATTTTAAAGCCTCTTCAGAATAATTGTTCCGAGTTTATGAATACTCTTACGTAAATTGTTACTTCGGTGAAGTTTGCAAATAATAGCTGTAATGAATGACGTCACTCTTACCTACCTATTTATTTATCGAAGAAACGGAGCAGAAACTTTCCTAATCATAACTTGAATTCAATATTGCAGATTCAGGGACATCGCCGCGCCTCTGGCTGTGAATTTCTTCGGTCCCCAAACAAGATTTGTCCCTCGAATCTTAAAGGAACCATCTTTATTTGCCAGTTATTTTCGTCAATAATATTAAAAAGTATTTATTTCAGTTGTAATGCAACGTTAATTAAAAAATAGTTTTTCTAGTGGTGACAGACTAAGAAAGCAATATGTGCTATATTTAAATCTTTCTTTTTCGGTGGGTGTCCTAAGAAATGAGTAAGAGACGTAAGCAAATAACATAAGAAGCAAAATTCGACATAACTGTAATGTACGGTATATAGTAATTTATCTCCTATTCTGTAGGTTTATGTCGAAGAAAACTCTATCACGGTGGCTATTGGGACCATGCCGTCTTGCTCCATCGGAGCATAGTTCGAAATCAAACCAAAATTAACCAAAACTCAATATTAATTTCATCAAAATCTTTTCAACGAGCCTTTTTTTCTTTTGAAGTACCTATTTGTACATTAGACTATTAATTATTTGTATTTGTACTTTAGCCAGCTTCCTTAACAAATTTGAATCATGTCGGTCAATAGGACTTAAATGTTCCGACAAACGAATATGCCGCAGTTATATGGAACAGCTGAGGAGTTCCTATAGCTACTTATCACTTCATCAATCATCACAATACGCCGGTAGCAGTAAATGCGAAAGTGGTAAGATTTCTATTTATTCGCTATATATCCTCCCTATATCTATCTCTGGACAAAATAATACTCAATATCCGCCAAGTATCGCCTAATTTAGATAAATGAAGTAAGTTTAAATTAAAGGTTGTAGAAATTGCAGTAATGATTATATTTCATTTAAATAACTTGTTTGTTGTTGTCTTACAATGTTAAAATAAATTATTTATATATGCTTCTTAACAGGTTGGTTGAGCATTTTCAGAAATTTAATAACGTTACCAATAATAAGCGTTGTACGCTCCGTTGATAGACTTTTACTATGTCATTAACCGTGGCTAACAACACATAAAGCGCATCACCTTTCAAAGGAAAAACAAATAAATTAACTTGTATAGCCACTAGAAGAACAATTTACTTCAAGCTCTCTTGCTATAATTCAATGTTATGTTGGCAAACAAAAGTAAATGCGGAAGAGTCGACTTTTCTACTTTGCGGTGAGATAGTCTAAAGATTAACTTCGCCTTATTCACTCAAAGCACGAATCGCGGGTTAAGTAACTTTCCGTTTTGGTGTCCAAGCAACGTAGACTAATGTATCCACCGTCATCACAAACTTGTAAATTGTACGTGGTTGGATTAGATTTGGGTAACATTTATACGGAGGCGTTTAATTTGAGACTGCTGTAAGCAGTCTCAAATTAGACTGCTGTAAGCAGTCTCAAATTGAACTAGAAGAAAGCAAGGCGTACTAAGACAAACAGCGGTATGACAACAAATTCTTTTATAGAAATATTTTAGGATTAGGTTAGATGAATATTCTCATATAAAAGAAAATCGCTCTCGCTGCCTGTAACTAGTTAGATCTTTTACTACACAACGAATATTGATCTAGTTTTAATTATCATTCGCTGTTTTCACTGCGATGATGCCTTCAAAATGGTATATAATATATTCAAGTTACAATTACAGAAACTATAAAAAGTTGTTTTGCTGTAAAAACATAATTTTGAGCGCTTTCTCTACTAATGACAACATAATATATCAGAAAATAAAAAAAAATATAAAAAAAAGGGAAAACGAGAATTGAAGTCATGCTATATCGATTAAGGCACTGTTTGATTGCCCAAATGAGCCATTTCTATTACAGATGGCAGCATCCGAATTTATTAATTTTATTCTTCACCTTCTAATTATATTATATTCATTGCCTGAAAACACAGTAGAACTAAATTTTCTATAAATTAAATCGAGCTAGATTTTTCTCGCCCTCAAAACCTTCCCACATACTAAATTTCATGGAAATAGTTAAATAATAAATAGTAAATAGAGTCGTTGCCGAGATTCTGACTATGTACAAAAATGATTACTACTGATTTGTGTATATTAAGATAATCGATTCTTTGCGTGGAAGCGGAGTGAGAATACAATTCCCCAGTTTTAAAAGACGACTAAGGGATATGATATGCAGATAACATCTATGCAAGAGAAGGGAACGTCGGTATAAAAACCTATGCCTGTCTGATCAGGTATAGTAGGCCAATTTCCTTCCTATTGTCCACAATCCCTCCTCCAGGAGGCTCGAGATAAATAGTAGGCCTTATGTGGGCTGGGTTAAGATGAGGAAGATAACCGATCCTTCAGCCTAAATACATCTACTATTGGACATAGGCCCAGATCCTTCAGGCGGTTCATAGATCTAAAATTATGTAACAAATTGATGCCCTGTACGGCGCCTAGTGTCGTGAGGGACGCGTCGCTTTATAGAGCAGTATATGATTGGCAGGATAACTAAAATAATTTAAGAAAAAAAATTACAATGTTCTCAACGCGCGAAACTTTATTGCCACTGTCGTTTATACGTTACTAGCTGACCCGGCGAACTTCGTACCGCCATAATTTTTTTTGTAAATATATTTTCTAAATTGCCGAATATATAGTCTCTGGAAGAACCATTACAGCTTTGTCCGGAAAGATTCGATGGTCTTGGTCGCGCCATTGTTAATGATGATTCAATACAAATTACTGATTATTGATATCTGACAAAATTATAATTATCAAATTTTCAACCAAATCTACTTAACTTCTTATTCTTGAGTAATGGCAATAAGCTACAATTATTAGCTATTGGTGCTAGTGTCCAGTTATAATATATATTCTTCACGTCTTTAGTCTTCGTCTTTTAGTCGTAGTCGTCATCATGGATTAGGTGCTGAAACCAATCCATGGTTCCTCTGGGAATTTAGGCAGAACATAAAAATGGACGCAATTTACTATTATATCCTATTCACTATATTTCAACATTTTGTCTGCATTACATAAAATATCAGCAAAATTATTTAATGTAACAGTAAAAAATATAAAATCGCTAAATGACATTTTGACATTCGCGTCAAAAGAAACCATACTTAACTATATACGAAACAGTGTTTCCACTATCACGTTGTAGTTCTACCTTAAATATTTTCATTAATTTGCCCTAAATACCCTAGTCAGTTTGAAAGAACGAGGAGTGCCAGGAAAGTATGTAAGATTAGTGAAAGCTATGTATGCAGGAGCGCGCACGAATGTTCGGTCCGAAGCCGGAGTCACGGACGAGTTCAATGTTACAGTAGGCTTGCACCAGGGTTCGGCTTTGAGCCCTTACTTGTTCCTCCTGATGATGGATGTCCTGACATCAGACATACAGGAGGAGGCACCGTGGTGCATGCTTTTTGCAGACGACATAGTCCTCGTCGGAGAGGAGGCAGCTGGGGTACAGAGCAGGCTGGGACAATGGCAGGAGAGGTTGGAAAGAGCAGGCCTTAAAATCAGCCGCACTAAGACTGAAAATTTGTTTTGTTACTTCGGTGGCTCTTCCCAATTCTCCCACATTGCTTTAGATGGAGTATTCCTACTGGTTTGCTCCGATTTTAAGTACCTAGGCTCTCTTCTCCAAGACGATGGTTACATTGACCGAGAGGTATGTAGAAGAATGAATGCAGGATGGATGAAATGGCGGCAGGTCTCGGGAATAATATGTGATGCGCGGATGCCCCTTAAACTTAAGGGGAAAATATACAAGAGCGTCATTAGACCTGTTGTTATGTATGGTTCTGAATGTTGGGCATTGAAAAAGACGAATGAGAGAAGACTGCATTCTACTGAGATGCGTATGTTAAGATAGATGTGTGGAGTTACAAGGTTGGATAAAATAAGAAATGAGTATATTAGGGGAAGTCTGAAAGTGGCACCAGTGGTAGAGAAGATTAGGAGCGTGAGATTGTCTTGGTATGGACACGTGATGAGGAGGGATGAAGAGCACGTGACGAGGAGGGTTGTCAATATGTTTGTGGATGGACATAAAAATCGTGGCAGGCCTAAAAAGAGATGGATGGATTGTGTGAATGAGGATATGCGTGTGAAAGTAGTGAGTGCAGATATGACGGCTGATAGAAGGCTATGGAAGGCTAAAAACACGTTGTGCCGACCCCACTTAGCGTGGGACGAGAGCAGGCAAATGATGATGATGACCCTAGTCAGTCTCCGAAAATCCTTGATTTAGGGCGCAAAATTTAAATGAGTTCGAAATAAAACAAAACTTGATGGTTTGATTTTTATTTTAATTCTCATCTATTAATCAGAGTTAGTAAACATGTAATCATAAAAAGAATTCATTGTAATCTATGGAAGAAGTAGATGGTGAACAATATGATGCTGATGTTGAAGCTGAAGCATTGGGCTTAAGTTTTTTAGCTGCACTCAACATTTGTCTGTCGGGTTCTAAAATCGAGTTAGTCATACTTAGTTTGGTGTGCAAAAACCGTTGAGTGTTTTACTGTGAAGCTTTTTTTTTGGGTTGGGTTGTTTTTTTGGGCCAGCGCACACTCCATCTATTTCTTCCGGGGGGATGAAAAGGTGGCGCAGGCCTCATAACCAACTGTATTCCCTCCCCTTCGCCATTGGGCTGATGGATCCTTGTCGCAATCGCAACGTTGGCAGGATGACGTGCTCTCCTTCCTCACGACCGTGTGCAGGTACTTGGCGAAGCAACCGTGCGTCGTCACTACCTACACCAATCGGAAAGAAAGCAACCCGTGCCGCCGACCTCACCACTTCATGAGCACTGGCCGGAAGGCCTTGACGATCCGAACATCGTACCGAGGCTTCTCCAGCCAGTCTGTTCAACGGGCAATGATGTCACGGCGGGCGTCGGCCCGCCAGGCGGCCAGCTCTTCCAAAGAAACTTTTGAATCGAATCGAATTTTCCTATAGCAGTTCTTAGTATCAACATGTAAACACTGCAATATATTTAATTTAAATTCTATTATCGTGTCTTACACAAAGTCTATGGTAAAATAGTGTTTTTTATTTTTATATTCAATTTTACCTCAAATTATCCTAAATCCCTAAAAATATTAAATAGCCCTAAGCCATATTCTAAATTAGTAGTTTCGCCCTAAAAAAGGGCGAAATCCCTAAAAGTGGAAACACTGATACGAAATTACGTCTAGCTGGCATTTGCGTTTTGTTATTAAATATCAAATGCGTTTTTGTTATACTACGTTTCTTTGACATTTTATCGAACGGAAAACGGGAACACGATTGAACGGGATAAAAAATCCTTTGTCAGTCTCCAGGTTCTAAGCTACCTCCCCACCAATTTTCAGCCCAATCGGTACAGCCATTCTTGAGTTATAAATAGTGTAACTAACACGACTTTCTTTTATATATATAGATTATATAATACATCGCTAGTTATTTTGTTTAACAAAGAGTATATTATAAAAGTATTACGCTGTCGTTTTTAGAACAACATCGTAAAGGAATAAGGATCCATTTCCTGACGGTAGCATACACTTATTTGAATGAACAACTGTCACTGTTTGAAGGTGTATCACGTAACAGGCCTCCCAGAAACGTGGCGACAATTCCGTCCACAAATAAAAAAGTAAAAGTGTGCGTGAAAACAAAAGTTTTATATATTTTGTACGTGACAGGATAATATATAGATAGATATGTATGCCGCCTCCAGCCTTAAATGGTTAAATGAAGCATTGAGTTCAAGTTCGTTTGAACGATAGAATCTTGGTGGGTGTTTGTTTTGTTGTGACGTGAGAGCCTCGGGCGCCGGCAGCGTCTGTTCAACCAAATGTACTATATTTATAGGCAAAGAAATAAGATTTACTAGAAAAGATAGTAGTAGTCCTTCAAATTATATCTATCTACTTTTATTTGCCTGGCTTCGTAGGGTCATTAAGTATAGAAAAGATAGCTAAGGTTTCATTTCTTAGAGTAATTTTCCTCGGGTGGTCGGATCGGGGATTAGCCCATACTTACAGATAGGGTGATGCTCTGCGCTTAGACACCGGGGCATCGATGGGTCTTGGTAGGTTCCCGAAGAGGTACCTAATAACACCAGGTGCCCACCCGAAGTCAAGGAATCCCTATCTTTGAGGACCAGATTACGTCGATGATATGGTCGTATACCGGCCGATCGCGAGTTCATGGGTTGTATTTAGGGCTTCCAATCCCGCAATACCGAGATCTCGGTATTGCGGGATCCCGCGCCATTTTCCAATCGCGCATGATGCGGGATTACAGGCGCGAGATCCGCCGGATTTGCGGGAGTAAAGAAAGCGTGCATGCAACCTCAATCTTAATAAACTCTCAAACTCAAACAGTAACATATCCTACATAAATTTACAGTTTTTAAAAGTTTCTTTTTTGTTTAAGTGTTTTTTTTTATTGATTTTTTTAATTTTCCTTGTGTACTTTTTGAAGAAGATTTGTTTTGTTTTTTATTCAGTATTTGTTACTTTTTTTTTGGGAATAAATAAACGTAATTTGATTGATTTCATATTAATAGTAATCTATACCAATAAATAAAATTGGAGTGTCTGTTTGTAATGTCAAAATAATAGACTTTTTTCATGCTCACACAGTTATTTGCACGACACCTATGCCTAAAATAGCAATTAAAAAATGTTTGTCTGTCTGTCTGTTTGTTCCGGGTAATCTTCAAAACGGCTGGACCGATTTCAAAAATGGAAAGCTTTCACCAATGGAAAGCTATAATATCAGGGCGTAAACTAGGCTATATTTTATCCCGGTATTCCCACGGGAACGGGAACTACGCGGGTAAAACGACTATAACCTATAACCGAAGCGAAGCGAGGGCGGGTTGCTAGTACGTAAATAAATGTGTAGTTAGTTTATTAAATCACTCTTTATGTGTGATAAATAAACGGTGTAATTTGATTGATCTCATATTAATAGTAATATGTACGTAAATAAATGTGGCGTTTATTAATTTATTGTTTATTTGCCTTTTATAAATGTGAATATTTTATAGATAGATCCCGCAAATACCGAGATCCCGCGGGATTGAAAATTCATAATCCCCCAAATACCGAGATTGAGTTCAGGTTGCCGGATTGGAAACCCTAGCTGTAATCATTATGTTAGGTCATTGAGGTTATGTGTTTATTAGGTTTATTAAAAAAAATATGTTAAAACTAATAATGGAGTCTGGAACTGTATTCAGTAGATAATAATAGGCTTATGATACATTTAGTTTAATTGATTTTATTTAGGTTTCTATTTTTACTTATCGTCCTCCCATTATTTCGGAGATACAGAAGCAAATCAATCCAAAGCCATTGCATTCCACACCTATGTGTGGTGACAAAGTTGGAACAACCCTTTTTTCGTGGGTGATACTCGAAATTAAAGCCTTTGGACCGGCATGGTACATTTCGATCAATTTCACCCGCACTGTGGAGGTAGTAGGAGTTTGCCACATAGTAACGATTTAGAAAAAATAACATGACAATAATGCCCGTTTTTACAAACGAAGTTAAAAAAAATAACCCCTAACATTTGCTTTAGGTGTTATTCAAAGTGAAGGGTTCGGTGGTAAAACGGCTAACTCAATCAAGCATTATAAATCATTCAAATGTAAAAAAAAATATGAATAAATGTAATCGATTTGTTTGGGGCGTTACAAATAACGGCAAGTTAGTCATAAAATTTCTTATATGACAGGACAGTAACTCAAGACAGAGGAAGGATAACACAAAAGTTACTCTCAACGAGACTAAGTAAGTAATATATGAGTGACAGAGAAATAAAATCCATTTCCAACACATTTTTAGTCCAAATATAAAAGCAGTTTAATTACAAGTTTAACTCAAATTATCAGCCGCAATTAATGCAAAAACGCGCTACGCTAGCATATGACACTGGAAATTATCTATAATTTTAAAATTGGTATATCTGCTCATCTTTTCTCTTAATGGTGGAAGAGACATTGCAGGGATATTTTTTATTTTTCCGCTGTATAAACTACAGATGTAAGCTCAAAAATTCACCGTGTATCGTCTCGACTTACAAACTTACACTTCAGTCAACGTACGGGGCAATATTAGTTTTCAAATTAAGTTATGTTAAATTTGTTCTACTGCAAACTATTAGAAGAAATCCTCTGTAACACCGCTGCGTATCTGGTTTCTATATCCAAACACTCAAGAGGCAGTACAAAAATTCGTCGGAAAATAATCCCATACCGGTTTAAATTGAGTAGGCGTGAGTACTCTATATTATTTCGAATGAACTTGTTCAACAACGGATGGAATCGCCCTAAAATATTTTGTCTTATCGAAGTTGATTTATGAATTTGGAACATCTTAAGGATAAATATTAGATGCTGTTTATCTTGAAACTTTTGTACACGAAATCTTTACTTGTGAATGTTTGGAGTATTTTTACAAGATTACGAAACGAAATAAATATCAAAAGGACTGTGTCAACTGTCGAAATTTTCTAGTGATTGTCTTTTTGTATGTGAAAGAACAGTTCAGTTATGTGAAAGAACTCTCAGACAATATGCCGTAAAGCTGTATTGAACAGACGCTAATTGCGAGTACCTATTTTGGTCTGTAACTACGTATGTGAATGCAAACCATTCATTACTCGTAGCTGTTGTTGCATATGTATCCTTGGCAGACGAATTTACGAAACAATTTAAAAGATACTGTAAGAGATATTTCCGTGTGGTGACGGAGTAAGAATACAATTCACCACCCCCTAACTTACCCGTGGGTGATCGTACGAGACGACTAAGGGATATAAAACGCATATAACATCTATACGAGAGAAGGAAAACTCGAAATAAAACCCTATACCAACACGTCTGACCAGCGTGGTATAGTAGGTCAATTACCCTTCCATTATGGAGGAGGCCCGAGCCCAACAGTGGGACGTATGTGGGCTGAGATGATGATGATGATGATGTAAGAGATATTAGTAAATTAGAAGCATTGATACAGTTCATCTCATTGTAATAACAGTTTCAAAATACACAAGATAATATTCAACAGAGAATCCTCAGTTTGTAATGCTCTCATTACAAAGTATAGAAGTATTTATTGTTTTGTTTATAAATGTTCATCTAAAAATAAGAGCAGTCTTAATGAAGGGCGAGAATGCGTGCTTAACATCAGTTCACACCTTACACGTGTGAGGTTGCAATGTCCTAAGACTTGATTACGTTAAGCAACACATAACTCTCTATATTTATTTAAATTGAGGGTACCATACACATGGCAAGACGAAAATTAATCTCTTCATAAAAATAACGTTTTTTTTTTAATGGAAAAGACAAAAATAAACATTTGAAATTAGTTTCTATAACAATCCATTTCGTTCTCGATTTGACAAATTGGATTTTCAGACGATGATAACCTCTGAAATGAATTTCAAATAGATATTCTACCGTCAAATATGAATGTTGCATTTTGGAAAGTTTGGTGCTCCATCAAATCGGTATTATGTAATCGCGGGATAGAATGACAAGAGGCTTATAGTTTTAGTGCGTAGGTGTGTCGGGAGACGACTGTTGACAACATATGCGTCTGACCTCACGAGCCCACGCGTATAACAGTACGTATAATATACTCGAATATACGCATATTAATATAAACAAATTACGTGCGTCATAAAAATATTTTTTGAGTAAACTATGAAATCTATATTAAATCCAAAGTACATTAATTAGTAATGGGAAAATCAGTTTATCACTTTATATTGTAAATTTGTTTATACTTTATCTCTATATATATATATATAAAAGAGAAAGTGTGTGGGTATGTTCCATATAGGCTCGGAAACAGCTGGACCGACTTCAATGAAACTTTCAGAGAATCTCCAGATTGACCTGGCGAGTAATCCTGTTTGGTGACGATCGGAGCACTCCTCTTTTTGAATTTATTGTTTAAATAAAGTAAAGCAAAATCTAGCCCGGCGAAGCGGACTGGGTACGCTAGTAATATATAAATAATAACTTTATTTGAGGTCCATGCCACTTTATCATCATTTTAGCTTATGTGTCTCACTACTGGGCTTATAGGGTTTTATTACGAATTTTCCTTTTCTTGCAGGGATGTTATTTATATAGGTACTAGCAACCCGCCTTCGCTTCGCTTCGGTTTCAGTCTTTCCTGCGTAGTTCCCGTTTCCGTGGGAATACCGGGATAAAATATAGCCTAGTTTACTCCCTGATATTATAGTTTTCTGAAATAGGTCCAGCCGTTTTGAAGATTACCCGGAATAAACAGACAGACAAAAAAAATGGGTGCGTGTAGTTATACTTCTTTGGCATCATTAAAAATTGTTTTTAATTGCATGCAAATAATTAATTACAATAAAATAATAGAAGGATTGGAAAAGGATAATCAACAAAGTTCAGTTTAATAGTCATCAAATTTAAACTAAAAGAATCTTAGATTGATCTTAGATATCAATAATTAATATTAAAAATTGAAAATTAATATATTTATATAATAATATATTTAATATATATATTTCAAATATATATATTTAATATAAATTTATATAATATATAATTAATATATATATATATATATATATATATATATATATAATTATTAAAAACAAAATTTAGAGAATAATAAATATATAAGACATAATTTGTACTAAATATTATAAGATTCTTAATTTTAAATGTTTATTATTGATTATTTAATATTTTAAAAATAAATTTAATAATAAATTCAAAAATTGAATTTAAGGTTAAGCAGACAGCTTCATACTGTTAATTTTGTGTCACAGATGCGCGCGCATCTTAAAATTTCACTCAATGAGCGGTTAAGCAGACAGCTTCATACTGTTAATTTTGTGTCACAGATGCGCGCGCATCTTAAAATTTCACTCTCATCATTTTTTCATAACGCGCCTAAAGAAGTATAACTTCAAAAATATAAAGTGTATTTTAGGCATTTGTATAGTGCAAATAACCGTGTGAACATGAAAAATGCCTATTATTTTGACATTACAAACAGACACTCCAATTTTATCTATTGATCGGTATAGATTATATCCCCTAGTCGTCTTTTAAGACACCCACGAGAGAGAGGGGGAGGGGGGTCTTTTTGAACTATATTCTTACTCCATTACCACAAGGAAAGCCCTCACATAATTTCAACAAATCAATAATAATTTAGTTAGTTAAATAGTAATAAATTAAATGATACCCTTTAAAAAATGTATGTATAATCAAAGAACATAACTGAAGTATTTGAATTGTATTGGCTTAAAAATAATCATTATACTAAATTAACTCACTTTCATTTAGATAACTTAAATTAGAATATTATTTGTATGGCTGCGAATACTAGCAAATTGTTTGAGCGTTTCTTTCTCTTGCATAGATGTTATATGCATATTATATCCCTTTGACGTCTTTTATGAGAGAGTAAGAAAGGGTGTAGTGAATTGTATTCTCAATTTCTTACTCCGTCATCGCACGGAGACTCTTCTCTCTGTCCTTGGCTAAATGTACCCATACACGACCAATAGTAATAATTTTATCTGCCCACCCAATACAGAGCCGTCCTATTTCCATTTCAGTATTCTTTTATAATCCATTTACTATCGTTGTAAAGGTTCCATTTAAAACTCACTTAAGCAAAACAGTATCCAATTTTTTATTAGATCACGAAGTCTATTACGAGAATAGTGAATTCTGATAGATTTTCTTTTGTTTTGATAGGTCCATTATCGTCCCACAAAATATAATTAACTTTTCGAGTTAGCTATCAATATATTTAGTCACAACCAATGGAGAAAATAAAAAATAACTGTCCACCTCGTAAATTTAAGTGTTACAACAATGGTGCAACTGTTTCTTTACTCAATTGACTATATGAGTGGTATATATGTATAAACATGAAGATGTTTGTTGAGAATGAATGTATAGAAAAATAAACACATTAAAAATGATAAAAATTCTTTATGGAACTTATCTAATCGCGTTACATACTTGAGCAAATGCATTTATGTGATAAGATATCACTCTAATCTTTCACCTATATTTCGTTGAATATAGACACTAATGCCAACATTAAAAATATATTTTTTTATTTTACGTATAAAAATTTCTCACACCGACAGTGAGTAATACTGGCTATTCGAGGTCAATTTGTCCATCTTCACGATGATCAGAGGTCAACGAACCTGACAATGATTGAACTACCGACTCAATTTCCATTGATTTATTATTCAAGTATTGCATTCAACGATGAGAGATGCGTATAATACTCTGTAAGGCGAATACAAATCGAAATGATCGAATGTCCCATACTTTATACAGTTAACGTAAGCCATACAATTGGATGAGCATCAATTTATGTTTTTTGTACGTATTGTTTTCAGTTAGGTCTTGTAAAACGCTAAACCGTTACTAAATTCGAGGTACCATTTTGTATTGTTGTATGAAGCCTAATAGCCTAGGGGTCAAATAAAATTATGTCAGATTTTGAACTATGTTTTTGCTGCTTCGGGGATCTATTAAGGTCAGTACTGCGTGTTAGCTCTTTCGATTATATTCGTTAGAATAGGAGATTGAGCGAATAGAGAGTTCAATTGTATCTTCGCTCAATGATATGCATAGATGCTTGATTGCCGTAGTAAATATATGCTTCCATCCGTCCATTTCAAAATTCATTGGAGATATATCTTATGACTCTCGGTTCAGTGCCGCGATGTCAGTCGCCAGTTTACCTAGTTGGGAACCGTTCCGTGTCGTAGAATACGTGGTCACCCCTTACGAAACCTTTACCCGGGACCCTTTCTTATCGGTTGCCGTTTCGTTAAGCGATATAGCTCGCTCCTTACTATTCTTTTGGTCTATGTACATCGGTAATATGCATGGATTTTCGTTTTTAATAAAATAAAATATAACTCCATGATAAAACACGCATATGTGCGTGCCTCTAATACAGCTTCCTGTTTTTTAATTCATCAGCATATCGAAGTTTCAGTGTTGCGTCCGTAGCAAGCGGGTTGGCGATTGCGGTTGGTGTTATAAGTTGCCCAGGAGAATGCTGCTACCCGTTCCTGATAATCCCTCAACCAAGTTTACGAGTCCCACGGGAAATCAAGGGACTGTAACAGATTATACTAATTAATGGCAACACAAGCATTTCTGACATCAGCGAAAGAATTTTAACAAAAAACTACTTTTTTATAATAATAATATCTACAGGGAGATAAGAACAATTACATTACGAGTTTGATAAGCGATCTATTTATCGTTAAAATGACTAGATATAAAAAAAAACAAGACAATCATATACATTTTACAATATTAATACATACATTGCCTACACGAGTTGTACAGTCGTCGCTGAGTTCTGTATTGAAGGCCAAGGTGTCAAGTGTCTGTTCCAACAGATGCATTATGTGGAACGCTGACTGACCGTTTGCTTTCACTAGCAATGCATGTTTGTAATATTACACCGAGCAACTCAAACAACAAGACAATGTTAATACTTAACTACACGGTGGAGTAAAAACCGTAAATATGTTTAAATATAAATAGGACATTTCTTTTACGATGTTTTCCATGTGGTGACGGAGTAAGAATAGAAAGAAGTTCACCACTACTTTTCTTGCCCGTAGGTGTTGTAAAAGACGACTAAGTGATACAATAAGCAGTTAATATGTATGCAAGAGAAGGAAAATTCGGTATAAAACCAATGCGTCTGACCAGTGTAGGTAGGTTAATTTTCCTCCTATCAGAGGAAGCTCAATAGTAAGATATATATGAGCTGAGATGATGAAGATGATGATGTGTATGGTATACTATATGTTACTTATTGATGGGAATCGTAAAAAACTGGTTGTGAAATCACCAGAAAAATGGGCAGCAGCACTCTATGCCAAGCGTAGCGGTTATGCCATTATAACCTTGGAGAGACCTACTTACAACAACGGATGTCTATAACCTGATGGATGGATAGATAAATAGAGCGATAGATACTATATAGAATTATAGATAGATACTATTCGGTCTAAAGTAGTGTTATGTTATCTACAAACATTGTGCTGTTGAGAAAATGTCCGTGTCGTGACGGAGTAGGAATACAATTTGCCATCCTCTTTCTTGCTCGTGGGTCTCGTAAAAGACAACTAAGGGATATAATATAACGATAACAACTATGCAAGAGAAAGATAAATTCGAGATAAAACCCGATATCAACACGTCTGACAAGCTTTATATAGTAGGTCGATTATATATTAGGTTAATTAATGTTCCACATTTGACCACCAGTATGAACAATCAGCACACCACATTCTCTGGGAGTGCGATCTCTGGCGTAACGAGCGTGATCATATGTTAAACAGTTTGCAGGTCTCCTCTGGAGTAATATACTATACAGACCTTGTAGAAACTCGAGAAAATTTCCGTGCGTTCAGGCGTTTCTGCCATACCTACTATAGCAATCAATCTTAAGGCTCACATATAGGCCCGGTCAAGCTCTCCCATATCCATGGTGCTGTGCTATCGTAGCTGCACATCCTCCTATTTATTGACTAACTAGTCAATTTTGCTTCATGTCTCCCGCATTGCATAGGAGGGAAGTGGAATCAATATTTTCCCAACTCCTCCTGTTTAACTTTTCTAATTAAATTTGTTGCGGGTCCCAAGACAATTAAAATCATCTTCCGGGACTGCCTGAGGGATCTATGGAGACCATTGTGGATCCTGGCTTACAGGAGTTGGTGGGAATGTGTAGTGGGATTAGTCCCAAAAAAAAGGAGGTCAATTACCCACCCAGTTTGGAAGAGACCCGAGTCCAGTAGTGAGTCGTTATTTTATTGAGAGAGATCATGATGATTTAAAGAATATTCTTGACATCCTCACAAATATTGTAAATGCGAATTGTAAGTTTGATTGTTACGTGTTCGGGCTGAAATTATGTATATTATCATTATGAAATTTGCGTAAACGTTATCAGTGGTACAGAAAAGGGCATAAGTCCCAAGGGATAGAGCGATAACTTTTAAACCGCCGCCATACGGCATAATACTCGAACGAAGCCTCGGTTGTATCTGGTTCAACATTAATTTATATCTACTAAAATAATATTAGCAGATTATTTGAAGCTAGTTTTCAGTTATAAACATTGTCTCAGCCTATATATGTCTCCTTGTTGGGCTCGAGCCTCCTCCACAATGGGAGGGAATTTGACCTACTATACCATGCTGGTCAGACATGGTGGTATAGGGTTTCATTTCGAGTTTTCATTCTCTTCCACAGATGTTATCTGCATATCCCTTAGTCGTCTTTTACGACATCCACCGGCAAGATAGGGAGTGGTGAATTGTATTCTTACTCCGTCACCACATGGAATTTATATCTACTAAAATAATATTAGTAGATTACCTACTTATTTGAAGCAAATTTTTAGCTATAATGTACTACTGGGAATTTACAAACTTAAAAAGAAAATTAATTACATAACATTTTTACTATCACCGTTGTTTTGTGAATTCAATGCTTATGGACTATAAGCATATTTTAAAAATACGTGTTTTAGCCCTTAGGTATGTTTTTTAATTATTAACGCTAATACACACGTGTGACATGGTGCCGTAAATTACTACAGAGTTTAGTGGTAATTTACCTTACCTCCATCAACGCTGTAGTCGACGATACCCTACACAAATATGTTTGTTTGTGCTTGGTGTTTGTTTCAGGTCAGTGTCTGCTATATTAAACTACATAAATAAAATTTTCGTCAAAAATCTACGTTAATTTATTGTAAAAAAATAAAATTTCGTTAAAATATTGCGTGTGGTAATGGAATAAGCATTCACGACTATCTTACCTGTGGATGTCGTAAAAGACGACTAAAGCATATAATACATACATACATACACACACATATATATATATATATATATATATATATAAAAGAAAGTCGTGTTAGTTACTACATTTATAACTCAAGAACGGCTGTACAGATTTGACTGAAAATTGGTGGGGTAGCTTAGAACCAGGTGACGGACATAAGATACTTTTTATCCCGTTTTTTTTTATTATGGAGTTTACAAGATTTCGCCAATAACTCTTTTATCCCGTTCGATCGCGTTCCTGTGTGACGTGACATAAAATGTCAAAGAGAATACAAGTCACTATACCTATAATGTATGAGTAATAAAAAAACGCAAATGACAGCTAAGAGTGATTTTGTCTATAGTTAAGTATGGTTGAAAATTTGATAGGTAATTATAATTAATAATTTTGTCAGAAATCAATAAAATCAATAATTTGTATTCTCTTTGAATCCTCATTAACAATGCCGCGACCAAGACGATCGAATCTTTCCCGACAAAGCTGTACCTAATGGTTCTTCCATTAGAGACTATATTTTCGGCAATTTAGAAAATATATTTACGAAAAAATTATGGCAGTGCGAAGTTCGCCGGGTCAGCTAGTATATAAATTATAAAAAATCTTAATATATATAAATTACGTGTCACGTTGTTTGTCCGCGATGGACTCCTAAACTACTTAACCGATTTTAATCAAATTTGCACACCGTGTGCAGTTTGATCCAACTTGAAAGATAGGATAGCTTACATCTTAATTTATAGTCGCAATATTATTTTATTGCAAATTATTTGTATTACCTATATATACCTATTATTTGACATTCACAATTATCTGTTAACTCCAAACGGTTTTAACAGATGGCGATATCTGTTGACTGGATAGAGTAATTAATTAATAGATGGCTCTGCTATGTCAAATCTACAAACGTGTCATATACGATTTTAACTTGCTTTTCTACATAGATGCCATTTGTAAAAAATATGGCGACCTCCATGACAGATGTTCTACTACAGTTCCACTTAAATAGTTTAATAAAATGTAATATAACAAAAACATTGGCCATAGCAACGCGTGGCCGGGTCTGTTAGTATATATCACATCTATGCAAGAAAAGAAACACTTGAAATAAAACCCTATGGTAACCTGTCTGACCAGCATGGTATAGATAGTAAGACTATTTTTCCTCATATTGTGGAGGGGAGGCTCGAGCCCACAGTCGGACGTGTATGACCTGCGATGAAAAACATAAATGTGAAAACGCAGTTAAGTTCAATATTATGATAATTATGGTGTAATTGTTGACTTTACCGTCAAAAGAGTTACAAATAGATGCCAAGTTCTGTAGATTATCCTAAAATTTATATATTAGAAAAACGTATATTATAAGGGCAATTCAAAACACAATTTCTTGTGTTTTTCGTCTACTACAAAAGTATTTGCTAAATAGCATCGTGTCTAGATACGTAAATGAGCACTTAATATGGCCTACCGAAGCGAGAATTGCGGTACAGGAATACGGGGCGCTGTTGTTTAAATTTTAGCTACGAGCCCGTTCTGCCCACAAGTCCACACCCTCACTCCCACGGCCTATTGTACGGTGAAACTTATTTACATCACAACAAACCAGCTTTGGCTTACCGCCATGTCATCTTCAGATAAATCGCTTATTTGACTATTGAAATGCGAGTTCTTGTTGTTAGTATAAAATCGATATTTCAGTGGTTTCATAAACATATTTTCTTAAGTTATTCTTGGGCTAGAGATTTAAATATGCTAAACATTTGTTTTGATATTATTAGCTCAGACTATTTGTAATTTTTTTTATTGCAAACGGTGGCAAATGAGCAAACATTACACCTGATGGTAAGTGACACTGCCGCTCATGGTACTTTGCTAGACCACTAACTCCCGTGAAGGAAGTGAAGGGAGTGCGAATGCGAGCAATGAGGTTCAGTGACGACAAAGACATAACCAAAACCCACCACACGTAAACACCCCTAGAAAGTTGCCCTCGCTCACCGAACTAAGCGCAGTAACAAATTGCTACTACTCAGGCGTCGATTTTCTGCAAAGGTGTAAAACTACTCCAAACGGATCTGCTCGCGGTTGTAGACAGACAACTGTCAACAGTGTGGTCCTACCACTCCTAGCATATAAAAGTAGCTACCTATAGATTCAAATTTATTAAAAATATATAAACTCAACGATAAAAATGTAATAAATGAATCGGAACAAACTGTTTAAAATAATAAAAGCAAAACTTTACGATATTTAAACGTACATAAAATATTTTCGCGAGATACTATAAAACCATAACAATAATTTGATTTGTAATTTCGTTTGCGGTAGGTAATGCAACAAAATGTGAACCGAGCAAAAAATATTATTTGTAATGTAATGGAACAGCACAATACCTACCTACCTACATCAGCTGAAATCTGATTCGTCAGACGATTGTTCATGCGATGCGTTACAATTTGAACGACAAGAGGATTTAGTTGATATAAATCGAGTCATTCCATTTTAATAAAAAGTATATTACAATTTCATATTACATATTTACAATTAAGGTGCCAGTTGATACGAATTGTGGGTAGCAATTATTTTTGAGATTAATTATTTTAAGCGAAAACTGCCTTCAAACTGCCTTTGGTGCCTTAGGTAGAACCGGTACTGTTGCCAGGACGTCAAAGGGGACGGTACCCCAAAAGAGTAATCCGCCTAATAAAAAAAAGGTTGAAGTACATGTAGTTAACTAGTAGTTTATAAGAAGCACCGTCTTGAAAAGGCCGACTTGTATATCCTATTGAATAAAAAAAATTCAAACCGGTCCAAGCGCCTTCGAGTAAGTGATAAACATACATATAAAAAAAATTTAAAGATTCCGACAAATTAAGAACCTCCTCCCTTTTTGAATTTGGTTAAAAAAACTTGCTAACCATAATAATCGTCGGTCGCGTATGTAAAGTCGATTATTGTTTTTGTAATCTAAATAATTACAGCGTATCCGGGTTATTATTCCCTCGTTATCATGTCGCAAATACTTTTCGAATTAAAATCGTCCCAGAAATTGTTTCTTTTCGTATTCGCAGAACGAGATAAGGACAGTACAATGCGAGAGGAAGGCATTACATTAATATTTCGGGCAACAAGCACTGGGTACTCCCGATTTATAGCGTGGTCCATATAGATTATAGTACGATAAAAAATTAATATGGCCTCAGAAATTAATGGTGAATTTAAACGACAGCTTGTGTATGTACATTTTATGTAAATCAAGTTGCGTGATATTAACCACGTTATCTATTACATTGCACTTCCAAATGACGCAATGCATTCAAACAATGCAATAGTTTTTTTTTACTCTATTTAGGGTCGACAATCAAGGAAAATTATTTTAGATATATTACGATGGTTGATTATATATAGTTACTTATTTTCTAAAAAGTAGGTACATTTTTGTTTTTTATATCTTGTGATGTGAAGTATATATTTGTAATATTAAAATAAGATTTTTATT
Source organism: Lymantria dispar (assembly GCA_032191425.1). Lineage (NCBI taxonomy): Eukaryota > Metazoa > Arthropoda > Insecta > Lepidoptera > Erebidae > Lymantria > Lymantria dispar. Next base: position 11,140,785 of record CM063448.1, read on the forward strand.
GAATCTATATGGCAGTAGATATTATGTTAATTACAATTGTTTTAATTTTATACCCGACCGCCAGTCTATTTGCGCGGAGTTGGAAACAGCTGGATCGATTTTTCAAGATAGGTTAGGTTACTTTTATTCAAAAAACGAAACAAATTCTGCAAAAAATAAATAAAACCAGGAACTGTGAATGGCTAATACAGGGAAACCTAATATTTTGACGACAATTGACATCGATGTTTGATTGAGATGCATTCTAAAAAGTGGTACGTAAGAAATTCCACAGGTACGCTAAAAATGGCACATAACTGAAACATAAATGCTAGTCTTATCTCAACGAAATTACAATAGTTGTCTTTCAATTCAATCGTGAACGGACTAAGTACAATTTGTAATATCATTCTCCTTTCATTGAAAACGGACTTCTGTATTAATACATGTACGATAGTGCGAAAACAGTTAATATTTTCTTTTCCAATTTCACTAAGTAACTACTTAGTTAATAATGACATTGATAATGACTTAAAAATTGATCTGACATTTACGTAAACTTTAAAAGTTAAAGGCTGATACGCGCAAAACAAAATGAATACTCCATTATATCCGCCCGTGACACCGAAAATGCATGCTTACATTTTTTGCTCGTCATACTTTGTGGAAATTGCGAGCGACACAAATATCTTGGTTCCATTACTCCTATAAGTATTACTTGAATTCTTTACATTTTACCTACAGATATCAAGCGAAGCGATATATTTTCAACTCATTTGACATGTTTTTGTCAATATGCACATTTTTATTCTCTCACGTCTCGTATCTTTAATGAGATAGGCAGAAGTACACTCATATTTCGTCATGTAAATGTAATTTCCACGTCCCTAATAGGGGACAATTCAATTGTCTACGGGCAGTTCAGTCAGTTTTCAACATTGTACATGCTATTGAAATTGATATATTTTAGACTGCATAATTCTTTTTTTATCAGAATGTATGATAAGAATGTGGTTCTTATAATCAGACGACGGTCAGTATCTGTCATAAATCTATGCTGCCAGTCAGTTTTTAGGCTATTAGTGTTAATAACACAGTCGTTACATATTTAGTGTAAGTTATTTTATCAATATAAAAAAATTATGCTAAATATCAAAATATTAAGGAACTAGGTCAAAACGAAAAAGATAATCGTTATACAAATAGACGCAGCCGGTGGGTGGTTAGGTGTCAAAGTATCGAGTATCTGTGTCGTAATGCGATCGGTCACGAATAGATATCGCTTATCGAATGCTATTTGACTAATGATAAACAGCGGATGCATCACGATGCATCGGCGCGTTCTACAAACATTTAATTACATAATCTTCAAGAAAAACGTATACTTAGTTCGGTTAGTAATAGCAGCTGTTAGTGTACCTAATAATTTGTATTTGGTTATCGTATCGCTGACATCTGCTATAACGATGGATTAGTTCTGTTAATATCCTTTAAAAAAATCGTTACAGATATTTAAGGGCATTCAAGAGAAGGAAATCTCGAAATAAAACCCAACATGTCTGAATAGCATGATATGGTAGGTCAATTTCCCTCCTATTGTGGAGAAGGCTTGGGCCCCGCAGTGGGATGTATATAAGATCAAATGAATGAATGAATGAATGAAGGACATCCAAAGAAACCTAACTTAATAGAACCACAATTATATTGTATTCATGAAGAGCTATTAACTATGAAACCACGGCAGTTAATAATGGCGCTATAAATTTATTTGCGTGTTATAATAATAATCATAGCTCGTTTAGCGGTTAAGAAGCGCCTAAGAATGCTTATAATGCCTTCGATCCCGATTATCATAAACATCCATTAGTGAATATGGAGATTCAAAAGTCATGGTACTCTAAACTTAGAATGTTATATATCCCGTTGGGTAGCGCAAGTGTTTTGGAAGTCATGATAAATTTGTTATTCTGTTGGATTTAACCGTGCAAGCAAATGGACTGCGAAATGATCTGTCAACTGACTTGAAATTGAGTTGAGATTATCTTACCGTTGTATGTCCCACTGCTGGGCTTAGTCTTCCTCTCTTATTGAAGGGAATTAAACCTACTATACCACGCTGATCACACGGATTGGTATAGGGTTATATTTCGAGTTTTCTTTCTCTTATGTTAAATGCTTATCGTATCCTTAATTATCTTTTACGACACCCACGGGCTAGATATAGGGTAGTGCATTGTATTATTACTCCGTCCCCACACGGAATATATGTATATTGCTACTATACAATGGCTGATTAAAAAATATTTTATAGGTAGTTCGGCAGTTTACTCTGAAATTCATTGCTTACAGGGTAAGTCAAAAGGGCTCAGACCACAATGTAATTGACAATAAAAAAGACTGCGAGTGTGATGATTTCAACTAAATTTATATTGTTGCAGTAGTGATTACATGAAATGACCAGTTTATTACGCGAATGCATGTCGTAAACTTCTCCACGTGTCTGGACACACGACGTATGTCGCTCTCGGTTCAGTGAGCAACACATTCCCGCAGGTGGGCGACTAACGGTCGCTACACAATGCAACCGGTTGCAAGACCAAGCGACAAACTATACGCTAAGGTTTCACCAAGCATGGCTATTCACTTCAAACACGGACCTGCCTTAAATGGTTACTGATGTTAATAGTGAAGGGTAGTTAGAAGTTCAATCGTAAATGAGTTAATTTACAATTAGTATTCATGGAATATTCAGATTGTGGACGTTGCTTATGCGGTATATTTACCTCTAGATTATGCTGTGACATTTGGCGGGAATATAAAAATGACATGTAATGGTTTTGTATTATGTTAAATTTCTATTCAACATCTTATTTTTTTAAATATTAGATTTAATTAATTTGATAGCATTTTGTGTAATATTATAATACATTTTTTTAAAGACAACATCCTGCACTAAGGAAATAATCCTTGTATTGAGGGGGACTTTACAAACATAATTAACGAACACAAATTACATCTAGACTCCGAACAATTTGTGGATTGCACAATGTCCTGCGTGGGATTCGAACTCCTGGCACCAGCATTGTAGGTCGGTATCTTAACCACTACGTCATCTGTGCATTATCAAGTATTAGAATTAATAGTGCTTAGCCAGCACTCAATGAAACGCAACGATTGCAGATATTGATGAACAGTTAACCTTTGAAAAAACTACGCAACATGACAAAACTGAAACACTTATTTCTAATTTGTGATTAAAATACTTATTGAGTCCAGTTTTGGACTGGAGTTTAAGACTGAATTTAATGAGTTTTCTTTTTTTTAGCCTCACAGAAAGCCAACCGAAAAAATATATTGCATCATATTAATTGGTGCTTAATTAATAATTATAATAATAAAGTGGCATTTTATCTAACGTTATGTAAAAAATACAAATAGGACACATAAAATAACAGTGCTTTAAGTGCGTTTTCATGTTTAACCGACAATGGCGGTGAAAATGTTAAAATGGTGATTTGACTGATGCACAAACATTTATGACTCGAACTATCTGAAATGGGGAAATTTTGATACTCATCTATCCGACAAATAAAATATTTTTTTCTGTATAAGCCCCTTAAAGGCACATATATATTGAAATTAATCTGATAATCTACCACCGCATCGGAACGCGGCTATAAGCTATGAAGATCTGCTAAGAAACATAGCGAGCTCGTATATTTTTTAATCACTTTTTTTAAATGGAATGTGTACAGTATAGCATTAGCTCCAGTGTGATGCTCTTCGACCGTGTGGTGACGGAGTAAGAATATTATTCACCACTCCTTATCTTGCCCGTGGATGTCGCAAAAGACGACTAAAGCACATATTAGTATATGCGTATAACATCTGCAAGAGAAGGAAAACTCGAAATAAAACCCTATATGTAAGTGCCCTTAAGGGGCCTATACAGAATAAATGATTTGATTTGATTATGCCCATATGTCTGACCAGCATGGAATAGTAGGTCAATTGCCCTCCTATTAGGCAGGAGGCTTGAGCCCAACAGTGGGACGTGTATGAGCTGAGAGGAGAAGAGGCTCTTCGATTTAGACGTTTTTTTAATCCAAAAATGTGTATTTGGATAGATTCCACAAGCGGCACCCCGATCATAACTTGACTACTAGAGCAACTATCATCCTTCTCATCAGACAGGTATATATATATATGCAATGCAAGCACAGACCTACTATAAATAAAAAAGAAACTGCTGCATGTGCTTCGTGCTGTTGATAATTAAATACTATTCGTGATAATAAATGTTGGAACATAAATAAACATTTTATACCGGTAATGGATATCATTTATCTAGTAAATAATTTTATATATATTCGAAGACCTGTAATAAAATCGATGGCAATACCTCGCCTGTCTACAATAATAAAACGGTCATGCAAGTTTTAAACACGTTATGTGTGAAGGGTGGCTCACCCTTGTATAAGACTCGTTTTATGGCTTTTAATAATTTGGCGGGTAAGCTAGCACTGATTGTTAAACAAGCAGCTGCTCACTGTTACAGGGATTAAAGGAATAAATAACATTTTTTTTTATTATTATTCACTAAGGTAAGCGTGGTGTGGCAGTGATGTGATTAATGATTGTTAATGATTGATTAATGGATAGAAGTCTAATATTTACTATAGATATACATAGAAGTCTAATAAATACAAGGTTAATTATGTATATGACTGATTAGTTAAATGCCACAGAGTGAACAAATACATATACTGATAATAATTACATAACTCTTATAGACGGCGACATTCATCGGGTGGTGACAGGTTATTAATAAAATTTGTAACCACTGGAGTGGTTGGTAGAGCCTTCCCATGGGAGTCGTGAAAACGGGCTAAGGAGGAACAAGCTTGCCGACCTGACGCTGCCGACCATCGCTAGGGCGATGCTCGACAGCGTCAAGAACTGGGACGAGGTCGCAGCCTTCTGCGAGGCAGTGATCTTGCAGAAGGGGTCGCGCGCGCGAGGAGCGCAGCCTCGATGAAGCGACCCGCCGCCGGCGACTGGGGCGGCGTAGGCGCGACTACCTGCGCGTTATGCCGCCCTAGCCGAGGCCGCGGGTGACGTGACCGGGGAGTTAGCCCGTCACCCGCCGAGAGGCCGACCGCGTGAGGAAAGACCGACGTCCTTCCCGAGGGGGAGACGTCGGTCGATGGGAGGGTACCCCAAATAGGGCGTATTCCGTCGGGCCGACCACTGATGACAAGTAACCCTGCTTCGGTGGTCGGCCCAACGGCGAAGGCGACGTGGTGTTTGGGTGGGTTGCGGGTGTGCGTGCTTACGCCCCTCTGTGGCCCCGGACGGAGTAGTGTGAGGAGTGCGCCGACTGCAGCCCACCCCCAAAAAAAAAGGAAGAACAAGCTTAGTGGATAACAGCGCATTTTTGAGAAGCTTAACACAAATTTTTCATGTCGTGACGGAGTAAGAATACAATTCAACACTCCCTCTGTTGCCCGCGGGTGTCGTAAAAGACGACTAAGGGATTAAATATGCATATAACATCTGTGCAAAAGAAACATAACTTGAAATAAAACCCTATACAAACACGTCTCGCGTGGTTACAGTAGGTTATTTACCCTCCTATTGTGGAGGAGGTTCGAGCCCAACACCGCGAAGTAAATGAGCTGAAATGATGATGATGAACACTAATTGCTATCGCAAACCCGACTGTTGAGCGTGGCAAACGTCACAATATCCCTCCTTTGTGGAAGGACCTATGTCCAAGCTGATGGAACCGTAATTCTAAGAGTCAATCGATTGCGGAGATCCAAACACTCTTAAGTAACAGTAAAATCCTAACTATTAACAGTTCACGATGCGTGAACTTCGATACCGCTGCGATATTGAATTTATAACTCTCATACATCATAGATTATGCAACCTACACCTGAAATCCATTTCAATAAATTTATATCTACTCATGTTAAGCTGTTCATTTTATCATAGCCGGTTTGTAATGAATGAACTTGGTATGGAGTTTCGAATCCATAAACGGTCAATATGCACGTTGGTCACAAAATCGTCTGCCGAAGTGCCGAAACCAGTAATACAGCGTTGTGCAGTGACAGGGTTCGTTCACCGCAAACGGGCTAGCCATAGCCACCGCGTAATAAATCATCTGTTACATGACGGCGTGACGTAAGTTAATGAAGGGTTAATGTTACAAATTTGCCATAACATGCCCATTATATATTTACATTATATTTATAATATTGTCGAATGTATACAGAAAACTTTTCCTGTGGTGATGGAGAAGGAATGCAATTCACCACCCTATCTTCCTCGTGGGTTTTGTAAAAGATGGCTAAGGGTCGTAATATAATATCTATGTAAAATAAGGAAAACTCGAAATAAAACCCTGTACAACCCAACTGACCAGCGTAGTAGAGTAAGTCAATTTGTCTTCTATTATGGAGGAGGCTCAAGCCCAGTAGTGGGACGTATGTAAGCTGTGATGATGATGATATAAAGAATTACATTTTGTATATCTTAATAATTATGTAGTTTTGATTAAAGAAAACCTTTAACCGTTGACGGTTTATACTAGTGAATTAGATGTACAATAATCCGACGCTAAAAATCCTGCACCACAGCTCAATTCGTCATATCTCACTTACAATACATATATCATCAACCCTTCATCGTTTAAACCAGGACGAAGGCCTCCAGCTGCGACCATTTCATGCCGCAGTAGTCTACGTTTTATTACTCTTCGGTGATGTTATCAGCTTACCTCCCTTACTCGTCTTTTACGATAACCCTCGGGAAGGGAGGCGGTGATAATGTAATCTTACTCCTTCATCATACGGATGGTAATAGGTCTTTACAACCTATTGAAATATTAAATTCTATTCATTGGATGCAGGGACAAAGACAACATTATTGATAAGGTGTTTATTATTAGTCTTGTTCGAACATACTTTAATATTACAAGATAATCAAACTTTCATTAATTTGTTGGGCAACTTACGAAATAAAAAACTTTCGGTATAACATTTGACAAATAATTTTCTTTGAAGTATGTTTCATCAAGCACCGTTAAGGAAAAATATGTATTTATTTACGAGCAGGGCTTACCTTTAAAAGCGGTTATTATCGCATGGACGTGAGTATCTTATCTAAATAATACGTTATTTTTAGGTACTACTACTCGTATGTTGTTGCTTGCATACCCTGTTTTTATCTATCCGATTTCTATCAAACATGCAATATAAGGAATAATTAGTACGTACTGCAATCAGTTAAATTTCAAATAGTTGCAGTTCACATGCACATTTCAGGATTGGATTTATCGCTTGTAGAATTAAATATTTATTTGTTGTGAAAGGTAATTATTCCTATAGCGACAGAGAAATACTATGTATATGTACACTACTCTTTTGTTTCTGGCGAGTCATCATCATCTTGCTCTTATCCCAATTACTTGGGGTCGACGCAATATGTCATCTGTTTTGACATATTGCAAAAAGTTTCGGCAATGACTTTTATGACCGGCCGCCTGCCTGACGTCAACCCTCCTTGGGAATATAATCGTTGACCCAAATGGTACCAGATGGAGTTGGTCCGGGTCAATCTAAATAACTCTTTTGTTTCTGGAGAGTATGATAGCAAATCGACTTTCTTTTCTGGCGGGTATATTATGGAAAGAAATAAATATATAGTGTCGTTACAATTGAAAATAAAATCGAAACAAAAACAACGCACAACGTCTATATAGCTAACGAGTATACCTACTGCTTATCTTTCTGAGGGTGTTTGGGTGTGGTGAGTTTTTGTGATGTCTTTAGTTTCACCAAGCATTCACACTCCTTTCACTAAGGTGATGTGGATATTTATTTTCGCGCTTCCTCAGGTACTGGAAAAGTTTTAAATATATACATCTCTGAAGCTCCAGTAGTTAAACGAGAAAGAAACTCAGTTTTGTTACAAACTTAAATTATGTATAGGTACATACACAGCATTAAAGTTTGTTGTAAAGTCTACAAAATTACTGAACAAACTAAATATATACGTGTCTTTAATAACTGGCAGACAAAGTCTAAAGTTAAATCTGACAAAGCATATATCTTAGGAAAAATTGCAGAATGAATGGCGCAATAATTACCTATACTAAGCACCAGTGTAAACGTTTAAAAGGGTAATCTCATGGAGCATTATAATATAAGCTTGAAATGTGAAAATATTGTGTAAATTTATTCTTCATTCTGTGCATACGTTTTACAACATATAAGGAATTTATTCTTTCATAACGGTACGTGATATCAGCACAACGACAGCTTAATGAGGAGAGCAATAAGCTGACTCACTGAGGTTTCAGGAGTTTGAAATTCAGATAGAAGTTTACGTTTTAATTCGTAACTTGTTGAAGGAAAATAATGTGCGGAAACTTGTACACGTACGAATCCTATAAGAAAAGTTCTCAAAGACATGGGGCATCTACGCCTACAAAAGTACACTAAGCCGTTGCTTATGCATGTCTCGCAAATCTACGATAATTCCTACAGTATATGAAAACCCGCAAATATTCTTACATCTGGTCCAATTTTAGAATATCGTTTTCTTATTGGATTGCGGAGTTCATACGACAGTTGACAAATGATATTCTGTTGAAACTAATTAGAAGACTAGATAGCCCGCAACAATATGCTTGTGACCAACATACGCTCGGGAATTAATAAAGGTTCGGATTATAAAATTAAATAAGTACAAGATAACAGAGCGTAAGACCTGAATGCCACATATTTTATTGTCTATTCATTAGTTCATTATTTTCAAGAGTGCTCTATGGCTCTTGAAATGCATGTAACACGAGACGAAACATGACATGACCGAGGTTATCCTGTGAAACACTTTTAACAGCCAAGTCATGCTTTATAATAAAGGCACCACTCGAAGATACCATTTGAAATCGATTCAATTTGTCCAACATACCTTCGTTATTAAGAATCGTGTCGATCGTATCTTCAAAGAAATATTTGATGCAATAGAAATACATGTACCACCAACATAGAAATAAATCTGGCTGCACTAACGAAGCAATTCACAAAAGTTGCAAAGAACATCCGCCTGTAATATAAATAAACTAATCGAACAAGGGTATGCAATACGGATGAGAGGCAGCTTGTTTTGCCCATATTGACTGGACTCGAAGCTTCCAATATGTAGTAATACCGGGTACGTGATACTTGGACACAACGGCATTGCTAATGAGCTTGAAACGGAACTGTGTCGATAAGTTAAACATGATTGATTGGGAGTGCTGTTGAAAATGCTCTTGTTATTTAACTTTGTACGAACAGCGCCAGATTCTCGTCCATAATGCATTCATGAACACCGAAAGTAATAAGCTCTAATTGAAACTCGTTTACGTAACTGGTGGAACATCTTTAAAGTCGTAATTCGAGACCACTAATATAACGAATTCGTCAATGTGGACTCGCTTTAAAATCTACCAATTTATAAACTTATAAACTTTATTTTGTAGCTTAAATATCAGTTCGTTGATACGCTCTGATCGAGAGGATAAAGGAAGATGATAGATTTGGTAAACTTTGCGTCTGCACATCATTAACATTTAGCATTGCCGTTCACGAGTGGAAATAAGGTTCTCCTAAAGAACACCAGAAGACGCCGTCCTGAACTGCCCACATTCAATGATTCCCAGCCACTTTAATCAAATCGTCAGTCCACCTGGTGCAAGGCCGTCCTACATAGCGTCATTCAGTCTGTGGTCGCCACTTGACGACCTTTCGTCCCTAGCGATTATCTGTTCGTTGAGAGAATGTGGCCTACCCATGACCACATTAGCATGCTAATTCTGTTCGCATATATTAATTATTAATTCAGTAAAACTACCTACATAATACATATACTATATGTGTAGTTTTGTGATTCTTGTACCTTTGTTTATTATTATATAGTATAGAGATTAAAACTTAAAAGAAGAGCAAAAGAAGTACCAGCATAAACATTTTTGGATCCAAAATATTCCACGTAACAGCGAACAAAAATAATGTGCATTATTTGAAAGAGATATTTGTAGGATCCCAAACAAATAGTTTTGCCTCGTATTACAAAACTATTTCTAACTACTATAACTAACTAGTTACATCTGAGAAGCTCGCAAAATTGCCTCTGAGATTTTTGTAAATGATCTAAATTCATACAGATTAAATAATGGTTCGACCCTTAGAATAACGTATAAAAGGTAAGTCCGCGCACAAAAAATGAAGCATTTAAATTGGAGCCTAATGGTGGTTACGCCGGACCGTTCCGTAGTGTATAAGGTCACTGTACTGCAAGTAAGTACGCAAATCTTAAAAAATAAATAGGTAACTATGACGGTTTGTGCATTCAAAAGGTGTCATTTGAAAAACATAAAAAGTGTATTAACATTATTTTTAAAAGTATTTCGTCGATTTGTTAATAAAAACAAAATTATATTTCATAATTTGTACAGTGGTGTGCGTGTGTACCTGTGTAACCGCCTGCACGCATGTAGTATTTTTGGCTTCATGTTTTTGATCGCCTAAGTACCGACACTATCCTTCTATACGTTATTATTCTAACCATTATTATTAGAAGCGATCGTCACCGATGATCACGGTTAAGTGGCCTAGGTGTGTAGAGGGACATATTTTACAATTGTAATTTGTAAAGTTCTCTAGGGTTTTGTACTCTGAATTGTTTATTATAACAAACTGCTCCTCATGAAAATTATATTGTAAAGAACTTTTTCTAAGCCCACGTAAAGTTCAACGTCAAATAAACCAATAATCGTACACACCCGTAAGTATATCCTAAAACATTTTTTAAATAAATTGTTCATGGTTTTTATGTAACGCTATGTAGAAAGCGTTGATGTAAACATTCGTGAATCAGTTGAAAGCTACCCACGTACTTACGGTCGTATTGAATGGAATCTACAGGACAAAAACGAGAGTTATTCAGAATGATCACACTTTATATAAGTTGAGCGTAAATTTTAAGTTGTTATAAAACATACATACACAAGAGCATACTAAAAATACATATTCCATTTGTAGGGCTTGTAAGTATTGCAGGATAAAACGCAACAGAGGTTTTCCTACTATTTTACGGATTCCATCGCGTTAATATTTGATTTTTGACAGCCCGACGTTTTGAATACTTTACAGCACTCATGGTTTTGGGCGGACTCTGCTTTTTTTGTGATAAGCTATGGTATGGACACACCGCGGCCAATCGGTTCGAGGCCACGGATGAGCGGCGCGCGGCTCTAGAGCCTACGGACAATAGGGAGGGAATGGGAACGGAGGGAATACGGACAATAGGGAGGGAATACAATGGTATTACCTCCCCATCGCCATAACAGAGGCTCTCCTACGAAAGTGACCGTTTCGAATCGAAACATTCGACTGTCATCGCCTAAGAGTTTACCATCAAAACATTTTAAACAAATTATTCATCATCCAATCAGTCTTCTTATGAAATGTATAGTATGGCGTCAGGTTTGATTAAAAGAAATAACTTATCTTTGTCACACTATCGTAGCATGAAAAACACGAGTGGCTGTCAATTTTAGGTTAAGATTAGTCTCGTTGGTAAATTATATATTTAAATAACATAATCTAGTTTTAAATTTCGTAGATGTTTTGTGCGATATCTGAAAGCGAAAGACGATAAATATGGGCCAAGAAACTATGTCGCAAAAAAGTCGCTTTATTTTTACATTCCTGCGGGTAAAATGTTTCTGAAGTGACCCAACCGACCATAAACTCTTGTAAGTTCTGTGTTCTATTCTAGTATGATACTTCTGCGAAACATTCTCAGATAAAACTACTTTACGGATTTTATCGCGTTTGTATTTGATTTTTGATTACACGACGTTTGAACACTTTGCAGCGTTCATGGTCACGGGCGGACTAAGATGTCTCACATCCAACAAGTCAACGTTACTACAGAAAATTTATAATTAACTACCCGATACAGAAATTAGTTATTAAATATTGACCCACATTTTGATGCAAATTTATTGCCAGTGTAAGAAGAAAATGATTCTATATGAAAAAATTATATTGTTTATGGTTAGTAATTATCTAACATTAAAATTCATTGTGAATTTTAATGGTGAATTGTATTCTTACTCCGTCACCACACGGAAAGTAGAACGTATATGAGCTAAGACTAATAGCTCCATGAAAGTGCCTAAGTGTTAATTTTCAAATAGCCAATATTATAGAAGGCCGTAATTGTCTGTAATTTACAGTGCAGGAACGAAATGAACGTTAAATCAGAAATGCTTCAGTACCTATTACCGAGATAATGAAATATTAGAAGTAAATGCCGACCGTACACGATTTACCAAGTAGCGTAAATCCACGTAAAACGTTATTAAGCAACCGAAAATGGAGCCTAAATAAGGCTATATAAACATAAACTACTGTAAATCAATCCATTTCTTTTACTTTTTGATTTGTAAGCATATTAAAGGATTTCTTCAAAGGCAATTTTACCAACTTCAAGAAGGCCATATACCTGAAAAATGGCACACGTGTTAAAGGTAAATAAATGATGGCGACATAATAAAAAATTAAGAAAACAAAAAGGTAAGCCTATTTTATTTTTCTTTTATGTGGGACTAGGGATTTTATGGAGAAATGTTAAATGATGTGTTTTTACTTCTTTCCGTGTGATGACGGAGTAAGATTACAATTCACCACACCCTACCTTGCCCGTAGGTGTCGTATAAAACGAATATATGTTGCACGACGAATATTTTGTTGCATACATCCATGCAACAGAAGGAAAATTCGAAATAAAACCATATACCCACCAGTCTGGTATCCAGCATGGTATGATAGGTCATTTTCCTTCCCTTTGCGGAGGAGGCACGAAACTAACAGTAGGACGGATGAATAAATGAATCTCCTTTTGCCTTTCAGGTATAAAAGTCTATGATGAAAGTAATATGAGAAAATTATCTAGCGAAATTGACCTACTGTACTAAGTTGGTCTGACGAGTTAGTATAGGGTTTTATTTCCAGTTTTCCTTCTCTTGCTTAGATGTTATCTACATATTACATCCCTTAGTCGACGTTTACGACACTCGCGTGAAGATAATCACTACAGGAAAAGTACATAGTTACATGGTATGTACCTTCGAATTGCAATCAATGTTGCAGATAAATAATGATTTTATTAGGTCATGCGCACCCCATTGTTGAATACGGGTCTCCTTCAGAATGAGATGGAAATAGAAGTTAACGCCAACTAGGAAGTTTAATATAAGGTTTTATTTCAGCTTTTCCTTCTCTTGTAAAGATGTAGTCTGATTATTCTAGTACTACGATAGGCGGATAATGACAACAGGTTATCGCTATACGACGGGTCCGGTACCCGAAAGAAGTTAGGTATCAGTAGTCGCCCTAATAGAGAGAATACACGGGTTATATGGTCGCGCACCGCCTTTCTTCTTCTCTATCGTCGCCTCGGACGGAACGGACAACGTGCGCCCTGATCTTATTAATTCGGGTGACCGGACCGGGGATTCAGTCGGGCACCCACGGACAGGTTAGCCTCGCGATGGCAATTGGCATCCCGGGTAAGGGACGTCGATGGGAGAGAGTACTCCCTCGGGGTATTCCGTCTGGCCGACCTCTAAAGTCAAGGAACTCTGCACCGGTGGTCGGCCCAACGACGAAGGTGACGTGCTACATGGATGGGTTACAGGGCCTCGCGCCACCCCTCTGTAGCCCCGGACGGAGCCGGGTGGCGGGTGCGCTAACCGTATCTCACCCAAAAAAAAAAAGAACTTATTAATTGTCAAAAAAAAAGGTATGGAGTGCTGCGCCGACCTTCCGAACGCCCTGGATGGATTAGCAGTAGTCCGATCAAAAACTGCAAAAAATTTGGTAACCTCTTACAACATCTGTGGGAAAGAAAGCATTACATTGTATTATTACATCATCACCATACGGAAAAGTGTCGAGTGTATGCATATTAACGAAATTAAAGTACACACTTTTAATATGAATGCTAATATAAAGCCATTCCATTGTTATAACGAATTATATAGCAGTGGGACTGTCCATAGTAAATTTTTGGCACTACGTTTGTTGTATTACAAAAAACAACAACAGAACCAATCATCATTTAAAGAACTTGTGGCAATCGAAAGGGTAACAAATATTCATTGTCCGCACAGACAAAGATAACACGGTGATCTTCCTATTTGTGTCGGCGAAATGCTGTTACATTTTATGACCATATTTTCTTAAAGTAATGAGTAATTGCCGACCTTATGGCCGCCCATATCAAGCCAAAATGCAATAAAAGTACTTATAAAGTAAAATAATACAGTAAAAAATCTTACTCAGCTTTAGTACCAGCGTGTGTGTATTTTAGTATCCTGTTGTGATTTGCGGCGGTTTCCTTTGGTTGTTTTTGGTCTATGGTTTGATGGTGGATAATTCGCTTTAGAATATAGGTACTCTTAATAAAGCAATAAATTCTGCAAGTCATCATCATCATTTCAGCCTATTGCCGTCCACTGCTGGACGTAGGCCTCCCTCATGTTGGCCGCGGAGCGGGCACGCGAGGCACTTGCGTCCGCAGACTCGCTCCGCCGGCGGCGACCAGGGAGGAGGAGACGCCGTTATGCGCTCCTCCTCCCACCGCCCTGAATGATGACAGGACGTGGCCAGACGGCCAAGCGTTGGGGTGTCGGGGATAGAATGTCATCAGACGATCTCTCCGGCACCTCGTAAAAGCGCGGAAGGGGCCGCTGTGGTTTTAGTGGGTATTTCAGTCACTTCTGTGGCCGGCGAGTCCCAAACACACTCTCCCCTGTCTGTAACCGGCGGGGGATAGTGCGTAAATGCATTTCCACAGCGTGAAAAAAAAAAAAAAAAGCCTCCCTCATGTTACGCCACAATGTGCGGTCCTGTGCCGCCTGCATCCAACGACGCCCAGTAGTTTTCACTAGGTCGTCGGTTCACCTAGTGGGGGGCGACCTACACTGCGTCGTCCGATACGTGGTCGCCACTCATAACCGACATAGCACGAATGCTGTGTCGGTTACACCCGTTCTTCTGCGGATTGCCGTATTCCGGATTCTATCTCGCTGAGAAATGCCGAGCATAGCCCGCTCCATAGCACGCTGAGCGACTTTGAGTCTTATGAGGCTTAGTCTTATCTTCTTATGAGGCCTACATTTAGGGACCACGTTTCCGTGCCGTAAGTCATCACTGGTAACACACACTGTTCGTAGACCTGTGTTTCAGACACTGAGGTATGTTGGACGAGAAGATCCTCTTAAGTTTCCCGAACGCTGCCCAACCGAGTTGGATTTGTCGGCTGACCTCTTTCTCGAAATTGAATCTACCTAACTGGACTGTTTGTCGTAGGTAAACACAATGATCGACAACTTCGAGAATCGCATTGCCAACTAGGACCGGTACAGGAATAACATGGTCATTTGACATGACTTTCGTCTTGTCCATGGTCATTTGACATGACTTTCGTCTTGTCCTTGTTCATTCGTAAACCCACTAGTTGGGATACCCTGCTGAGATCATTAAGCATTGTGCCAAGGTCCTCCATGGATTCTGCCATAACGACGATATCGTCTGCAAATCGAAGGTGAGTGATGTATTCGCCGTTAATATTGATGCCGAGTCCAGTCCACTTCAAGAGCTTGAAGACGTCTTCCAGTGCAGTGGTGAACATTTTCGGAGAGATGACATCTCCCTGTCTCACGCCTTTCTGCAACTGGATCGGTTTCGTACTCTTATCCCGGATACGGACCGACATTGTGGCGTTCTTATACAAGCACTTCAACACTTCCATATAGCGATGGTCGATTTGGCACCGCTGAAGGGACTGCAGCACCGCCCAAGTATCGACTGAATCAAAGGCTTTTATGAGAAAACCCACAAACGCTAAACACCGATTATACTCCTCGGTCTTTTGTATAATCTGCCAAAGCAGATAAAAGTAAGTAAAAACAATAAATTCCTAAAGGGGCAGGCCAATATCATGAAACCTATAAACGTCATTTCATTGGTACAAAGATACATAGTCTTTTATGTAAGACAAGTAGTGCTACAATAAAATTATATGTTTTTTTAGTTCTATTTCTAATTTCAATTGTGATGGATGATCCATGGAAGTCGAAAGTGGCAAATAATATTTTAATAAAATGTCATTGTCTTAAATTAATCTGTCTTTTGAAATCCAAGTCGGAAATTAAATGAAACATTAAATTTCATACTAGCCATGGTCTTGATACGCTGTGCCAAATGAGATAAGACGCCGCTGAAGCTAATAGAAACCGCTAATGATCTGTCAAAAAGTTTTCATAGCGAATACTTAGATAAATATAGGTATGTATAGTATATATGTATGTCGATACGGTGCCCAACCACATTAAATGTTGATTTGGTTATAGCGATTGTATGTTTTCGATAGACCTTCTAAAACTTATTAATATTAATTTATTTTAATCAACTCCAAATTAATTTTAAAGTTTCAATACTGATTGATAAATTTTGTTAGTCTTTATGGCGAGGGCAGAATACCACAAAACCTTCCTGTCTTGCGGGAAGATGATGAAGCTGTTAACAAAACTGGAAGAAAAGAAAAAGGTCCAGTGTTCAGCCACCACAAAAATATACAAAAAAATGCTAGTCCTGACTGATTTCGAGTCTTGCACGCTAAATACAATTGAAGATAAGAATATGGGATTTGAACCGTCGTTCCTTTTTTGTAAAGCACACTAAGAAACTGCGATAAGTTATCCCTTACTTTGAACGGTACTTTAGAAGCAGTATAAGAACAAAAAATTGTATGGAAGAAGATCTTTATTATGGCAAGGATTTTATTAGAAATAATACTAAATACACGCGCGATAAAATCTGTAGTGTTACAGTGCAACCTTAATATAACGTACCTCAATATAACGACTTCCTCGATTTAACAAATTCTTCGTAATCCCCTTGAATTGTCCATAAGAGTCAATATAAAATATACCTTTACATTGCGAACATTCTTTGCGTACAACCTCTTTATAACGAATTTTCAACTATCAAGAAAAAGTATTCATACCTCTAATTAACGAATTTTGCCAACCCAAAACCTTTATATAAAGTTTCCACCAATAATATAACTCTTAATCTTATAATGTGATTCATGTCTCGACATGTTTCGACACGCTTTTGTTTGTAAAGTAATCATTGTTGTTTTGATGGAAAGTAATGTAAACACCTCTGCTCGTCACTATTGTTAAAGATTTAAGTTAAAATGGCTCAGAAACGTAAAAGGTGTTCCTTATCGGTCGCAGAAAAGCGAAACATCATTAATTATGTTGACCAAAATCCCATGACGAAAAAATTAGACATAGCTAATAAGTTCGGGATTCCCGCAAGTACATTGGCTACAATTTTAAAATCTAAAGATAAGTTTTCAGAAGAAAGTGGTTTGAATGTAAACATTAAAAGATTAAAATCATGCGAGTTCAAAGACGTAGAGGAATGTGTGTTAAAGTGGTTAAAACAGTGCCGAGACAAAAAAATCCCAATCGGAGGCCCTATTCTTCAGGAAAAGGCTCAGTGGTTTGCATTAGAATTGGGACATGAAGGGTTCCGTGCTAGCAACGGGTGGCTTCAAAATTTTAAAAAACGAAACGAGGTTGTTTTTCGAAAAATATGCGGTGAAAGTGGTAGTGTTAATGAACAAGTATGTGATGATTGGAAAGACAAACTGGCAGAGCTGACCACCGGATACGATCCCGAAGACATCTTTAACGCCGATGAAACTGGACTATTCTATAAATGTTTACCTGACAAAACCTTATCATTCAAAAGCGATAAATGTAATGGTGGGAAAAACAGTAAACTTCGCTTAACAGTACTGCTGGGAACAAATTGTACCGGGACTTACAAACTAAAGCCACTCATCATCGGAAAATATCAAAAACCGCGATGTTTTAAGAATGTCAATAATCTGCCAACAGATTACACGTCCAACCATAAGGCTTGGATGACCAGTGATGCTTTTTGCAATTGGCTTAAAAGTCTGGATAAAGAGATGAAGAAAAAAAACAAGAAAATTCTAATGTTCATCGATAATTGTACTGCACACGGAGAAATTCCTAACCTGAAAAATATAAAAATAAAGTACTTACCTCCAAATACCACTTCAAAACTACAACCACTGGATCAGGGCATCATCCAAAGCTTCAAAATGCATTATAGGAAGGAAGTTGTCATACGATTTCTTGCTGATGTTGAACGTCAAACACCAACTACAATTGACGTTTTACAAGCCATGTGGATGATCGCCAAAGCTTGGAATTTAGTCATTGAAAAGACCATTGCAAACTGCTTCAAGAAAAGTGGGTTTAAAGTAACATGCGAAGATGAGGAGGACGATTTTCCAGTCGCAGAACTTGCTAGGACCTGGCAAAGAGTTCAAGAAGAATTGCACCTTCAAGAGACTGACTTCGAAGACTTCGAAGACTTCGTTACCTTTGATAATGATTTGGCCATCTGTGGAGAACTAACTGATGCTGACATCGTCACATCTGTGTTGCCAGTTACTAATGCAGAAGCGGATGAAGACGAGGAAGAAGAGGGTGAAATTGATGAGCATAACTTCACAATAAAAGATGCTTATAATGCTTTGAATACAATAAAATCTGTGTTTCTCAAAAAGGGAGGTTTGAGTGACGATGTAGTGAAAGCCATCACGAAATTAGATTGCGCTTTGGATGTCATAACTCATACCGGTGGTAAACAGACAACTATCAATGACTTTTTTCTAATCAATGAACAAAATTGAGATTAAGCTACTATAACCACATTGTTAATTGTTTTTGATTATTAATGTAATAAAAAAAAATTATTATCTACCTAATTGTTTTTAAATACATAGCAAATACATATAGTAATTTGATGAAAATGTGTTATTATTTATTAGTAGAAGTTGTTCGCTATAACAAGATAAGTACGTAATATTGAGGTGAATAAAACTATTCTTTTACCTCTTTATAACGAATTTTAGACCAATCTAACCTCAACATAACAAACCTCAGTTCAACGAATTACTTGATATTACGAATATTTTCTTGTTCCCCTCCGATTTGTTATATCGAGGTTGCACTGTATTTATAATGTGTAATACTCGCGTAAACATCAGAATTAATTATAATACTAAACACTTAAATAAAATTTACTTTTTTTTAAGTTTAATATTTGATGAGTCCAATATTTACGCTAACAGCTGCTTTGTTAAGTTGAAAGTGTATCTTGAAAAGTTCACAAATAAATTACACCGGTCAGTCTCACAATGCATTCCTAGTTTAAAGCCTTCGGGCAGCTCAAAACGATTCAAACTAGAAACAAGGTCAACTACTAACCATTCAAGAATTGGTCACAAATACCTCTTGAAACGCTTAAAACACAAGCTTAGAACATAATTCAAATAATTTGACCACATTAGGCAACATTCTCGCATGTAGGCAATTATTATATTTTTTCTAAATATAATAATAAAGTAAGTAAGTAAGAGAAACTAACTATTAAGATGAAATTGAGGTATGTAGATATTTACCTACCTATAATGACCGCACCAACTTTTACTTTTTTATGTTTGGAGGATAATAACATCAGATAATCATAATGATCTAAGACTAGCAGTGGGTGAAAAACACTATTAATAAAATATATTTAGGCAACAAGGTTCAAAGTCAATCCCTATGGTAATAGGAACCTTAATTACAGCTTACAACAATCCATACTAATATTATAAATGCGAAAGTAAGGATGTTTGTTTGTTTGTAACGCTTTCACGCTTAAACCACCGAACCGATTTCAAAAATTCTTTCACCAATGGAAAGCTATAATATCAGGGAGTAACATAGGCTATATTTTATCCCGGTATTCCCACAGGAACGGGCACTACGCGGGTTTAAGTGACTGAAACCGAAGCGAAGCGAGGGCGGGTTGCTAGTATTTTATAAATAATAGCCAATCAATAAAAATTTTATACTATTAGATCATTGGAAACAATCAGCAGTTCTTAAGAGCGCATTTTAAGATAACAAGCCATAAGAGCTTGTATTAAAACGTGTAGGTACAAATTACACAGGAAGAAAGCAGAATCATATCGCAACGTACATCTTAGGCATTAGAACAATATTACCGACTCCACCTACAGGATATTGCCATAACATTTAACTTAGTAATTGTTTCCTAGAACAGTGTTTCTCAATTTGTACCTTATACTATACATTATTTTTACGGAGCTTGGTGTTATAACTGCTTTCTAGCCTAGATTATACATTACGCTTCATTATTGGGCAAATCTTTAAGAGAATTTTGAACTACTATAGCATACTGGCCAAATGCGATGGCATAGATAACTAGTTAACAAATTGGTGAGTTTTACCATGGAACCTAATGGTCGCCTCCAAAATTTACAAATTTTAAGAGATTGCCCATTATAAGAATCAAGTCAATAATAAGAAAATTAATCAGTTACACGCAGCACGTATCAGTTATAGTTCACATTATTTTTGTTTGAATGATTATTGAGGTGCAACTTATGACACTGCAATTCAAGTGCTAGAGGCTATCCTCTTGTATGCTTGCCTTATGGAGGTAATCCGATTCACCAGGAGCGAGTGCCGTGAAAAAATACTCACGCACACGTGTATGTTCCACAACTAAAACCATGAAGTGATAATAGCCAATATCTTGGATTATGGCGGAATGCCTAACTAATATTTTTTGCCGCCGTGGCCGCCGCTCCCCAGGCAGGAGCCGGCAGAAAGGGGAAAAGGTCGCGCAGGGGCCTCAAGTCGCCGAAGACGGCCGCGGTGGTCATCACCGTGCTGCCTGAGGCGGCTGAGAGGGGCCTCAACTATGATGCCGACCTAAAACGCGCCCGGCGGGAGCTGGACGTCTCCAACATCGGGGGCGTCGAGGCGAGGACCCGCAAGGCCCGGACAGGGGCTCGAATACTCGAGTTCCCTGGGGCCGAGGGCGCGAAGACGGCCGATAGTTTGGCCACGATGTTGAGGGGGCTGTTCGGGCCGGAGGATGGTGTCCGAATCGCCAGGCCTGTCAAGTGCACAGAGATGCGCCTGACGGGCTTGGACGATTCCGTGACGGTGGAGGACGTCCGGGAGGCCATTATGGCGCGTACCGGATGTGCCTCGGACACCGTCCGGATTGGCACCATCCGCCCTGGTCCGGGCGGTGTCGGTGCTGCCTGGGTGCAGTGTCCGGTGGAGTCGGTCAAGCAATTGGCCGACTCAGGCAGGCTCCTCGGGGCTGGAGCTCGGCGCGGGTAACCGTGCTAGAGCCCCGGCCCGCGAGGTGTTACAAATGCATGGCGGTCGGGCATACCCGACCGACATGCAAAAACTGCTTTGACTGCAGCGGGCTATGTTTCCGTTGCGGTCAGACCGGACACCAGGCGGCATCGTGCTCTGCGGTGCCCCACTGCCCCGCGTGTGCGGCAGGCAATAGGCCTGCCAAACACCGCATGGGCTCTGGGGACTGCAGACCCTCGGCATCGGCCCCGAAGGGGCGGGACGGCCCATTGACCGGGCCAGTACCCGCTCCGAGCGCGGCCCGATCGCCAGTCAGCGCGGAGGAGGTGACGATGGATACGGACCGTTAATGGACCCCGTATCCATTCGTCTCCTCCAGGCCAACCTCAACCACACCGCCGGTGCGCAGGACGTGTTCCTGCAAGCCATGGCGGAGTGGTTGATAGGAGTAGCCGTAGCCGCGGAGCCGTACGTGGTGCCCGACCGGCCTAACTGGTTGGGTAGCACCGATGGCACCGTGGCAATCGTCGCCTCCAGGTCGTGGCCTTCGTCGCCTCTGACCCTTAGGGACAGGGGCGTCGGATACGTCGCGGCGGACTGGGGGGAGATTACGCTCCTCGGAGTCTATCTCTCCCCTAACTGGAGTGTGACCGATTTCGAGGCCTTCCTCACCATCATGGAGGCCTCGTTACGGCGAATGGCATCGCGCCAGGTCTTCGTCTTGGGGGACTTCAACGCCAAGTCCGTGGCGTGGGGGTCTCACCGGACGAACGACCAAAGACGGGCGATCGAGGAGTGGGCGGCGGCACTGGGCCTCTGTTTGTTGAACAGGGGCTCGGTGCATACGTGCGTGCGACAACGGGGCGGGTCGATAGTGGACCTTTCGTTCGCTAGCCCCGAGGTCGCCGCACGAGTGGGGAGCTGGCGCGTCGTGGAGGAGGTGGAGACCTTGTCGGACCACCGGTATATCCGGATGGAGGTCTCCCCGGCAATCCCGACGCCCAGCAGGGGTCACGGGGCGGATGGACGTCCTGGGTTCCCGCGATGGGCTGTGGGTCGCTTAGACCGGGACCAGCTGGCGGAGACAGCCATCGTTTACTCGTGGCTGTCCTCTGCCAACCAGTCGGACGGGGTGGACGCCGAGGCTGGCCGCATCCGCAGTGCGTTGACGCAGATCTGCGATGCGGCCATGCCCCGGGTACGGCGTCCGCCCCCGAGGAGGGCGGTCCACTGGTGGTCCCGGGAGCTGGCGGATCTCCCTCCGGGCCGCGTGCATTCGCACCCGGAGGGCCTACACCCGCAGCCGGCGGCGCCAACGCGACGCGGAGCGGGAGGCCTTGCTGTATGAGGGCTACCGCAATGCGCGGTCGGCCTTCAGGCTGGCCGTCCGCTCCGCCAAGGACGTCAGTCGGCAGAAGATGCTGTACGGTCTCGACCGTGACCCCTGGGGACGCCCCTATCGCGCGGTGCTGAATAAGCTCCGCGCGCGGGGCCTTCCCCTCACCGAGACTCTCCAGCCCAGTCTTCTCACCCGGGTCGTCGAGGATCTGTTCCCGCGGCGGGCGGAACACACGCCCCGGTCATGGCTCCGCCAGACATTGACCGGGAGGCCGACGACGACAGTGTTCCGCCCATCACGGAACTCGAGATGGGAGTGGCGGTGGCGCGCATGTGGGCAAAGTCCACCGCCCCCGGGCCCGACGGTGTTCCTAACCGCGTGTTGGGCCTGGTCCTCGACCACCTGGGTCTCCGCCTCAGGGAGCTGTTCGACGCGTGTTTAGCGTCCGGACGGTTCCCTGGGTGCTGGAAGGAGGGAAGGCTGGTGCTCCTGCCGAAGCCGGGACGGTCTCCGGGGTCGCCTTCGGCCTACAGGCCTATCGTGCTGCTCGATGACACGGGCAAGCTACTGGAGAGGGTGGTAGCTGCCCGCATCGAGCGGCACCTCGTCGGCACGGGGCCCGATCTGTCGGACGCCCAGTTTGGGTTTAGGAGGGGTCGTTCGACGATCGCGGCTCTGTTGCGCCTGAGGGCCGTGGCGACTGAGGCCGTCACCGGTGGGGGAGTGCTGTTGGCGGTGTCCCTAGACATCGCCAACGCATTCAATAGTCTACCATTCAGCTGCATCAGGGAGGCGCTCCGGTATCACGGAGTGCCAGCTTACCTGAGGCGGCTAGTGGCAGACTATTTGGTGGGGCGCAGCGTCCTCTGTACCAACCGAGCAGGGGACGTTGTGTGAACGCCCATGACGTGCGGTGTCCCACAGGGGTCGGTCCTCGGACCCACCCTGTCGAACATCGGCTACGACTGGGCGTTGCAGGGGAGCCTCCCGCCCGGGCTGGGCGTGATTTGTTACGCCGACGACACGCTCGTCACAGCCCGCGGTGGGACGCTAGAAGAGGCGGTAAGCCTGGCGACCTATGGCACCGAAGAGGTCGTCAGGCGGATCGAGGCGCTGGGGTTGAGGGTCGCCCTGGACAAGACGGAGGCCCCCTTGTTCCATGGGCGCCTTATGAGCCCTCCCATCGGCGTCTCGATCACCGTCCGATCGGTTGACATCAGCATCCGGGCCCATATGAGGTACTTGGGCCTGGTGCTCGACGGGCAATGGTGGTTCCGGGAGCATTTCCGCAGGCTCGCTCCGCGGCTCGTCGGCGCGGCGTCCGCCCTATCGTGGCTAATGCCGAACGTGGGTCATCCCGTCGATGGCCCTGTACGGCGCACCGGTGTGGGCGGGGTCCATGGCCGTCCAACTTAGGGCCCTTCTGTGGCGACCACAGAGGGTCATGGCGGTCAGGGCCATCCGCGGATACCGCACGGTGGCGACGGAGGCAGCGTGCCTATTGGCCGGGACTCCCCCGTGGGATCTGGAGGCGGAGATGCTCGCCGGATTGTATCGGCGGGTGACGGGGGTGCGAGCGGAGGGCGATGAGATCTCGTTAAGGGAGCTCACCGCCTGGCGCGTCGACGCCCGCCGAGACGTCATTGCCCGTTGCTCACCAAGGCATATCGCACGACCAGTACAGCTGCCCTGCCGGTCATTGGTGGGGTACTGCCGGCCGACCTGGAGGTCATCCGTGCTGGGAGAGCAGCGGCGGCGCGCCAGGACGCGACTAGGCAGGAATATCGGGATAGGCGGAGGGCTATATGGATGGATGTTGTTGCTCAGTGGCAGGCGCGGTGGGATCGTGAGGACAAGGGGAGGGAGACATATCGGTTTTTCCCGGACGTGGCGGCTCTCCTCAAGGCGACTTGGGTCGAGCCGGACTATGAAACCTCCCAATTACTAGGGGGTCATGGGTGCTTTTGCAGGCGGCTGTACGATTTAGGGCTAGGAGCTCACGCGGAATGTAGCTGCGGCGAAGGGGATGAGGACATGCACCACGTTCTGTGGGCATGTCCCCTCTATGATGAGATTAGATCGCTGTTGTTGTTGCTCAGTGGCAGGCGCGGTGGGATCGTGAGGACAAGGGGAGGGAGACATATCGGTTTTTCCCGGACGTGGCGGCTCTCCTCAAGGCGACTTGGGTCGAGCCGGACTATGAAACCTCCCAATTACTAGGGGGTCATGGGTGCTTTTGCAGGCGGCTGTACGATTTAGGGCTAGGAGCTCACGCGGAATGTAGCTGCGGCGAAGGGGATGAGGACATGCACCACGTTCTGTGGGCATGTCCCCTCTATGATGAGATTAGATCGGGGATGCTCTCGGGGATACATCGCGACGGAGAAGGTCCGGTATACTACACGGATCTCGTGGCTTCGGAGGCGAACTACCGGCAGTTACGGGAATTCGCGCACGCCTGGTACAAGGCCCACCGGCTTGAAGACCAGGTTGGCAGGATAAGCCAAGATGGCAGCCAGAGTAGCGGGTAAATGTGGCTAGCTAGCAGGAATACCGCGGACGACGAAGTTCGTACCGTGTGCTGTCCGTCCTAGTTATACAGGGAGAAGGACACGGCAAAGGATGAAGGAAGTTAAATAACTTGTAGAGATTCAAGAAGCATGTGCATACTTACGCAAAGAGCATGGTGTGCATATGTATCTCGATGATTCGGCCTATATGACCAAGATGTCGAAAAGGCCATGGGTGGTTGGAGGGATTTGCCCGTTGGGCAGTCCGGCTGGAGAGGCCTCGGTTCGGGGTGAGAACCGTGGAGGTCTTCCGGCCGGTGCTGATGCAGTGGTTGGAAAGGCGGCACGGGGTGCTCTCCTTCCGACTAGTGCAGGTGTTGACGGGGCACGGGAGCTTCGCCAAATACCTGCACAGGGTCGTAAGGAGGGAGAGTACACCGTCCTGCCACCACTGCGATTGCGACGAGGACACGGCGCGCCACACGCTCGAGGTCTGCGCGGCTTGGGCAGTGCAGCGCCGTGAACTCGTCGCAATCATCGGTGCCGACCTGACACTGCCGGCCATCTCTAGGGCGATGGTCGACAGCGTCGGGAATTGGGACGCGGTCGCAGCCTTCTGGCGGAGGCGGCGGATCGTCTGCGCGTGGAGCGCAGCCTCGATGAGGAGATCCGCCGCCGGCGACTGGGGCGGCGCAGGCGCAACTACCTGCGCCTCATGCCGCCCTAGCCGAGGCCGCGGGTGACGTGACCGGGGATTAGTCCGTCACCCGCCGAGAGGCCGACCGCGAGAGGAAAGACCGACGTCCTCCCCGAGGGGGGGACGTCAGTCGATGGGAGGGTACCCCACGTAGGGGGTATTCCGTCGGGCCGACCACTGACGACAAGTAAACCTGCTCCGGTAGTCGGCCCAATGACGAAGGCGAGGTGGTTTTCGGGTGGGTTGCGGGAGTTGCGTGCTTAAGCCCCTCTGTCGCCCCAGACGGAGTGGTGCGGAGGCCCGCCGACCGCCGCCCACCCACAAAAAAAAAAAAAAAAAAAAACTAATATTTTTTTACAAGCTGTACGCTTTATAGTCCTGCCGCTGAGAGAACTGTTAATTCAAAATAACAATCAATTCGAATAACTAACAAAGAATTGAATTAATTTTATTCGAAATTATTAAAGGAAATTATGTGTACCTTTTTGAGAAACGCTGTCATATTCCGATTGCAATATTCCCACGACGTGTTACGTCATATGCTCAATTCATAAATACCATTAACAAAATAATAGTTACACTTTCTTAACATTCGAATTATACACATGTTTCATTAAAAAATCGTATGTCACCCGCCGAGAGGCCGACCGCGAGACGAAAGACCGACGTCCTCCCCGAGGGGGGGACGTCAGTCGATGGGAGGGTACCCCACGTAGGGGGTATTCCGTCGGGCCGACCACTGACGACAAGTAAACCTGCTCCGGTAGTCGGCCCAATGACGAAGGCGAGGTGGTTTTCGGGTGGGTTGCGGGAGTTGCGTGCTTAAGCCCCTCTGTCGCCCCAGACGGAGTGGTGCGGAGGCCCGCCGACCGCCGCCCACCCACAAAAAAAAAAAAAAAAAAAAACTAATATTTTTTTACAAGCTGTACGCTTTATAGTCCTGCCGCTGAGAGAACTGTTAATTCAAAATAACAATCAATTCGAATAACTAACAAAGAATTGAATTAATTTTATTCGAAATTATTAAAGGAAATTATGTGTACCTTTTTGAGAAACGCTGTCATATTCCGATTGCAATATTCCCACGACGTGTTACGTCATATGCTCAATTCATAAATACCATTAACAAAATAATAGTTACACTTTCTTAACATTCGAATTATACACATGTTTCATTAAAAAATCGTATGTTATTCTTTCAGTTGAAAGATAAACGTGTTGAGAGTAACAGATTATATTGAACATAACATTTTTATCTCGGGTTGTTTGAATTTTAACTCACGTTGTGTTAATTAGTCTGAAGAAATGTTAATTAATTAATAAAAACTTATGCCTAACATTAAAAGAAGTCATGGTCTCGCTCACAGAGTCGGAAATGACTCTAATTTATGCTCGTTGCGTGATTATTTGGAATGATCTGTGATCTTGTCAGCGTAATCTATAAGACAGCAGTAATACTGCGCTAAAAATATTTGCCGAACAATGGCTATAAACGTTAGTAAAAAAATCGTAACGATGATACATAGTAAGTAATTATTATATTTGGTAATCGCAATTGTCTCAACAACCGTCCAGGTACAAATTCAGATTAAATAATTAGTATTGTTGCGTCAATGACAATTCAATATATCTACGGATATTGACTTTTAATAATCACATTACAATAATAACATTATAAGGCCTATGTGAGTACGTATGTATGTTTGTTACCTGTTATGCTGTTTGTAATTTTGATGAAATTTGGCATGAAGCTAGCTGTGATGATGACGAACACATATTATTTTTACGCCGCTATTGTGTTTTATTGCGATAATATTTCAATTTTAGTAAAGTTACTATTTACGGAGGCGGAGCACCGGCTACAAGCTAGTTTTTTACATATACCATACTTACAGGGTAGCTGTGCTATATGTGTAGTTGGGGTTGTCAAATTCGGAAAGTAATAAAAAAAAGTCCATACAATATGTACATAATGATATGACACTTATTTAGTATATTTTCAGATTTGCAGGATGTCTTTATCAACAGACAACTTATGCTTTTTTTTTTACAAATTAACGCGTGAACTCTTGTGTTAGTATCTTTGTCTGTATGTATCTCGCTTAAATCATCGTCCTTTAGCGATAAATATTTTTTGGTGATCTAAAGTTATTAGACTTGTTAGTATATAATAAAGTGTTATTTTACGACACATTTTGCAAACGATCCGTCAATGCTCTGGAATATGTTGCGAACGGCGATTTAGCACATTTATTCCACCAACCTGTATATATGAAAATAAATCTAATATGAATGCACGTTTCTCTTTAATACTATCGATATTGATTCGGCAAAGCGCACATTTCAATATTTCCCTCACAACTATTACCTTCGTGGTAGTCGAACAATAAATGTTATTGCTGAAGCCAGATAACTGTCCTGTAGCGGCAAACCTTGTGCCTCAGCCATACCATAAAAGCGACATAGAGTTTCAGTAATTAAGACCGTCAAACACGTGCACAAAGTTTCTTGATTATAAACGTGAACCAGACTTATATATCCACAGATATTTATTAACTACCTACGCAAATGAATATTTTAATCTAATTGACATCATATCATTACCATATCAATGAATCTCAGGTGCTTACACATGTGCCAAACCAATTCTAATACAAGTAGTGTCAAAGACAATTATAGTAATGAATCATTAGATAAAAACTTTTAATGAACGGAAATACATAGGGCGTGGCAGGATGTACTTAAAGTCGGTAAAATCATCTAGGTGTGCAGTTCGTTTATATTCGTATTGTGTGCGGCAAAAGCCAGCAATTTTAAATAACCGCCTCCCTGTATCGCGAACAATCGATCTTGTCGGCAATGGATCACACGCTGCGCGTGCGCTGTATACCATTGTCCCAAAAATATTCTGAATAATGGAAGCTTTCCCTCTTTGGCTGAATAAAAAATGCGGATATTTCGTAGGGGACACAATGGTGCAGAACAAAAAAAAATTCACATAAAATTCATTGCATAAATAAAACGGTAATAATAAATAATGTGCTAACTCTTCACTGTCGTATATTTCCAACACGAAAGTGTATTTTTAACATTAATGTGTCGATCGATATAGTTAAATTTCCAACTTCCTTCCTTCCTTAAAACTACAAAAAAGTTTGGTTAAAGTTCGAACAAAGGGCAGGACTTCCGATCAGCTGCGACGGCGCCCCCACGTTTTACGGGCTTCATCTAATATTAACTAGGTGCTTAGTTTGTCGAAGTCACATGCCAAGAGATAAGTAAAAAATACGAGCCTTTCATTATTGAACAGTGCTTTCAACTATGTAATATATTGTAGACATTTTTATACATAGAAACTTCTTTCCATTTCAATATACATACCTAATTTCTAACAACTATATCGAATATTGGGTATTGGGCTTCTCATAAGAGGGAAAATAGCATAATCGCCCAACGCTTGGAGACGGGTTGGCGATCGCACATAAAGTTATGTCTCCCCCAGAGAGTACTACTACCCTTACTTTGTCATCTCTGTCAGTTTTACGGTCCCCACGGCAAAATAATAGATGGCGAAACATTCTATTCTAACCTGGCAAAGAATTTCTACTATAAGGGTTAAGAATTTGTCTACACAATGCATGAATCCATAAAAAATATTTTTATAGTTGTAATCACTGCGTATTTAAAGACTAAGACCAGGTTACAAAGGTCAAATAGGACGGAACCGGATTAGTATAAGGCAACCTAAAAACGTAACACCATGCCAATTGAGGAGCTGGCCAAGAAGAAGGAAATTAGACATATATAATTCATATCACCTCTTCGTGAAAAATAGGCTCCAATTCATCTTGTCCACCAATGCAGATAGAACTCACGGCCCATTCAGAAACTCAAGCATGCAGATTTCTTCATTAAATTTCCTTCGCCTTCAATGCAATTCGGATAGTTCAATAACTTCTAAAAGTTTGATGTGCATGTAGTCAGTTCGAATTATCTTGGTCTGTCCATGGTTTCCTTCATATGCTATTGCAGCTAACTATGCTATCATAAAGATATCTAAATGAATTAATGAAAGTTAATCCGATGAAATATTGATTCATATTAACTTTGTACAAATTGCAGCTAACTTCGCTGAATATTCTGAACCCTCGTCAAGAGAAACAATGTTGAAGGGGAAAGAACGAGGATTCATGTTTTATAGTTGCGGTTAGAGCCGAATCTGATTTAAAATACAGATTATTATTAACATAATAGGATCCAATAAAATTATTAGAAACTACGTTTTTCGTATAATCATACAATAAAAATATTTCTTTTCAGTCAATGAGTATAACAGGTACCTAAAAAAAAAACTATATTATTAATGCAATACAGAAGAATGGGTCGTAATGAGATTTTGTCTTTTGTTTGGCCAAGCACATGAGCACAATCTAGATGAGATTGTGAAATCATACGAAAAAAGGTGAGTTTATAGAAATAGTATTACTTAGTACTTTCTATAAAATACTGGTAAATGCACTTTCTAATATGTAAAATAGCATGCAATAATTCTTTATTCCACACCACATTGCTCTTTACGCTCATAATTAGTTACGGTTACATAAATTCAGGTCCGGATGAAAGGTTCAAAGATTTTGATTCGGAATGCTATTAACATTTTAGGATATTCAATTTTCCGTTTAAATAAGTAGGATTTCCAGTCAGAATAGAAAACGTATGGCTTTGCGTAAACACTTCATAGATGGCACATTATTATCCAATATTAGTAAGAATACAAAGTAAATTAAATTAGTACAGCAACATGTGCGGGTAACAGGAGGTAAGAAGGGGAACAATTTACGGCCGACGAATCTGTTGCCTTATTACGTCATAACATCAATGTGCACTAACTCAATATGCTTTCACCATCTTTTTCTAATCGCGTAATTAAACTCTGTGCGGTGTAATCAACGATCGAGGCAAATTAATTTAATAACATCACAGCATCGGTGGTAATTTCAAGTGCTTCAAAACATGTTGTGTTCATGATCGTAATTTTAAGTGTAGTTAAATTTGGTACCTCGTAATGCTATGTTAGAACGTGCTACGCCATGAACTAGTCTGGCACCGGTTGTCGATGTGTATAATTAGCGTGGGTTTCTAAAGGTCATTGTCGCAGCCTCACTACATTAGAAGGAATCAGATTTAAATAGAATCTCTGAACATATTGTCCTGAAGCATTGGACCAAATTGAGATATTCTATGAGACAAAATGTTGTCTTGTTAAGACGTATGTGGCATTTACCATGACAGATTAGATAAAATAATTTTATGGTCATGTTCTTTCAAAATCATAAGTTCTTTAGTAATGTTTGGAACAATAACAGCATTGTGTTTCATACAGAGCAAAACTTGAGATACTTTACTCTTAAAATTCAGCTTAAATGTTGATATTAATATAGGATGCGAGTAATGATAAAGTAGAAATTTGATGAATGAATTTTAATGATAAACACCAAGAAGAGAGTCGTGTCTAAAAGTTTTACGGTAATGATATAAGGATTCCATTTAATTAATGTATCTTAAAAAGTCAAGTTGACTTCACAAGTTCAGGTTTATGGTACATGTTATCTCAACAGTAGGTACGTTTAAACACCGTAGTTGCACATGTGTTTTAGGGAAAGCTGGTAATGAAGCGCTACTAAATGAATAATATTTAGAGATGGTTTTGATAACGGTATATTTAAAATATAAGCTATTTTCTCCTTGAAAATAATCTTATCTTTAATAAGATTATATTAACGTAATCTAGAGAAGAAGAGAATAGTTAAACATATAAGTTATGCCTAACTCAAACCATAAGATTAATTAATACTAGCTGGCTCTCACAACTTCGTCTGAGTCACACAAGAAAGAGAGAGAATGCATCATAGGCACAAAGCACAGTGTATGCAATACAAGCTCTTAAAATTATTTCTGCAGTTGTTTGCACGATGTTCATAGATGCTCCGCTCCTATTGGTCATAGCGAGATGTCAAATGACCTATAGGCTTCTTTAATAAACATGCAACACTAAAATATTTATTCAAATCGAACCAGTAGTTCTTGAGATTGGAGAATTAAACTGTTCGTGCTTTATATTATTAATGTAGATAGATTGAGTTTCCGTATGGTCACGTGTAAAGAATATATTTTGCTCTCACCCCTTGTTTTCTCGTAGGAATCGTAAAAACCGGCTGACAGAGCACTGGGAAAATGGGCAATAACTCTACTCAGAAACTTATAAAACCCAATTGCGATCAGCAACAGGGCATCAGCATTCTCGTATCTCCAAACCGTGGCGTTTATGTCTGTATCTTTCTTTGGGCAGAACTATATTGGACATTGGACCAATTATATTCTTTATTTATCCTTCATAATTTAATTATTATGATAATTTAAGAAAATAAATAAACATGGATTTTTAAATACAATGGTAATTTTTTGTACGTTAAGATAATACAAGAGCAGTAATATGTTATTAAAGTTTTTATTATAACGTACCGACATAAAAACATTTTGCGTGTGGTGAACTTGGTACGGATGGCTTCCACGATAGCCCATCTTACTGTCCGGTTACTGCATTATTTATCTTTAGGATAAAAATTCCGTCACGAACATTCGTTGTCGAAAACTTGAATGTATCTCTTACTGTCCAAAATTATTCACGGATAATACGGATGTTTTATTTTATTTTTTCAAAGTATTCGTGTTTTTTTTTTATAATATAATTGAGGAACAGAAAAAAGAATATCCTTTCATCATCATCATCGTTTCAGCTCATACACGTCCTACTATTGTGTACGAGCGTCCTCCACAATATGAGGGAAATCGACCGTACCAGGTGTCGAGTTTTCCTTATCTTGCATAGTTATTGAATGCGTATTATAACCTTCAGTTGTTTTAACGACATCCACGGGTAAGACAGTGTTGAATTGTATTCTTATTCAGTCATTACAGGGAAAAGTAGTTCTTTTCATTTACATTTATTTTTGTGGAGTTATTTTGTAATAAAAATACAAAAAAGGAACATGAGTATTATATTTACGTCTAGACAATTCATACACAATGAGATAATAAAACATTATAGTAACATTTTTGCTTCGCATAATTATAACACTGGCTAGAAATAATAATAAGGATTTATTTAATAATATTAAAAACATACATTTTAATTAAAACGTTATATACTTTGTTTTAAAGAATTTTATAGTTGCTAACTTGTATGATGTCATTTCGATGGAAGTAATTGTAATTAATGACGGTTTTTATAATCAACCTATAGAATATGTATATCAAGATACATAGGTTCAGCACATCATATCTATCTGCATGTTTAAACAATGATGTAGGCACTGCCTACTAGGCAGAGTTATTTACTTCGAGGCATGTTGAATGAAAATAAACGTAAAAACTCGTTTATTTTATTAGCTGAAACTTTTTTTAATAAAATTACGGGGTACTTTACAAACATATGCAACGGAAATAATTTGCAACCATTCAGAACAAGAACTTGTGGATCGCACAACATATTGTCCTATACGCATGGGAATCGAATCCATGACAGTGGCA
This sequence comes from Lymantria dispar, assembly GCA_032191425.1. NCBI lineage: Eukaryota > Metazoa > Arthropoda > Insecta > Lepidoptera > Erebidae > Lymantria > Lymantria dispar. The sequence goes on from CM063448.1 coordinate 11,174,270, forward strand.
CGATAGGACGATATCTTAACCACTACGCCACCTGTGCAGTCGAACTTACAAATAGATAGAATATTGAAAACATAGGAAACCTATAACACAAATCCATACTTATTTGCTGCCTACAAGCGAGATAGTTTTTTTATACATGGTCTTGCACTAAGGAAAGAATTTTTGTATTACGAAGGACTGTAGCTTGGCTAACGTATCATACGTTGGTATTTTAACCACTACCCATCTATGCAGGCAATACTTAACAAAATTAAGACCATGACTTTATCTTTTAAACCAAAATACGTCAACTCAAGCCTTTAAAAAAAGGGCTTGAGCTGACCTTTCATTTGTGTTAAAAAAACACAAATGAAATAAAAATACTTGCACATTTATATAATATAAATATTAAGACTAAAAAATTAAAACACAAACGCGTTATTGAATATCTACTGAATTAGTGGTGAACAATCAATTCATAAAATATCTTTGTGAATAAATTGCATTTCAATTGTAAAGCTGGTCGTCCGTTTGCAAAATCTTCCTACGAGTTATGAATACAAAAGCTGGAATTATTACCCGGCTACCTGGCATGTCTTCTTAGAAGCGACAAAAAATAGGCTTCGCTGCCGGGTCCAAAGTTCCCACAAGTTGAGAGGGGTGAATATTTCAAGTGCGGTTTTTGTACTACCATTTGTCGAGTGCGATAATAAAACTGTAACATCGTTCATGTTTTTGTCGCAGGGTGCAAAAAAAGTTCTTATAAAAGACAACTAATTTTACGCAACTTTTGTTCTAAAATATCTTTTTCGCAATATCGTTACAAACGTTCTTTTTGAACTATTCACGTTCAACCCTCTGCAACGGTAAGCCAAGGTATTATTTTTCGTAATTTATTCAGGCATAAAGCATTAGGTACAAAGCCGATAGATTTAAGCTGGAGCTCAGATTACTCGACGAAGTCTTGCTTAATACGGTGCGACTGTAGTCATTCAATAGCCTGCATATAACACCAAGGAAAGGTACTATCGGGGACGTAAGGTGACACCAATGTCTGTGGCATTAGTTCTGTAGGTGACCAAGTATTGTGTCAAAATGATAAATTAGTATTAATTATATAAATATATACTATATATTTTATATATATTCTAATATTATTAAGCTGAAGAATTCGTTTGGTTGAACGTGATAATCTCAGGCACTACCTACTTGTTCGATTTTTTTTTATTGCAGATTGTGGCAAACGAGCAGACACTACACCTGATGGTAAGTGTTGCTGCTGCTCACGGCATTGCAAGGCCGCTGTCTACCGCAAGAAAGAAGCAAACAAGAAAGTGAAGGGAGTGTGAATGAGTGCAATGAGGTTCGGTGATACTAAAGGCATCACTAAAACCCACCACACGCAAACACCCTCAGAAAGTTGAGCTTCCAGCTCTGTCGTTCACCGAACGAAGCGCAGTAACAAATTGCTACTACTCGGACGTCGATTTTCTGCGAGAGTGTGGTACTACCTCAGACGGACCGGCCCGCGGCTGTAGACTAATAACTGTCAACAGTGTGGTCCTACCACTATAGAATACAAAGATTCTTTTGCTTTTTTTTTAGGCAAAGTTATAAGACTATCCGTGTGGTGACGGAGTAAGAATACAATTCACCACTCCCTATCTTGCCCGTGGATGTCGTACAAGACGACTATGGGATATAATAGGCACATAACATCTGTGCAAGAGAAGGAAAACTCGAAATGAAACCCTATACCAACATGTCTGACCAGCATGGTATAGTAGGTCAAATTCCCTCCCATTGTGGAGGAGGCCCGAGCCCAACAGTGGGACGTATGTGGGCTGCGATGATGATGATGATGATAAGACTATCACGCTATGGCTAAACCGCCACTTATAGGTGCCTATGACCCACTCTCTCTAAACCTCTTTTATGGGACGTAGATGAAGTTGCACGGGTTAGCTACCGTATACGAGTTTGCTTCAAGCAAAATAATTGATTTTTGTTATTTTTATTATTATACTTTAAGAATGATTTTCTAAGGTAATAATAAGATAATTTATTTTCTAAGATAATGTATTGAGAAGAATTTTAGAAACATACAATTAACATGCAAAAATTGAACAAATGTAGAACAATATTTTGTGGTTTGCACAAAGTATTATTCTGCGCGAGAATCTAATCCGTGGTATTTGGCACTTTAGGTCGATCTCAACCACTATACAATCTGTGCAGTAATTAGGGTCCTCCCCTTGTTCCCGAAGGCGTAGGCATAATTATCACCTACCCACATTTATTTCACAGGATTTGAATTCAGGATGTCTACCATCAACAGTCACATGCTGCTATTAAACCAAATAACTAAAAAGATTTTTTGTCCTTGTCATACATTTGCCATACATGCATTTTTCGGGCCGACCACTGAGGACAAGGAACTCGGCACTGGTGGTCGGCCCAACGACGAAGGCGACGTGGGTACTGGTGGGTTATGGGCCCGCGCGCCGTCCTTTCGTCGCCCCGGAGTGAATGGACCACGTGTGCGCTTACCATAGCCCACCCATAAAAAAAATTACATGCATTTTGCCATACATTTTATTTATGTTAAGTGCAGTTAGTTCCTTTTCCTTGCCATTCCATCCCAATAGTATTTTTTTTACTTCTCATTCCACCCACATTTTTGCTTCAATATTTCCGTTCTTCATTAATTTTATCTTGTTTTTCATCATATGCATTTCATCACGCGGCATTATGTTCATATTATGGAACGCAATTACCTCTCACCTCGTCAATCATAATCGCAAAAGAATATTACAGGCTGACGTCACACTCATCTTAGAGACTTCCAATAGATGCGTACACACTTGAGTGATGCGTGCGTCTGTTTAACTTCTCCGCTTGTAGATCTTGATAAATACGTAGTACTTACTCGTACACGAATACGATAACAAGATGAATATTGTGATAGACAGCTCAGACGCTCGGAACTTCAGACTTAATAAAACTCATTACTGAGACGGTCAATTTATGAACACAAGTTTTCAATCCAATTTGATAGGTATGAGCGTGGAACCGTCGAAATCTTAATTTTAATTTAAAATTTAACTTTAATATTGCTTTTACATGTTATATTTTTACAGCATATAAACTATAACCGTCTTATTAGACTAATATTATACTTTGTACATAAGGACTGAAATCTTGAGAAATAAAGGTTAATGGGTTTTTTTCTAAAAATTCTCAGCATTTATGTGGCTAACAGACTGTAATACGTCTTATATATACAGAATGTTACCCCGTATATATCCACAGCAATAACGAGGCAAGACTATATAAAAGCATGCTTTTAATAACTACGTAACAAAAGTCTTTTCAGCTTATTCCATACTTTGTTATGCATGAGCCAGCTCTTAAACTGTAGTAAAATAGGTCTATTCTAAATTGACGAGTTGATACTTATAGAGTTTTAATTCTAGCTTACTTTTTCTTAGAGCAATGGAATTTGGTTATAAGCTTTTTAGTCGGCACTACGACATTCGCATGCAAGGTAATAAAGTCTGCGATTATAACCTTTATGCATTCACGAGGTAAAGGATCATACAATTTGTACTACACCTGTAAGAGAATTTAGATGATTACATATTGTAGTAGTGTAATCTTAGTAAAATAATGGGTTAATCTCTGTCTGTTACTAAAAATTAGGCTCGTTGCCAGCAGCACGACTTCTATGAATATGCTTGAATAAAATACACAGGTCTAAGAAGTCACTTTTCAAAAAACTATTTAATAACAAAAACATTACTTCAGTATTCGTTATACAAAAGGATCTAAAAATATAACGAAAATAACTTTGGTGTATCATAATAACTGTCGCCATGACAGCCAAGCCGAGCATTACGAACTGTGATATGGTCATGAAAAGATAAAAAAACATAAAAAGTCTATAATAACAACAGCATAAAGCAAACAGAGATGCAATTTTTTATTATTATGGTTTATGTTGTTTTCGTTTGTCGAAAATGTACTTTCATAACACATTCAAAGTCAAAAGCATAGTTTGTTAAGGATTACGTGACGAGTAATATTTAGAACCGGCATCCATCTCATCAAGATCAATTTATCCGTGTGGTATATAATAATTTAATACCTCCAATCTTCATTGTCCTTAATTTGTAACTAAAATAAAAGAGAGGTCGGAATGAACTTCGTTCGGCAGAAGCTATGGCATATTCTATAGAGGAAGCTCATGGTAACAATGTAACATCGTATATGAGGTTGATATAAAAAAGATTATTAGTAAACTTTTCGCTACAATTATTATGCGCTTTTATCTATTTAGTAATCAGTGTATTTTTTATGCAATAACACAATTAGGAGGATTTGGCGGTTGCTTTGTTAGGCTAACTAAGACTGTATAGATTGCAAATACCTCCCCATAACAATGCAATTCAAATCTAATGCAGTAGTAGCCTTCCGAGGGAATGTATAGAGTGCTGACATTATCTTCGAGGTCCAGAGTAACAACTCTGTGGTAGATTTACGTTAGTAGACACACTTATTAAGCATTATTAGTAATCTGCTTAAAGATTGAAACCAAAAAACATCAAGATAGAAAAAATAAATGAAATCATCACTGTAAATTTCGTCTAAATCATTATGTTCCCACGGTTAAAAGAACTTTGCATTAATAGTTAGTTTCATAAATCTAATTGACGACCATGGTAATATTTCTATAATAATTTTGTGCAGTAAAATCATACACAGTAGCACAAAGATGTCTTCATCTCACTTGGTATCCAAATAAGACTTTCGGTTCAAAATATAATTTCTCCATTTAACCATCTATTGTGAGGAGTCAGAATTTCGCATTCAGACAATGCAATGAATACTGTGTTCCGCCCCGGGTAATGTTTGTAAACAAGTATCTGTTCTGTTCATCAATGAATATAATTCAAAATAAACAACATTTTTATTGAACATAACATAAACATGGTTTCATAACATTCGAAGCGCAGTCAGAAAAACATAAACCCGTAATCTAATATAAGCATGCATTCTTTAATAAAATTACCAAAATAAAAATTGAAACTAAAGACTATAGTTAACTAATAGTCATGAGTCATATTATATATCAAAAATATATTAGTACTGTTTTTTTTTTTTATTGCAAGCAGTGGCAAACGAGCAAACAGTACACCTGATGATAAGTGTTGCTGCCGCTCATGGACCTTTACAAGGCCGCTGCCTACCGCGAAGAAAGTGAAGGGAGTGTGAATGCGTGCATTGAGGCTCGGTGATACTAAAGACACCATCAAAACCCTCCACACGCAAACACCCTCAGAAAGTTGTACTTTTTTGTTTTTGTAACACACTTTCAAGATGAGTTTATACAAGATATTTATTTTGGTCTGAAATTTCATTATTCCAGACGACTAAATAGGTTAATAACGTCAAAGTTATCTAAATACAAATTCTGATACAAATTATCACAGCAGTTTCAAAGAGTCGCTCATCTAAATTTATTCGACTGATCATCCCTTACAAGAGTATACTTTATCAATCATTATGCCAATATACATAACAGGGTGGGCAAGAACAGAATATTCAGCATTTCATACTAAGTTTTACGACCAGCCGCCAGTCTAACAAAGCCTTCTTGGGTTATGTTGGCATTCACTTACAATCTCTCTATATTCATAGAGTATAATTATTCTTAAATAAACCATTGGACAGGTACACCTTTTAACATGTTGTAAAGACCCAAATAACGAAGTCTTAAAACGCCTACAGATATAACAACTAAAATTACACCTTAATGCAATGATACAAACGCAGTAAAAGAAATGAATGGTCATGTGGGATCTAATAAGATTTATGATTACAAGTAATAGGGTGTACAAGACCAGCGCAGTTCAAAAGAGAAATATTTGAGATGCGGGTAGCGGATATATTCCATATCATTGCCTACTATATAATAAAAGGGATGTGATTTATGTGGATATTGTCATACTGTTATTATTCATTCTTTATAGATAAGAAAGATTTACAGAGAACTAAAATGTGTTAGAGTCACACAGTAATCTATTTGGTAGTTACATGCCGAAGCCGCTTTAAGCCTGGTTTCAAGTAAAACAAATCAAGTTCGAGATTTATTGTGCGTTAGAATATGAGACGACTGTACTAATTGTATCTAAGGTTTAATATCGTATAGCAAGTTGTGAAAAAACATTAATGGTATCTCTACAGCTGAATGGACGAAACTCACGCAGCAGCTAAATCAAGTATGGGAAAAACCAATACCGTTGTGTCACAGCTCTCTTTGTTTTAGACACCATGACATTTAATCGAATGCGAATGCAAAATAGATTTTGTAAGACAGACAGTCGGAAGGCAAATCATGATGAACTTTGATCTTTTCGCATTACTGAATACGTAAGACGTTCCCCTGTTGGTATCGTTCAGAATTATCAAGCGTTCTTTGTTATTTACGTTTTATGTATTCTATACAAGAATTTTGCTATTGCCTAATTAGTTCTTACGACAAACTTGTTTCCTTGTTACAAAGAAAACTGATAAGAACTTTATCGGACAACGAACTCTGAAACAATTGCACAAACGTGGCTAGCTTACGGTGAGACCGCCTTACACCTGATTTATACGCGTTTCACCAATTTATTAGAAGTATTGAAGAAAACCTTATATCTAACTTCTACGCGAATAAAATACTCATTCATGTGAATAAACATCGGCAAATGCCAATCTGGTTTCCAAAACATCTTTAGATAGCCTGTTTAGTACTAAAATTGTAACAGGCTACAAATAATGCCCCTACGTACCCCTAGGCATACCCTATAGGATTGAAATAGTAACTATAAATATTAGCACTTTTACCGTTTTAGAAATTAGATTAACAATGGGATTGGCGGCCCTGTGGGATGATGAACGGCAACTTAATATACGTGAAACTGTATTCAGTCAGTTTAATAAATAATTACAATTCTAATACTAGGTTTTGCTGTTAAGACTTAATATGCTTCAAGTCTATCAGTAGCGTCATATCTTATTAAATACTTAATAGCGAAGTATAGCAATTTCAATTTTTTAATCCATTGTGTCTTGTTATTAACTACCATAGGATTCTCATGAATCCAATTAGAAATTCTTGTTTCGTACCAAGAGCTTTGCTACAGCCAAGAACTGTTGTATCTTATACGTTTTATTATCTCTAGCAGAAAAGTTGTAAAATGTAGTTTTTATCCCCTATATAATAGCGACTAATACTCATTAGGACTTATTAAGCGGGTACGATTCCAAATTTTTAGATTGTTCTGTCTGTTTGTAATGTCAAAATAATAGGCTTTTTTCATGCTCACACGGTTATTTGCTCGACACCTATGCCTAAAATACAGATTAGAAAATTTTTGTCTGTCCGTTTGTTCCGGGTAATCTTCAAAAGGGCTGGACCGATTTCAAAAATTCTTTCACCAATGGAAAGCTATAATATCAGGGAGTAACATAGGCTATATTTTATCCCGGTATTCTCACGGGAACAGGAACTACGTGGGTAAAATGACTATAACCTATAACCGAACCGAAGCGAGGGCGGGTTGCTAGTCTAAAATAAAACTTAATATGCATTTTTTTCAACTAGATCTAACTATTAACTGTATATTACCATTAGACTAACAAGGCAGTTATATATTATGTAAGCGTGCGTAAGTTTATGTAATAGTTGTTATTTTACCACACAATAATTTTCATCTTATTTACAGCATCTGTTCATCTAGTTAGTGGACGTAATATTCTGTATAGGTAACGACGTAATGTTACAGAGCGCTTATACTTACTTTCAGTTACGCTACTAATGAAGGTTTAGAAATTTATTAATTTCCTTCTCATAATACATTACATAATGTAGCAAAACAAAGACTACTTTTCTTCTTAAAATTTTACTAAAAATATTATAACTTCTTAAAATTATTTCATGTTTCATAAAAATATTACAATATTAACTACATAATATGGACATTAAATAAACGTAAATAAATAGAATGTTATAAGAATTATTCACTTTAATTTTTGTTCGGTACCAAACATTTTTATATTAGTTCAATAATTAAATCCATGTAGGGTAGTTCTGTTTTTTGTGGTTCGCGGTTGGCTCGGAGCCGGCCGCCACTTTCACTTTCACTTTGGGGCGCGGATGGCACGGGGCCGGCGCGTCGGCCGGCCCCGGGGTCGTTTTGTTCCGCCCTTTTTGGGACTAAAGCTGGACTTTTGGTTCGCGGATGGCACGGGGCCGTCGCGTCGGCCGGCCCCGGGGTCGTTTTGTTTCCGCCCTTTTGGTTACTGCACTTTCACTTTCGCTTTGTTCGCGGATCGACTTGCGTTGGAAGTAACGGTCGCGTACGCACATATTTTTGTAATTGCTATGTCTTTTGTGGACTAAAGCCGTGAAATCGTGGTATTTGTAATATTGCGCGCCACCCTTTGTTTTGTGTACCGCTTATGTACGCGAGTTAATTAGAATTAAGTATATATTTGTGAACATTAAATTGTGTGTGCGAGTAGCAAGCCTGAGTCCTTGAAGTGTACGAGGCCGTTGTCATCACCGCGCTTTTGGATACAAAGCTAAGTAACCCCTCAGTTAGTTTCTATTTGTCTGGCCAGACCGAACGCTGAGTTAGGTTACGTTATAGCTACCTCCGCGGTATCTACTCGTAAGTGTTAAAATCTGTTCTTGTACTATCATTTAAGAGAACTTAAAATAGCCTTGCGTAATCGCAAGCCAATGTTATTACCCATTTGATATCCCTCACTGGCCTGGTGTCCCCTTCCACTGCGCATCCTAGGTCAGTAGGGAACGGTAATGAACATACTTTCTGGTAGCAGAGCGTGGTTCTAGTGAATCTAGTAATTTTGTTTGGTATTGATATCTACAAGTGCCCGTGTTGAAAAATAAATCGATATATAATTACTTGAATTTTACGTATTACGGCTCAGTTTAATAAATAGTCTGGTGTATAAAGATACACATTAAATATTTGTGTGATTGATCATTTGTGTACTTATTGTTATTAGTTATTAAAAATATCATATAAATAAGTTCACTGCAACATTTGAAATTTTGAATATCATTGTTTACTTAATGTGCCACAGAGTAATAAAATAATTTGCGTAGTACATTGTGCCACAGAGTAGTGCAGTCTCGTGATTGAATGAACGAATGAATTGAACTGTATAGACAATTAGTTTAATATTATTTTGCGTTTTGTTTATGGTACTTATACAGACAAATATTAACGTTTCCCCTTGCGCAATAATTTAATTGTTGTTCAATTTTGTAATTTGTATTTTTTGATTGTTGTTTCAATTGGTTGATTTATTTAGTTGATTATATATATATTTTTTTTGTTGTTGGAATTTAATTATTTTATTCGATTATTATGGCTGCTTTTGCTAGCGCTAAGGACTCGGCAGGTAAGCTGCGCTCTGAGTTGAGATGGTTCTCGACTGCAACCGCCTTGGTTGATAGGTCTGATCGAAATGAGTCTCTCCTGGATAGGTACAGCAAATTGGATACGCGCTTACAATTTGTTGATGATGTGTACCGTAACTTCAACACAAAAATTTTAGATATTTCTGATGAAGATTACCCACAAACGTATCGTGACTTGGTACACGCGGATTATGACCAGATCATGGATTATGCAGATCGAATCTCACAGCGTGCTAGGGAAATTTCCGCGTCGAAAAGGGGTGAGTCTCCCGCGTCTAGGGATGTGAAACCTTCTACGTCGGGCTTATTGAGTAAACTGCCCACTTTGGACCTGCCGCGTTTTGATGGTCGTTTGGACCAATGGCTAGGTTTCATAAACTTGTTTGAGAGCTTAGTCCACGCGCGTTCTGACTTAGGTTCCGCTCAAAAATTGGCCTACCTGTTCTCCGTGTTGGAAGGTGAGGCGAGAGGTTTAGTTCAGCACCTGGAGATCAATGATGGAAACTACCTAGTGGCACGTAACCTTCTCATAAAGCGTTACCAAAATAAGCGTTGCCTGGCAGATACACACATTGGTCAGCTCTTGGGTCTGCCAGTGGTATCTAGGGTCTCGGCTTTAAGGTCCGACTTATTGAACCCATTGATGATTGCGATCAACGCACTGGAAAGGTTAGACCTTCCGGTGAGCACTTGGTCATATATGCTGGTGCATATTGTTTTGAAAAAGCTTCCTGCGGAACTTAGGGCTCGTTTCGAGCAAAAATATGGAGGTGATGATGCAACTCACTTGCCTGCTTTTGATGACCTTAAGAAGTTTTTGGAAGACGAGTGTAGGATGGTAGACATGACGGTCGTTGACAGGTCATTTGGTCAACAGTTGCCGCGGTCATCGGCTCCGACCCGCAATCACGCCTTTAGAAGGCCAGAGGTTCGTCACCCACCACGTTTTGCTGCTGTACAGTCGCGACCTGAGTGCACCTATTGCAAGTCCCCGAGTCATAAAGTTGCCAGTTGCTCAGATTTTACTGCGCTGCACGTGGCCTCGCGTAGGCGTTTGGCTAAGGCTCGAGGTTGGTGCTTTTCTTGCTTGGGAAACCATTTCCAGCGCGATTGCCCTAATCCTCGCCCATGTACATACTGCGGAGGCCAGCATTTGAAACTTCTTTGTGCGAATAATAATGGGATTGGTCGTGAACATGAACGTCAAGGCTCACCTACGGGTAGTTATGAGCGAAGGCACCGGTATGAAAACCGCAGTTCGAGACCTAGTCGCTCACCCCCGCGCGTCGTAGATTCTGCCGCAGCGAGGCGCCCACAAGGTCAATGCTCGCCGTCATCGGAAGCCCGTGGCAAGAGTGATAACCACGATTCGCGCCCGTATCGTCACGGGCGGGTACCTACCTTTGATGACGCTTCCCGTGAACATGAGAATCACCCGCTGCCTAGACGACATTAGGAACACGGCGCCTCCCCCCGTCATGCACCACCCCCGTTTGAAACCGTACTCCTACCCACTGCTTCTGTAAGGGTCTGGGGACGGACAGGTGCCTCTGTTGTGGTCCGGGCAATTCTGGACACAGGCTCTCAGGGGTGTATAGCGTCTTCTTGGTTGGTGGGGCAGGTACGCCTAAGTATGCGTGATTTTCCTCATGTCACTAGAGGTGTTGGCAACGCAGTTGTGGCCAATGTTGAAGGCCAAGTATTATGTGCGTTCTCTCCTATAAACTCGTCAAGCCCATTGTTTGAGTGTTCAGCCATTGTTATGAACAATATTTTGGGCACCCATCCGGAGAAGCAGTTGTCTCCGTATGCTATTGGTTTAGCGTCGGGTTTGAACTTGGCAGACCCCAAATTTGGTATACCTGGATCGGTCGATTTGTTGCTAGGCGCCGATGTTCTGGGAAACATATTCTTGGGTAGCATTCAGGTCATGCAACCAGGAGGCATGGTAGCCATCCCGACCATATTTGGCTCTGCACTGATGGGACCAGTCCTCACGGATACCCGTCTTGACATTGGCTTGATGGTAGGCTCTGCTCTCTCTGATGCGGTTCAGAGGTTTTGGGAAGTGGAAGAACCACCACAGGCTCCGCGCACTGATCCGGAGCATGAGGAGTGCGAATTGTTTTACCAAAACAATACGAGTCGCCTACGTACTGGTCAGATTATGACTCGATTGCCGTTTCTCGCCGTACGGCCACCACTTGGCATCTCGCGGCCTGCTGCTGAGAAACGACTATTGGCTATGGAGCGCCGAATGGCTCGAGATGCTCTCCTAAAGGAGAAATACATTGATTTTATGCGTGAATATGAGGAGTTGGGACACATGTCTGTGTCGAAATTAGATTGGCAAACAGTGGATCACTTCTTTCTACCGCATCATGCTGTAATTAAGGCATCAAATGGCAAATTGCGTACAGTATTCGATGGTTCTGCGCAAACTTCAACGCGTGTATCGTTGAACAATTGTTTGTATGCTGGTCCTAAATTGATCAAGGATCTCTGTGACGTCATCACTCGGTTTCGTCGACATCAGGTCGTATTTGTGGCTGACATAAGGATGATGTTCAGACAGACGATTATTCACCCGGATGACCGTCGGTATCAGTTGATTCTATGGCGTGAAAGCCCCCAGGATCCCATGGTTGTTTATGAGCTCAATACAAACACGTACGGGTTAAAGTCAAGCCCCTATTTGGCTATACGGTCTCTGTGGGAGCTCGCGGACCTGGAGCGCTTAAAGTTTCCTCGCGCAGCCGCGATTTTGAAAGAGGATTTGTATGTCGATGACATTTGTACTGGTGCACCCTCTGAGAAAGAGGCCATCCTTCTACGGGATGAATTGATAGGCATCTTAGCCACCGCGGGCTATGAGTTACGGAAGTGGATATCCAACTCACCTGCGCTTTTGAAGGGACTTCCGGATGAACATCAGCAAGATCCGCATTTGTTCGAGAATATCGAGAACCCTGCTATGATGACTGTTCTCGGCATTCAGTATAAACCAGCCCCAGACATATTCACTTACAATGTTGACTTAGAGTTGCCGCGCATTTGGACTAAGCGTTTGGTGCTTTCCACGGTTGCAAGAACATTTGATCCAAATGGTTGGATATGTCCCGTCATATTTTGGGCTAAATGCTTTTTACAAAGGCTTTGGATGGCAGGACTAGGCTGGGACGAACCTCTTAGGGGAGCTTTGATGGAAGACTGGACCAAATTTGTATCCTCACTTCCTGCGATCAATGAGGTATCGATCCCTCGTTCTATGCTTCCTCCAGGAAAGTACCAGGCAACTCTGCATGGTTTCTCGGACGCCTCTGAACGGGGTTACGCCACTTGTGTATATTTGCGTACGGTGGGTTCTGACAGCCAAGTGAAGATCTCACTGGTCATGGCGAAGAGCAAGGTGGCACCCCTACGGACTGCTTTGACAATCCCTAAACTTGAATTGGCAGGGGCTACTCTGCTTGTGCGTCTTCTTAATCACGTGTCGAATTTGTTGCGTCATACTGTGAACATTAGCACCACTTACGCGTGGACTGACAGCCAAATTGTTTTGTGCTGGTTAAAGGCTTCAGTTCACACCTTAGAGGTATTTGTAGCGAACCGAGTCTCCCAAATTCAGAAATCTGAGACTCCCTTGATTTGGAGGCATGTGCCTGGTGAGCTTAACCCAGCTGATTGTGCATCTCGGGGTTGTACATCCCCCGCCTTGGTAACGCACTCCCTTTGGTGGGGACCGGAATGGTTATTACGCTCAGAGTCTGAATGGCCACTGACGCCGGTTTTGGACGTAGGTCCGTTGCCTGGATTGCGACTGCTCGCTGTTGAGAGGCGTGCTTGCGTATTCGATCCAAATGTCTTATTGAATCGGTATAGCTCCCTCGATAAATTAGTAAGTGTAACAGCTTGGATTAAGCGCTTCTATTACAACTGTAAGCACTTACGGAACAAAAAATTAGAGGCTTTTCTATCACCACAAGAACGACAGGAGGCTTTTTGCCATTGGATACGTGTGGTACAGGATACATATTTTGAAAGGGAGATTGAAATTTTGAAAGCTGGTAAGGCTAAACTAACAGGAACCTTGCGTATGTTGAGCCCCTTTTTGGACAACACGGGTGTCTTACGTGTTGGAGGTCGCCTCAGAAACTCTAGTCTACCCTACGGTAGTCGGCACCCTATATTGTTACCCAAGCAAGGTCATTTTGTGCAATTGTTGGTGACGGACCGTCACATTAGAAATTCTCACGCTGGCTGTAACGCCTTATTAGCCATATTGCAGCGAGAATTTTGGATTTTGTCTGCTCGAAGAACGATTCGCAGTGTGGTATTTCGTTGCATGCCTTGTTACAGGCTGAAGGCTAGTACCATGCAACCTTTGATGGGTGACCTCCCTTCTGATCGTGTCAGAGAATCGAGGCCGTTCGCCGGTGTAGGCACCGACTTTGCAGGTCCTTTTTTGGTTAAGACTTCAACTCTACGAAACAGTAAAACAGTCAAGGCCTATTTGTGTGTCTTCGTATGTCTGTCAACTAAAGCGGCGCACCTTGAATTAGTGTCATCCCTCTCCACCGAGGCATTTGTTGCGACACTTGATAGATTTGTTTCAAGGAGAGGACTGCCTTCTTTGATACGTTCGGACTGTGGCACAAATTTTAAGGGAACCAATACTTATTTGAAAGATGTACATGATTTTTTAGCCAGCAATCACACAAATATTGGTAATAAACTAACCAGTCGTAGTATAACCTGGAAATTTAGTCCGGCAGCATGCCCACATTGGGGTGGTATTTTCGAAGCCGCAGTTAAGGTTGCTAAAGCACATTTGCGACGAGTTATTGGTGAGTCTGTACTCACATTTGAAGAACTCGCAACTGTGTTTTGTAAGATAGAGGCCGTAATGAACTCGCGACCGTTGTGTCCGATCTCTTCAGACCCGAGTGACTTGGAGGTTCTCACACCGGGTCATTTTTTGATTGGTCAGCCACTTAATGCTTTGCCTGAGTACCCCTTTGTTGATGTGAGACCAAGTCGTCTCTCGCGGTTTGAGTTGGTCCAACAGCTTACTCAAAGCTTTTGGAAGCGTTGGAGCTTAGAATATCTTCATGTTCTCCAGCAGCGCGTTAAGTGGACTGACAAGACTAATCCACCTCGAGTTGGTGACCTCGTTTTGATAAAAGATACCAATTTGCCGCCACTGTGCTGGCGTCGCGGCCGAATTTTAAATTTAGTATATGGCGCAGATAATGTGCCTCGTTTTGCTGAGGTTCAGGTGGACGGTTCGGTACTGAAGAGAGCGGTAGCAACATTGTCCCGTTTACCAATTGATTAGCGGCCAGGTAGACCTGTCCGAGGCGGGTAGATGTTCGGTACCAAACATTTTTATATTAGTTCAATAATTAAATCCATGTAGGGTAGTTCTGTTTTTTGTGGTTCGCGGTTGGCTCGGAGCCGGCCGCCACTTTCACTTTCACTTTGGGGCGCGGATGGCACGGGGCCGGCGCGTCGGCCGGCCCCGGGGTCGTTTTGTTCCGCCCTTTTTGGGACTAAAGCTGGACTTTTGGTTCGCGGATGGCACGGGGCCGTCGCGTCGGCCGGCCCCGGGGTCGTTTTGTTTCCGCCCTTTTGGTTACTGCACTTTCACTTTCGCTTTGTTCGCGGATCGACTTGCGTTGGAAGTAACGGTCGCGTACGCACATATTTTTGTAATTGCTATGTCTTTTGTGGACTAAAGCCGTGAAATCGTGGTATTTGTAATATTGCGCGCCACCCTTTGTTTTGTGTACCGCTTATGTACGCGAGTTAATTAGAATTAAGTATATATTTGTGAACATTAAATTGTGTGTGCGAGTAGCAAGCCTGAGTCCTTGAAGTGTACGAGGCCGTTGTCATCACCGCGCTTTTGGATACAAAGCTAAGTAACCCCTCAGTTAGTTTCTATTTGTCTGGCCAGACCGAACGCTGAGTTAGGTTACGTTATAGCTACCTCCGCGGTATCTACTCGTAAGTGTTAAAATCTGTTCTTGTACTATCATTTAAGAGAACTTAAAATAGCCTTGCGTAATCGCAAGCCAATGTTATTACCCATTTGATATCCCTCACTGGCCTGGTGTCCCCTTCCACTGCGCATCCTAGGTCAGTAGGGAACGGTAATGAACAATTTTTATATCACGAATATCACCAAAATGCGGTCAGGAGGATATCATGTGAATAAATAAATCTACATATTTACTAACATTACGGTCACAACACAAATTTTATTGTGAATTATTATTAAATATGAGTTTTCATTTCAATGTCTAATTTAATCGGACAACGCTTTTATTTGCATTTGATAAGTAGTGAAGCATCATCACCTTCACAGCGCATACACGTTCCACTGCTGGGCTAAGCGAGCGGAGGGAAATTTACCTTAATACAACGTCGGTCAGACGGGTTGGTATAGGGCTGTATTTTGAGTTTCCCTTCTCTTGCATAGTTGTTATATACACAAGGTATATTAGTCTTTTGCGACACCTATGGGAAAAAGAAGGCGGTGAATTGTATTCTTACTGCGTCACCACACATAAAGTATCCATACTTCCTTTTTTTTTTGGAATGGTCTACGGTCAGCGCACCTGCCACCCGGCTCCGTCCGGGGCGACAGAGGGGCGGCGCGCGGCCCCGTAACCCACCCACAGCACGTCGCCTTTGTCGTTGGGCCGACTATCAGTGCCGAGTTCCTTGTCGTCAGTGGACGGCCCGACGGAATAGCCTGAGGGTGTACCCTCTCCTCTCGCCGTCCCTTTCCCCGGACGTCACGCGATTAGCCTCTCTGCGGGTGATGGACTAAAATCCCCGGTCCGGTCACCCGCGGCTTAGGCTAGGGCAGAGTACACCACCTTACAAATCTTCAAGATTCTCATTTCGGACTGGAGTTTCCAAAATGAGCGAGGAATAGGCCTAGTTTGCTGTCATTTGTCTTTATCATCTAGCAATCTGCTATGTGTTATCTGTGCTTATGTTTTCTCAGGACGCAGTAAAGGCGCGATAGTCGGCAGCATCAGGAACTGGGACGCGGTCGCAGCCTTCTGCGAGGCAGTAGTCTCGCGGAAGGAGGCGGCGGATCGCCTGCGCGAGGAGCGCAGCCTCGATGAGGCGATCCGCCGCCGGCGACAGGGGCGGCGTAGGCGCGAATATCTGCGCCTCATGCCGCCCTAGCCGAGGCCGCGGGTGACGTGACCGGGGAATTAGTCCGTCACCCGCCGAGAGGCCGGCCGCGTGAGCAAAAGACCGACGTCCTCCTCGAGGGGGGGGGGAGGTCGTTCGATGGGAGGGTACCCCAAATAGGGAGTATTCCGTCGGGCCGACCGCTGACGTCAAGTCACCCTGCTCCGGTGGTCGGCCCAACGACGAAGGCGACGTGCATCGTGGGTCAGTTGCGGGTGTGCGTGCTTACGCCCCTCTGTCGCTCCGGACGTAGTGGTGCGAGGAGCGCACCGACCCCAGCGCACCCCCAAAAAAAAAAGGACGCAGTAAAGGCGAGCTAAAGTACGTATTACTCATAATTTTCAATCCCATGTCCACCATGTACTTAAGCCTATACATATTTACAGAAACATAAACAACATGCACCGCTCATAATGTAATATGGTCTTAAATAAACTATTAGGTTCAATCTTCATTGACTATAATTTGAGGAGTGGAAATAAGACCGTGAACTTTGATAACCTATAATTCCAGAAACAGGATTAATATAGGCGAACATTAAACTGAGATATTGCGTTAGCACACAGGAGGGAATTGAGCTTATTAGAATTGATAGTTTAAAATACTTATCACTAGACATACATACAGAGTAGGATTAATTCTTATCCCAATTACGATTGACGCAATATCTTCTTCCATAGTACATATTGCCAAAGCTTTGCCAATAGATTCTGATGTTTACGCGAGTATTACACATTTAAAAATAAAATTACCTTACGGATTTTTTTCGTCCGCCCACCACCATTCGTGGTCAGCATGAATGCTGCAAAATGTTCAAAATGTTTGGTACTTAATCATAAATCAAATACAAACGCAATAAAATCCGTAGAGTAGTTTTATTTAAAATTTTGCCAATAGCTTTATAACCGGCCGCATATCCGACGTCAATACTTGTTGGGAATGTATTGTTGATCGGACAGCGCCAAATGTAGTTGGCCCAGGTTTGATGCAAAGCGAGCATATTTTATTTACGTCAAAATGGGTTATTTGAGTAACTCGTTATTTTTATCAGAATGGGGCACTTGCAGAAATTGGTGTAATATGCAATTAAAACTTAAAACCCTTGCAGGTATAAGTAAAACTATGAGCTTAAAACAAAACAAGAACTACGTCCCTCATATAAGTAATGATCATTTATACTCTGTAGAAACCATTTTGTACGGATAATCATGCTATTTAAATTTCAAATAGCATGATTAAATATAATGTGCTAGATTTATATTTCATTGGATTAAACATAAGCATACCCACTATAACCAAGTCCTCCTAGCTAATATAACACTTACTATACATACGATTTATAATATATTGAGAGAGATATTTTACGACATTACAGTTACATTCAATACAGGATATTACCTATTTAACGTGCATATAAACGAAATCGTAAAATAACAGTCCTCACGAGATACACTTTTGCCTTTGTAATACAGGTGAAAGGTTTTCCTATCAATTGCAGTTTTTATTTACAGTAAGAACGCAACCAAAACTAAGCTTGTTTATATTTCTTTTACTTAATCTCGCTTTGTTATGCGTTAAGTGTGTATTAGACGAGATTTCAATGTCAATACTGCTATTGTTTTCCGCGTGGTGTCGAAGTAAGAATATAATTTACCACATCATATTGTCCGTGGGTATCGTAAAAAACGATTAAGGGGTATAATCTGCAAGAGAAGGACAACTCGAAATAATATCCTATACCAATCCACCTGAGCAACGTGATATAGGAGCTTAATTTCGCTCCCATTTTGGAGGAGGCTGGTGTCTAGTATGAGACCTATAAGAGCCGAGATGACTGCTTGCGTGTGTACAGTTCTGTTGATGGCAAATTGCAATTAATGCATTTTATGACTAGGCTTAAGATATCGCTATATTGACGGGTTGCACCCTATTCATGAAGTCTAGGGTGGCGAAAGGGACAGCTTGCAACCCCATAACCTGCCTTAACGTACGTCCAATTTGCATTTCGGTCTGACCACAAGCACAGTCCTTATATTCATGGATCAGAGTATAAGCATACTGCCGTCATGATAACTATTTATCTTTAAATTTGATTTATTGAATTGCTACACGAATCGCTATATTAGACGCACCTGCATATCTATTTACGGAATACTTAGTTGTAATACCGCAAGTAATTTTATGTTGGGTTTATCTTCATGTTTAATCAAAATAATGGACATGTCTGTATTTCACGACTAAGACTTCTATGAATAGAGAGATAGCATTGTAATAAATAAAGAAACAAGGAATTCCGATGTTCCAGTGTTAAATACTTGAGCGGTCAGAATCATCAAGCGGCGAGCTTGTGTATTGGATGGGTAGGAAATTATCTCAAGACGTTTTTATGGTTCACATTGG
The DNA here is from genome assembly GCA_032191425.1 of Lymantria dispar. Lineage (NCBI taxonomy): Eukaryota > Metazoa > Arthropoda > Insecta > Lepidoptera > Erebidae > Lymantria > Lymantria dispar. Next base: position 11,193,363 of record CM063448.1, read on the forward strand.
AATCTTGGAGTTTTTTTCTCATCACGGGTCCGTTCGAACGTTCAAACAGGTTTTTAGATAGCGTTCAGTGTAATGCATCAACGTGCTACGTTTTTTTAAAGGCGGCATTTTCAAGGAGGACAAGGTAATGAGTTTCGGAACGGTCCTTTCAATGATCTTAATTTACAATGACTGTTTGATGTTTTATATTTACAAAGTGGTGCACCTAAGTAGCTTGTACTTAGGATAAAAATAACTATACAAGCACTAAGAATTATATTAATATACATTTTATTAATGGTTGAAATAATAAAGTTGACGTTTATTTAAGTAAATAGGTAGATTGATTTCATTAAAGTTTGAAATTTTTACTTATAAAATTATCATTTGTCATCATCGGCTCAGCTCATATACCTAGGTCTCCCTGCTCGCCTCTTTTACAATAGTGGGGATTTAGGGCATGTCGCTACTAGCTGGATACGCTGGTCAGAAAGGTGGGTAAAGGTTGCTATATAAAGTTTTCCTTCTCTTCTACGGACAAGGAACGAGATGGTGATTGAATTCTAACTCACCACATGGATTGCGTTAATAGTAAATCGTTAACAGTTTAGCTAGCCGTATTACATATAGTATTCCATATTGGGAGAGCACTTAGTCTATTCTATTTCGATGGATAGTCAAGATAATATAGGCTTAATTCAAAGTGTTCCTTCTCTTGGATCCTGTTATCTATTTATGTCCTTTAGTCGCTTAATATCTAGATAAATCTTTCCGTGTGGTGACGGAGTAAGAATACAATTCACCATCCTCTATCTTACCCGTGGATGTCGTTAAAGATGACTAAGAGATATAATATGCACATAACATCAAATGAATGAAACTAAAGGCCTAATAGAAAATGGCGCGAAAAATAATATTGTAACCAACTACGCTATAAACTTCAATGTCATTAACCGTAAGCGTATCATGTGCTCAAATTATATTATCTAGTCCAATTTCATTCAATAAAACGTTTAAACTGTCAAAGGTTATCAGAAATTGCAATTGGTATTAAACGCTGCAATATAATAATATATTTAAACTTCCCAACGTTAAAGCTGTGTACTATAGGTACTCTTCATGTGGTGACGGCGTAAGAATAAAATTCACCACTCTCTTGCCCGTAAACTCAATGCCATCACCTCTGACCAATACGGTATACTAGATCAATTTCTCTCCTGAGTCCAATAGTGGGCCGTGTATGGGCTGAGATGAGTGCTCAATTATATCAAGGTATTTGGACGCCTAAATAACTAGGTATGCACGTATCTAATAATTTAAATTTGAAATAGACTTCTATTAAAGACGGGCTGTATAGGTCCAAGTATGACCGTTTACTATACTGTAGTTGTAGGTATTGGTATCTAATAGCATTCTTTTTCGGCCCCTGAAGTTTCACCATTGGGCCAGCGTAAATGAAAATAGAATAATTTTTTTATTTGAGGTTTTTGTCCATTGCAGTGGTGTTAATTGCTTACCTACATCCCGTAGATGTTTTTAAGACTGCAAGCATTATTGTTTTTATCATAAGGCACACGTGGACCGTGTTTTCAGAGATTCCCTTACACGTTCAATGAGATTTCTATTTCTTGTTGGTAGATAATAAAAGTTAATCGTATCTAATTACTTCCTTCGGCAGCATATCAACAACTTATCTATTTTTGATTTATACTAACAAACCGTAGCGGTAGCACATTTTGTATTACATATTTTTTTATTTTTTTGCTGTTCTGCATATTTTTGTATGCCCAAGGACCCAAACTTAACGGACGTTGATATGATCTAATACGGCCCGTGCACGTGTAAGTAAAAAGAGGATGGCGTTACAATTATCTTCCTAATCCTATACTATATGGCTTCTTAACAAAATTGGCACTAACAAATCACTACATAATAAGTATATTAAATGCCGACAACAATACTGCAATATGGCCCTAATTCTGAACAGTGTTCGGCACTTCAAAATCTAGTACTTCGTGAGTTAATAAAAAGTTATTACTACTTAAGAAAGAATGTTAGAAAATGCTACTTACGGACTGGCACCTTTTTTGGATCATACTGTTCAACTAACTCGTTGATTTTTGTGATCTTCGTCTGTGCAACCTTAGATCTCTCAGTTATGTCCTGTAGTTGCGCTGTCAATTCGCTAAATATGTCTTCAGCTAAAAGCACTAAGGAGGCAAGTTGTCTCAACGCATTACTCAGGGTGCAGTTTGTGACCGCTTGCAGCTCCTCATCGGAGACTTTCGGTTTCCCATCGTTGTCCCGTAGACTTGTACGTGATAGATACTTCGGCTCTATTGCACGTTGCACGAAAGGCATCTCGAAAGTAGTCCCAAAACACCTTGAACCACTTACTCACCCATCCCCGCGCCACGAATTAAACGTAATTCCAACATTCATTCAACACACCAACACAAAAAACGTCAGGTAACCGCCACTTTGAATTAACCGACATCCTGACCGCAAACTTTCACTTATTAGCAGTTTTTAACTGTTCTATACAGTTTTTAGTATGCTCTAGTTACTTAGTATAACTTATAGTTCATAGATTTAAATTTTAAAAGTTTGAACAAACTTCATATTGACGAAATCCCGCCATAGCATGCGCAGCACATAACACTACCACCTACACCTGCTTCAGCCGGCCGAATGATTTTAAAAGCGAATGAAATGAGCAAGTGGGAGTGTTGCCACTGCTTACATTTAAACATCCTTATAAAATTTATAAAAACATCGTAAACATATTTCAATAGAATATTAAGAAATTAAACGTAGAAAGCATACGTTATTTAAAAAAACACAACAATAATATTAATATCTAGAAATATATCTAGATATATATCTTTCTAGATAGCATGTTTAGAATAAATGTAGAATTTTATTATAGGGCAAAATTTATTACCGAAAATGGTATAAATAACGTGAAAATTACTGTCCTCAAATTATAAAGATTTCAAACCAAATTATAGTTATACGATTAACGAATGCAATATTTCTATGAGTGGGAATTTAAATAATGTTTATGATGGATTTAGTATTTTACTATAAAATTAATATGTTTAATATATTTTAGTACACTGTTATGTTTTCCCATAACTTGAGTAACATAAATATAATGTAATGGTAGCATTTGTTGAAGATCCGTGTACTAACGACATCTAGTATTACAACGCATAACGCTCTATTACTTTAGTAGTGTAGTAAGCACATTTATTGAAATTCATATTTACTCACTAGATGGCAGACTTTGAAAAATCTAGTAAGCTTTAGTACTTCATAATATTTTAAAAAGATGGCACCAGCGAGAGATGTAGGTGTACATTTTAAAATTTGCTTTCCTTAGCATTCTTTTAATTGCTATTTCCCAGTGAGATATATTATGCTATGTCGAAAAGCTCGCCAATAAACAACTCCTTTGAATCCTTTGATAGATGGAAAGTGTATTAGATGTACAAACTTTGATAAGTTATGATGTAGATATTTCTACCCATAATTAAATTTAGCAATCATTATTTTTAAAATGTGAAATCTTAGAATAATAACGTATAGAAGGATAGTGTCAATACTTAAACGATCAAAAACATGAAGCGAAAAATACAACATGCACGCAGGCGATTGCGCACGTACACACGCACACCACTATACAAATTATGAAATCAAATTTTGTTTTTATTAACATGAATCATCGGAATACTTTTAAAAGTATATAATGTTAATACACTTTTTATGTTTTTCAATTGGGTTGTAACACCATTTGAATTCACAAACCGTCATAATTACCTATTTATTTTTTAAGAGTTGCGTACGTACGTGCAGTACAGTGACCTTGTACACTACGGAACGGTCCGGCGTAAGCTCCATTAGGCTCCAATTTAAATGCTTCATTTTGTGTGGGCGGACTTACCTTCTATACGTTATTATACTAAGTGTGTAATATTAAAATTAGATTTTATTTTTAATGCTGCTAATGAAATCGCCAGAAGACCAGACTCGCTTTAAAATCAAATTTTGTCGTCACTCGTAACTGCCGAATTGACTTACCTACTACACAACGCTTGTCAGACGTGTTCGCATGGGGTTTTATTTCAAGTTTTTTTTTATATCCCTTAGTAGTCTTTCACGACACAAACACTCACGGGGAAGATAAGGGGTGGTGAATTGTGTTCTTAGTCCGTCACCGCACGGAAGCACATATACTTAAGTTATATTGTCAAGCAAGTGTCTAATAGGCAGTAAGACAGAAAGTGGCTGATTATAGCGCGTTGGAAGGCGAATGCTGATCGGATACCAGCCAGTATTGTCATATTTTGGCCTCCTCCTTTGTGAAAAGGAATTTAATCTACCACGTTGATCAAACGTGTTGGCGTTGGGTTTTATTATGTACTAGCAACCCGCCCTCGCTTCGCTTCGGTTTCTGTCACCTTATCCCCGTAGTTCCCGCTCCCGTGGGAATACTGGAATAAAATATAGCCTAGTTTACTCCCTGATATTATAGCTTTCCATTGGTGAAAGCTTTCCATTTTTGAAACCGGTCCAGCCGTTTTGAAGACTACCCGGAACAAACAGACAGACAGACAGACAAAAAAATATAAAGTGATTTTTAGGCATAGGTATCGTCCAAATAACCGTGTGAGCATGAAAAAAGCCTATTATTTTGACATTACAAACAGACACTCCAATTTTATTTATTTGTTATTATTTTTCTTCTCTTAAACCGATGTTACACGCATATATCTCTTAGTCACTCTTTACGATACCCACGGGCAAGATAAGGGATATATATATATTCTTACACTGTCATCATCATCGCAGCCACATATGTCCCACTGTTGGGCTCGGACCTCCTCCACTATGGGAGGAAATTTGAACTACTATATCATGCTAGTCAGACATGTTGCTATAGGCTTTCATTTCGAGTTTTCCTTCCCTTGCACAGATGTTATGTGCATATTATATCCCATAGTCGTCTTTTATGACATTCACGGGTTAGATAGGGAATGGTGAATTGTATTCTTCCTCCGTCACCACAGGGAAATAGTTTGTTCTTTAATAATGAAAGTCTATTTAGCACAAAAAATAATGTATTATATTTTATATAACAAAGCGTACAGCAATATTCCAAATACACGTTCTACATTATTTAACTACATAATACAATAACTTGTTTTCTGATAACATTTATAAGAATTTTTATGTAAGCATTTCACATATTTTTACATAATAATAACTTCAGATATGTACTTTCAACTTAATTGTAATTGTGAGATATGGGATTCAGAAGATACTTGTATTATGTGATTGTTTTGCTTCAAATTAGTGTTGCCAGGCGTCGGGATAAAGCCGGACATAGTTAGGCTTTTTGATTGCGTGTCTAGCCGAAATAAAAAGTTGCCGGCTTATCCAGCCTTTGTTATTTTTACATTTTATTTTTACAGTTTGTTGCATTTCATTAGAATTTACCAAGATATATGGTAATAGAACAATTATTTTCTCGTACCTATTAATACAGAAATACAAAATCCTAAATAATGTCCGGTCAAACTGGCTGGTATCGCCGGCTGTTAGATTTGGCAACCTGGCAACCCTACTTTTAATAATTAGAGTTGACAGATTCAAAGTAAGCGTCTCCAAAGGGAAATACTACTATAATCACTATAATTAACATTTTCCTTTTACAATTCCCTGGAAATTTAATATATGTAGGTAACCGAAGTTATCCGAAACTGTCGGGTAATCCAAAACAATTTCATCACCGATATAGATATAATGTTGAAACTTTATATGAATTAAAACTTCATATCCATAACATCCCAAAAATACGACATAAATAAATATAAACGAAACATTCGCATCTATATGGCGTCTACCTTAGAATAATAACGTATAGAAGGATAGTGTCGGTACTTCGAGCGATCGAAAACATGAAGCCAAAAATAATACATGCGCGTAAGCGATTACACACGTACACACGCACACCACTATACAAATTATGAAATCAAATTTTGTTTTTATTAATAAGAATCGTCGAAATACTTTTAAAAGTAATGTTAAAAACCTTATGTTTTTTAAATGTGTTGTGATACAATTTGAATGCAAAAACCATCATAAATTCCTATTTATTTAAAAAAAATGCCGGTACCTGGTACATTACGGAACGGTTCCGGCGTAGGCTCCATTAAGAGCCTAATGGAGCTTACGCTGTTGTGCTTGATTGAAATTGAAATGCTTAATTTTTTGTGCGCGAACTTACCTTCTATACGTTATTATTCTAAGGTTATTAATAAATTAATTGTTTAAAAATATTAAGAACATATCTCATTTTTATGAATATTATTCTATGAATAAATTTTAGTACATACATAATAATATGTTAACTATCCATCTTAATTCAATGGCAGTATATTTCATAACTTTTATAATATTTATTAATACACATAGCCGCGTTTTGGCCTTTGGTAGTTTATCTGATTTCTAACAGAGATAAAGGACATTCATAAATCTATATTCCGGCAAATAACCCGATGGCAACTTCTTTGAGTTTAGTTAAACGACAATATTGTTTTCCTGAGTGTTAATATGCTAAGTATTAATAATATAAAGCGGAGTGTTATTAACATAAAACTGAGAGTTATAATAACACACACACACATATATATATATATATATATATATACTAGTGGTGGACAGGCGTGTTTGGTCTTTATTCTTTAGGGTCCGTTCACATAGACCGGCTCGGAGAGCATCGGCCCGCTCTTTTCTTTTCACACAGACCAGATCGTATACGCTTGGAATCGGCCGGAGCGGAGCCGTCAACTATTTCACACAGAACAGCTGGAAGAGCATGCGCTCGAAGCCGGACGGATGCGCGACAGGTGGCTTGCTTAGCGCCTAGAGCTTAGTGCCTTATAATATGGTTACTTGCTAGGATACACGGTGGCCGCACTGTGCCTTGGTCAAACTGATGTATTATCCATTTGTTTCTTCTAAAATGCCTCGCGCCGCGTGACAAAAAACCAACACGTTTGTTTACCTCAATACACGCTAAGCGACTAGCTAGGCGTCAAGCGCGCAATGCGGCCGTTCGCAAACATGCTAGAACGTTCGTTATACTAAGCTACTCGCTAGGTGACTCCCTAGGCTCTAGGCGCTAAGCAAGCCGCCTGTCTGTGCGAACGTAGCCTTATTATTTCACACGAAGCGCGTTTAAGGATTCTTAATAACAAAAGAAGTGCACATGCAAAAGTAAACCTTACTACAATCACTCAAAACTCTGTTTACAACGTGATAAAAATCTGCTCTCCTCTCCGAGCCGGTCTGTGTGAACGGACCCTTATTCTGCCCTTTTGATTACCTATTTCATACTTTTATTTTTCAGCTCCTATTAGTAACAACGTCAACTTTTATGGCCCAAAAATATTTAAATAGCCTATTAGTTTAGTTTTTCAACACTGATAATATTGACTAAAATTAGAATATTGAGACGAATATACTATCATAAATAATACTAGATACTGTGTCCTTTTTGCAGTTATAAAAGCAAAAAGGTCAGAGAGCCAAAAGCCATTTTATATTTTAAATGCATTCTATATTAAATTTCTTCCTCGTCTTTGTTATTTAAAGATTAATAAGGAATACAGAGTACAGGTTAAATAACAGTATGATAAATAATAGAAGAATATAAAAATCCGATGTAATTGTCTACTTTTAAATTTTGTAATTAAATTCGAAAGAAAGTTTATAGAACTTAATAAAGTGATAAAAATAAAAAGACAAATAAAAATTTATTCAAATATTGTAACTATAACTAAACACCAAAGACCGTCATTCAAAATATATTGAATATATTTTCTAATCTAACACATTGGCCTCACTATATGCTTTCATATTTAATAAATATACGACATATAAAGCCTACATTTACATACATATATTTGATACACATCTATCTAAATTGGACTTATATCAACAATAACATTGAGTATTTTCAATAAAATAACTAAAATTTGATAATATTACTACGCTGTTCTACATTTTTGACAATAACGTTACTTATTTGTCTATATAAATTATAACGAAGACAGGATATGTTGTCTCAAGAAAGTGAACATTTGAAGTGAACATTTTGTATGACAGCGTTATAATTATTAATCAATCACCTTTGTATAGCATAGATTGTGTTTGTCATTCATTTCATCATCATCGTTTCGGCTCATATACGTCCCATTGGGTTCAAGCCTCTTCCAAATTGGTAGGGATGTTAACCTAGTATACCACGCTAATTATACATATAGGATTTTATTTAGAATGTTCCTTCTCTTAGTCGCCTTTTATGATATCTACTGGTAAGATAGGGAGTAGTAAATTGCATTCTTACTCCTTCACCTCACCGATTCCTTTATTTACATAAAATTATTAAAGCAAAAAGAGTATATGTCTCACTGTTGTCCGATACTTGAGGACAAACGAGACATCACTCCCATTCTACCCGACCCAATGTTACATTCTATGATTATTTAAAAGTTTGTGAAGAAAATAAATACGATATATTAGTAGTACTCTCTTAAGAAAAATTCTCGCGAACTTTTCAACACACAAAAAGGTTCTGCATTTCAAAGCCTATATAAAAGTATCACTTCAATAATTGTATGTAATTATTAAATAAAAAACCAAACCATTCTTTTTAGATCGCCATTTTTAAACCTATGCATTCTTAACTAATGTTTGGATAAAACTAAACAGCTAATTCCTGCGTTATGTAGGTATATTTTATAACGGCTTTATAAAAAATCTAACATAATAATTACTGATCTTAATTAATCTTAATGACCGTCACGTAACCTAAAATTATTACTTTTAAAGCAAATAATATACTTCTATCTAGGTGATTCATCGATTTTTCTCTATTTACCATCATCAAAAGCTTGTTTTCGTATTTAATGATAAAAAGAAATAATATTATCCATTTGATTTGGATAGTAATACTTATATAGACGTGATAAATTCTAATACTGTCCAATATAACTAATTATTTTAAAGAGAAAGCACAACGATACAATTTTAAGCGAAGTTGAATGCAAGAAAATTACAGTATTTCTAATATGGTTACGAATGCGTATATTAACGATAGGATAAAGATTATATTGATATGTTAAGATACAATTTCACTACGATATATGTAATGTTTTTATGGTGTTTTTCTAGTCAATAACTTGTCACAGACATAGTTTTATGGGCAATCCTCTTTTATATAGGTATGTATACAATATTAATAGTTATCGACAATTTTTTTTTTTCGACACAAAAAAAATTAAATGTCGATTTGTAATAATAAAATACTAGCTTTTTTCATGTTTACACAGTTACTTTTACGTAACCTATTCCTAAAAACCACTTTAAAAAAATTTGTTTGTCTGTCTGTTTGTTCCGGATAATCTTCAAAACGGTTGGACTGATGTTGGTAATATTTTACTAGCAGGTAGTTGTTTATATAAGGAATAACTTAGGCTATATCTGATTGCAGTATTCCAAACAGGAACTACGAGCAACCGCGCGCATCTGCTAGTACAGATATATAATCTGTAATTCCAAATAGATTCAGAACAGATTTGAGATGTATGTCATATTTGCACTGAAATCCTTACTAATATTATAAATGCGAAAGTAACTGAAGTTGTTTGTTTGTTTGTTACACACTTAAACCACGGAACCGATTTCAAAAATTCTTTCACCAATGGAAAGTTATAATATCAGGGAGTAACATAGGCTATATTTTATCCCGGTATGACCACGGGAACAGGAACTACGCGGGTAAGACGATAAAAACCGAAGAGAAGCGAGGGCGGGTTGCTAGTATATAATAATGCATTTAGTTCAATGGAAATTGACCAGCATGATATTACAGAAATAACTCTTCATCATTCATCATATTTCTTTTTTCTTAATTTTATTTAGATGCATTATTTTTATATTTTAGTTCCTGTGCCAGCAGCTTCGGATTCATGGATCACATACTTATGCATTTAATGTTACCATTTTGTAACATACACGTTATCCCACGGTATTAATAATAGGGAGAATACACCGTCCTGCCACCACTGCGATTGCGACGAGGACACGGCGTGCCATACGCTCGAGGCCTGCGGGACTTGGGCAGTGCAGCGCTGTGAACTCGTCGCAATCATCGGTACGGACCTGACGCTGCCGGCTATCGCTAGGGCGATGGTCAACAGCGTCGGGAATTGGGACGCGGTCGCAGCCTTCTGCGAGACAGTGATCTCGCGGAAGGAGGCGGCGGATCGCCTGCGTGAGGAGCGCAGCCTCGATGAGGAGATCCGCCGCCGGCGACTGGGGCGGCGCAGGCGCAACTATCTGCGCCTCATGCCGCCCTAGCCGAGGCCGCGGGTGACGTGACCGGGGATTAGTCCGTCACCCGCCGAGAGGCCGACCGCGTGAGGAAAGACCGACGTCCTCCCCGAGGGTGGGACGTCGGTCGATGGGAGGGTACCCCAATAGGGGGTATTCCGTCGGGCCGACCACTGACGACAAGTTAACGCTGCTCCAGTGGTCGGCCCAACGACGAAGGCGACGTGGTTTTTGGGTGGGTCGCGGGAGTTGCGTGCTTAAGCCCCTCTGTCGCCCCGGACGGAGTGGTGCGGAGGAGCGCCGACCGCGGCCCACCCACAAAAAAAAAAAAAAAAAACGGTATTAATAATAATATGAACATTGATAATAACCACAATATAACATTCACCAGTTTTGTTATGCTCTTTGTTGACTGTGCCGCTACTATTTGACGCAGCATTATAGATTTATTTACATTATTTATTTACATTATTGCTTATATTTACCTTAGGCGCTAAATATAAGCAATAAGATTTTTTGAATGATGATGAATGATGAAGATTTTTTAAAGTCCATGTTCTAATAGATTAGCGAGTTCAAACAAACAACCTCTTTTGCTTTATAATAGTACATAAAATAAATATATAATATTGTTATAAATATAAAAAGGATATAAAATTTTGAAATGGAATGAAATACTGTCTGGCATTACTATTTAGAAAATGTATATAAGTTATCGACTCAAATATGCCATTAGCCAAATATTTGTTATAATTTTTTTAAGAAATTGAACACATATAATGGCATTTTCATGATACGTATACCTTACACATCCATACACTAAGTATATTTACGTTTACCATATGTAAGATACATAATATGATTTATAATAAGCGCTCTACAATTGAAATATACAGATCTACATTTAATAAGTAATACATATATTTAGTAACGAACATATCACTTGCTCTAAAGTAACATTATCTACAGAAAAATTATAATAATTATTATTGTACATAAACAAAATGTGATACAGTATAGAACAGAACAGAAACAGAGAATAGAAGTCGTCGAAAATGTCATAGTAAATAAAGCGAGGCAGATATTAAACTTAATAGCATGAGTATAGTTTTTATGCGATATAATATATAGTTAACAGAACATATAATTAACATCATTTATGATACTTAATTATATAATAGAATATATTATTTGATTAATTGTATACAAGAGTAGACGATAATGGTAAAAGTTAAAAAGATATGTGACTTGAAGACGTTTCATGATTATGTAGAAACAAGCTCCTCAGTAGATTAAGATATAAGTGCATACATAATAATTTAAAATAAGACGCACACTTTTAGTTGCTTGAAAGGTATATTTCAAAGCAAATTATAATTAAATATAATATTACTAGAATTGGACATCACTAAAAATCGTGTGTGTTTTTATTGGCTAGGTTTTACATAACAGAATAACATATTAATAAACTATTTCACGCAATATCAAAGATTTTTTATTAATCACTACAGATAACCTAATATTGTGAATTGTTATATATTTATTGATATTATATTTTACTTTAGAAATAATCAGTACACAAACTGAATTTGACGAGTACTTACACAAACACCAAACACTAACTTACACTAAACAAATAGTTCAATCAACAAAGTAGCGCAAAATAAACGAGTACTCGTCACACTATTCGCCGCTAGTTTGGCCAACACTCTCCTATCTTACTTCTACCAATTTTATTTGATTAATAACCATCTCCGAAATCTCGATATATTTCCGTCTATAACAAGTCATTAATTGATGTCATAATTATTGGAACGTGTTTACTTACGTATAGAAAGTCATCAAAAAGCGTATATCAAGGAAAGTAGGTTACGCGTTATTTAAAATCTGTGTAATATAGGTTTATTAATTTTGATTTCTAATAATTGAGTTATAAAAACAACCAACAATATTATTATATATCTTTAAATTTTTTAAGACTGTCTTTAGAAGGAGATAGTTTACATTTTGTTAACTTGATGACTTTTGATGTTTACACGGGTAGTACACATTTTAAATTAAACTTTTTTACGGATTTAATCCCGTTTGCATTTGAATTTTGATGCCGTGACGTTTTGACACTTTTTAACGTCCATGGTCACGGGAGGCCTAAGGTTCTCATATCCAACAAGTCATCGTTATTACAGAGATAATATCTACCCGCTATAATATTAGTTAATAAATTTTGACCCACATTTTTGATGCCTATTCATTCTCAGTACAAAGTCTTGATAACTTTTCATACATCACACTTTTATTACATGAATGTAATGATGAAAAGTTTAAAGTTTACTTTTACCAATTTTAGGATGTTTCAACAGGTACACACATTTTAAGACCGATGACAATACAATAACTTGTTTTCTCAGATTTTTAAATACATTCATTATTAATATCAATTAATGACTAGCCATAGCATATCAAATAAAATGGTAGACTTAAGATTATCATTAGTTTGTTATCCACTCCGTTGTTCAGCCTGGACACTTAGCGACGACACGACCTCTGGCGGTCAGTGAAAGAGCTCCTCATTTATTTGCGCACCCCGCGCTATGGATCCACCTCATGGCAGACCTCCATGTAGTCAGGGTCGTGCATGATATCCTTGATCATGTCTTTCAACATCGTGTAGCGGGGGAAAATCGGGTAGACTTTTGAGCTCACGTAATCCGACTAGAATATAATAAAATAAAATTAATTATACTAATTTGGGATAGCGTAATATGTTTCCTATTTTGAAATACCGAGTGTACTGCGTACTATGGTTATTTTTATTCTGTATCTGTACGTCAGATATCATCATCCATCCACCATATTTTCTCTTTGTGACTTTTAAAATCATAAAACACCTTAAATTTTTAAACTTATCTCTATGGCATAAATTTTGAATGGGTTGGCGATGTCTAGGGACACTGCCAACAGCACGCCTCCGCCAGCCATTTCGGTCCTCAGCCGCAATAAAGCCACGATCGTTGAACACCCCCACCAAAAAACGAATTGAGCGTTCGACAGATCGGGGCCCACTCGGCTGTCGTTCTGGCAGCCTCCCCTCCTTCCAACACCCAGGCAACCACCCAGATGCTAGACACGCGTTGCACCATTCCCTGAGGCGTAGTCTCAAGTGCTCGAGGACCAGGGCCAGCACCCGACCGGGTAGACCGTCCGGCCCGGGAGCGGTGGTCTTGGCACACATTCGCGCTACTGCCATCCCCATCTCCATCTGCGTGACGAGCGGAACATTTTCATCGGCCATCCGGCCGTTCTCTGGCATAGCCATGACCGGGGCGTATGCGTCGTCTGACGTGGGAAGGAGACTAGGGCGCGTATACAAGCGGCCCGGAGATCCGCCAACTCCCGGGACTATCAGTGCGCCACCCTCTATGCATATAACATCGCAAGAGATGGAAAACGCGAAACAAAGCCCTATGCCAATACGTCTGACTAGCGTGCAATAAATAGTAGGTCAATTTCTCTTCCATAATGAAAGTGGCCCGGGCTCAGCAGTGGGATGTATATGGGCTGAGCTGTATATGAGATGAGATTAAATTATGAAATTCTATTACCAGAAAGATGACAAAATGTCATGGAATAGCATGGGAGATAGATATTTGACTGCTTAAAGTTCATTTTTTATAAAGAAAATAATTAATTTTGTTTCACACTAAAAACCCGAAATTACTTTCTTGCCAACCCTAATATTTCAAAACATTTTAGTTATTTAATAATCACCTTGAGTTCTCTAATAAGATTCCGCAGCCCGGTGTACTTCTTCAACAGACGATACAAATCATTCGTCATCTGAGTGTTTTCCGTTTCAATTTGGGATGTTGTCATATCTGTAATAAAAAGTGGTGTATTAGAGTTTTCTTCAGATGTTTGATGGTGTTCTTAGAGATTTTTTAATAATTCGAAATTTTGGACTGTACTCTTTAAATACTTTAAAGCTTGTGTTCTATTCTATTCTTTTTCTCTTAGACGCCTTTTTATTGGGCAAAGGCGTCCTCCACAATAGGATAGGAGTCAACCATATCATTCTGCTCGGACCGAACTGTAACTCCTATCATGGGCTAAAGTTATCTGATTGGCAAATGTTAAGAGCACAATATGTTATCACTTTATCGCTTTTCCGCGGGTATCAATATATCAAAATTATTTTAAAACATTAAATGAAAATACAAAACGGAACATCAAAATTAATTGAATGTTACTACAAATTAAAAGATAGAAAAATAGTAATGTATTAAGTTATTTAAAATAACCACGGTAAAAATATGAGTGTTTAAAATTATATATTTTCTTCTCGTTTAAAAGTAATGTGGCTTAAAATAATGAGATGGTTGTGATAATTTAATTCATATTTGGAATTAAATCATTAGGTAATTGTTTTGGGATTAAAATGCAAAATTTGATATATAGATGGACAAAAGCCTTTTTTGATATCTTGGATAGCACACAAGCAAGCAGACCAATTGATAGTAAATAGTAGCTAGCGGTTATGGACATGGAACTCTGCAAAATCAGGGGCACTGCCAGGTCGCTGCCCACCCTAAAGATTTAGCCCTCTAGACGTATGAAAGGAAGCGAAGAAGTATCAAATGGCTACAACTCAAACGTCAAATTTCTGCATGAGTTTGGTTCTACTCTAAACGAGCTGATCACTACCAGTAGCGTGGCTCTACTACAATAGAAAGATCTAGATGTTCATGCAAGTGCAATTTTAAGGATAATATTTTTCTTATTTCGGAGAGTCCGAATCAGTACTTCAGTTGGCTCATGTTTGATTTCATGATGCGTATAGTTTTTACGTTTGGAATTTACCTGCGCCGTGAATAGTATATATCGTAATTACCCCTTGTTTTAATGACGAGGAAAAACATTGTAAGGAAATTCCCATATCTTTACGATCATAACAAAACATGCTCACGAAGATATGTGAAATTTATGTTTCAGAGCGCACAATAAGCCAATCATGCCGGCTATCATAAACATTTATTAGAATCGATGTGGAAAGTCTAATACACTTTAGTATCCTTTATTCTATAAATTAATACGTTAATTTATTGTTTTAAATAAAGTTTAGAAATTTTTTTTTCATGTTATTTATTTACCAATAACTTTATCATCATCTTCATCTAGACTTTATTAACCGTTCACAGCTAGATATATAAATCTTCATAAAATGCTACATGGAGTGATCAGTCATTGAAGGATTATTGCCATAATAACAATGCTTGGTTAATTATATTTTTTCAGGAAAGCATTACTGCCCATTTTCTCAGCTATCCCTCTAATGATGTTTACAATTCTCATGAGCGAATAAGGGGGCGACGAGAACTGACGTCCTACTTGCGTTTAACGTAATCTAAAGATAATATGTTACTGTTTAATAAACATTGTTTATGAATAAATAAATACTCATCATCATCATCATTTCAGCTTATATACGTCCCACTGCTGGGCTCGAGCCTCCTCCATAATAGGAGGGAAATTGACCTTAATATACCATGCTGGTCAGACAGGTTAACCTTACTATACCATGCTGGTCAGACAGGTTGGTATAATATATCCCTTAGTCGTCTTTTACGACACCCACGGGTATGTAGATTATAAGCCTATTGTTTGTGTAAAAACCGTTAATTGACTTGTCAAACTTAGTTTTAAATCATTTTTACTAAAAAGTACTAGTTTTCTTAGAATGAATGATTCTGCCTAACGTGGTTGTCAATAGCTATTTTTAGCTTTGTAATTTCAAAATTTATAACTACTCACCAAAGACTTGGCATGACGCCAAATGGTCAGGTGTTTAGAAATATTATTCAATTTCTATTATTAATTTAAGCCTAAAACATTGCAAAAAATAGCACGCTAGATTTGTTTACGTCGGATGTCAAAAAACCAGACTAGAACTCTAGAGTGGTTTGAACTAATTTTACCTAGTGCGTCAACATAAACATATGTTTTTCTACGACAAGGTTGACGTCAGCCAGGCGGCCGGTCGTATAAAATAGTCAAACTTTTACACAGCATTTTCCGTTGTGCTTTTATTTTTGTGAAGTGGGAAGAGGACACGTTATGATGCTATATAAATCGAGTTGTGGGTCATAATGTTGATCAAATGTTATAAAGACATTATTTAAATTTATCCGTATGATTATGGAGTAAGAATACAATTAACTATTCCCACTATTGCCAATGGGTGTTGTAAAAAACGACTAAAAGAGCTGGTAATAACAGCATATATCCTTTAGTAAGAGAAGAAAAAATTGATATAAAACCCTATTTGAACACGTCTAAACCCTATTCGAACACGTCTGACCAGTGTGAATCAACCTGTTAGTTGATATACCTTCCATTGTGGAGGAGGCCCGAACCCTGAAGTGGGACTTAAATGGGTTGAGATGGATTATATAAGAATTTAATCATCTAGTGAGATGACGGTATTTGAATTGTATTCTTATGGTGGTGGTGAAATACATAGCTACTCTTATATATCACTAGCAGCGCCCTGCGGTTTTACCCGCATAGTTCACCTTCCCGTGGGAATATCGAGATAAATTATAGCCTATGTTATTCTGATATGTAAGCTATGTTATTGTGAAATTTCATCAAAATCCATTCAGCGGTTTTTACATGAAATAGTAACAAACATACTCATAAACTTTCGCGTTTATAATATTATAACTAGGATTTGTATATAACTCTATCATTAAACCTCTGTTTTATAGTTCTTACCTTACAAAGATGAACGTATCAAAACTTTCTATAATCCTTTAGCGATAAAATTGTGAGATAATGTATAAAAATCCCGTGTGTAATACAAACTAAGAATTCAATGTGCCATCCTCTTACTAAAAGTCGTAAAAATCGGTTGAAGGATCACCATAAGAATGGGTAACAGCACTTTATAGGGAACATTATAAGCGTATCATAATGCGCATGCTAAGCATGGCGATACCTGATATGTCTGGATAGATGGATGTGACTGTATATTAAATTATGAAGTTGTAAGTGTTAATTGCAAATAAAACTATTTTTAAGGATTTTATTTATATATTAAACCATGAACATGAGTTCGCCCGTGACCATGAACGCTGTAAAGTGTTTGTGACGTCGAAAATCAAGTATAAACGCGATAAAATCCACAAAAATATTTTTATTTACAACGTGTAATATTAGCGTAAACATCAGAAATCATTAAGTTAGCGTTAGTTGTCCATGTGGTAATGGAGTACAGAATACAATTCACAACCCCTTATCTTGACCATGAGTGTCGTAAAAGATGACTAAGGGCTATATATAATAAAGGATTATATAAGCTTATAACATCTACGCAAGAGAGGACTATCACGAAACTAACCAACCATCACATCCAACCAACACCAATACGTCTGACCAGCGTGGTATAGTAAGCTAACTTCATTCCTATTTTGGACTAGGCTCGATCTCAGCAGTGGGATGTATAGGAGCTGTGATGACGATGATGATGAAGTTAGCATCAGAGAATTCAGGCCTGCTTTTCACTGACAACTATTTTTGATTTTTGTTGGATTATTTACGATACCATTCAGTCGCTCTATCCGTTCCCGTCTATCGGCAGCTTCTTCTGCGAGCTTGGATGAAGTTTTAACTCCTTCTCCAGATTTCTGCGTCTTCTCCATAATAGCACAGGCGCGCAACACAAATGCTGGCACCGTTTCTGCTTTTTCTTGACGAGGAATCTCCACCAAAGACCAATACTGAGTCTCCAAACGAATTACATCCTGCAATTTTGAAAACATTTTAATTAGTAGGGATATAAATTATCTGTGTAGTCTGTCAAGTCACCCTTACAGGGTGTTATAAAAAAGAAAGAAAGATAAAATATTATTCTGAATGGAGTTATTGTGAAGTGATTTTCTGCGCACAGAATATATTTATACTATAGTTAAAACTTTTTTACGGATTTGGCGGAATGGCCTTAGCAGCATAAGTATGCTACCATTCTGCCAATGTCAGTTGAGTAATAATATGATCGGTGCTTTAATAGTTGTGATAGCCTTCGCTTGATTTCTTGTATTCAATGGCATGTATAGTTGTGTTTGATATAATTCCGCTAATATTCGGTTCACGTTAGTATCATAAACATGAGGTGGAGAGTTGTTTAAGAATTTAACCGGTATTTTCGCGTAACCGCCGGTTGGGATGATCTGATGAATTATCTATAAACAAATTTACACTAATCCAATGAATATATTACATGTACAGACTCGATATCTATCAGTGACAGTGACATCTGACATCTGTCAGTGTCACTGTTTATGTATCACAATTTTTAGTTCGAAGTTCAAAGGCATGTTTTTTTCAGCAGGAATTTGGCATCTTTAATGACTCGTCCCAAACATGACTTAAAATATAGTTTCCAGATAGCGTACTTTTAAACTTACCCTTGTATTTCACTATGTAAATATAATGAAAATTGAGTTACAAAATTTGTAGCAACACAACATGAATATAAAATACGGAAGATAATTACGTTTGAACATGCAATCAATCGGGCTTTTCGGCAATTCGGACGAATATCATTTGTTTCGTTTTAAATTCCGTATTCCATACTTGAATAATACGTACGCAATGTGTTTATAAATGTTTCCAGTTTTTTTGAACTATATAGTTGCAATATTGTAAAGAAAAATTATTAACAGTGGGTACTGCCATTTCTCGGCATAAAGCCGTCGAT